>OX632356.1:35700594-35855594 GCA_951751655.1 Ophion costatus
GTGTTTGCGTGTGTGTGTGCATGTGCGTGTGCGTGTGCGTGCGCGTGTGCGTGTGCGTGTGCGTGTGCGTGTGCGTGTGCGTGTGCGTGTGCGTGTGCGTGCGTGCGTGCGTGCGTGTGCGTGTGTGCGTGTGTGCGTGCGTGCGTGCGTGCGTGTGTGCGTGTGCGTGTGCGCGCGCGCGCGCGCGTGTGTGTGTGTGTGTGTGTGTGTGTGTGTGTGTGTGTGTGTGTGTGTGTGTGTGTGTGTGTGTGTGTGTGTGTGTGTGTGTGTGTGTTTGAGAGACAGAGAGAGAGAGAGAGAGAGAGAGAGAGAGAGAGAGAGAGAGAGAGAGAGTGTGTGTGCGCGCGCGCGTGTGTGTGCGTGTGTGCGTGCGTGCGTGCGTGCGTGCGTGCGTGCGTGTGTGTGTGTGTGTGTGTGTGTGTGTGTGTGTGTGTGTGTGTGTGTGTGTGTGTGTGTGTGTGTGTGCGTGCGTGCGTGCGTGCGTGCGTGTGTGTGTGCGATAGGGGGAGAGAGAAAGAGAGAGCGAGAGAGAGAGAGAGAGAGAGAGAGAGAGAGAGAGAGAGTGTGTGCGTGTGTGTGCGCGCGCGTGCCTGTGTGTGTGTGTGTGTGTACATAGGGTGCGGCGGTGAAATTTTTGTTCACAAAAAAATATCATTACTCGCGCCTTTGGTCGTCGTTCGATCAGCCCCCGCGAGGTAACTCCAGGCACTTTGGTTGAATCATACCGCGGGTTCGAGGTGAGTGTTAGAGAAAGCGTTCACCCACGCTCATGTACCGGGTGAGGCAACAGCTATTAGCAGTACAAATTCTTCCACCCCGTCAGACTTAGAGGAAAACTCTCCTACAAAAGTTGCACAGATCAAAGGGGCTCATCGAGCGCACTGTAAAAAACAAACCCGTTGTTTTAACACGTTTCGAATGGGTAATCTCATTGCTGTATTCAACACGACAGCTCATCTGTTGACGTTGTAACGACACGTTTTATGAGTGTTGCAACACGCTTCGAGAGTGTTTGAGCACGTCTCAAATGTGTTGTTTCGATATACGCTAGGCGTGTAAACGCTTGTCGCCAATTTCATAGCGTTTAAAATGTGCTGACGCCCAAATCAACACACTTGGAGCGAGTTATTTTCATACATTATTCGGTTTACCTTTGTGTGACTTTATACACGCTTCCATGCGTTTTTATTTCCGCAACAAACTTTTTTGTGTGTATGTGTGGACGCTTGGGCGCGTGGGTGCGTGCGCGCCCGTCTGTGTGTGTATGTGTGTGTGTGTGTGTGTGTGTGTGTGTGTGTGTGTGTGTGTGTGTGTGTGTGTGTGTGTGTGTGTGCGCGCGCGCGTGTGTGTGTGTGGGTGTGTGTGTCGGTGAGTGGGCGAATTATCCAAATTATTTAATGTACACAGAAATCCGTTTTTAAATACTACACATACAGAGAGAAGGACAAACATGAATTGTGAAACAAAAGAGATGCAGAAGAAACGAAAGCCCGTAAATGGACCATACATGAAAACACTTAATCTAAAAAGTATGCAAAACATGAAGTAATTGTTGTACGTACAATGTGCAGACGTGGACTATGACCAGCATGCATAGAATACTTCATAATTCCAAAATAAAGTAAAATACTTCATTGTGAGTTCTATCTCAATAGTTTTCTCTTCCCTAACATCCTGTGATGATTGTTCCGAAAAAAATATTTCGCCTGTACCTGGAATCGAACCACTACGCTATCGAGTGCTTGTGCCATGTTAACACCAGATATGCCATTAGAAGCAAAAATAATTGCGATCATTTTTTCGTTGCATCACATAACCTACTTCAATAAGATAATGTCATTGTGGTATAAGGGTATTCTGAAATATCGCATTACAGATTTTTCAAACATAACCTCTGTACTGACTCGATTAATCCAATCGAGTATCTAACACGGCATGTTCTATAGTGCGTTTGTCCTATCGCGCTTGGAAGCTGGGGGCTGCGAGGTTCATCCAGGTGGAGGGAACGAAAGTACTACTTCCGGAATTCTGTCGTAGTACTGTTCATTGAAGAGAACACACGTTATTATAGAAATCAAAAACTTCTCACTGCTTACCAAAACAACTTGATAAATCTCTTAATGCAAACAATGTAAGCTAAGCCGTACTTACTGGATTTTACTTACATTAATATTGAACTATTGAAACCCCAATTGGAGCTTGTTCGTTAATACAGACTGACGTAGTTGATAATATAATACAATCAAGGCGAATTACATTACAGGCGTGCGATGAAAGTGGTGGCCGTTACTTTGGGCACGTAAGGTATTAAATTTTTTTTTTATTTTAAAAAAAAATTTCAAATGAATGCATAATATATCAATAATATTGTGTTAAAATTTCAAGTCGATCGGAGTAAAATTGACGAAGTTATGAGTATTTGAGCGTCTATTGCTCCATGCCGGGTTTTATACCTGGGCGGCAGCTGCGCGGTGCGCTATTGTATTTTTCGACCCGGAATAAATTTCTTGATAAACGGGCCTGTTCCGGTCCCGTTATGTATATTCGAGGCATGGTGTATATTAGTATACACATTAGTCTGTACATCAGTACAAACCTGGCATCGACGACTTTGAGTGAGTATAAGAAAATTATCGAGTTTTATTTTGAATTTCTAAAAATTCAAAGATAATTGAAAAATCTGAAAAAATTCATACGTACTCAGAAAAATGAACGAATCACGAGAAAAAAATTGGGTTGCGGGGAAATTTGTTGACTAATTTTTTTTTTTCATCATTTTGTTAATAACATTTTAGAATTATTATTATGCAAAATTAATCTTTTAAGTACGTTTAATATGCATGAATTTTCTCAGATTTTTATGCAATAGAGAAGTGTTCTCAAACTTATGTGCAATGAGCGCTAAGCGACCAAACTGTTCTGCGTTTTTCAAACCGTTTTTCTGAGACTTGTCATATTTGAAGTCCGTGTGCACGATAACTCAAAATCTACTGGACCAATCGCTTTGAAATTTTGCACAGTACTTCTTCACATAATTCGCCAGGTATTGTCGAGAGCTTTTTTGTTTTTTTTTTTTTGAATAATTACTAATTTTTCAACAACAAATTAGCCGATTTTTTTCAGCGAAAATCGGGTTTTTGGCTCCCAAGTGCTACGAAAAATCGAAAAAAAACAAATCCTCCCGTCATTACCTCGAGAAACATCTCCTTTAACAAATGCATTTTGATTTTTTTGTTTCAGATGATTCTGTTGCGAGTTATGGTGCACACCGCAAACCAACTTTTTTTCGAGGCGCCTCCAGGGTTTAATTTTCACTTGCTCAATTTTGAATATTTTGCAATGCAAATTTAGAAGAATGTTGTTCAAATGTTCCTTTATTATATGTAAATTTTTCAACAAACGAACACTATTCGTTACGCCAAAAAAATCTTTAAAACATGCCTTTTTTTCGCCGAATTAACTCTACCCCGTCCTTAAAGTAAGTGTAAGCATGGTTTTTGAAAATCGATTTTAGGCTAAAGACATTGAAATTGTATATTGACCGATTTTTACTTTGATTTACTTTGATTTGACGCGACATACTACCACACTATTTCGCGGGTAAAGAAAACCATAGAGGGCTTTCCAAACTTTTCTGAAAACATGGTATGATCGGATGAGTAGAAATGTTCACAGTTGACGTCTAATTGCCAGACGAATTGCCGATAGTTGCGTGGGTCACAAAAGCTCGGGGTATCTTAAAACCATCGTAAGTCTTCGGGGAATAATTTTTTTCCCTGCGACAGTGTCCGCACGGAACAAAAATACAAATTGAATTTGGAATGTCCGAGCGAATGATCTGTGATGGAAATAAAGTGTTCCGAATTTAGTGAATTTCCCTATATCGGAGTATATACTATTGCACCGAGTATATACTCGGTGCAAAGAGAGTGGAGGCAAAAGCTTTGAAAAAAAATTTGGTCCAAGTTCCAGACAAATGTACGACAGTTCCGGTGTGTGTGTGTGTGTGTGTGTGTGTGTGTGTGTGTGTGTGTGTGTGTGTGTCTGTGTGTGTGTGTGTGTGTGTGTGCGCGCGCGCGCGCGTGCGTGTGTGTGTGTGTGTGTATGTTTGGGTGGGGGTGGCGGTGTATTCGCCCATATCTCTATGTACTTATACTATACGGAGATAACAAAGTGAAGGAGAAGAGAAAAGCGAAAGAAGAAGTGGTAAAGGGGGAAACGAAATGGACGAGAAAGAGCATCGTTCTTGAGCAGCGTTATGGAACGGGGATATTATGCAAAGTGGTAGACAGATGCACGCCTGCCGGATAACGTCCACCTTACTCTTCGTTGTGAGATGGAGGGGGGGGGGGCGGCAAAGACGGAGAGAGAGAGAGAGAGCGAGAGAGAGAGAGAGAGAGAGAGAGAAGCGTTTCGACATTGCTTGCGCTCCGTATACCCCGTTCTGCTCATACCCAGACATTTTTTTTGCTGGCTGCTGTACCGCTGCTCTCATCATCTGTGCTTTCCTTCCTCATTCTCTCCCCCGCTTCCTTTCCGTTGTTTTTCATTTTTCTCAACTTTCCATCTTGTCCTCGAGCCTCCCTTCCTCCCTGAAAAGTGTTCGTTGTCCTTTTCGCCTGAAACTTCCACCACTTACGCCCTCATTCCTCCGATCTTCTCCTTTCTCCATCAACCCCTTCTTCTTTTTTTTTTCAAATAATTTCTTATTCCAGCTGCTGCACGTCCACGAAAGTCCTGGAATGTGAAAATGAGCGCGATCCTCACTTCGTCTCCGGCTTTGCGAGAAGCGGAGAGGATTGTGGTTGGGAGCATGGCTTGGAACACACTTCTTGGATGCTTTCGGATTGAGCCGAAGTGCCTGGCAAGCGGAGCAATTCTGTCAACCCGTTTTGTGGCATTTTATTGTTATTCGTTTGTTTATGCTTCAGCATATTTTTCAGCACTACTATCCTTCGTCTCACCCTCATTCCGTTGGGATGTTCGATAAAATGATGAGCTCGCGCACACTGCAGGTAGATGCGTGTGTACAGGTACATCCAGCATGGGCGCATCGCTCGTATATACTCATAGCTACGTACTGTGCTCGTATTTCCATGAGCCCGGCCAAGCATTCCTCTCTGCAAAGCTTCTTTTCTTTCTCCGGTCGAACACGCGTCTGTAAATCTTGAGGGAGTTTTCTCGAGCGTGGGGTAGCTTGAATTTATCGATCCATTAGCAAGCCACCACCGAGCAATCCACGGTCTGTTCTTTGATAGTCCGTTCCATATTCGCGGAAATATATAGGATTATACTCGGTAATTTAATGTCCACGTAATTGGCATTACTTTTCTCGACCGATCAAAAATCCAGATACCACAATCCAGGCGAATGAAATCAGTGCCAAATGCGTCCAACCATGCCCGTAAATTGATAGCTATAAAAGATGCAGGATGTCAATTGCCCGAAAGAATATAAAGCATTGGAGACTTTGAAGGATCAAGTACTCGACGTCCATTCCTGCTTTCTGATATAGGCGTACATTCATAGAGGTCATGCAAAACGCTAGGAAATTAATTGAACGTAAACGCGTAGATTGCAGATGACTTGAGCCAGTACCTAAAATTTAATAGGTTACGGCAATTCTAAAAACGTTACAGATTGTATTACCAGTTAACGTAATAGCCAGAAGAAAACGAGAATTCATGCAATTAAGAATCTTGATCAAATTGACAACGATCTCATTGCATGCCAGGGATGAAAACTGGCGGCTTTGGCACACATTTACCCAGTGATTTGGCAATCCTGCACGAAATGCAGTTCGACTCTGCGAGTGTGGACAATTCTATTTGACCATTAGTAATGGACAGTACACATCCACCATTGTTCATTCGCAAGCGGAAACTGCTCATGGCACCATCTAGCGGTAATCAGGCTTTCGGTCGATTACAATGGCGACAGGATGACATGAGAAATGGGCGAGACGGTCCTCTGGAAGGGGCCGAGGATTTTTCACATCACCTTAAGGCCATGTATCACACGCTACGACCACTTTGAAATTTTGAACCCTAATTTCAACCAAACGAGACTATAAATTGAGACTATTTTATTGTGTACATGCGATATCGTTGCAGATAGAGCCTGACGGTCGGTAGTTACTATAGAATGAATTGTGAATGACTGACTGATGCAACGAATCCATGCACATTTCAAGACCGTTAGGCTCTCGACAGTTAAACAAAAACACATTTTAAGCGTTGTTTCAGCTAATTTTAGGAACTAATGATGAAAAATTAGGTTTAGAGTTTTTTTTACATGAAACTGAGAAAATTGTACCAACGAAGGTCAAAATATTAACGTGCAGCGTTAATATTTTGTTAAACAACAAAATAGAACATGCATAGACATAAACGCATCAGAAACGAGCTCGTAGTCACCGTCGCCTATTAGGCCAATGCCCTTTGCTGTAGTGTGGAGCACACCACGTCGAAATTCTGCACCGTGTGATACATCTCCTTAAGGTATGCCATCCGCGGAGGGCTGCACTTTGTGGCAGCACAAACGGGGCCCTTCTGAATCATTGGTAAATTACAGTGGCGCTTATTAAAGTCACAATCAATTATTATACCCAATGATCAACTGGAATAAAAAACTTTCGCGCGAATTTAGTAGATTTAGACATTTTTACATTTTCACTAAAAAGTCGCGGCTACGAGAATTCTTCTGCTCGTCACATTTTTCTAAGCTTCATCATTAATATCTTCTTCATACATACGGTGAATCTCTTTTTTTGTTGTAGTTACGGAATATTTTTAAAAAATTACACGCGCTTGAGCAATTCGTATCAGGCGTCTAGAATTATTTAGTGTAAAAATGATTAAATTGAAATGTGGCCGAACGTCATCGCCATAAAGTGCCGTATAAACGAGACGTTTTTCAGAGTCGTAAGTTTCGTTGAAAATTCGGTGACTTGGCTTGAAATTTTACCAGTATACCAGGATGTATTTTTACTTGATTATAGACGAAAATCAGTTGATTGTCAAATATTCAGGTTCGTGAAAGACATATCTCAAGTTTTTTTTTCGGTCGTCGACAAAGAGACTCATTGATTTTCACGGTACTATCAATGGAGGCGATTCAGCCATTCCTCATCCGGTCATCGCATTCGTTCCGTTTCCGTATAAACATTTCAATCATCAGCAAATTACACGCCTTTGCTGCTGTTTTTTTTGCCTTTCCGTTATCTGTGCCAGGTACGAAAAAGTTTAGAGGCTAAAGGGAACGTATGTTCGTAAGCGAGGGTTAAAAAGTACTGTAGCAGAAGCAAAAGGTCTGGGTCGTCGTTTTAAGGGCAACGGTGCGTAATTCAAAGCTCAGCGCTTTCCCCAACGCGCCTTAAGGGCAAAACGTGGTAGCGCAAAGAGAAGAGCAGTGAGCTGCCTTTCTCTGTTGCTCTCTCTCTCTCTCTCTCTCTCTCTCTCTCTCTCTCTCTCTCTCTCTCTCTCTCTCTCTCTCTCTCTCTCTCTCTCTCTCTCTCTCTCTCTCTCTCTCTCTCTTTCTATCCATCTATCTCTTTCCTTCTCTTTCCATCTCACTCAGGTTAAGTGTGCAGCGAGGCTCTCCCGCGATGCTAGCGCGGGCTGAACACCCTGAAATATTCATAACCCGAGATCATCCTTAACCCACTAATTGATATTCCGCACATCTGGAAGCCGCGCCGCAGCCGGTTCTGTGTTACTATACCGGAGTGAGTACGTATATGCGCATACGTATATGCACGAAAGGTTATACGCGCTGCTCTACTTGGCATAACCAACAGGTGTTCGGATCTGTAATGGTGCACCGGCAACGTACTCCCACTCTCGATGTACGTACACGGAAACACGGTGTGCCGAACAATAGGGCGTGAAGTGACGAAACTTCAGGCACATATTTTCGGACACTACCGCCTTTACTTTTCCCAATTGTCGGCATAACACGAATGCACGAATTTTCAGCACTCAGACTATCCATTAGGTATCTTAAGGGATGTTGTAGTTCGCGTCTCATCCAGCTGTACATTATTGTGGGGTATACACATGGACACACGCATTGTCACAAAGCGCGCTGGGACTCGAGGATGAATCTTCGCTCAATAACTTCGATCAGTATGTTCACGAAAATGTGCAGTTTGCGGTAGTGGAGGAATCAATTAGGCTGGTAAGAAAGTCTTGCGACACTAAAGTGCTCGGTTTAATATTTTTTCGGACATATTCTGGGTTTGATCCGTTCAACATCACAGTAAATGCCAATATCTACTCTACGAAATTACAGCAGCTGTCCGAAATTATTGAGGCCTTAGGTCACAGTAGCGGGTATAAAATTATGTGCGAATTTAACAATTTTTTTTCGTACGAAAAAGTGTCTCACTCATAATATTAATTACACATCTATTTAGTATGAATATCAAGCTGTTAGAAATTTTTTTTTTCGATGTACAAAATTGCCGACTACTCGAAACTTCTCGAAACAGCTTTTTTCCAATTGGCGTGACAAGTAACTTCAACAATTTTCACTCGGTTTACGTCACATTTAAAAGTCATGTTCGTAATTGCATTCCGCAGAGAAGTACGTATGGAATTTCTGATGAATCGAAAACTTTTCTTTTTATGAGCAGTTTATGAGCAGTTATAACGAAATTTTTCACTGAAAATTAATTTCTTAAGGATGTTGAGTCCCTATGGAACATGTTAATGTTAATTGTTCAATAAATAGCTTCTTAATCGTCATGAAATGTTTACACGACCTCCTGAATACTTCATGTAAAAACATACCAAATTTTCAGAATTCTATCATCATTACTTCAACCTCCTTAAGGGTTGAAATAAAAAATGATAAGAAAATTCTGAAAATTTGGTATGTTTTTGTATGAAGTATTTAAGAGGTCGTGTTAAAATTTCACGACGGATAGGAAGCTCGTTATTAAAAAATTAACATTTTGTTGAGAACAATTTTTAAAAGAAATAAAAAAAAATTTATGAATAAACTTCATTTTGTTTCCGTTGCTTTCAGTATATTGTAGATATTATTAAGTTGAGAGGTCAAAAAAAAACTTATTGCAAAGTTACATCAGTTTCCATAAAACAACATTTAATTTGTGAATGTTAATTGTTCAATAACGAGCTTCCTAATTGTCGTGAAATTTTTACACGACCTCTGAAATACTTCATACAAAAACATACCAAATTTTCAGAATTTTATCATCATTTGCGATTTGGGACTCAACATCCTTAAGTTCAATTACCTACAACTTTTGAATGAAACAATATTTTTTAAATTCCGTTTGTACTTCTCTAGGTATTCTAATGTAGATTGACGAGAATTTTTGTTTTTTGTTCTAGGTAAAAAATGGTGGATGCTAAATGTCACGCCAACAAGCGCCTAAAAAAAAGATAACAAAAGAAAATACTAGTAGTCGGCCATTTTGTACATCGAAAAAAAAAGTATAACAGCTTGATATTCATACTAAATAGATGTGTAATTATTTTATGAGCGAATCACTTTTGCATACGAAAAAAATTGTTAAAATCGCACATGATTTTATACCCGTTATTGTGGCCTAAGGCCTTAAACGAAAATGTCGAAAATTTCGTCTTCTTCACAAAAGCGCTTGGCCCCAGAAGCTTACGGGCTTATACCACTGTAAATGTCTAAAATTAAGTGATTTTTCGGGATTTTTTTGCGAGGAAGGACAAGTAAGAGAATAATAATATTCGAGGATGTTATTTGTCATGTCTTTAAGTGAACAAAAATAAAATTTTATTAAAAAATTATACAAAATGGTGACGCTGGAGCCATTCTCGCGAGGCATGTTGAATTTGAGACGCTCTGCGGCCCGCAGTATAATCAATGCAAATTTGACTGTGGAAAAAATATTTATAGTTTTATTAATTTACATGAGAATAGCTAGAGAAATATGTAGGGGATTTTGAAAATATGAATTTTTGTGCAATTGGCAAGCATTTGAAGTAAGAACTCAATTTTCGACAGAAACAAAAAAACAATAATTTGTTAATAACTAATGTTATAACTCATGGAAAATCCCGTACATATTTCTCTTCGAAGTGTTATTTCAAATATGTGCTCAAAATTTGAAGTGAAAAGAATGATATTTGTTGGAGTTTTGCTGCGTGCCGTTTTGAACAATTGTGTTTCGAGAAAGACGGTCGACGTCCTGCACACGGGCCAGCCGCTGCCACCGCCAACCCACACGGGCCTGCGTTCGTTTGTTTTACAGGTACCAAAATTATTTCCCCTTATTCTAGATGGTTCAAAGCATCTCTTAAGCTAATAAAAAAGAAATCTTTTTTTGAAAATTCTGCAGTGGTATTACCCCTTAAATAACACGAAAAACTATTTCAGAATTAGAATGGAAAGTACTACCACATCCACCATACTCACAGACCTCAGCCCCGTTAAATTATCCCTTCTTGTGGGCTTTGACAAACAATTTACGTGATAAACAATTTGATAATCAAACGGATCTCTAAAATAGCCTCGCAGAGTTTTTCAATTCGAGACCAAAGGATTTCTTGACAGATGGCATTCAAACTTTACCAGAGTATCGAACACGAGTTGTAGATGAAGAGGGCGATTATTATCAATTAATGTTATCGTGAGAAAATGTTATGTTTATTCGGAAAATGTGTCGTTCGTGTCGCAAGACTTTATTACCACCCTAATATAAAACGGCCGGTACCAGTGTTCGGATTTAATTCGAAATTTCCGCTGTGCTAATTATCTGGTTGTAAATTTTTTCAATTCTTCATTCAGGCGTTACCCCCACTTGTAGCGCAAAAAAAGGCCTTTTTCATGAATTTTTTTAAAGAAAACTACAAAACTTTTTGAATCGATCAATATACCATCTTAAAGAACACATCTTGAAAAACTTTCAGTAATTTTTTTATTGAAAAATATTACATTGTTTAGTGGAAAATGGCCGTCAATGAAATAATGTTTTTATATACACGGTTTGCGGTGACCGACATTGCGGCGAAGAGGATCATCTGAAAAAAAAATGCGGATAGATTTAGTCAAATATAAGTATAAACTAGTCCTTAATCGAAGGATTTTAAAAAATATTCATTTTTTACAAAATGGCGGATAGTCAAAGTTAATGGTTCGATTTTAACGAAAAAACGGCCGTTTTTTGGCTATAAAACGGCCATTTTTTTTCGAAAAAAAAAATCGAACGATAAAAGACTACATTTTTATGTATTAAATAAGCCTGCAAAATTTCAAGAAGATCGGTTCACTAGTGTTCGAGTAATCTTGGTCACCGTCTTCAGAAATGCCATTTCGAGAAAAACGCGTTTAAAGTTTCAATTTCAGTTCTTCAATTCACGGATTCTTCTCTTTCAACGCTTATATCTCAGTCAATTTTGTTCGGATCGACTTAAGATTTTCAGGACATATTCTCAGATACTTATACTTAAAAAAAATGCAATAAAAAATCGATTTTTTCAAAATCGCAAGTCGGGGTAACTCTTTAAGCGTTTCTCTCACTTTTGCTTCGATAGAGGTATATAGATTCATGTGCTATGCATTTCTATATACTCGTCGACCTTTGCGCGAGTCCGACGTCGACCCTGATGAGACCGCGGGACTTTTTGCCCGTGTAAAAACGAAAAGATTGTAATTAGCCCGGCGTATCGTGCGATCTCATATCGCAGATGTATCCACTACGGAGTGTTCTATACGCTGGGCGAATGGATTGTATAATCGATATACACTGTTCGTATATCGCACGTGATGATGAATGTCGCCGCAAAAAATTGATTACAATTCTTAGTTGCAGCCGAAAATTAATTTATTATTCTATAACTATTGGTAAGTTATTATTTTATAGTTATTCAAATAATAAGTTATTATGTTATTGAGTTCTTATGATGATAAGTCGTTATTTTATTAAGTTATTGTCATGTATATACATATTTTTCATTGTCTACATGTAAAATTGAGTTGCATATTTGATTAGTAGAAGGTGCACTTCCGACGCATAGAATATATTTTTTTCGCGACATGCACAGTAGAAGTGAAGAGAATGTCATAATTATTGCGTTTTATGTGTCAATGGTAAATAGTCGACATTACGGTCATAATCTCCGATAATCACGCATATTTGGAAGCATCTCATAAATCCTTGATTCCTTCGGGCATTATTCCGAAAAACGACAGGAGCAACCATTTTCGACTTTGATCTTCACAGGGGACGCACTCATTATCGAGTAAAATACCTCCAGCTGAGCCGAAAATCCGCATGTTTTGGGATTTATTTCACAACACTGAATTGTAAACAAAATCGGAAAAGCATCCATCATAAATTATTTTCGATACCCTGAGCTTACGATGTTTTAAAATTAATTTAACAGTCAATTCTTTATGTTCGAGTACTTCGTTCAGGTCTGCATGATAACTGCATGGGTTGATGGAGCTGAACATTTCGAGAAGATTCTTGTAAAGTAATGTTACAGTTATAGTATGTGGGATAAAATTTATGAATGTCAACACGTCATCACATTTCGACGCAAAAACATTCTCTTCCTCTCAAATTTCGGACTCTACGTTGTATTTATAAAATCTGTTGTATAGGACTGTTGTATAGGTTGTATTTATAAAATCTGTTGTTTAGGACTCTACGTTGTATTTATAAAATCTGTAGTAAATAACAAAAATTGCACATCGCTCTTTCACAAGTCTTTCGATTATTTCATAACCAGTTACTTCAATTACCCTTTATCTCTGATGTCATGTTCGTTAAAAAGGAGAATAACTACAGGATCGCTAATTGCACAACAATTGATACCCACTTTATTTTTCCTGAAGATCAGTTACGTACTTATTCGTTCATCTTATACCGACCACTTTACGAAACGATTAAAACAAAAGATAAAAAACGAAAGTGCACCAAAGTGCCTGCATGCACCACTTTTTCCCATTTCATGAAAAATTAATTACTCTGCTTGATTTGTCTCGCAGCGAGCTCCCTATTCAGCATAGCTGCGTTCGGTTGCTGAAATGTTGTCAGGGACTTCTCTAAAAAAAAGCGGCAGTATGATCATTATGACCACTCAGAGTACAGAAGATTGCCACGAGGGCGCTTGAAACTTTTCTCTTAAGTGCCTCGTAACGAAATATACTCTACCGCATCCCCTAGACTTGAACTAATTTCAACTGAACTTCAAGTGGAATCAGATGAAGGGCACCGAAAAAAGTTAAATGCATATATCGTCTACCTGGAAGTTAAACGGGGGTCTGAGTCATGATTCTTATTTACCACCATTTGAAAATGTATTTCGATACCAACCTCGTATTCATCTGAATAGGCACATTCGATTGATCCGATAAAAAAATAAGAGGCGAATGAGAATCACTGACCCTTCGCCAAAAGGCGTCGTACTTCCCATAACATCGAAGACGAGAGTGAAGGCAGGAAAAACCGAGTGAATTATAGATACGCCACCCTCCCCAAAAAAAACGATAAATATACTTATATAGGAGAGAATTACGCAACAGTGGCAGAAGACGAGAGTGCCTGCAGGAACTAAGAGCATCTCGAACACAGAGTATGACACGTATTCAGGAAACAGAGTCTGCCTTGGCTCATACGATAACAGGGTAGAAACGCCCGAACGGCACTATCGGAGAAATCGCTATATTGCCGCTGCAGATTGAGCCAATGTTTCAAAACGAAGCCACTCAAGTTCCTGAGGACCTAAAGTCACCCCGTTTATCTAGAGGTTCATATATGGTGATTGTAATAACTGCGGAATTGAGTTTCAATCACTGAGGCTCCGAATACTACATGGAAGTGAACCCAATCTACAATATTTAACGCAGTTCCGAGGGTGTAAGATACAGCAAGTTCGCTTGATCGTGATTTTGTTCTAACCAGCATAGCTCCGAATTAATAAAGTGATAAGTAATGATATCTTGTAAAACAGATAGGTTGTTTATTTGGTTGTGAAAGACCATAAAAAAACCGTCGTATAAACGTTTCTTACTATGCTAAACTTACATGAATATCACAAAAGTCAGATGGCTCAGTTGATCCCACCTAGTAGGGTCATCTGTTCCACCCCACGGGGCGAAACATAAAAAAGAAGAAGAAAGCGTAGTCTATCTAATTTTCTATCTTTTCCCGCTTTTCGGATATAAATACGCTATTATGAAATCAGAATACACTTACTTGATTGCCGTAAGACCACAAGCATGGGCTGGAGACCAAAAGATACGACAAACTGCTTATTTTTACTTTTGACGCGAAAATAGTAGCAACGCACGTGATACTCAAACCGAATACCGACCGGCGATGACGTAAGAGCGGCCGAGCCACGTACCCTTCCCACTTCTTCTGACATTCTGCACTTGTAACTAGGATGTGCCATCTGGGTGCTCGTGTGCGTGGCACAGGAGACGCCACGGTACGCAGCACCGTGCGTTCATCAATGGGGAGAAGTCTGCGCAAGGCTCGTCGTTCTGAAGACACGTTGAAAAAGCGAAGGGGAATGAAAATGTTTTGTAGTGGCATATTTGGATCAGTGTTGAAGGGGGAAACTGGTGACCACTGGTGGACACATGGATGAGGTCTGGACACCATTACGATTGCATGCCTTGTGAGTTTTCAACTTCTGAGCTGACGCTACTAAATCAACTGGAACGTGCAATAGAGTGCTGCAAATGTTTTAGGCAACATTGGCCGAATCTTCATCGCAAATCGACCGATTCTCAGCTCTAAGTCAATCAGCCATTGACATGGCTCCGCCTGCAACGGTACAAAAGGATTTGGGTCAGGACAGACATTCTTCAGGCACGTAGAGCACTTTTAAGAGGTTACCCCCACTTGCGATTTTGACAAAATCGATTTTTTTATTGCATTTTTTTGAAGTATAAGTATCTGAGAATATGTCCTGAAAATTTCAAGTCGATCCGAACAAAATTGACTGAGATATGAGCGTTGAAAGAGAAGAATCCGTGAATTGAAGAACTGAAATTGAAACTTTAAACGCGTTTTTCTCAAAATGGCATTTCTGAAGTCGGTGACCAAGATTACTCGGACACTAATGAACCGATCTTCTCGAAATTTTGCAGGCTTATTTAATACATAAAAATGTAGTCTTTAATCGTTCGATTTTTTTTTTTTCGAAATAAATGCCCGTTTTATAGCCAAAAAACGGCCGTTTTTTTCGTTAAAATCGAACTATTAACTTTGACTGTCCGCCATTTTGTGAAAAATGAATATTTTTTTAAAATCCTTCGATTAAAGACTAGTTTATACTTATATTTGACTAAATCCATCCGCATTTTTTTTTTCAGATGATCCACTTCGCCGCAATGTTGGTCACCGCAAACCGTGTATATAAAAACATTATTTCATTGACGGCCACTAAACAATGTAATATTTTTCAATAAAAAAATTACTGAAAGTTCTTCAAGATGTGTTCTTTAAGATGGTATATTGATCGATTAAAAAAGTTTTGTAGTTTTCTTTTTAAAAAATCATAAAAAAGGCCTTTTTTTGCGTTACAGGTGGGGGTGATGCCTTAACGTCGGCAACTGAATGCGTGTTTCTAGTATAGCTCGGGGCTACTTTGATTTGCAATTAGCTTAATCGAATGATCATTCTCCAGCCTGCTTTGAAGCCCGTGCTATGCAGTCAGTGAATCTATGATTACTTGTCACAATCACGGAATATCTCGGAGCCGCAGCTCCTGATCCTAACAATTAGACGTCGCCTGTCAAAATGTCGATTCGGCCCAGCCGTTGTTCGAGAAAAAATCCGAATCCGTTGAATAAATTTCATCGCCAGTTGAATTCAGTGTCATTTTGCTCTAACGAGTTATGCCTAGTTGTAACAGTCGGACACAGTTTATTTGTGGGATTTTTTCCCCAGAAAATCGTGATGATAAGTTTCTACAAAAATTGGGTATTTGAAAAAGTATTATCTAAAGGATACTATGTAATGTTTTTGTGCAAAAAAATGAATTATCATTGATTTACAGGCGACGTCCGGGAAGCACCTCTCGGACACGTCTTGAGCAACGACCCTTCTGAAAAAGGTTACCGAATAATAAAAAATCAAACAGACTGCGTTAGAATATGCGCAGTTGGCGAACAAAACCGGACTTGTTCACATTATTGCAATTTTTTTCTTTATTAGCTCCCAAAATATTTTGCATCAAATCTGGCCCTAATCGCCTGAAAATTTGTTTAAAAAAATGCCTGTTCAAGCAGAAACGGACTTGTCCATGGCTGGCTGGATGAAAAATTACTACCAGATGGCCACAGTGATGACTTTGGGTTTGGGAGTTTGGGTAGGATTATTAAATTGATAATAAAAAACAAATTCATATTTAGTTAAAAGAATCTCTTTTATTTCATAATCGGATATGTCCATAAGATTTTCATTCAAAAGAGGAGTTGTCCACCATTCTCATTCAAAACCGGACTAGTCCAAAATAGAAATAAAAATAAACCCATGGTAGTTAGTGTTTTTATTAAACTAAGACCAGGTCCAGTTTTCCATTTTGATAGAGCCTTCATATATTGAAGTTTAAACATTCTAACTCATATCTATTTGGTTATTTTGGATTTTGGCCTCTCCTGTAAAAAAGTAATTCATGGACAAGTCCGGTTCTGTTCACCAGCTCCTCATATTAGATTATCCTATGATTGATTGAAGAAATTTTCGGTACATCAATTTTAAAAAAATGCGCATTGTCAGAGTTTACATTTTTGTGAAAAAATAGGCACTTTTCGTTCGTCAAATGGGAAGTATACATCGGAAAAAGTCCTTCGATCAAATACTATATTTTTACATCGATAAAAAGCACTAAAAATCTCACAAAGATCGATGCCGCAGTTTCCGAGAGCTTTTGCACACCGACTTTGAAAACGTACTTTCGATTTAAAAAAAAATCGTTTAAAGTTTCGAACGACTCTCCGAGCGTTCCGACGGGCCCCAACATAATAGCCAATAAATCTGTCAATTTTGATTCGATCACCTTGACATTTTCCGGGAATTTTTCATGACATACTCTCCAAATATATTAATTAAAAAAAAAAATGATATTATGACTTCTGCAACTAGACATGACCCCTCAATCAGCTCTGACCCGACAGAAACGTTTCCCTACAAAAATCGATTTTTCCCCGGCGACCGAACGAAACGGCTCGTTGATCGAAAAACGCGAAGCCAATTCCTTCACTCGACAATACACACCCAGGCTAGTATAGTGGTCTGAATTTCCACGAACTTATCCCTCCGTCTGTACCGTAAAGATCATCGAAGACTCCTGACGAGGTTGCGTAGTTTCTTCTATCTCGTTTCGGGTTTGTGTAACAGGGTCGTAAAGAAAAAAGAAGAAAAAAATAAAACACGTACCAACGGCCATTTCAGTGGGACCGGAGAAGTAAAAGGCGTCACGGCGGGAAACTTCGAAGCGTTCCATCGCCGCGGGAGATTATATAACCCAGGGCTTAGTGCTGCGGGGTTGACTCCCTCTCATCGAGTGATCACGGTCGTAATGTTCCACTATATATATATATATATATATATATATATATATATATATATATATATATATATATATATATGATACTGTATTAGTATGTTACCTATACACCATCCCTTTCCCAAAAGCCTTTCGTGATGGCTCTATAAACCAGATTCCTCATCATTTCGAGCCCACACATATACACGTATGTATATGTATAATGCGTTAATTACGTATATAGCGTTCGGTCGAAGAACGTTATAGTCACGCGAGATTGTACGAGTAACAAAGTGATCGTTCCCGTAGCGAGAAATTTTATTACTCGTCCTGGGGCTCGTTCCGTCGGAAGGGATGACTTGACGAGTTATTCGGGAAAGGGATGCAAGCGCGTTAAAAAAGAACGTAGCATTTCGCGTCGATGATCGAGCCAATGAGACGAATGGGAAATAACTCACTGCTGCAATGTTCTTGACATACGAGGGACGCATATCACGGCACTGTGGTCCTTCCTTCTTCACTTCGGGAGGCATTCTCGATATACTTTTATGTCCATAGGAAAAGGCAGCGGATATCGCAAATTTTCTACGGCTTATACGTACTCGAATATTATTGTCGCAGGAATCCACCGTGAGGCATCAAAATTAACTAGGCTTTTAGCCACTCTCTTCTTTATTATATTAGTCATCGTTTCCGGGGAAGCGAGACTGTCATTTCTGTCAGAAACATAAATGCCATTGTGGCACGTCTCTAGGTCCTCGGGATTATCATTTCTCTTAAACTTTGTTCTCTCTCCCTCTCTCTCTCTCTCCCTCTCTCTCCCTCTCTCTCTCTCTCTCTCTCTCTCTCTCTCTCTCTCTCTCTCTCTCTCTCTCTCTCTCTCTCTCTCTCTCTCTCTCTCTCTCTCTCTCTCTCTCTCTCTCTCTCTCTCTCTCTCTCTCTCTCTCTCTCTCTCTCTCTCTCTCTCTCCCTCTCTCTTGCTTTCTGGTTCGCCTTCGCATAATCTCAATTGGCCGTCCCGGAATTTTCGTCGCGGCTGCGTGGTTCTATGACGCTCCGCGAGAGCGCCAGACCGTTTTCATATTCAACCAGATATGATTGAGTGAATGACTAATGGAGTAAGTGCCGAGATATGATGGTACGTTGTCCCGAGAGAATCGTAGCTCCCGGATTTCTTTCGTCTCTCCATACGAATAATTAGTAATTTAGTGATAATCACTTGATGGTTTTTTTCAGCATCGTCTTCTTGAAAAATGCGCTACTTTGATTGATGGAATAATCAACGTAGATATGGTATTTATGATTCGTAACTTGGCCTACTTATTCTTTTTACACGTTACATTCATGTGGCTCACTGAAAACCGAGTCTTTTTACGATTTTTTTTCTTGAAGATAGTAAAAAAGCAATCTAAATGTGGTTTGCATGTATTGACGTAGGTAGGAAAAATTGCTATGAGAAAAAATACAAAATAGCGGCTCAGACGTAACTAAGAGCACTGAGAGCGTTTTTTAGGCGCTCTGTGGGAGGACGCGGAACTCTGTTGGGTGAGGACCTAGAACGAAAAGAATTTCGTTTTTAACATTACTTTTGCTAGAGGAGTAGACACGATTGTTAAAAAGCATAGTTTTTTTTCGTAAAATGGCATAACTTGGAACAATTTTTTTTCCGCTGAAAAATCGCCCTTAGTTTGTGTTAAAAACGAGAATTGTTGGTACTTCGGACAAATCGTGGGTAGCTCTTTAGGGAATCTATTTAAGAAGCTACGGTAAAGATTTAAAGGTCAATCGGAACAAAGTTGCCCGAAATATCCCCCTTCCCAGTTTCAAAAACGTACTTTCGAAGAAAACGTGTTTAAAGTTTCAAAACTGATTGAGGAGCTATTGTCCACACGACGGAATTGAAGCTCTCAGTCGAATTCTGCGTGTACCGACCGAGACATTTTGATATCAGGTCTTCAGTTGTTAGGTCGTTGTTTATTGTTCGTAAAACGCCTGGACTGAACAACCCTGAATTGCTATATTCACACCGTCTAGGCTGATCCGTGACTTTCAAAGGACTCGAAAGCGCTTCAGAAAACTGGTTCCAACATTGAAAAAAAAAATCACGTATAATTCCTTTTCTATATTATCCTTGTGATGTTTACACATCATTTAATAATTAAAAAAAAATACGATCAAACTTATTTTCCGCCTCAGATATAACGCCTCAAATAAGCCAAGACGATATTTTACCCTCGTTTATTAATACGCCATTTTCATAAAGCTACATAATTACCTTGGATTTTGCTTCCTTTACACTTTGACTCCCAGCTGACGGGCATTCACGTGCAAGATTCGTGCTCATTTTCTTGACGACGAAAGTATCGTGGCGGGAAGCCGTGTGTCGTCGAATTATTATGACGATTACTATAACGTCCCTAAGAACATTTGATGGCAATTTTAAGCAAGCTCTACTATCTTAATTTTAGAGAAGCTTTAGGAACGAGTACTTTCCTCGACACTTTCACATCACGTTTAATTTCATGGCTGATGAGCAGGCATCTCGTGCGGTACGTCTCAACCGGAAATTCTTAGCTCGGCTACCCGCATCACGGGGCGATAAATTATGGATTTGAGAAAGGCGCCACAGCAGTATCGTATGAATGGAATAAATTTACGAGCTCTGCTCCCGCTGGATATCTAACAACATACACATATATACACATATGAACCATCAAGAAGGACTTGCCAGAATTCATTCGCTGATGTAGATCCGTATAAACGAGAGGTCGACCACCTAAGGGTTGCCCCCATTAATAACAGTCCAATTCGTTACAATTACCCTGCGCCCAATGTCCAATAGCCGCTACACCTAGGGCATACTCCCTCTATTACTCGCTGTTGGTGATCCTGCTCGGGTTGATCCGAGCCCCGGTTGGGGTGACTCGAGAAGGGTGATGGGTGTGGAGTGAAGAACGAACGCAAAGGCGTGTTTCATGCCTGGTGGTTTTTGGGGCACCGCTCACACAATAGGGGGTCTGCCGATATGCGCGTGTTTACGTCAGTCTGTCCGTCCACGGCCGGCGCTCCATGCGGCTGCTGCATTTCCAGTCAATGGTCTGCTAGACGAGATATCGATCTGGCGCTTTTCGAGCGCACGCTGCGGTTATCGACACCGGAGACTGAAAGACTTTCTCTCCGATATTACGAACGTTGGTCGTCAGAAGGGCGATAGTACAGAGGGTTCAACGTAGTTGGCGCCGCCAGGGTTGAGCCCTTTTCATTTTCCAATACTCGTTACATGGTATGGAGAGAGAGATAGAGGGAGAGAGGGAGAGAGAGAGAGAGGCAACGTCCTGGGGTTGGAGACAAGTTTTTGTACATAGAAGGCAAAAGGGACCGAGGACTAGGGGGGTCGTCACCCTCTTGCGCACGCGACTCTGTTCCGCATTGCTGCTCAGCTGCTTTTCTCATTCATGCAATATCTCTCGACCGACTGAACCAAAAGGGGCGCCATCGCCGTCGACATACTAATACACCCGGAGTCGAACTTCCAATGCGTTTGCCGCCCTTCACCGGCTCGTCCATTTTCTCTGGCTGCAGGGCAAACAATATGTGATTGAGAGCATCGGCATTTCGTACACAGGGATTATTAATAGCCCTTCCATGGCGGAGCACTCGGGCGATCGATTGCCTCAGTAGTAACGTTCGCTCGAATACAAGCTACGAGCTGATAACCAGTTGAAGTGGATAGGCCACCTTAGAAGACAACATTTCGAAACGCTTCTGTTATTCTATTGGCTTAAATCATCTACAAACGTTACGAGAATGATGTACAAAAGGGATTGCACGCGGAATTTTTATTCTTTAGTTCTGAAGCTGACTTTTCGAGGGGCCTCCGAGGGCTTTGCACCGCACGAAACAGCCTAGGTGGATGTAGCGATTTGGGGTTGTTCAGGTCAGTCGTACAGAAAATATGCAACGAACTAACTAAAGACTGGCGAATGGCTCCGTGGGTACACGCAGAATTCGTATAGAGCGTCAATTCCGCCGAGTGGACGATAGGTTCTAAATCTGTTTTAGAAATTTTGACGCGTTTTTTTTTCGAAATCACGGTTTCGAAATCGGGAGAACGCATCGTTCGCATGGAAAATGACAGGATTGGGCGACGCATAGAAATTGTGAAAATTCACTGCAAGAAATGGTGAAAATTTCGCCACTATCTCGCAATACCGTGGTGGAATTGAACACAAATGATTTCAACAAGATGACGCAACCTGCCAGAATGCGGGTGAAAGAATGCAGTTAATTGCAGACGAAGTTTCATGGTCGTGTTATCGGCCACCAAGGAAAAGTGTATGCCCCTGATCCACAGACCATTCCGGGGCTCAAGGAAGCAATTGGACGCTCCATTGATAAAATTGGTCCGCAATTGTGCGAAAATGTTATTGAAAATTTCGTCAAACGAGTGAACATTTGTAAACAGGGACGAGGTGGCTATTCATCGGATATTGTGTTTCACACATAACCTCCATATTTGTACCTTATATTGAAATAAAAATATTCTTACTTTTCGAATAAATAATACGTTTTATTAATAAATTAAAATCTTTTGATTTTGAGACACCCTTCGGATTCTCTAAAGTACAGGAAATTTTTATGATTTATCAACAATTCTCGTCGTGTGTGGGCAAATTAGGGTCGACTTTTTAGCGAAAAAAAAACGTTATTCAAAATGATGCCGTTTTCCGAAAAACCCATATTTTTTTGGTAATCGTGTGTAGGTACTCGCCGAAGTGTTGCAAATGACAAAAATGATTTTCTTGGTCTGGGGGCTAATCCATAAAAGTTGGGCCTCTTGCAGAACCCCTAAAACAAGGTTCTTAGTTTAGCTTCGACTGAGGTGCAATTTCGTTTTTGTTTGTTTCATTCATTTTTTTTTCGTAAACGTCACCATATGTAGAGTAAGCCCTCGAGACCCTATTTTCATTGCTTCTGTAGTATTCTCGAGAAAAAAATCCCAAAAAGTCATATTTTTGGGTGAGCCCCTAGACGTAGGGTCCCTAGATGTAAAGGTGAACAATTTCAGGACGATCACGTATCTTCACGTGCAGTTTCAATTTTTAGTCCAGTTCTTGGCTGGTTCGATGAACAGCGTTAGAATTTTTCTCCACAACGAGTAGGCCTCTGCGTGGGACGGTAAATTTTTTAGGGCGCCAAGACTTTGCCTTTTTTACGGTGGACTGAGACGTCCTCCTCTGTAATTGAGGTGTAGAAGACTAGTGACTTCAAAAATATAAGATCAAAGATAAATTGAACTAACCTGTCGGCTACTATAGTTCGTAACAACTCAATCATGGTTTCCTATTCTTTGCGAGGGTTGTTCGAAAAAATAAAAGTAAAAGAATCGTTCATTTTAAAATCGGCTAAAAAGTATGAAATTTTGATAACGTTATTGTGTAATTGTGTACTGTTGAAAACTGCATTGTGCATGCTTTGTTTTAATTCCCGTTTTAATGTTCCTGCCTTATAGCGGGGGTGGTAATTTCCGGTGCGTCAAGAGCACCCATAATCTCCCCTCGATGAATTATTATTCATTTAAAATATTATTCATACGAATGGAAATAACCGGGCTCGATAGACTGATCTTTAAAGATTGTCGTTGAAATCGCGTGAATATTATAATGCTCGTGCATACACTCGGAGCTAATCGGGGGCTATTTATACCAATGGCATTTTTGGGGATGATTGATTTGAAAATATTCCACCAGTCATTATAAACGACCCTATTTCATTATGCATAACTGATCGATGGTTTGAAAATTCGGGAATAAATTCGTCACTAGGCGAGTATGTTCCCGAATATTTGATATATATATATATATATATATATATATATATATATATATATATATATATATATATATATATATATATAAGTAAAACTCATTAAAGGTGTATGCCTAGTTGTAAAAGTTAAAAAATCACTTTTGTCAACACAAATATATTTTGACAGTATATCATCATATGAATGTTTCATGAAAATTTTAAGCCTATTGGATCGAAATTAACCGATCTATAGGCTTATGTTGACGCCCGTTGGAATGCGCTGAGCATCTTTCGGATATTGAAAGGTTTTTTTTCTCGAAAATACATTTGCAACGTCGGTGAGAAAATCATATGAACAACTACTGCATCGATCTTTTTGAAATTTTCATGGCTTTTTCTAGATATACAATTGTGATAGTTGATCGAACGTTTTTTTTTCGCGATGTATACTTTCGATTCGATTAACAAAAAATACTCATTTTCTCTGCAAAAATCAAGACTCACTTTCAACACGCGCAATTTTTGTATAAATTGATACTTCGTAAATTCGTTGGACTAATCATAATACGAACGAATTCTGTTCGATTTTTTAGATATGAGGTAACCTGGTTCAGAAGGGTTAGCGCAGAAAAGTCATTGCTCACGGCAGAAAAGTCATTTTCGAGAGGTGCTTCCCGGATATCGGCTGTAATACGATTGTAAAATAAATATTTTTCAATAAAAAATGTACAGAGTGTTTTCC
The DNA here is from genome assembly GCA_951751655.1 of Ophion costatus. NCBI lineage: Eukaryota > Metazoa > Arthropoda > Insecta > Hymenoptera > Ichneumonidae > Ophion > Ophion costatus. Next base: position 35,724,655 of record OX632356.1, read on the forward strand.
AGATAATACTTTTTCACATACCCAATTTTTGTAGAAATTCATCGCCGAAATTTTCTCCAAAAATATCCCAAAAACGAGCTGTTTTCAACTGTCACAAATAGGCATAGCCCTTCAAGAATGTATTGCCCGTACATTCCCTGCCAAAAGTGAGTTTCGGCGAGAATTTGAGTACTTTGCGATGAGATTAAAATTTTTTAAATCAACCACATTGGAGATGCTAAGAACATTAATTTCCGGTACCAATAATGCAAAAAAGTTACAAGTAAATTGTTGAAAAAAAAATTGTCCAACAAATGTCTGGTGAACTAGTCTTTTTATGTTATAAAATTAATTCATAGATTTTTCTGAATAGGTATGAATTTCTTTTAGAATGTTCTTTCTATTTTTATTTTTATTTTCCAGTTTAAAAAAATCATTGAAGAGTCATAGATGTTTAATACGTTTTCGGACCAATGTTCCATAATAAATCCAAGAAGTGTCCGGGATATTGAACGAACAGTGTCATAGGTACACCCTTTGAAAAATTCTGAAAAACGTGATTTTCGAAATAGAGAGAAAATTCTTTAAAAATCATATCTATTCAGAAAAATATTCATTTAATGGCACAGAAAATCAAGTTCACCGAAGATTTTTTGAACAAATTTTTGTGCAAACAATTTATAAATGTTCGGCATTCTTATCTTTCAAAACCAATGTTTTCAACATCTTCGATACGGATGATTTTTTAAGATTTCAATGGTATCGCAGAGTACTCAAAATTCTCACCTAAACTCACTTTTGGAAGGGAATTGACGGACAATACATTCCTTAATGCTCAATAGTGTACAACCTGATTGTCGGAATTGCTAGTAACGTGGTGTAAAACTCTGAGATCAAAAAAAAAAAAATGATCCATAAACTTAGATATTGTACACAATATCTAAAATTCACCATCAACTGCGAGGTCTTGGCAGTTGAGCAGTTGCTGCAGTCAATTTCGTGCTCCAGACTCGTGGCCTGGTAGTGGTTCTCCACGCGTTGGTAAGAAAAAATTGATAAGATCGAGACGAAAAATGATCTCGTTTCCGATGAGATCCGTGTCCGCCCCTCGGAGCCCCCGACCATCTTTGGTCTGTTTAATCGAAACGAATCCCAGCCCGATGAAATCGGTCCTTTTCGTTATCACTCACGAAACACTCGAGCGATAAATAACCTAATATTATAGCGCTCTGTAGAATAGTTTTCGTATTCACGGGGAAGTTTTTCCCAACCCCTTGTTCAATTACTTCGCGTATTAGATTGTGAGATTGTACGAAGCGTAATAGGAAGGGGAATGGCGTGCTGTACGATGATAACGATTTATTGCCCACTGTGACTCACTCGGAGTCATATGGGGACGTATACTCAGCTTGTTGCGACGGAGTGCTGCGTGATAGAGTGACGCATCTTCTTACAACGGTGAACGCAGCAGGAGTATCGAATCGTCAGCGCGGGCGCGGGGGCCCTTTCCGAAATCAGTGAATGAAAGTTTACACGACTCATTCGTTATGAGTGCGTGTGAGTTCGCTGAGCGAATGGCGAACGTTGGGTGTATGCACATTGGCGAGACGTTTAAGTGGAAGCGAAGAAAGGAGCTCGCACGCGAGGGGACGATGAAAGAATGAATGAAAAAGTGACGCCTCAGCGGCAGGCCGTTCAACAGAGAGTAGGGGTTGATGTCCTCTTATTGTGCTCTGCCTGTGCAGTGCAGGGCCAGCAAAGACTGCGCACTTTGTAAACTTTTATTTCTAGAAAAATCAGTTTTCATAATACACTTTGCACTTTTGATTTAAGGCCTTAGGCCACAGTAACGGGTATAAAATCATGTGTGAATTAAACAATTTTTTTGTCGTATGAAAAAGTCATTCACTCATAAAATGAATTACACATCTAGTTGGTACGAATGTCAAGCTGTTAGAATTTTTTTTTCGATGTACAAAATGGCCGACTACTAATATTTCCTGTTGATATGTTTTTTTAAGCGCTCTGCGGCGTGACATTTAGCATCCACAATTTTTTACCTGGAACAAAAAACAAAAATTATCATCAATCTACATTGGAATATCTAGAGAAGTATGTACGGAATTTAAAAAAAATTGTTTTATTCAAAAGTTGGGGGTATTTGAACTTGAGAAATCAATTTTCGGTGAAAAATTTCGTTATAACTGCTCATAAACAGCTGAAAAAATGAAAAGTTTTCGATTAATCAGAAATTCCGTACGTACTTCTCTGCGAAATGGAATTAGGAATATAACTTTTAAATTTGGAGTAAATCTAGTGAAATTTGTTGAAGTTATTTGTCATGCCAATTGGAAAAAAGCTGTTTCGAGAAGTTTCGAGTAGTCGGCCATTATGTTGAAATTTTTCGCAAAAACAAAAAAAATATTTTTTCCACCTCTTTTGGCAAAGAATGGTAAATATAAGAATTTTAAAAAATCCTTGGTATGCGCTATAGCTATAGTTGTAAAGAATATGTGGTTAAAATGTCATAAGGATCGGTTCAGTAATTGCGAAGATTTTATCAACAAGTCGTCGAAAAAACCTATTTTGAGAAAAACGCGTTTATAGTCGGTTTGGGTTACATAAAAACACAAAAAAATGTTTTAATGTATTTCAATAGTGTATTCATTAAGTGTAACAACTTTTATTTCAATATCTATTTTATGAACCTATCAATTTTTTTTAAATTAAAATAGCCTTATTTATCGTCTAAAGTAAGAAGACCCCTTAAATTGAACTTTGGTCATAGGGGAACATTATTTTAAATATAAATCTTAACCCTTCGACTGCACACTTCCGCTACGAACCCCCCACTCATATGGGGTCAATCTGACCCCAGACGTTTTTCAGATCGTTGTATTTCGGTAAATATGCATTTTCGTTTTTTTTTTGTAGAGACGTTTTTTGTAGTCAATGATCCTTATTTTGAGGCCCAAAATGTATCTCTTGAGGAAAACAAAAATTAAGTGTCCAAACGTTCGTTCAAAGTAAGATATGCATTGGAAGACACGTACTTGCACGCAATAGATCACAATTTTTTTTTCTCGAAAATATAAAAAAAGTCATTTGAGGTTTTTAAAGCGGAAGGTTTGTAGATACGAAAAATAGACAGTGTCGCCCGTCTTCCCAAAAAGTATATTTATTTGGACGTTTGAATTTGAGCATTTTCGGGATGGTGAACATTGGAAAAAATCGGTTTCTTCGGCACATTAATTGTTGAAAACGTATATTTTCCGCATTTTTTTACTTCAATGGCTTATCATCATTGACACTCACCGCGATCGATGCATAAGTACATTCGGTGCTCATTGCACATAGCTCTTCTGCATAACGGACACTTACTTTTAGTTTTATGACCGGGATTCTAAGTACATCATTTACTATAGTAGCGCAAAATAAAAAATATCGTTGAGCATTTTCTATCGCAACTCACTTACATGTAGTAATAAGACACCAAATTTTACAAAAAAAAAAATGTTTTCACTTTCACCGCACTACTGCATAACCGGAGTCGATCCGAACCCTGGTCCTTTTTCAACAGCTAACCTCAGTGTACGGACAGGACGTAAGATGGGGGCTGAGTGTCCACCTATAAAGTAGGCATGGGGGACCAATCGAGCACCGCACTGCGGCCCAATAGATTGCCCCGTTTTCCGATACAGGCAGTTGACAAAAAAAATGGGGTCAAAATGACCCCGTGCGCAGTCGAAGGTTTAAGTAACAATCTCGAAAAATCAAAAAAAGACTCAAACTTAGAACTCGTCCCGTGCGCACTCTTTGGGTGCGTACTTCTCACCAAATAGGTGTTTTTAGTATACGGTCACTATAATTTTCATACGCAAGCAAAACGGCGACATAACCTCTCAACAAAAACAAAATTTTGATCACAAGTATTACACTTTGGATTTCAAGTATAATAGCATTCGTTTAGTGCAAATTGATCGCAAACCTTACAAAACGTGTTTAAAATTGTTAAAAAATTAGATCGAACACATAGAAAATCTATTATTAATAATAAAATTGAAAATAAATGCCTTAACGAAGTGACTCGTTGTCCAACACCTTGACATGACATATGCCACTGACAGGTTAGGTGGTGATGCCAACACAAGAACAAAATAAAACAATTAAAAGCACCGCGTACTCTCTGGTAGCGCGCACTCTTTGGTGGCTCTACCCTGCGTGATTCCTTCGTAAATTGAGTCATACCTCCGGAATGGCCTTAAAATATGGCCACGATTTATGCACCAGCATTTAACGAGAATCCATGAAAACCCCGATCAGGTGGTATAAAAAAAACGATGCTTCGAGAATTATTACCAACGTCAAGATGAGTCGTGAAAGGAATAAAAAAGTTGGTAAAAAAATCGTGATCAGCACCATACAAAGAGCCTTCTGTTCGAAGCGTAGATCGTAAGGGCTCTTCAATCTCTTTCGAGCTTTTCCAAGCCGACACTCAACTGGAGAGACACTGATTTCTCGTCAAGATTGGTGTACGATGCGAAAAAAAGGATCGGTCGAGAAAATGTTGTTTAACGCTATAAACGAGACGAAAATGGACGTTAAAAAGTCCCAAGGACGCGCGTGAGCGCAGCAAGAGTGGAGAGTGCAACGTGGAACGAGAGACTAAAAATACCGTAGCTGAAAACAAAAAAACCCTTCTCGGAGTGGAACGTGCCGGAGGGGCTTGTAGCTTCGCACAAACGTTCCCTTTTTTGTCTCATTTTTTTTCGTTCTTGTAAAATCACTCCTTTTCTGTTCGTCATCTCTGCTGTCTATCCGACTCGAGATTCCTGGGCACGTGCCTGTGGTACACGAAAGAAGGAAAGAGAGACTCTGTAACTTTTAGTCTCCGGAGAGTGCACGTAATCATATTTTTTCATTTCGTCCACATTGACTTTTAACCGATTCGCACGGCTTTCTCCGTACGTTCGGTTAGCCCGGGAGGACCGGGAAAGCCAAGAAACTTGGGCCATGCACGTTCATTTATCGTACAGTTCCGACTGGGTTAGATCGGAAGTTACGCAGTTAAGCTCGTTTCCTCGTCAAAGATTTCCTGTCAGGTCCTCTAATGTGAATTATCAATGGTAGTTGTTGTTCGGAAGAGGGTTGTACTTACTTCGGGGAAGTTGAAGTTATGGAAGAGCAGTCGTATAGAGCTTGGCCAAATATCCGACAAAAACCTTGGCTTAAACAACATACATACGTACAACATAAATTATTATTGAATTTTCACGTGCTGACAACTCCAGTGGCACTGAAACTTTTTATGATTCATCCACTGCGTTTTTGTGACATGATTTTGAGAAATTCAAGTGTGTAGGTGGATGTGGGTAGCGTAAGCTTGAGGTTTTCCTTTCACCAACCCGAAAATTTAACAATTAAGTGAATTTCGTCTATAATCAAGTGAAAATATGTCGCAGTATACTAGTAAAATTTCAAGCCTGGTTGACGAACTTTCAATGACAAACTAATATTCTGAAAATCGTCTTGTTTATACGACACTTTATGGCGAGTATACGCTGGCCACATTCCAATCTAATAATTTGTGCACTAAATAAATTTAGGTGCCTCATACAAACTGCGCGTTGTGAAAACTTCTAAAGATTTTGTAACGACAATGAAAACGGGTCACCTAATGGTTAGAGTAAATGGTAGAACTTAGAAAAATGCGACTAGCAGAATTTTCGTAGCCACGACTTTTCAGAGAAATTAAAAAATCTGTAAATCTACTACATTTGCGCAAAATTTGTTGTTCCAGATTATCGTTGCGTATAATAATCGATTGTGACTTGTGTTTTTTTGAGCGCTACCGCAATTTCCCAATAATTCAGCAGGGGCTTATGAACCCACAAAATGCGACCGCGAAGGGACGCTTAAAGGAGACTACCAGAATAGAGTCTGGAAAAAAATGAATTTTTACTATTTTTTATGGACACCAAGTTGATAGGCCGGAAATTCCGTTTAGTAGCATTAGTTATACGTATCTTCAACTATCTTTATAAATTTGTTCACAAGATTCTGGAACGAAATGGTGACGCTGAAGCTGGATGAAGCGCGTTACCTTTGGCTCATGAGGGGGCGTACATATATTACGCAACGCAAAATTTCTCAATTTTCGACCCCCCCCCCCTCCACGTATCAGAACCGTAACGCTTGGCCTGAACCCCTTCCCCTATTCCGTTACGTAACGGGTGCTTTGTCGTAAATAATTGCTTTGTTCAGAGAAATAACTAATTATGAAAGGATCGTGCTTATAGACATTTTTTGAAGTATATATTCAGCTAGTATTATACCAATTTTTATGCATTTTTTTACAATAACCCTGATTTGGCGACGAAAAAAAAATTCTCTTCATTGTTCCATCGATATCTTTATGAAAGGGTATCTGTAAATAAAAAGTCAACAATTTATCGATATCTATAAAAATCTAGCTATCGTTATACGTAGCGGTTGTTTTATTTTGTTTTTTTTTTACAAAATGCCGGCAGTTTGGACTTTTTTTCCATCTTCAAGGCCGTTTTTTTTACTGAAGCAATCTTTAAAAATAGTAATGATAAATATCTAGAAAATCGGCTACGTACAACCTTAGTCACTGGGATCACAAAAATGTTTTAAAAAATTGAAAATCGGTTGATAATTTTTCGAGTATTCGCTGAGACGAGGTCGAAAAAAGTATAAAGTTATGTTTTTTTCTAGAATATTGATACTTACATTAAAGTATCATGTCGCAGGTGATATGCCTGTTTTTCATCTTAATTATAGTTCTCAAAATAATAAGAGCTTCATTTTTGAACGACGAGTTTTAAATTTAAAAACTTGAACATGCGGAAATTTTGCTATTTCTGGCAGTTCTGAAATCGTGACGTAACACAAACCTCGACTCCCCCCCCCGTACGTACTGTAGACCGTAACGCCCCCCCCCCCCCCACCCCAATTGCGTTAGGTGATTTATGGACGCCACCTGAGTGGCCTGCGGCTGGCAACTTCACCAGATCTTCGCAAAACGACCAGATTCGTTTTTGGATTCCTAAACCATCGAAGGACTTAGGGGATTTAGGAAATGTTGGCAACATTGTCCGAAAACAATTACTTCTTCCTTTTTTTCTTACCGATAATACATTTTTATTTTTGAAACATGCACCTTTTTCGTCAAACAAAGTCCGATATTTTTCTATTTCCCTACGTAGTTTAAAGGCAGCTGTTATCTAGAACTCAACTTAATTCGAATTTTTATTCCAGATAAAAAATTGTATAACTTCATGTAGCCGGAGTGTCACAATTTTATTGCAAAATGTTGTACAGCGAGAATTAAAAAGATGCACAAAGATATGTCTAACAACGATTTTTTTGAAGACTAAATAGATTTTTCATTCAATTAAGGGGTTACCCCCACTTGCGATTTTGAAAATATCGATTTTTTTTATTGCATTTTTTTGAAGTATGAGTATCTGCGAATATGTTCTGAAAATTTCAAGTCGATCCGAACAAAATTGACTGAGATATGAGCGTTGAAAGAGAAGAATCCGTGAATTGAAGAACTAAAATTGAAACTTTAAACGCGTTTTTCTCAAAATGGCATTTCTGAAGTCGGTGACCAAGATTACTCGAACACTAATGAACCAATCTTCTTGAAATTTTGCAGGCTTACTTAATACATAAAAATGTAGTCTTTAATCGTTCGATTTTTTTTCGAAAAAAATGGCCGTTTTATAGCCAAAAAACGGCCGTTTTTTTCGTTAAAATCGAACCATTAACTTTGACTATCCGCCATTTTGTGAAAAATGAATATTTTTTAAAATCCTTCGATTAAAGACCAGTTTATACTTATATTTGACTAAACCCATCCGCATTTTTTTTTCAGATGATCCACCTCGCCGCAATGTTGGTCACCGCAAACCGTGTATATAAAAACATTATTTCATTGACGGCCATTTGCCACTAAACAATGTAATATTTTTCAATAAAAAAATTACTGAAAGTTCTTCAAGATGTGTTCTTTAGGATGGTATATTGATCGATTAAAAAAGTTTTGTAGCTTTCTTTAAAAAAATTCATGAAAAAGGCCTTTTTTGCTCCACAAGTGGGGGTAACGCCTTAACTAAGTGTACATGAAAAGTTCTAGAAATTTACCTTTTCACAAGCTCTAGACTTTTAGTTACCCTTAACATCTCAAAAATCCTATGTATATCATTGTGATTACACCTCTACCAAACCAAACATTTAGACCAATATATGTCACAAGCAAACATACGCGTACGCAGCACGTGCCCACTTTGTGGCACGTAAATGGCCTGCGTAGGTGGCACCTTGGGCTGGGTGGGCAAAAAACCACGCGCCATGGGCTTCGCACTACCCATATGTATGTATATCCGTACCGTTTGAGCTCCCGAAAGGCGGCTCGCTCTCGAAATAGATCCAATTACCGAAGGCGAGCACTGGCTTTGGACTCTCGCCGTGTCAATACGGCCTCTGTGACTCCTATATCCGTACACTATACAGACACGTATCCATCGGTAGGTTTAAGTGCTGCGGTAGCCCTTCCGGGCTACAAAGCACCGAAGAGTTCCGCGAAACGTCAAAAACAAATTTGCGATCGAAGAAACAATTCCACGAGGCCACCGATGATGATCAACTCTACAATGCTCAGCTATAATCCAATATATAATATGTTTGAACTGTCCAATTGATATAAGACAGTTGGCCCGGTAGTCGTCTTCCTTAAGCAGATCGTTCGACTTTGCAAATTTGTGTAGCTCAACTTGGAAAGTGAGTTGAAGTTATTTTAAGTCGTGCTTAATCAATTTTTTATTTCGAAAAAATATTTCGTAAAGGTTATAAGGAGCTTTTGTACGGATCATCATCTGGCTGCCATGACGGTTGGTCTTGTAATCGCAATGTGAACGTCCTACTAATCGTCACGTACGTTCAAACTGCTTTAACGAATTATGCAAAGATCCGTCGGCCTTTGCTGACGCGATTGTGCCTGCGCATAGGACTGCAAAATAATGTTTAGTTACTCAGTAACAAACTTTTACTTTTTATTAAAACATTCGACATACAGTTTTTAAGACACACGTTTATCTTCAATACAACTTTCTTAATTCGAAAAATAAACGTACTTCTGGCTATTATCCCAGAATTATAATTTTTATTCATTTTCCGTTTTATTCAAGCCCATTCCGTTTATGCCATTTATCGGATATTGTGTTTCACACGTAACCTCCATGTTTGTACCTTATATTGAAATAAAAATATTCGTACCTTTCGAACAGAAAATACGTTTCGTTAATAAATAAAAACGTCAGGTAATTTCGAGACTCCATTTTTACACATTTCTAAGAGATCGGAACTTTCAGACTAATCACGCTACGTCGACGTGCGGAAATCCCAATTGTTGACCCAAGATCTTTAAGCAGCAGAAGGCTGCATTTTTCTCGAACAAAATTCGGTAGAAAAAAAAATAAGAAGGAACAAGACTGAAAAAGCGAATGTGTAAACGAGAAGGAGAAGCTGGGAATATCCGGAGTACATTTCAGTTTTAATGTTCCTTTTAAGGGCAAGTAGAAACTGTACCACGTGACGTATGTACGCGAGCAAGATAGCTGAAATTTTTGAAGACAGATTTCTCAGAGATGACGAATATTTGGGGCGAGAGGAAATCGTCAAGCTCTGGGTCAGTAAATTCTCCATTGTCATCTTGTTTTTTTCTTAAAAAAAAATGCACTCACCCACCAGACAATTTTGATCGAAAATTTGTGAGATTGGCCTTATACGTGCCCGTCATATCTCGAATTCATTGCGACACCTGCCCACTGAAAAAGAGCATCCGATAAATAAAGAGAAGATTGAGAAACGTCTAGCAAGCCTGGTTTCATTTTTGCAAAACTAATAAGACAATGCCCCTTCCAAAATGAATTTTACTGATGCGTGGTTAAAATGTACATGGGATTTCAATATTTTTGCAAATTCACCGATGGTAGTGAATTCAAGAAATGATACGGTCTCACGCGTGGAAATATTTTCACGAAGTTCGCACGAGGAAAAAGCGGAAGTAATATATCAGTGTCGCACGTTTCCCATTGGTCGCTCGTCATTAACAGAATATATTCACACGTGGGTGTACACGGATACGCACACGTGTATACGTCCGTATACCAGCGTGATTGTGCTTTTTTGCTCATGGCGTATTCGACACGATAGATTGGACGGAAGAAATTGACAGATTCGAAATAACGGAGAGTTGTTGCTTTTCTCACCGATGTTTTTCATTTTATTGGGCAGACGAAAAAGTTCGGCCGAGCTATAACTGCACAGCGTCATGGGCGGACATTGATTTCGGCGTTTCATCCAGCGACCATTCGAGAAGCCGGGGATCTGCCTGTCCGCTCGGCAGAAGGGAACGAACGCCCGCGTGTATTCACTTTTCACTCCCCCAACTGTATCGTATATCGCGCAATCGTATATGGGGAATGATACGTCAGAAATTCTTCCTCGTTCCCGCTCCGTCGTTTCTCGGTGGTGTAAATCCCCCCCAAGGGGAGAAATGTACGACATCGGGGCTTTGTTAATATTCGACCAGCCGGCCTGCCATATAAATACAATATCTTAGCAGTCAAAAATATTCCTTTGCTTCGATTTCATTACATTGGATTTGTTCGAGAATTCACGCAAAATTACGATTGTAAAGCAAAGTATTTTCGAAATTGCTGTTTCATCTTATCAATGCACAATTCACGAGCGAATTGTTTAATGCCAATATGCCGTGGTGAGGTTCAATGACAAAAAGTCTTGTGGCACAGTACCAATGATCGTCGATCTTCATTAAGGCTTTTTCTTTCAAATTCACTTTCATTTTCAAAGAAGCGATTTTTTTATAACATTTTTCGAAAGTATACATGGCCAAAAGTATCGTAATAAAATTTTATGAAGATCAGAGCAGTCTAACTGTATGTTGCGTGTGACCTTTGCTACCTGAACACGTTCATCTGCTCCGCTCAAACTTTAAACGCGTTTTTCTCGAAACAACGTTTTTCGACGGCTAGTTGATAAAATCTTCCAAACTACTGAACCGATCCTTTGAAATGTTAACCACATATTCTTTACCACTATAGCTGTAGCGCATATCCAGGATTTTTTAACATTTTTATATTTACGATTTTTTTTTGCCAAATTGGTAAAAAAATACGTTTATTTAAATTTTTTCGAAAAATCTCCGCCATTTTGTTATTTTTGCATATATAAAAAATCGTATGATATGCGCTATAGCCATTGACATACTGAATGTAAAACCGTTTGATTTTTTTGTTTCGAATCATCCGTCTCCGAGACTTCGAGACGAGAATATCATTTTCGTCTATAAATAGCGACGTAAATAAATAATTGTTTAAATGTATTTCGAAAGCGTGTAAGTGTAACAACCTTTATATCAACATCTATAATATAAAGCCATCAAATAAATTCATAAAAATAGCCTTTTTTAAACGTCTGAAGTGAGAAGACTCCTTAAATCTCACTACACGGGCAGAAATTTGTTTGGGCATTTCCAGATCCTATCGCATCCGTATATGAATTTGATAGGGATGCCTCAGGTGGGAAGTCCAAGGTGGAATCCAAGTTTTGCGCTATTTCACGATTGACGTAGTTTGAGAATTTTTTATACGAGATTCTCAAACGAAACCTGTTGAATCTCCGAAAAAAAATATCCTTTCGTTCTTCGATGCACAAAGTTGGTGGGAAGTCCCGAATTGCACCCACATTTTTATAAGAATTTGCTTGGCAGTCCTCATTGGGATCCAATTAGATTCGGCACTGTTCCCTGATGAATGCCATTTGGCAATTCTCACCACGATCGAATCGGAAATATGTGAAAAGTCGGCGTGTTGAAACTTAACTTGCACGCTTCGTGAGCGTGTGAGTGTGTGGTGATATTATGTCAAAATGCAGTAAACAAAGATCGACAATTGCAGTGGATTTTCAGTGATGCGATTCAAATCGATTTATACGAAATCAGTTTTAAAGCGATTTATATTCTCTTAAGATCTGCTCATTTTGTGTATCTATATAATTTGATTATAAAATCAATGTGCAGAATGTGATGGCTCCATCGAGAATCGTATCGGATGCTGTTCGATAATGTGGAAACCTTTAGGATTCATGATGTTGTGCAAATTTGTAAAAAAAATTGTACCAATCCGCATAGATTCGTACGTTGGGTTCTAATAGGGAATCCGGCTTAGAATCCAAAGTACGAGGGTGACGTTTTGGTATAGGGATCCAATCCAATGGCCCATTTAGGAATCCCTATCACGAAGTATTGGAAGAAGTATGTGACTCCAATTCGATCCCTGCGCCAATTTCGGCACGGGTAGCATCGATTCTCCATGCACTGACGCTTCGAAATGCCAACAAAAGAGTACAAAACATTGGCCTTCGATTGGTTACAAAAGTAAAACACATTCGCAGCGTTTCGAACCCCCTGCGATCTTTCAAGAGGGGAGATACCTTTAGGCGAGGAAAACGTTGCTGATTTTTCATAATGTTTTTTAAAAAGTGAATCTTTCTTTATCATTTTTCGGACTTACTTTATTACTACTTTTCGCCGTTACATGGTACTGTTTTCATTAATCTTAAAAAATGGCGGCGGTATGGCACGGTTTTCTAAATCTTGCAATGGAACATCTACATTTACATCTACATCTACATCGTGCAAGAAAAAAATATTTCTTTTATTTTCAAAAACATTTAGTGTCATATTTAACACAATAAGGTTGTAAACATCTGTACCAAATTTCTTCAAAATCGGTCGATTAGTTATTTCAGCTCGCCGTGCCTCCACCATTAATGAAAATCAATAAAAAAAATACCAGGTCAGAGCCAAAAGCAGCAATAAAACATACCGTAAGTCTAAAAAAAGGTGTACAAATCGTTCCTAAGAAAAAAAATCATAGAGTTCAGCAAATTTTTTCCTCGCCCAAGGGTATCTCCCCTTTCAAACACCCCGCGTCGTTCGCATTCCTCAAAATCTTCAATCTCAGTCGGAGCACGCCGTCTCTTTCGTTTGACTTTCCCCACGGGAACGGAAATTCCGAAGAGGGTTCATTAAAGCTTCGGTAAAGTTTAAACACAGCGCTGGTACAAGAATTCCCGAGAAATAAGTTTGCAAAGTTCCACCGCGCGATATGGTGTTGCGATGGGAGAAAAAATCCGCTACTACCCGGCCACCCTGTATGCACGGGCAAGAAAGGGGAGAAAGTTTAGCGCGCGGAGAGAGACGAAAAATGGCGGGGTTTCTGAAATGTAAGTGCCCGGAAGAGAGAAAAGGACAGTGACTTGTGGGAGACTGCATGCTGCCTGTATATTTTCGAGACAAGAGTCGTTTCTCGTGCGTGTGGGAGGGCTTTGCGCTCGGGGAGAACGTTGCTGCGTCAGTGTGTGCGAGTTCGTCATTGTGCGGGGCGATTGAGCGTGTGGTGCCCCGTTGCGTTTGTCGGGACATGTGTATCGAAGTGTACGAGTGTTAAAACGAGACCTAAGACTACATATATACTTATGTGTCTGTATATGTGAATACGAGGGTTGTGTGGATCCAAACGAGTGTGTATGTACAAGCCCATTGGTGTCGCCCGCGCTGCTGCACGGGGAAACACTCTAAGTGGGGAGTACACGCGTGTCTTCGGTTTTGGTTTTAGTTTCGTGGCAGTCGCGGCCGGCGCGGTCCGACAATATCTCGAGTGCGCTCCGTTGTCCCGTTTAATTGCCGAATCTGAGAAAATTCGGGTATACGCGAAGATTCGCGATCGATCGAGTGATTGAAGGGGATTGCGACTGAGTGCGACATATGGAAATATATTGACGACAGGTATCACAAAGTGCCGGAGCAAAGTTGATAATCGGGCATTTTGTTCGCGTGTGTTTGCGCATGAACAAGGGATTCGCGTTGAAAGCGTTGCTCCGTGAAATGATCCTCGTGATACAGTGATGAAGTTTCTCAATGTCGTGTGCAGTGTCGACGTCGTTTTTTCCGGTTTATACAACAATGCGAGGTAATTACGGACCGGAGACCGTAACGTTTGGAAAGTTTGAGCGCCGAATCATATCGCGGGTTCGTGTTTAGGTGAAAAAGCTCCGTGAAGTAGAAACGAGAAGCATCGAAAGCTCGCGACGAGAAGCGAGGGTGCACATCTCTATGCTGTTCCACCCTTTCGCGCGCTCATCCCACTTGTCTTTCACACGCCGGAGGCAATGCCTGCGTGGCCGTAGGGCGCACTGCAAAGGGCTCCGAAGGAGTCGCACACTCCGCTCTTTCGTTAGTTACCCAACTAACCAAACGGAATAAGTTTCGTTGACTGATTCGCTGGGCGAGCTTAACCGACCGTAGCTAATTGGCTATCTCGCTTTACAAGAGGATGCTGCCGGGAAATGAGGAGGAGCGGGCGATACAGGGATCGAAGGAAGTGAACGAGATACCCAGGGACAGAGAAACGAGTAACGAAGAAACTTGCTAACTTTTGGCAAGTCGTAGTGCCGAGGAATCGATTCGACTCCATCCGCACGCGAAACCGGTGGAATAGACAGGGGAGATTGAGAGGAAGAATCAACGGGGATGAGAGGCGAAAAGATGCCTCGGTCTATGCTTTTGCGCTGCATCAGTCGCTGAAGTTTCACGAAAATCCACGAGAAACCAAAGTGTACGAAACTCCGTTTCAGCATTTTACGATGCCGCCAATGTAAAAACGGCTGTAACGAAAGAGGCACGGGAAAAAACAACAAGAAAAGACGGAAATTGGATGACGGATGAAGTTGACGAGGCCACGTATATTTTCGGGCAAAAGTGATGTCACGATTGAGCTAGGCGAGTGAACCCCTTTCCGACGAGAACTTCGAAGAAGCGGCCTGTCGTAAAGACGAAGGTTGCCTGGACCGGAAAAAAAGAGCCACAGTCAAATTAACATCCATCCTACAAGGGGGACAAAGAAGCGCCTCCGACCTCAATACACGGATACTTCCGTACCCAGTCGGATCGCGGGCGGTCGCGTTAATGACAACGAGAAAAAGTGTTCGAAAAAAAAAAACGCCACGCACTTGATGTACAAAAGGGGAAGTGCGGCGTTTCGTTTGGTAATGAAAAGGATTTGGGTTGACGTGTCCGGCTTAATAACAACTGACACATGTTGTAGGAATATAAGTCGTATGTGGATGCCTTTCGTTGTCGATTCTCTCCGCAGTTGAAAATCGTCAGTCAAGTCGCGCGCTTGCGAGTTTGTCCAAATGCAAAAGACCCCAATCAGCGTCATTGCCATCAGTGGAACGAGAACAAGGCAGGAAGGAGGTGGTCTCGAACTGTCTGTATGTCTGTACACGTACCTCCGTGCATGCAACCGAGGATACAGTAGTGCCTGACTGAGAAGAAGACTCCTGTACAGAGGTCTACGAAGAGACTCGAATTACAAGCCGGAGCTTTGGATTGGAAATTTGTAGAAAAAGCCTTTGACGCCCCCGCAGGATAAAGCTCGCGAGAACGAGAAAAGAGGAAAGAGGTTGGATGCCCGTAATAGGTAATTGCAGGTTAACTCGAGGACGTGTGAACGAGAGAAGAGTGCCGCGTGAGATAGGAAGGGAGAATGCCACCGTGCTTCGAGTGGACGATAGATATCGGTTGGTCGAAAAGATCTCGGGGAAAATCGATCAATAAGGATCCTACGAAGGATCATAGTGGTAGCATAGGTTGCCGGGGCTGCGTCAGCATCGCAGCCGATGCTGTTGCGGACTGCGAACATCTCTTGGTCATCTTGCTACTGATAGGACAAGAGTATCATTGTCCATAAGAAGAGAGAGAGAGAGAGTGAGAGAGAGAGGGGTAGTGACGAAGAGAGAGTTTGATCTTCGATTCTCACGTGTTCGTCACCAACTGAAGATATACAGCTTCTGCTTCATCGGCCATCATCGAGAGAGTATATTATACGATTGGTAGAAAGAGCACACACCGCAAACCTCCACACGTGGATCAGAGGACGAATAGATCGCTCGTGATCGAATGCTCGTACGTGCGAACTTGAAGATCTTTGGAGAAGTTGCCAGTCCTTCTGGATACGACCAACACGACTTTTGCGAAGCATCCCACTGGCCCTGGTCCTCGCCAGGCAGGGACTGTACGGGAGAAACCTCCACAACGCGGTGACGCTATAGCAATATCGTTACGTTAAGAGTGGAGAGATACACTCGATCGATAGAGTTCTCCCGACTTGCTATCCTCCTTCGACTCGAAAGGCACGGGCGAGTTACGACGCCTCTTTCGAAATGCAGCTCACGTGCTCCTTCCTGTTTCTGACGAGTTTGCTGATGCTGACGCCTCGTCGGTGTGCCCGGGCTGATGCCGCCTCCGACTTCTCGAACAAAGGTAAAACTTCCCCCGCCCCCGCACCGTTATTCGCTCTTATGGCCCATTCTCGTGCTATAATATCTATATGGCTTATGGTAGGTTGTCTTTATATGTGAGATTCGTTCTTGCCGAAATGTACGGACATATCGCCCATGCTCTTACCTTCACAACACTTTTCTTTCTTCTATGAATCGTCACTTGGTGGCTTTGAAAGATCGAAGGAAAAGCAGCAGACTATGGGCTCGTTTCTTGACAGCTCGTGCTATTTAAACACTGCGCGATGACTTCCTACCAACATAGTCGCGATTATTTTCATTAATTCGGCTTCAACGAGGGAAATTTAAAAAGTGGTCCCTGCCTTTATGCACGGAACGCTTGCACTGTGAGATATCCAACGGCACGAAAGCTTGCGGAAATCCGACTTTTCGTTTTATAAATTATTTTATTTTATTGCTTACATGGGATAGCAGAAAAATTGAAGTACCGACTTGCGTGAATGAAGCAACAATATTCTACTTGTACCATTAAAATCGAAATTCATATCTGGCCGAGTCCATATGGATATCATATTTGTATATGGGGTATTTCATCTCAACTCAAAAAACCATCGTTGATTATAGACTTCCATAGTGAACCACCTCACTCCTAGTGTCAAAACGACACCTAGCTTTTGTCAACTTTTTGCCTTGCCACCTACCCGTCTGCGACTGCAAAAAATCGAAAAGTCCGCGTGGGGTATTTATTGAATTCTGAAAAATGTTGATACATTGTAGACCTGTTTTGTATATTTCCACTAAAGCTCGATTTGTGCTTCCGATATTTTCCATCTCTTTTTTGTAAAATTTCGGTTTTGAGGATGTTTATTCGACAGTTTGGAAGGGGGACGAGTACTTTTTCGGTCTTGTGAGTTAAAGAACTTCAAAATATGGTTTTAGATCAAATTAAATTCTGATCGGACGTATTCCATTCTGAATTCTTCTTTAACTGTCCCAAATCGGATTTGTGCTATGTTAACAAATGCTATGGCAGTAAAATTCCCACGGTTTTCGAGATAAAAATCATCTGCTTTCGGTTTTTCGCATGCCATTTTTGCAAATGATAACTTTTTTAGACCCGGTTTAAAATAAATGCCCTCGGTTATTTGTTATATCTCGAAAAGTCTTCTTTTGAACCTTAAGTGTTAAGAAAACCTTATGAAAAAACATCTCATGCAGAATTTTTGTACAAACCAATTTGAACATACGACTTTGATAGCCTGCGGTGTAAAAAAAATGCACTACGCATATCGTGTCAATTACATTAAGTAAGGTCAAATTGACCCAGTGTGACACGCATGTTTCCTCAGATAAGTGTGACGACGGAGGGTTAATGAACATTAAATGAGATTACAACAATTTCAACATGTTTGTTTGCATATCTATACTGCTGATCCTGAAGATGTCGTCAATAGTATCGTGTGTCCCCTATATATAAGAGATATCCTCCCCTGATGAATTCATCCATAGGGGGGGGGGGGGGGGGGTGTCAAATCACCCTAGTAGTAGTAGTAGTAGTAGTAGTAAAAAGTAGTAGTGGTAAAAAGTGCCCCAGTCATATGGGGCACTTTTTACTTTTCTTTTGCTCTAGTTTTTGTGGGATATTCACAACATTTATAAACCAACCTTAGTCGTTATTATATTGATTATTTCCAATGAAAATCCACGTCTTTCAGTGTCAAGACATTTAGAATATTATACGAAGTAAGAGAATTTGTGGTAAAAAATGGGGGATCAAGAGTCCCCAGTCTCCCCGAAACATCGCAAGCACAAGTTGAGCTTTGATGAAAATTGCACGAAACAGGTCAAAAAAGAATCTACCTCTTTCTAAAATTTGGAAACGATCTTTTTTTTTCTAGAAATTGAAAAAAAAATTGATGAACATCAGGCGTTTTTTTGACATCCAGAGTCAGGTTTTCCACTATAGAAATATCTGATCAACGATGGTGAGGGAATACCCCATATATATATATATTTATATATATTAATATGAAATATATATTTCGATGTATTAACGAATATTCTACCCGAGGGTGGATTAACATCGAAGTCTCCAATTAATAAGTCTCTCCTATCCCGAGCATCATTCTCGCTCCACCAAACTTCTTCGGGAATAAATTAACGAGCTTAATTAATACGTCCCGAATAAATTGCTCGAATTCAATTATCGGGAAATCGAGTTATATTCGAGCGTTCGTATCGGGTTTTCATCACGCAACGTTCTTCTTCAGGGGTATCGAACGCTCCGCTCGTTTGCGCAATATTCTCTCGAATTTATCACAACCCTTGCGTAATCTCGGCGTCGAGTGTATTCTCGGAGACCGAGTTGGGTAATAAAAAAGGTTTGGAAAGCCTGGGCGTATACACAGAAAAAGAGACACAAAATTATCGTGTTTTCTGATGCCACCGCCCAGTCATCTCAATGTGATCAGTATCATGCTGCGTTTGACTCGTACGTCTCGTCCACGGCTTCGTTTGATGTTCTTTCGAATTTGGAAATCTGTGAAAATTTGGAACGTTCAACGAGCTTTTCTATCGCGATCGTTTTCCGTTCATCAAATTCCAGAAAAACAAACACAGCCTCTCGTGAGCCTGTGCTTACTCGTCCCGTGTTTTTATTAGCGGAGCGAGGATCGAGGGGTGTCGTATAAAAAAAATATTAAAAAAACAGCCTGAGAGACGATGTTCTTGAATATACGCCATCGTGATTACTTTTTTAGCCCGGGCGGACTATCTTATCCACATCAATCTTTACGAAATTTCGTGGTCATTTTCAAAATTGTTTTATCATCCGTTTGATGGAAATGTAGGCACGAAGAATGCGTAAGGTTTATTCCCTTTAGTGGAGGGCCATATTTTGTGGGGGCGGGGCCTTTCTGAATCATAGGTAAATGACGATGTCGCTTAATAAAAATAACGCACTGTCAATTATTATACTCAACGATAGACTGGAATGAAAAATTTAACCCAAATTTAGTAGATTTAGACATCTGTACATTTTCTCTGAAAAGTCGCGGCTACGAAAATTCTTTTACTAGTCGCATTTTTCGAAGTGTTATCATTAATATATTTTTAAGCATTCGGTGATCCCCCGTTTTTATTGTCGTTGCGGAATGTTTTGGATTCTTGTTACTCGTGCGAGCAGTTTGTATCAGGCATCTAGAGTTCTGTAGTATATAAATTATTAGACAGAAATGGGGCCAGCGTGTCATCTCCATAAAGTGCGGTATAAATGAGACGATTTATAGAGTCGTAATTTATCGTTGAAAGTTCAAAATTGGTTAGTGTGACTTTATTTTATACCCCATCCGTTTGGTAATGGGTTTTAATCATAGCTAGATCCTCTGACCCAAATATGATAGCATTATTGATTTTGCTTCTTATGTACCCCCAATTGAGGTAGAAGGTATTTAGAATCCATCGGAAAACGTTTCATTTGACCCTGTGTCGAGGTCAATCGAAACAGTGCCTGGGGTTAGTTGAAATAGGTGTTTTCAGCTGATTGAAGTAATGTTTCTACTGAACCCAGGTACTGTTAATGACGTGTATAAAGTGATCAAGTATGTTTGTTGTGAATGAAATATACTTTTAATCAAAATAATCGGTTTTATTGATTTTTATTCCAGTTTTATCATCACTAAAGATATATAAAGGTTATTTAATATTATTCTACTTTTTTGACAATTTCTTGCCATCTAAAAAAATAACACAAGATTTGGACCTCAAACCATTTGTTTTGATTGCCCCACACCCACTTTAAAAATATTTTATCACACGGCAAAAAACCCAAATGTTGTAGGTAGGTACTGACCACAATAAACTCAGCTAGGATATTCATAGTAATGATGATTGTAAACAATGCTGAAGAAGGGACAATACATTTTGGAGGAATTCGCAAGATACTAATAGGCAAAAAACTTACTGTTTGTGGGGAAGAAGTGATGCACCCACATAAAAATGTCACTGTCACTAACCGTTTTCGAGCTATTCAACTTGTCTCATTTAACACGTGTCTCTATCGACCCCAGCCCACCCTATACTGGAATGTATTTTTTACTTGATTATGGACAAAAATCAGTTGATGAATTTAGAAAATGATTTGTCATCAAAAATATTTGCTTCGTTACATTCCGCATAAATTAAAAATAAATCGTTTCGTGTGCGACGAAGCCGAATTGGAAATCACAAAATCATTAATAACTGTATTGGAGATGAAAATGATAAAAATATTCTCAAAAAAATATGAGTAAATAAAAAAAATGGGCCCACGATGAGACTAGTCGATGATTAAAAATCATAGAATAAGTCACTCTATGTTAGAGAATTTTCTGAAAACAATTAAAAAAGGCAATCATCTTTAGAAAAAATAGTTTTCACTTTAGAAGCAAAAAAAAACGTTGACATTGATAATTTGTTAGATTTTTTTATCGAAAGGAAGCTTCAAAGTGAAAAAATTATATAGTGACATTTGTCGACATCTCAATTAGTTCAGGAGTTATCAGCGTTTAAACGTTTCCACAATTTCCGAAATCGACATTTTTTGTAAAATTATAACTCCTAAGAGAGAACAGATAAAAATCTCAAAATTGTTGGGGATATTCCTTCCATGGGGTACGATTTTACAAAAAAAAAATCAGGAAAGCCAAAAATGGTCTAGGTCACGGGCTAGGTTAAATAGCGTGGAGTGTCCCATATGGACCAGTGTGTGCGTATATAACGAGAATACCTACGGTTCGGATATATGGAGGATTACAGTTGTCGAAAAATAAAAACCGAAACAAGATACCTTTGATACAGAAATAGTGTATTAACCATTTACAGTGCACGAAAAAAATAACATTTGCAAATACGTGAAGCCATTGATGTTTGATTGCCTACCAATTTTCGAAAAATCTGCCAAACATTTTACAACATTCCAGTGCTTTTCAAAATCGATTCGAAATGACGACCGACCCCGATTACATTCGGTTGAAGTTACTGGGCTAGCTATCAAAAGAGAAACGAATATGAACGGAGTATCCCTCTCTGCAAGCCCAATTTGACGGATCACAACGATGAATTTTAAAAAATGCGTTCGTGAACCGACGATGACTACCGTTTGAACGCTAACTGTGCAAATTCAAGTCAATAGTGTGAGCGTTACTCAAGACATCAAACGCGCCGTGTCAAGATATGTAGTTTCGAGATAATCGAGTTCAAAGTTTCGATACATATTTGACACGATCTTGTGAAATATTGTCGTCCTATCGCTAGTCAGCGATTCCGGCACCATATAAGTATCCTTCCTCATCATCCAGATCGTGTTGCACACCTAACCCATGCAGTCTGCAAACAATTCGCGCCTATTTTGAGTGTTCGCGTGCTTTTATATCCGCTTTCGTTACACGCAAATCATCCTTAAGGGGTTACCCCCACTTGCGATTTTGAAAAAATCGATTTTTTTATTGCATTTTTTTGAAGTATAAGTATCTGAGAATATGTCCTGAAAATTTCAAGTCGATCCGAACGAAATTGACTGAGATATGAGCGTTGAAAGAGAAGAATCCGTGAATTGAAGAACTGAAATTGAAACTTTAAACGCGTTTTCCTCAAAATGGCATTTCTGAAGTCGGTGACCAAGATTACTCGAACACTAATGAACCGATCTTCTTGAAATTTTGCAGGCATATTTAATACATAAAAATGTAGTCTTGAATCGTTCGATTTTTTTTTCGAAGAAAAATGGCCGTTTTATAGCCAAAAAACGGCCGTTTTTTTTCGTTAAAATCGAACCATTAACTTTGACTGTCCGCCATTTTGTGAAAAATGAATATTTTTTAAAATCCTTCGATTAAAGACTAGTTTATACTTATATTTGACTAAATCCATCCGCATTTTCTTTTCGGATGATCCACTTCGCCGCAATGTTGGTCACCGCAAACCGTGTATATAAAAACATTATTTCATTGACGGCCATTTGCCACTAAACAATGCAATATTTTTCAATAAAAAAATTACTGAAAGTTCTTCAAGATGTGTTCTTTAAGATGGTATATTGATCGATTAAAAAAGTTTTGTAGTTTTCTTTAAAAAAAGTCATGAAAAAGGCCTTTTTTTGCGCTACAAGTGGGGGTAACGCGTTAACCCAGTGCACACTGTTCCACTAAAATAGGTGTAACTTCGACAATTTGAATTATTTCAGAGTCCGATTGATCTTAAAAAATTCTTGAAAGTTCACACTATAACAATGTACAAAAAAACGATTATTTGAAATTTCCAGATAGGGATAGCCCATTGTTGAACTTATTGCGCCTAGTTGTTTCGGATTGGTTATTCGGCACCATGGGTCAGGATAGTCCTCGAAACATACATTCCCTCTTGTAGTCCGTCGGTTTACGGTTTTCCTGATTCTATCGAATCTCACGGTCAATTAAAGCAAATCGCCTGATGTAATTTTGAACGTGTCCAAGTCCAGTTTGTAGGAACGCAGGAAAAGGACGATATAGATATAGCGTGGAACGGTGAGAGTAGAAATCTAGCGTGTATCGTCGTTCTCCTTCACTTGCTTCGGTAATAGCTATTAGAGGATCCGATTACTCTACGTTGAAATCTCGACTTGTCCTCGTGCCGGACACTTGGGCAGTGAAAATGTCCGTGCCCGTGTGCCTGTATGTGTGTGTTTGTGTGTGTGTGTGCGTGCGCGCGCGCGTGTGTGTGTGCGTGTGCGTGTGTGTGTGTGTGTGTGTGTGTGTGTGTGTGTGTGTGTGTGTGTGTGTGTGTGTGTGTGTGTGTGTCTGATTGCATCGACGAAGACGCAAATCCTGAACGAACGATCCATTGGGAATTGGATTCATCGATGAAGTCGTGAGCAGAAGAGTTTAATGGATTCGATGAGAGTTCTCGGTGCACTATATATGCATACTGTCTCTCTCGAGGGCTCTTGCGCTCGTATCCTCTTGCGACTTTTCCACTTGCCTGCCCATCGACCCGCGCTATACTTTTTTTTTTACAAAGGATGTGGCTTGACCATAACTGGGATAGCGAAATATACATACAGCCAGAAGATTACGAGATCTCCAACAAAGCAGCTCGACCGTTCGATAAACCCCTTAGGGAATGAATGTTATTTCTGTATGCGTCCGGCCCAGATAGAGATTCAATTTTAGGATGTATTGATAAAATATCAACTGAGGGTATAAATAATATCCATCTTTATTCTCCATTGTAATGTCTGTTGAAACAATTAGTTGAAGTACTTGATAGTTATATTGGATAAGGTTCCAGCTTTCAAAAGCAAAACTGTGGTCCATGGGAACTATCTTTTATGCAATAATAACATATCGTTTTGATCCTATTAACTATGAAACATGTTAATGTTAATTGTTCAATAAATAGCTTCTTAATCGTCATGAAATTTTTACACGACCTCCTGAATACTTCATGTAAAAACATACAAAAGTTTCAGAATTCTATCATCATTACTTCAACCTCCTTAAGGGTTGAAATAAAAAATGATAAGAAAATTCTGACCATTTGGTATGTTTTTGTATGAAGTATTTAAGAGGTCGTGTTAAAATTTCACGACGATTAGGAGGCTCGTTATTAAAAAATTAACATTTTGTTAAGAACAATTTTTAAAAGAAATAAAAAAAAATTTATCAATAAACTTCGTTTTGTTTCTGTTGCTTTCAGTATATTGTAGATATTATAAAATTGAGAGGACAAAAAAAAACTTATTGCAAAGTTACATCAGTTTCCATAAAACAACATTTAATTTGTGAATGTTAATTGTTCAATAACGAGCTTCCTAATTGTCGTGAAATTTGCACACGACCTCTGAAATACTTCATACAAAAACATACCAAATTTTCAGAATTTTATCATCATTTGCGATTTGGGACTCAACATCCTTAAGGCGTTACATCGATATAGCTCACCGGAAAATGAGACTTTCTTAGGATTTTTTTTTCTGGTAATATTAAAGAGGCAATCAAAATCGAGGTCGGGGGGTTTATTGTCGACGCGTCGAGGAATAGGGAAAAATTCTATAAAAAAAATACAACATGGCGGCTCCGTCGTAGCTCCGCTGAAAGCACTTTTAGGCACTTTGCGAAAGGACGTAGAACTTTCATGGATTAGGATCTAGAGCACCAGAAAAAGCGAAAAACGTTAGTTTCGCTAGAGAGGTACAAAGGGATTTTGAAAAGTATGGTTTGTTTCGCAAAATGCCATCATTTTGAATACATTGTTTTTCGCTGAAAAATCTGCTTTAGTGTGTTCAGAAAAACGGGAATTGACGATGAATAATTAAAATCGTGCATATTTCTTAAGAGAATCCACTTAGGAAGACACAGTTAAAATTTCAAGTAAATCGGATGAAAAGTGCTTGAATTGTGCTTTCTCCCGATTTAAGAAAATGTGGTTTCGAGAAAAACGCATTTAAAGTTTCGAAATTGCAATTTAGGAGCTATCGTTCACACGACGGAATTTAAGCTCTCGTTTGAATTCTGCGTGTACCTATCGAGGCATTTTGATAGTAGGTCTTCAGATGTTAGGTCGTGAATTTTTTGCACGACCAATGGACTAAGCGACACCAAGTTACTACTTTCACCCCCTAGGCTGCTTTACACCAAACAAGCGTAAGGAAAATGAGCTCTAGAAAGAAAAAAAGTTTTTGTCGATAATTCCGTCTGTATACCATTCTTGTTATATCTATACATGATTTCAGCCAATAAAAAGGGTAACATTTTTTTCTGCTCTGACGTAACGCCTTGACGAGGCAAGTTGAAGGAATGAATTTTTGAAGATCAGAATACGTGCGGACGAAACGAGAGTGTTTTCAATTCGAGAATGCTCCACTAGCTTTTTATAATATATAATCGTCTACAGCAATTTTTTAAATCCGTGTTTTAATCGAATTCCTGGACGTTGAAAAAGTACGAAACATAGATGGGCTTGTGAGGTGAGGATTTTTTAGTGTTTACTGCCCATTCTGTCTTTTGATTAAAAACCTTAGGCACGCATATTGAAGGACCCGACAGATTTGATCGAATTCTGAATATTTTTCACGACTCTGTGTCCTCACAGAAAATCAGATGAAAAACGAGCATCTGCAAAGCGTTGTGAAGATTGATCCCGGTACTTCCGAATGCTTTCGAGAACAGTTTATTATCGTTACCGTCCGAAAGGTTTGCTTAAGATTCACTTACGGACTAAGCACGTAACTCTTAGATTTGGCTTCGCCTTTCCAAAATAATAGACAGGCCGTTGTTTGTTTTAAAAAAATCTGAAATCCGAGCACCGTCTTAAGGCGTCTTCTCACTTTAGACGCTAAATATGCTATCTTTATGCATTTTTTGATGGGTTTGTATTATAGATATTGATTTAAAAATTGTTACACTTAAAAAATACACTTTTGAATTACATTTAAAAAAACTTTCATCAATTTAAGTCACTATTTATAGAAAATGGCAGTTAAAAGAAGTTCTAAAAGATTGTAGGTCTGAGCTGTTGATGACATCTCGGAGATGGATCATGCGAAACAAAACAATGAAATCGGTATGTTTATGGCTATAGCGCATATTATATGATTTTTGATGTATGCAAAAATAACCAAATGGCGGCCATTTTTCGAAAAAGTAAAAAAAGGTGTTTTGTTCACCGGTTTTGGAAAAAAAAATAGTACACATCGAAATTATTTTAAATCTTTGATATGCTGTAGTTGTAAAGAATATCTAGTTAAAATTTCATGAGGATCGGTTCAGTAGTTTTGAAGGTTTTATCAAGAAGCCGTTGAAAAACGTTGTTTCGAGAAAAACGCGTTTATAGTTTGGGCGGAACAAATGATCCTGCTCAGGAAGTAACACAAAAATACAGTTGGACTTCTCCGATCTTCATAAAACTTTCCTACGATACTTTTGGATATGTATACTTTCGAAAATCGTTATTAGCAAATCGATTTTTTTGAAAATTGTTAAGTGAGAAGACGCCTTAAAGATGACGCAAAGTCCTTACGCAAATAAATGACTTTGTAGAAATAATGAAAACACAGTATTGTACATACAGTTTTAACGCATAGAAGATTCGAGCTTCAGAACCCGTTTAGACGATTTTTTCCGATAACTTTCCGCGAAGATACAGTTAAGTGAAGATGACAATATGATAATACGATAATAATGCGAGTTTGTTCGATGCTTCGATTTTTCGTCTCAAGCCGCTCACAGTAGCTTAAATCGTTCGCTAGTTCGATAATTAGAAATTATATAAAAAATTTATTACAAATGTTAATAAATGAAAGTCCAGATCGATACTATTTTTTTAACACAATTTTCCTGTGGTCACTCTCAGGACAAAATATTGGTCTGAAAATTTCGCAAAAATAACATTTGATCATTGAAAAATAGGTGAACATTAAAAAAGTTGTCTAAATATTTTGAAGAAAAATGTCTACTAACCACCATTTTACTTTTTTATTTAACTAATTTAAGTTTTCTAATTTGATGGTGATATATATACGTACTGGTCGTTATCACATCGAAAGTTAAAAATTGGCGTTAAAGTTCATGTGTTTTAAGGCCTTATTATATACCATTGAAAAGAAACGTATCGTTTTTTTCTATTGGCTTAAATGATGTGTCAACATCCCAAGAATGGTACGGTTGATATGTATAAACATTCCAAGAACAATATAATCCGGAGGAAAATGGTTTTGAAACTTTAAACTCGTTTTTTCTTGAAACCATGTTTTCAAAATCGGGCGGACTCGTAACTCCAACAATTTTCACCCGATTGACGTCAAATTTGGACTGTCGTTTCATAGATAAATTTCCTAGCGAAGTACACTCAATGTTTACGATCGATCAACAACTGCGGTTTCTATCAACAAAGTAAAGCCGACTTTTTAGTCGAAAAAGCGACTTTACTTTCAAAATAGTGCCAGATTTGCAAAAATCGATATCTTCTAATACCCGTGTCTACCTTGCTAGCAAAATTGATATAAATTACAAAAAAAAATGTGTAGGTTTTCATGTACGCCCCCAGCGAGTCCGCCCGTGGAGAGCCTCAAAACAGGCTTCCTCTATCTGCTGGCCTCTGCGACGCCATTTTGTATTTTTTGGGAAATGAAAAATTGATTTGCGTACTTACAGACATGTCAATGAAACCCTCCAAACATCATTTTAATCGTTTCATTATTGTTTAAAAAAAAAAATCCTCCAAACGTCTTGTTTTTCTACCTCAACCGTGATAGTTCACTCATTTGGATATTTATCCGGAGGATTATTATAGCCATAACTACTGTATCCACGTTTATACTGAACACGTGGGCATGTATGTATATGAACCTTTCACCGAAGAATCGACGGCAAGGTAACTAATGGATCTAGGTATACGAGAGTATGTAGCACTTATTCTCCAAAGATGTTGCCGTTCCGGAGCCCCACGAGGCTTGGCAAGAAGACTCGCTCGCTGACGCGCCGACTCGAGGGAAACGTGCCCATCGAAAATAGGAATCGTGGATAAGACGACAGCCCGCCAACGTGAGCTCTTCCCGCGAGACCAAGAGATATTTCTGGAGCCCTCGTACGTGTGTGCTTGTTTCCTCGTGTATGAGAGTTTACGATCCCCTTCCGTCTCATATCTATTTCCGCATGATTTTTAGCCAAGCGATTCTAGAATACTTTCAAACAGGTATAGATATATAACGTCACTTTGATCCGTTCATCGAGCCGAAACATCCACGAAATTCCCGACTCGATGATCTCAAAATAGCGATCTCAAATACTTTGATCATTAAACCCACGCGAAATTTTTATGTCCGCGTAAAAGTCCATTTATCATCGAGAAATTATTCCGGTTGGAGGAATTTACTTCGGAATTTGAGTGAATGCCGCGTTCCTTGCAGGAAAATAGCTCGAATCGAGATTACGTTTTAGTACTACTGTAAAATCGAACGACGGGACTTTCGTATCGTTGTCGAGTAGTAATTTGCTGAAGATCGATAGCAACGAGTGAGACGAAGTCGTGGGGAAGAATGAGGCGATTTGTGTCACGGATATTTGCAGGCTGATGTTGCGGAGATAAATACTGAAATTTGTTATCTTGAACAATGAAGTGAATTTAATTTCATCAGACTTAAGGCATTGCTTTTAGGGACCTAAACACAATTAACTGATTTTCGTCTATCAAGGAGGTACGATCACTTCCACGGGGTCAAAAAAGAGTCTAAATTTATTTTAGCCACAGCCTCTCTGATTGATGTTTTCTTATGTTGATTATTCGTATAATCGATAATAGTGTCCCGAATGTTCTGGTAAATGATCAATTTATTGCACGTGAACAGATAAAAACTGAAAAATTACGTTGTCAACGACTCGGTAGTAATCTTCGTAATAATAATATTAACATATCCACCATAAAAACGGACTAAAAAGACAAAAACAAATCAGCCGGAAACTTATTAAAATAGGCTTAAATTACCTCAGCGGAATTAACACGATAGGCAGAATATAATTATGCATATTATTGATACGTGATAAAAGATAAAACTCCTTTAACGACTTTACGAGCTTTAACGACTCGGTGAAGATTCATTTTCTTATTTTTTACAATATCTATTATAACTAATCTATCGAATTTCAGTTTTTCAACGGGTTTAGTTGAATACGTGAGCAGAAAAACCACGATCACCGCACTTCCGGTTGGCCGTTTCCATAAGACGACGTGCTTCGGTAACTCAAAGTACTTGACTTTGCAGTTTTATTGCAAAAAAACTAAACGGTCAAAATAGCTCAAATTTCTGAAATAGGCCCATGGAGTGTTCGCGAAAATCATATCAAAATTTCAAATCCGAAAGTTGGATTCCTAGTAATGATCGTACCTCCTTAACTGATTACGGTTAACCGACTAAGACTTAGCTGATTTTCGTCTGTAACCAAGTAAAAACGCATCCTCGTATACTGGTCAACTTTCCAGCCAAGTTACCGAACTTTTAAGGGCTTACACCACTGCGTCTGAAATTAAGTGCCTTTTCGCATTATTTTTCCTCGGTGGAACGACAATTAAGAAAAATCTCCAAATCTACTAACTTCGCGCGAAATTTATCAATCCAGTTTATCGTTGGGTATAATAATCGATTGTGACTCATTTTTATTAAGGGCCTTGAGTCCACTTATGCCCCTCAAAATATGGCCCTCCACGAAGTGAATGCTTTGAATAAACATCGACAACGGTTTGTTAAAATATACAAACAATCAAAAATTATAGATTTCGATTTGTGGGAAAAGAATTTTCCGGTTGCCAAAAAACGGAAGCATCTCATTGTACTTTCTTTGAAAGTCAAAGTTTTTGGATCACGGTTGGATACAGCAACCATCCACGCTTTGATGCATACTCGTGTTTAGTCAGCTACATACCGGAAGGTCATGAACTGTTCCAATAATTGTGGAATGCTGCTAGTGGGATAAAATCTGTAGGGTAAAATCACGATGTTGAGCTTCGAGTGTAATATACAATTGTTACCTTTAGATACACAGATGTCGAAATAAACGAAAAAAAAGAAGCCAGTGACAACGCGGAGAAGAATGTCACACGAGATAAATACTTGCCTAAGAAACACGAATGAGAGAAACGGAAGCTTAGGGAAGGGGGAGAATTTTTTAAGGGGTTATGCCTAGTTGGAAAAGCAAAAACATCACTTCTTTGAAGACCAATATATTTTGACAGTATATCGTCTTATAAATGTACCCTGACCATTTCAGGTCGATCGGATCAAAATTGACAGATATATAAGCTGTAATCTCAATAATATTTTGTAAAATGCCCCTCGGAACGTTCGGAGTGTCGTTCGATACTGTAAGCCTTTTTTTCTCGAAAGTACTTTTTCAAAGTCGGTGAGCAAAATATCTTAAATGCTACTACATCGATCGTTCTGAAATCGACAGGGAGTTTTTTGCATGCAGAAATATAGTATTCCATCGAAGGATTTTTTTCCGATATATATTTTTGATTTGATAAATGAAAAATGCCCATTTTTTCGCAAAAATCAGAACTCTCACTTTGAACATACGTGATTTAACAAAATCTAACATCTCGGAAGTTCCTTTGATTTATCATAGGACGAACTAATATACTAACAAAATCTGTTTGATTTTTTTATATTAGACAACTTCGTTCAGAAGGGCATTGCACACCACAAAATCCGTTTTCGAAAAACGCTTCCCGGGTATCAGCTGTAAATCAATGACAATTAGATATTTTGACACAACAAAATTACAGAGTGTTCTTCAGATTATACTTTTTCAAATACATAATTTTCGTAGCAAATTTATCATCACGACTTTTTGGAGAAAAAAAAACCAAAAACGAGCTGTTTTCGACTGTTACAACTAGGCATATTCCGTTAACGAAGAGCACATCATCGAAGTTATACCTTTTGATTCATTTGCGACATTGAGATATATAAAACGTGTGGTTTAACTTCATACGCCCCAAAGATCAATAAGATCGAATTGCAAACGAAAACTATTATTCTATTTCCTGAATTCCCCCGTATACCCTCGCAGGTTTTTATGTATTACCCATTCCAATTGAACCCTCTGCTATCATTCCCTACCCTCACCGCGCCGATCTAGTCTCACTTCCATTGCGCCCATAGCCGGATTAAGCTACACTATACCGCATCTGTCGTGGGTACGGGGAAACTATGGAAAAGCCACGCTGGTATGGACAGCCCCATATCCTTCCAATTCTCCGGTGCACAGACTTCAACTGAAGAATCTACACCAAGATCGCAGAAGTACTGGCACTTCGCTGACTAGTTGATGCGCCAGCCGGTGTACGGCTATCCGGTCACCACTCCGAGTACTGTCCATGCATAATGCTGCTTGACTCGAGGGACTGCTGGAGCCAAACCCCGACCACCCATTCATCATTTTCCTTTTCAGTTGAAAAGTATTTCAATAAAACCTACTTACATGATACGAATGACACGTAGTCTCGAGATAGCACATCATGCGCACCCAATTGGCATGTTTGTACTCTACTGATCGGGTAAAATGGACCGTTTCCTCTGCCATTTACATCTGAATCATTAAAATACCTTTACGCCTTTTCCAGTAGTGATTTCGGTGTTATTGTCCACCTGAAAATCTGGAGGTATCGAATTCGGCATGTCTAAATTGTTCTATCCTGGTGGTAATTCGTTGGAGAACAAACTTCACATTATGCCTCCACGTCCCTGACCAAGGGCGTCGTCAGCTAACGGGCCAGGGGAGGAGGCAATATGAAACAAAGAATGGGGGAAATAGGAATTCTAAAGATTTTAGACTCTCGTACACATTTTTTCGAATCTCTAGGGCCACCCCTAGAGCCCTAGGCAGTTGCCCCTGCCCCCCCCCCCCCCCCCCCCCCCCGCGATGCTATTGTCGCCAACTCTTCGATTTTTCACATTGAGCACCAATTCCTCACCGTATCAGACAAGAATCAACAATAATCCGCACGAATGTTGTTCTTACAACGATTTTTCAAGCAACCTCAATGACTTTTCAGAGTTTATCGCATCAAGGTAGGAGAGTATTTTAGATTCTGTATTATTCCTTGCATACGAAAGTGACGCAGGTTGCAAAGCTACAACGCTATATTTTTGTTGTATTATCCTGCATCGGCAGTTGCAACGTGACGGTGGCAAAAAAAAAGTTACGATGCTTGCTAATTTTTCGAATACTTCTCAGATTCGCCATAGAAGCTTTGTCGCTTTTTCGGCGGGCGCTATCTCTTCCGCGTCGTAAAGCCCAAAGAGCAACAATGCAGCAGTATAACGACGGTACGTATCGAGTCCCCGAAGCAGCGAGCTGGCTTCGGTCCTCCGAACCAGGAGCTTATTCCTGCTAAGAGAAACGGGGAGAGGACAACTCAACGCACACGCTGTTGCATGTATACGTGTCCGTCTCGATGTCGCCAGAGGAATGCAAGAGAATGTGCGAGGCCGTGAAGCATCCATAGAGCTTTTCTCCTTGCCCCGCTAGCCCGTCTGGCAGGAACCGAGAGAGCCCTGCGAGGTATTTAAAGCGAATAACTCGCCTCTCTCTTTCTCGTCTCAAAATATCCACTTTAAACTTATTGTGTTTTCTGCTTCAGCCATATAGCTTTTAGCTACGTCCTTTTTTCTACCCCTTTCGTCTTTCCTTCGAGCTCTCTCTCTCTCTCTCTCTCTCTCTCTCTCTCTCTCTCTCTCTCTCTCTCTCTCTCTCTCTCTCTCTCTCTCTCTCCGCTTCTCTCTCTCTTGCCCTGGTGCTTTCACTCAAGATCGATCCCCGACGACTGAGGAATTACGAGATAGGTGGAAGTTCCCTTTTACTAGAAGAAAAAAAAACAAAATAGTCTGGAATACACAAGTGCCCAGATGCGCAAAAAAGAACAGGGAAAAAAACTGCGCTATAAATTTGGATGCCTCTAGCCGCGTTGTTCTTCGTTCTCGTTCTTGAATAAGCCGCCCAGGGACAAGTGTTAAAGATGCGGAGGGGAAATAGCCTTGACACTTAAATTCGGTACACCGCGAAGGGATGTCCAGCTATATATACGCGCATTAACGTGTAAAGACGCAACTTTTCTCAGAATCTCTAAGCAAAACTCTTCGTAAAGCTCATACGCATATGCGCCTCCATATGCCACACCCTACGTATATCAAGCTGCAAGTTCCGACTCCCGATATGACCTGGCCAGCTGGTCTTCTCGCTTTCCAAGCACAACCAATTGGACAATGTGTCTCTAACAATAATCTACTCGGAATGCCGTCTAGGCGAAATTGGAGAACCGCGAAGCGCGAACGTCCAAGCAACTATATCCAAATGAACGTACAAATGAAGACTGTCAGACCTGTGATAGCTGTCAGTTCTATATAAAACACTGAAAACTGTTATGAATTCATTACAAATGCGGCAACTGAAACTCAACAAACTTGGGTAACGCCTATGAGTGTGCGGAAGTTTTGCAACGGACGGCTTGATTCATAATATTCGGGGCGCACCATGTCGACCGAAATGAAATACAATTGGAACAATGAAAATTTGTCGGTGTATCATTAGTCGGAAATAATGCGGTGGCCGAATGTACGTGTTTTAATTCCGCGAATCAGTGTTTCCACTACTTATTCATATTTTACGTGAAAGTAGCCATTAGACGGTGAATCCAGCCCACCTTCCGTTCACGAGAGCTGCCTACACCCAGAGCAAAGTACACGAAGAGCGGAATACAATGCGCGATGGGGATCTGTTGTTTGGAGCGAATAGTTGCGAATCATGTTCCATCCCATTGGAAACTGTGTGGTTTTTTTTCATCGGATGATCACACGTGACAGCCGTGCAAAGATAGTCAGAAACGTGGGTCGGAAATCGGCACCAGGTGGCTGATAACGCCTATTCATTGTTGGTGATGGAAAAAAAGCGACACGTTTCAGCCGCGGCTACAATGGTGCATGAACGATGGAGAACAGGTAGTAATGATGACAGGGTGTCCAATGCAAGTTGGAGGGCAGAGAGAGAGAGAAAGAGAGAGAGAGAGAGAGAGAGAGAGAGAGAGAGAGAGAGAGAGAGAGAGAGACAGAGGACATGCACATACGCACGGGTTTATGCAATATAGAACGGATGTAAAGGTGCGCATCAGGTACATTGCGTATAGTCTTCTCTTGGGTACACGTAGTGATCACCGCGGCCGGGCGGAAGAGACGGCGGTAGAGAGTACGGGTACGGCAGAGATAGCGCGGGACCAGAAACGTTCAGATCTCCAACACAATTCCACAATCAGCATTAACCAGCCGTGCTTGCGTGGTATGAATTTCGGCGGAAGGGAGGGAGAGAGTGAACGAGGGAGAGAAAGAGAGAGAGAGAGAGATAGAGCGAGAGAGAGAGGGAGGGAGGGAGAGAGGGAGAGAGAGAGGAAACACACTGGGTCTATGCGATGATCAAACTATTGGCTCCCAGTCCACTCGGACTATTCACCATACATGTAGTGATAATTGTGGTTCTGAGCTTGATACAATGGTAATAGGAAGGGACCAAATAGAGTCAAGCGTGAGTGAGGGAGAGAGAAAGAGATGAAGGAGGGAATGGGGGTACAAGTAGAGATAGGTGAATCCTCGTCAAGGACACGTGAACGGGAATCGGGATGGCGCTATTGCCGCGCCGAGTCTACTGCGCTCCATCCACTATCGCTTTTGACGGGACCAGCATCATCTCCTACTATATCCTAGTCTCTATTCCACGCTGTTCATGCATCTACGATTTGAAATTGCGTTGCAGGCGTTATTGAGACCTATCTGTACCTGCACATTTCGCAATCCGTTATCTCACCTGTCACTCTACATCAGCTCGGTACTTCCCTCTGATTGTGAGGCAATTCTTGTCAAGAAGTCCCACGGAACTCTTGTCAAAATACCCTATCGAGAATTCATTCACCGCAGCTTGTAATATACTTCTCCTGTTTCCTGCCCTCTTCAGGCACTCGACTGATAACGATAATCTTGTTAATTTCCCAAGATCAATCCTTGCTTAGACCTTACAAGGATACATCGAATTGCCTGCTCGAATGTCGAAGCCAATATGTTTTCGTTTTTGTTGTGGTTTTGGAAATGACGAACCGAAATATATTTTCGTTACGCTTTATAGGAGGTCGATGACCTTCACTGATTTTGCACATCATTTCAGGGTAAATGGTAGAATAAGGAGCATTTGAATGAAAAACAAAGCTCGATATTTCACGATGTCTCATTCGACAGGTGTAATGAATAGTTAATTATGCTCTACCTCGACA
Organism: Ophion costatus; assembly: GCA_951751655.1. Lineage (NCBI taxonomy): Eukaryota > Metazoa > Arthropoda > Insecta > Hymenoptera > Ichneumonidae > Ophion > Ophion costatus. Next base: position 35,759,872 of record OX632356.1, read on the forward strand.
ATCACCGACATCATAAACACGACGAGGTCGTTATTGCGATACGTCGCATAGACAGTGCGTTGCCTACGGCGTGAGCTTTTGCGGGCTCGGCTCCTCGTGTAATGAAGCAGACGATGGCTTATGGTGTAATCCCGAGGAAACTTGGTTCACTGCGAGAGGAAGTGGGTTGTCCCGTGTGCGAGGTTGAAATATGTCTCACCCGACGAGATATAGCCTGTATATGTACCACCGTACACATACATTTATTATGTATATCAATGTAGTACGTAATACAGTTTACGCCTCTTCTTATCATCACCGCTCTGAAGATCCCTCTGTAGGATGTATAATTTGTGCGATCACGCATAAGCCTGAATGCACGGAGACCACATGCTTTTACGTGGATTCTCACAGCCAAGTGAATTTCGAAAATATTCAGCTGCCAACTGCAACTCCATGAGTCCGCGTCAAATCGTGAGTTCTTCGCAATCCACCAAAATTCCCAGTGGCTCTGAAGTTCCAATCCATGCGCGCTTCGTGTGCAGGGCATACATTTCTCTTGCCCCGCATTTTTACGAATTAAATTCGCGGCATACGAAGATGTCCAGGCACTGGAAAAATAGTATTCGATCGCATGTCGATATCGAGTTCGCGTGGGAAACCGTGAGACGAAAATGGACAATGTTGCTGAAATCTTTCGAGAATACCTGCTACCTTCTAGCACCATTCAGGGGCAAGCGATACAGCTATATTTGGACAAGGGAAGAGTGGAATTTCGCTTCGAGGGGCAGGTGGATACAGCCCCAATGTAGAATTCCCACGTGAACGAGTACATATTCGGCGAAGGGAGGGAGGAAGAGGCGGACAATAAAATGTGATGGAGGTTGAGAAAGGATCTCGACAAATCATCGACAAAATTACCATACAAAACGGTCAAGTAGGCGTCCGGAAAGCTTCGGTATAATCTTTTTTCCATTCCTTCTTTTTTTTCCCCCTCTGGATGGCGGCAATCTGTTCTCTCGTGTTATTTACAAGCCACCCACCTCTTCCCTGTATCACTCTTTTCCCGCGTGGCTCGTCTACCCTCTATTCCTCATCCCTTTGTCACCAACTTCTCTCGACTCTCGTGGTAGTAACGTGAGCTCGCGAAAATAATGGTATATATATATAGACAAAAAAATCCGGTTTCATACTTCTACACCTATATATAATATACATATACCAGGTGTAGAAGTATGAAATCGGAATTTTTTTGTAAAAGTTACACGTCTGTTGTTTGAAGATGACAAAAACGAAGGGAGACGGCTTTCTGCGTCGCATTCAATTGATCCGTGAGTTCTTGTTGACTTTGAGTATCATCTTCATCCAATAAGACTTGCAATTCGTTGTCTGCGAACTTTTTCTGTGGTTTCCCACGCTCTTCGTTTCTCGCGTCAAAAGCACCACTTTTGAATTTTTTGAACCACTCGAAACACTGCGTTTTACCAAGAGCATGCTCACCGTAAGCTTCGACAAGCTTTCGATGCGATTCTGCAGCAGTTTTCTTCAAATGATAACAGAAAACCAATGCGGTCCGCAAATCGTAGTTCGTAGGCACAAAACTCTACATGTTTAAGGTTAGAGAAAAATATACCGGTGTAAGGAACTTGGGTTGTTGTGTGTTGAACATCTTCGTCAGCTGTTAGAGGGAGATGATGGCGCTGCAAAAGCGGTCTTACGGTCCCTAAGCTGATGGCTAGCACCATCTATAGGGAAATTCCGGTTCCATACTTCTACACCTGGTATATACCTATTTTGTTTCGCACCACTATTCGCTGAGGTTTTCATCGTTCGCTTTTTCTTCGATAGCACTCGACGTAATCCGACATTGAGAAAAATGAGCGATTAACGTTTTTCTTATATTTCAATCAATCTCAATATCCACATAGTTCTACGTCTCTCCATAATCACTCGACTGTATTTCACGTTTGTATGCGACTGGAGATTGAAGATGCGTCAGAGAAGTCACAACTGCACGGTAGGTAACGGTGATTAGGAGGTGAAGTATTCAAGTAAGATGACACGCCGAAGCGGTGACTGATATAATTAGATAAAAGGGAAGAAGCAGACATTCTTTATAAAGGAACAACAGGGTGTGACGCTCCGGTTGAGCACAGTAGCTCAACGTTGTAAAATGCAGACTACACAGGACGATTAATCTGAAGATTATAAATTATACCGTGAGTAATTCCTCGCTAGAGATACTCAACACGGAAGAGAGTGAGAACCGGGTGAGCCGAAGAGTCGCCATTGCTCTCTGCTCGTCTCACTTTTACGGTTTCCCCAGTGGAATATAGAGGAGCAATGAGACTGCTGCTGCCAGCAGAAACAGGTATTATATGTCGCCCGTCCTTTACTCCTCACTTTATACGGCTCCTCTTTACGAGAGTAGAGCTCATCCCTTCGTCCGTGAAACGGAAAAGAAGGATCTCGTGCCTAGACCGATCCCCCGGCTTACTCATCCACATCATCAAGAGCTCCATAGCCCACTCACGAATCATATGAACTCGCTGTAACGCGAATGAAATATTATTCAAATTTGTTTCAAGCAGAAAAACCTCGCGCGAAAGAAAGAAAGACGGATAAAACGGAAATGGAAACTGAGTAGCATCGTCGAGTATGGGAGACAAGAGGAACTAGACATACGACGAATACATTCCATATCCTGGACTCATTTGCGCGCGTAATATCATATAATTCCGGAGGTTAAGGACAAAGGCAACAAGATTGAGAGAGAGAGAGAGAGAGAGAGAGAGAGACACAGAGAGAGAGAGAGAGAAGGGTAGATTGTTGGATGGATGGCCAGAAGTGAGGTTCAACCTTATCATGATTTATTCAGCTACAAATCCTAGATTTCTTTCAAGACAATGTCACGAAATGTATGAACGAACAGAGCGAAAATTGCTGATGCCGCGCGTTTTCCGGCTTCCAAAAATGTTGGCAATAATCCACGTAGGTAAGGTCGAACGCTCATTGTCTTCGATCACCCCGGCTAGTAGACAAAAAATAGAAGTGCATAGACTGAAGATCACGATTGAGCGTATTTGCAGCTATAAACGTCAATTGGCTGTTTTTGAATTTTATCGCCTTGCGGTGCATATGCCTAACAATAAGTGAGAAAAATGAAGAACCATTCTCCTATTAACCCATCAATGAAAGTGAACGTGGTTATCACAAGTGACAATTATTTTTTTTTCTCTTTCTTAGGATTTCTTTTATGAACCATTAACACACACTATCCTGCAATTTTTACCACATATTTATTAACATTTTTACAGTCCCTCACAATTTTATCAAACAAAAATAATAAATAAAAAGTTGGTTGCCGGCGGCCATGATTCCGTGCGTTTTTGCTCATATGAAATAAAAAAATCAAACGGCATTTTAGTTTGTAGATCCGAAGCTATCGCCGGAACTAGAGTAAAATAAAAATATCGAAAATTGAGTTTTTTGCACGGTTTCCAAAGTTAAGTTCCAAGTTGCGTCATTTTTTTCGGCTTTTTCAACTTTTAAAAACTATGGCAGTTGTCAGAACTATTCTAGCTCGGGTGAAAACTATAGATATGTCTACTATACCATACAAATTTGAGCGAAATACGTTCAACAATTTTTGCGATATCATGAAAGCCAATTTGAAGAATACAGTTTAAAAAAAAGCGTTTAAAAGTTCAAGTACGATTTACATAACGAACATTTTGACTCATCATTAGTCTGCTATGCCGAGTCCATACGAACACAGTTTTTACAAATTGTGCAAAAAAAATTTTTTCGATTTTTTGGACTTGTCACACGGTATGACCGCCTTAAGCAACATTGAAACGTGCTGCTTGAAGATGAAAAATATTCAAGAAAATGTAAACGGGGAGCAATTGATATGAAAAGGGAGAAGTAAAGTATAGAGATCGGTTAAGAGGCAAAACGAGAAGCAAGTGCGTTGTAGCTGAAAGAAGTAGGCAAAGAATTTCACCTGTGGCGCGAATGTGGTGCGATGAGAAAGAGTGCGACAGTATCGAAGAAGTATGCCAGGATGTTGGCCACAGCGATGGAACTCCGAGCTGCGGTACCTGCAACCGATCCTCTGTGATGGTCGTAGTGATCGTTATTATTTTTTTTCGGTCGTGTGTCGAATGAGTAAGCTTTTGTATACGCTCTTCCTTCTCCTTTCTCGCCTTTCCTTCCACCTCTCAGCTCAGTGAATATTTATAAGCGGAAAGTGCAGCAGCGTGGAGAGACGAGGTTTCCAGCATCAAAGCAAAAACACCATGGGCGGCTGGTTCTAGTTTGAAGACCGAGTTCCTCTCTAAATGTACCCTCACCCTCTGCTTTCGCTTCTGCAGTTATTCTCTGTCTCGCATTTCGGGATTTATCCCTCCTCGCTGCAACTGAGCGCATGCCTGCGGTATAATTTTTTGAGCCACCACACGTAACACAATAATGGATTGCTATGAGACTTATCGAATCAAGCAAACAACAGTCAAGGAAAACAAGGCGAAAATTGCAGAGTCAAAGCGAAATAAGGGTATGGGTGGAAAGTACAAGCAATGGAAGTACAACGCAGAAAAAAGGCATCGGTCACTGAAAAAGCAAGCAACATACAGACGAAAGAAGCAGCCTGGGAAAAGAAAAGACATTAGGCAGCGTGGGAACGAATCAAAGCATCACCGCAGGTACAGCCTGTCGACACAATGCCACCATGAAAGCTTCGATTCTTCGCCGACGGTATATATACTCTGCTACGGGAAGTCGAAGCGAGAATGGAGTGAGAGAGCGTATGAGGAAAGTGGATATGGTAAAAGTGGATGGTGCGATAGTTTCCCGTAAAGTATGGCAGTCTCCAAGTACTCATCGAGACACGTCGCATTACCCAACCCCTGTTGTCGTTTTGCCCTACATCAACGACCGCAGCAGTTGCACCGATATCGCGACTGATATATTTGTGTGCCTCATCACTATACGGCCGAGACATGCACGACGTACGATCTATGGTAGCATAGCTATACCTATATAGCAGTATTATAAGCCCCTTGAGGGGCTGCAGAAACGGAGCACTCGATGATGAGCATTACCATTATGATTTGAACAAGCGAGTATGATGTGGTATACACGTCGGTTTGGATGCTGCTTGGTATACACGTGCGTATGTCGGTCGCTGAGTGGAAGATGCAAGCATGAAAGCCCATTGTACCAACAGGAAATGCTGCCCCCATTGGCGAGGAAAGCTCGGATCCGTTTGGACAATTAATACAAGAGCATAGAGCCGTCGAAGCCTTGGAGAGTTACAGAGATTGAGTGAACTTGAGGATGAAACGGAACTGAACAAGGCTCGGGTCAGAAAAGGGAAAACAACCTAGTGCATCATGAGGAAAAAAGAGGCGGCTATCGATGAGAATCCGAGAGCTCTTCGCTTTCACGGAGGCGGCGCAGAGAAACTTGGCCTCTCGTCTACTCCTCCTTTAAATTCTTCATCTGGCGTAGATGTACTACGGTCTCGTGTAGTAAAGAGAATAGCACGGAGAATCCCTCCTTCCTCTTCACTTCGCTTTTCACCCCTGCTTTCCTATCTCAGTGCTTTCAATCTTGCGAAGTGTTCCCGGGTGATCTTTCGGGACTTCTTCCCCACCTCGCTTCTTGCTTCGGGTCTTCCTTCTCGGGAACACACTCAGCTGCCTGACCTCGGTGGTATACTATAGACTATTCTTCGCCATCCATACGTGTATATGCCTCAATATCTCGCTCTTTTTCGTTATCCTTATCTCGGACGTCTTCATCTTTTTCTCTTGTATTTTGGCGAGTATCTGATGAATCGTCTGGTGGCTCAAGGCCCCTGGACCAGAGAGAAAGGCCACTTGGTTGAGGAAATAACCGAATGGAAAAGTCGGAGGGTGTGCATATTGTGAATATATTGGATTGCAAATTCCTGATTGGGCGAAGCAGCGGGGGTCGATCTAACCGCCTACCTATAAGCTTCTGGAGCCATGTGTGGAATCCAAAATCGTTAGTCTGATCACCATCAGGTGATATGTCTCAGATTGTTCCGGGTGGCAAAATAAAGACTGCGAAGAATGATTTATATCCGTGAATCAGTGTCCCTGTATTCTGCCAGTGGCAAACGACCCTCATGTAGGTACCTAAGGGATTTCTGGCCCACAGTGCGTTAATTTCGACAGTATAGAATTTGTGGCAAAGGTTTCCCTGAAGTTTTACCTCAAGGCAGTTTTCGTTCTTTTTTCTATACCTTCGCACTTCCCTACTTAGGCCAAGATTCATGGACACTCAACAGCAAGTTGAATTCTACAATCATATTTGTCGAGACAGATATCTTGTGGGTTGAAACAAGCTTCTACAGATCTGTGGAGTAGTACGGAGTCATCTATACGTCTTACATTACAAGTTTGAGTGTATTGATAAGTTTATTTTGACGATTTTCCAAATTAATTAAGGAATCGTTGCTGACGAAGAGCTAGAGACTCGTTCCGCTGGTGAATGCCGACATCACTCCTGATGGGAATTGTAGGGACAAAGAAGATTGATATACCTACGCGAATGAAGACTACCTATAATAAGGTGGAGCTACGGACAAGTCTAGCAAACGAGTTAAAAATGTGTTCCCTGCTTATTTTACGATAAAAGTAGAAGACCGACGCGTACAAGATGAAAGACATTTGATGCTTTCATAACTCACCCAGCTTTGACAGACATTTAAAATAAACTACTTATGTACGCGACGGATTTCGCGCTAATGAGTTATGATGAGCTTGCGCTAGAAGTTTTCCCGGTATAGAACTGTGCATTCTGTTTTTTATACGCATCCGCTAAAAGGTTTGTTGAGCTTGTTTATGTGTGCGAGTCTACTTGGCGCAAACATGCACACACACGCAGATATACATATACATATATCTTAGTACATATTATGACCAACAAATATAAAACGATATTTCCGTGACGTCAACTATATATTGTATAATTATATATTTTATCGTTCCCATCACATTTTACATTCATTTATGAATTTATTAACTCGAGAACGCCCGCCATCAACATCAAACGAACGGTCGACAAGTTGTCCCATTATAGAAGGGACCAATAAGCAAGCCCTAACGAACAAGGCAATAATGTACAACGGCTGATGCACCTGCGTTCAATTATCGATTTCAGACTGTTAGACATTCTTGCATACAGGGGTAAATGTAATAGTAATAATGAGAAACTCTAGCGGGTCCGCAAAGGCACTTTTTCTTGGATAATTAGAGAGGGTAAAGGCAGTTCACGGAGTGTTATATTCCGCATTTTAATCAAATTCGTTACTGTATGAATTCTCGTTAAATAATTATCAAAAAATACACTGATAGTATTTTTCTTGTTTTTTTCTCGTTTTTTTACGAACAAATATGATACTCTTGCATCAAATTATTCGTCAAAAGCGGTCAATTTGTGCTCCTGAAATATAATAGTAGTAATTTCCTATGTTCCAACGTAAACCCTTCATGACATTGCAGTTTGCATCGTTCGAATGCAGCGAAATACTTTTTCCCGGATTTCCTGAACCTACTTTGACATATTCAAGCTACGATAATCACGCGACCACTTTTTTAAGATCCTTATTTAGCAATCGATAACCTGAATGTACAAAATTTGATTTTTGACAACAAAAAAATCAGGAATTAAAAAGAATTTCCATTGCATACTGACGATGCGGGTTTTTACATATTATTATCCTTCCCAATTGAATCCATCTTATCACTTATTCCTATCCGCACTTCGCTCATCTAACCTAAATACCGGTGGCCGATAGCCGTCTCACGATACGCTATATCGCATACCCCATATTTCCCTGATGCTCAAGTGCACATACGTTGACTCAAGTATCTACAGCCAACGTCTCAGAAGTAGTGGTCTTTCGCTGACCGGTTGATACACCAGCCGGTGCATGGCGAAGCGGTCACCGCTCCCAGTATTGGCAACGCACAGCACTGCTTATTTCGATGGACCCCCAGAGCCGAACTCCGACCACCCATCCAACAGTGTCGGTTCACAAGAAATATAATTGTACTGTGTTATTACCACACAAGTCATTCAAATTAATTTCTGCTTCTTTCCTCAATGATTTCTTATCTTTCGTTGTATCATAATAGCATCCTTTTTCTTGGGTCCTGCAACGAAGTTCATCGTGTGATTGTTTCGCAGATTTCGTTAGTCAAGCCTGTTTATTAAAGATCTTGCTTTATTAGTTACTCAAAATGAAGAGTTTCGCTTATCAACATTAATCATCGATGTATTAAGTCCGAAGTTCTCTACCCGATGGACGGACCAGGAATTCATAGCAGCCTTCAATATATTTGACTAATACGTAGATAGGATGCATCAAATATCAGTTTGACACAAAATTTCCAGGCATTCCTATTAACCTTGTTCTAGGCAGAAAGCAGCGGTGCGATATTATCATACGTTATTGACCACGTTGGTAAACGCAGGTATACCAAGTTATGGAATATGTAAGTATTTTGAACATACGACGCATTTTTTGTATATACTTATTTTTCATTGAGCAAAAACATTTTTCGGTGTTTCTTTCCATGTTACATTTTCTTTTGAATTTTTACTCGATATACCCACAGTTTGATACACGTCGAAGATTTCGAGACTATTTTGAAATTTGTCTATACTAAAAATGGTGTTTTCCGAACAAACGTCCTACGTTGATATATATTAACGATCTTATATCAACGAATATACGTCAACGAATATATATCAACGAATACGTTGATATATATTAACGATGATATATATTAACGATAGCTACGATCATATATTTTTGTTCAAAACGTCTCAATCGTCAATTTTCACATACTGATACAGGCATATATTATATAAATATATCGGTGTATGTCAAAAAAAAGTTTCTATCTTTTTGGGTCTTCCACCTTTGAAACAATTGGAAATTGTTTTCCCTACGTAGAAGCAAAAAGCAAAAAACTATTCTCGTCTCTCGCGCTTGACCAAAAGTTGCTATAATTTAGCGATGCTTCTCGAAACAGGAGATCTCTGGCACCCAAGTTGTCAAAGATGTCTCGTTGTTTTTGGCGCCTAGCTCATACGATGGCACCTTAAGATCTTTTGCCTCCTTTTACGAGAACCCAGGGCAAGTAATTTCCTTTTGCAGTCAACAGTAGAAGACCCAAAAAAGAGATATTCTTGACGCATCCTAATCCATCTGTATGTATATATAACAAAGGTGTGATTACGCTAGTTGGTTTTGACGCATGAGAGCCGCGTATTCAGCAACCCTACTTAGTAGTACTAAATTGAAGGGGTTAGTCGGTTGGCTTGGAGAATAGAACCGCGTACGCAGAAGCCCATTCACACCTAACGAGAGGATGCGGAAGCCTCATTCGAATAATGATTTTCCAACGCGCTCAATACGCTTCCATCGATTATATTTTGATGGTGATTCATTCATTCGCGCGTGCGCGCGCGCACACACATGCGCGCACACACACATGCACATACACACAAACATATTGTACAAATGTAGTCTCGTGTTAGATATGGATGTCTTGGAGCCTAACTAAAGCCTTCATGATCTTCAACGTTCGGATCCTGCTATGTATTTCTAAATCTCACCACGACCCCATACAGATGTTATCGTGGAGCCCTCAGCCAGCTCCATTGGGATAAAAATTCAACAACATAAAGGTGAAAAACGGCTAGGAATCGCAGAAAGTGCCTATTATAGTATATCCTTCACGGAGCTGCGGTTTTGATTTTTGAAGATTTGGACTGAAACCTTTCATTATGCACAATCTGGCAGCTAATAATCAACGTACCTCGAAAGCCTGCACAGATGTTTATACCATATTGTACGAATGTATCCTTGATTATATTGTATAAACCGAACATAACATATTCTGTTTTTACCCGTGACGAACCACAGATTTGTACCAGAGTATATATATATATATATATTTACGGAGCGGTGAGCACTGCATATCATCACGACCTGATTATTAAGCTAGAGCTCAACGTTCGCCGGAAGCGTCCGGGCCCGATCCTGGCGATTGTCATCGAGCTTCCGCTCGCCCTCGCAACCCCTCAGCCTCTTTGCCGAGACCTGATCCCTTGGCTCGGTCGAAGCTCGTGAATCCACCTATACTTAGGGATCATACGCGTTCTCGTCTGACAGGTAGACGTATGAAGCCTTCCCATCTCCTGTCCACTCGGTGAATATCTCATATGTTTCCGCAAAATCGATGCATGCGCCTCATCGGTTTTTCTCTCTACAGCGGTATTCAATGATATCGTTGTAATCTGTGTGACGTTGATTGTACGGAATCCCGTGACGTGTGGTACAACACCCTGGCATTTCAATTTTTCAAGAGGAAACGAAGCGACATTCCGCCTACGGGCTGCTTCCGATAGTCGAGAAAAATCCCAAGAATCTTCACACTAACTAAGAATTTTCCAATTTTTCCGACATTCTTGTGGGTAAATAAAAATTGCAATTTGAGCACTGAAGGAATGAACCCGAGTCGAAATTTTTAGCCTATTTTGCCCCTCCAGATCCTCACAGTGGTAGTAGATAAAGGCAGTAAAGTAGCTTCGCATTCAATATAAAACGAGCTCCTACTTAACGCCTAGAACGGGAACAAATTTCCCTTTTCTCCACTTGCAGGCGGTAAGGAGGACGTCGAGTGGCACGGGTATACACGCACACGCACACACTCTATTGCGCATATAGAGATACATATTCCTGAATACGCGCATGCGTAGACACACGTATATACCCGCACACATACATGCCTAAGCATACACCAACACACGTATACTAGTACCTGTACGTATGCATGCGTGCCTGCTATAGGTATCCGTACATACATGCATACGCGAGGGCAATTCCTATCAAAAATATTGTAACTGTTTGCCCAAGATCCATTTATTCCACTTTGGAGAGTTGCTGGAGCTGCAAGGGGAAGTTTGAAGCGAATGCGAAAGGTTCGCTGGCTGGAGAGACTGGAAAGGCCATTGGAAAAGTAGGCCTCTACGGCGAACGCGCGGTCCTACCCAGTCCAACACGTGACGGTTACTTAAAACTCTCAGACCCGCTCTTTCGAATGCGACCATCCCAACCCTCGTTTCGTCGAAACAGCCGAATGCTCGATACGTCTAAACGCAATCAAAAGAGGAGCTGCAACGACTTCAGCTAGGTTAGGTAGGAGTATAAGGGCTTATGCAGGAGGTAAGCAGCAGAGGAAGAGCATGTGGCGGCCCATAGTAGGACTTCTAGCAGTAAACAGACTTAAGTGAGACTGACATAGGATCAAAGGCCTTTAAAATAGGCTGAAAATTTCTATTCGGGAAGTTGTATCGGAATTTCGTGAATGTGTCATTCTCCTGCTCTTGGACTTGCTCTTCGTTTTTAAGGCAATAGAAAACATGCGGTAGGGCCTGATAACTTTGTGTTACAGAGAAAACGTGGATGCAGGTTGGAAGTTTGGCGGGAAAACCGGTCTGGCGGTTATTACATGTGGAAATTTTCTCCGTCTCTTGATAACACAATTTGTGGCATTCTTGATAGTCGTCTGTACCGCATAGAGCGGAACAATATGACCGTTTGCCGATGCACACTACGGTGCGTGGCTGCTTGCATCGATTGCACAGCGTTACGAAGGATTCTCCAGAATTCGAATTCCATACTGCTACAATTTTGCATCGCGATCGAGATACTCGCGAAGTTGCGTGTTTGCATACTAAATACTACTGGCACAAAAAGTCCTAACGATTTCAACCCTAGCTGTCATACACCAAAAACGCAAATTGGAATACATGATTTTACTCACGAATAGCATGTGGGAGGATTCAAATTTTAAAAAATTGAATATACGTAGAATATCGTACAAAAACGTTTGCCTCCCACTCTTTGAAATTCAATTCAATAGATAAACTACCGTTCCTTCCAATGTTTCGATTCGTGGATTTTTATGTATTCCAGTCATGAAATAAACAAATATTGAATCTTCAACCTTGTTTCATAATGCAAACTGCTAACGTCCCCAGGGTACATGAGTTTTGTACCTACTTGGAGTTATAACAAAAGAAGGATCGTCTCTTCTACCGGCAGCAGAGTGTTCAAATTTTGATCCAACGGCGTTCCTATTATTGTCAATCACTCCACACGGAGCTTATGTCAGCTTGTTTAAATTCACTAGAGCTGTTGTCCGGTATAACGGGAAGTTCCCCGTAGTGAGAAAAAGCCCTAATGGCAAAGACAAAATGATGTGGCTGGAAACAGTCTACGAGCGTGATACATAAGTACACGGAGAAGAGATAACGGGTTCGGTAACTTTACGAGCTCTTTGCTATTGTAACTGGATAAGAAAAATTTGAGCCATGTGCGCGTAATGTCTTGTTACTGGGAATGAGAACTTTGATCTGCGAGGTGCGTCATGAGGCGACAGCGGTGAATTACATCTGCTTGCCTGCCCTCGGAAAGGTCTTATTGCAAGTTGGAGCTGGAAAGCCCTCCATTCTAGCTCTTGGGTGCGCAGAACTCACGCAGTAATAATACAGTACTATGCCTTTGCAGGCGTTGGTGTGGAACGAAGTCGGTAAAGATGATAGAGCATCCAGAGATTCACTTAGAATGCACGTAAATGCTCTCCTTGTAGAATGAGATCAGTCAGATTAGGGAGAAGGAGAGAGAGAGGGGGAGGGAGAGTCACGTTCAAGCATAGAGTTTCTATATGATTCAGAAACTGTGGACAGAGGCTGTGAAATATCCAAGAAGGTAAGACATCAAAGATTTGTATGACGTGTATATTTATATACTCTCACATGCATCATGCACTATCAAATCAAAAGTATCATATATCGTACATCACGTCAAAGTGTCGTACATCACACATTATCAGGTCCACGGTATCTTTCTCCCTTCTTTTCTTCCACAGTCTACAATTTAGGTTCACTATATGATTACGAATGTCGAGAAATCTGCCACCATAACTGCACTTCACGAATAGACCTTGATGCTGTTTCGTTTCATTCTCAAATGCTCTCCGTTTGCCGTCGTTCATCACATTTCACCAGTCACTATTACGGTACCATGTAACAATTAATTAAGAAGGAACATTCGGAATGCAGACACGTGCCCTGGGACTGCTTCCTCCGTGCTAAAACAACCAGAATTCCACGGAGGAGGTAAACCACCAAGCACCGTCCCACCGTAGTGCCCGCAAGTCGATCGACTTCACTGTACGACTCCTTCCTCTATCTTTGCCACATTGCTTTCCTACGCCGATCCATACACCCGTAGCTCGTAACTGCACAGTGTATTATGCTACGCAGTACTGTTGCACTTGGAGAGGGCACTCGCAGAAACAATATGTACTTTACAATTGGGATATGTACGTAACGAACGTTAGCGGTGCCGGGAAACTGACAAGTCATTACTGGAGATATTCCTCTCGGAGTCCGCATGGTTTGTACATACGAAACTGTTGGACAAAGAGAACTTATCGATGTCGTGAAGGGAAAGAGAGACAGCTTAGCTGGCCCTGTGTGGTTTCGTATGCGATTCAGTGAATGGCCGTGTGCGCCGACTGGCGCACGTGACTTCTGTCGTCACTGCTCCTTTCCGTTGTCCATCCGATTGACTGGTTAACACCCTCATTTCCCATCCCTTTCGGATAGTTTCTGCGCTTTGCTGTCTGCCTGTCACGTAATTCAAACTACTCGCTGCACGACAGCTGCTTCGAACAACCATCTCGATAGCAGCACAGTTCCTGGGGGAATACTGACATTTTCCTGATCTCAATACGCTTGTCCAAAGTTCTCTCCTGGTTGTATGCACTTGCTACGTGCCCGGTTCTCGTACTGCAAGTTTGTTTCACAAAGCCTCGACATAGACATCGATCCATGGGATCTGGAGCTGGAAAGCAGTGCGGTGGTCAGACGCCCGTGGGTGGATCAGAGGCAAGATATATCGGGAATGAAGATTATGCAATTGCGAGATCACCATAGCGAAATGGAAATCCGGAGCGACAACATGATGTACACTGCTTCCTCGTAGTTACGGTAGATTACAAAGCTTGCGACATAACGCAACGATTTTCACAGCATTGGGATTGTTCTGGAGTGATAGTGTGCAAAATGCGGACGCAGCACTGAAAGAGAAGCCAATGGCATTGACGGAGTTACAGTTTCCATCGTTGGAATGCAACGAAAAATCTTTTCAATTTCTTATTTTCGTTATTATCCAAAATCATTCTTCGCAGATTTAGATTATAGATCGCTGAATAAGAATCCTGAAAAATGTTTGCCTGATTTTCGTAGCTCAAATCTGCCACAGGAAATTTGGAGAAAAAAATGATTTTCATTTCATCCCGACAATGCAAACTTCAACGTCATCGAAATTGACTACACACACTCATGGTAGAGCATATCATAGAATAACTATGATTCAAACGGGGGAATCTTTACGTGGCTGACACAAGCAATCTCACAACTGCCGTGTCGATAAATGCTAGCCAAATTTATTATATTGTCTTTTACCATAGGCGTTTGTGGCAAATCCGTTGGACTTTTTTACCGCAGCATTAACACTACAGTTCACTTTAGTTAAGTAATTCCATGCTTTGGCGTTAACTGGAGCGGTAATACAAACGATGTCTTTTATCGAAAAATAATGACATGCTTCATAGGATTCGAAAGCCGGTGTCAATTCTGTGTAGTTTGTGTGCCAGAATTTATTATAAGCTATGCGCGGACTTCAACTCCGCCACTTTTTTTAAACGCCCACTTTCCGGCATTTTGTGGAATCTCAACGTTAATGGCAAATGATATTTAAAAATATGTGGTGAAATCAAAGCTTCCTCCATGGAAATATGTGGGTCTGCTCGTGACGAAAGTGCGAAAAAAATAGATACGTGTTCCTCGGTGTGTGTATCTCTCTACTACAATACGAAAATAGATACGTGCGAGGGCCGGAAGCGCGCAGTTTCCCCACGCATCCGGCACGCAAATAGCGAGATTGGCTCCACTGTTCTCACACGCTCGCCATCCCTTTCCGAATATTTACTCGCTGTTATGCGTTCGCATAACTTTACTGTGATCGGTCACGAGATTACGAGCGGAAAATTCTTTCTTTCCTCAGGCAATGCTTCTCTTCCGTCATTATTTTCAAAATGTTTCAGAGGATTCATGCGAGAAGAGGCGTTTTTTTTCGTGCACTGGAAAACGCAATAAATACAACCGATCACTGGGTTTTTGCGAGTTTCCTCGTTTGGGCGTTCTCGTCGAAGGGGTCAAGGATGAGAAAAAAAAATATGGCACTTTGTTGGACATCGTTTCAAGGGCTTGATGGAGTGCGCGTCGGAAAAATGCAGCGAGCATCACTGTCAGGAAAATTGGTGCAGCTCTTGAAAAAAAAGCTGATGTCACAGTCGGCTATATAAACACCTATGGAATACTGTGGAAATCCACTATATTATAGAGTGGATGGGAGACATGGAAAAAGAGTGAAAGATGGACAGGGGAAGAGGGAGAGAGAGAGAGAGAGAGAGAGAGAGAGAGAGAGAGAGAGAGAAAATAAAATTCTCAAAATGGAGAGCATACGGAAAATGCAAGTGATTAAATCCAATGCGCTATTGATGGATTGCAACACATGCGAATGACAGTATCTGATGCTTAGATCTCTAACCATTGAGAGCATGTAAAAAAATATAGTCCAAGCGTTTTGGCTGCTATTTTTTTAGTACCCTCGTTTTGTATAGATCCAATTGGATTTGGCAATTGAGCACTTGACTTTGACAATCGACGTCTGTCCCCATAAAATAAAAATGTTCCGTCACTTCAACATCGTCTGTGGCAGTTCCGTTCGAACCGAGCATACTGAATCATCGAGCTAGCATGGACGTTTTGATTTTGTGTGCTCGCTTTCCAATGTCCAATCGAAGAGGAATGCCAAGTTGCCGAGCCCACGATACTGCGCTTTGTACACTGAGAGAAAAGTCCATGGTATTTACAACAAACGCCCATGGTAAAAGAGGGGATAGCAAAATTTGTTATAGTTTATTGACACCGCAGTCATAATATGGTTGACACGACTATAGGCGAAAAGTATCCCTAAACATGCGATTTGGGTGGCATGTTTGGCTATCTGTTATCCCCGAAATGATTAGTCACTATCCTAAACAGCTTGGTAATATGGATATGATTAATTCAGTGCGATAAGAAAGTCGGCGTACAAATACTAATATTGTATAGTGTACGTTAAGTTTTGTTCAGTCAAACTTTTATTATTCTTTTCAAATTTGTACAACTCATATGGTTAACATTAACGTTATTCGAGTATTATTAGTTAGAAGACCTTATAAAAAGGGACTATTTGAAAAAAATTATAGTATAGTTTACTTATAGCGAAGACGTAAATTTAAGAACTACGCATGTCTCACAAACGGTTATGTAGTATTTTTGTTGCATTGCAAAAATAGGATATTAGGTCAACACTTCGTATTGTCGTTCACCTTCTATGAATCCCGTGAAAGAAATTAGGAGGCCAGCCATAAAAAAAAAGCGAGGAAAATGATAAAGGGCCCAGACGGAATCCATCAGGCCAGTGGTTGTTACAGGGCATACAATATATACTGTAAAACTGAACTGGTTTTTTATTTTCTAATTTCGAGGTGAACAATAAATAATCCTTTATTTGAAGAAAATAGTTTTCATTATTGCAAAACAGCTCGCTTGATATATATCCACTAATAAAGCTGATAATTATAGGGCATCAATAGGGTTGCTTCATGGCTTCAATCGGGTTCTGTTGAGGCAACTAGTCGGGCCCTGATTCACAAGCCTCTTTAGACCCTCATCGACAAAGTGTGACCGGCCTCCAAGGGATCTGGTCGGGTGCCCTGTTAGAACCCTTGCAGAGTAAGAGAAAAATATTCAGGGCCTAGACGAAGCCCTGGCTGAATTCTTTTACGGGTCGTATCATATAATATGGCATAAATGACTATTATATGGTACGAAATTATTGCGAAGCGCCAAAAATCCATTTAAACGGTGACTTATATTATAAAAAAAACATTTGTGCAATATTATACTTAAATCGCAGGTAATAGCTATTCGGAAGTACAGCCAGACTTACGTTTGTATCTTATGCCATATCTGTGATATAAATGCCAAAAGCGCTCGGTAGTATAGTGGCAGCGTGGGTAGGATAGATAGAAGGTAGGCCGTTAGGTTCTAGGTTCGATTCCGATTAGGCGAAATATTTTATTCGAAATAAATCATTACAGGAGGCCAGGCAATGGCGAATTATAATTTTTTTAAATCATCGAGGTAGAACTCTCAGTTGCGTATTTTATTTTATTTTGGATTTATGAAATATTCGATGCATTTAGTAGACATGCATTAATACCTTGTACCAACACGTGAATAACACACGTTATTCACGTGTTACATACGTAACACACCTGACACATATCAATAAGCAGTACTATACTTTTTGCAATACTGATGGTTACAAAATATTATTGTCCCTTCAGGGAAATATAAAGTATAGTTAAAATATCGTTGAGAACACCATATATTTCTCTCAGTGTAAAATCCAAGTCTAATGATCATAATGATACGCGATATCATTGGTCTGAACCTTCGGTGGATATCAAGTCTGTAAGTGTCTTCAACCAACGACGTTTTACGGTCACGATTGCCCGAAAAGTGTGCCTACATGTCGCCCTTGCACTGTAAAAATCGCTCGGTTCGTCAATTCGATAATCACGAATCAACGAAGTCGACCACCATTCACGAAGCTGAAGAGAACACTATGTAGGGGAAGTCGAGGCAAGATGAAAACGCTAAAGTCATGTTCAAATAAACCAATACATATGTATTGTTAGGTCAATATATAGGTCAGTCAACTTTAATTACTTTTGAACTAATCAACATTTAGTAATCTTTTATTTTTTTAAGAAAAAAATCAGTGTTTCTGATTTGTATCATAAAATATATATTTTTAATTAAACCTTAATTTTTCCCATCTCACCCCGTATGCGGGGCAAGATGAAACAATGCTGGGATAATGATGGGACACGAATTATTGGCATCTTTCGCATATAAAAGTGGTTTCATTCTCAATACCGTCAATGTGATAAGCCAAACGTCTAAGTTCTGTAGGATTAGTCCGAATAATCTTGCTTCCATATCATTTTGATAATTTGTAAGTTATCTTCCTTCCTCTGGTAGAAACACCGGTTGAAAAGGGATTAAATACTTTACTAGTTCCATTTCACCCTTTCTAACATAATATTGGTCCGTTGTAAAATATTCCGGGTTTACGATAGCTTGTATTCATCTTGCCTCATTAGACGGTTAACCAACTAACAAAAAATGACGCAATAACCTTGAAAATTTCTGACAAACCGTTCGTATTATATTAATAATTAGTACTTTCATTGTGTTTACCTATCTGTCTCTAATCGATATCAGCAACTCAAATAAACTGGAACAATGTTGAACTTTACCAAAAATTAAATCGTTTTTTTTCAAAAAATCGCTATTGTTCTTCTTTCTTTTTTCTCTACTTTCTCACTGGAGACACGTGCTTCCGCCACAGTTGATACTTTCACACTCATTCGTCTCACCCCCCCCCCCCACTCCAAACTCCAGCGGGGGCACTGTGCTTGCACATACTGCTTAGTGGCTAGGCTTATGATTCATCTTCCCCTGCGTATTCGTCTTGTTCAGAGTCCCTCCCCTACAAACACGAGGCATATGTATCGGAGAGAAATTCATGGTTTGGCTGTCAACTTCCACTAGGATCCACTAGGATGTACGAACAACGGCTGGATCATCCTGCAAAACTCACTCTGCGGTTTATTGATGCGTTACATTGTTTACCCCGTGCATTGTGCAGTATAATATGGAATTTCGTTTACAAATCGTGTATACGAATATACAAATTTGTACGGGGCACTTCCTGCAAAATCGACGGTACACACACTCGGTCTCTTCGGTCTCTCTTCCCATTTTTTCATCATTCAGTATTTCCTAAATGTATCACCACCTACATTTTATTGACTACTAGCTCGAAAGGTACGTCGAGAGAAAAACTGATCGCGCCTACCACACGAATATTTCGAGAAATACCAAAATCGCGAAATTAGACAAAATCGAGAAAAAAATATTGTCACACGTGTCTCTAAGATACAATGAACAGGAAAGGGAAAATGAAAAGTCGCAGTGCTCGAATTAAGGAGGTACGATTTTTATATGATTTTGACGAATACTTTATGCGCCTATTGCCAAAATTTGAGCTATTTTGACCGTTTAGTTTTTTCGCAATAAAACTTCAAAGTCCAGCACTTTGAGTTACCGAAGCACGTCGTCTTATGGAGACCGTCAACGTGAAGAGCGGTGATCGTGGTTTTTCTACTCAACTATCCAACTAAACCCGTTGGAAAACTGAGATTCGATAGATTAGATGCAATAGATATTGTAAAAAATAAGAAAATCAATATTCACCGTGTAGTTAAAGCACTCCACTGCAAGAAAGTTTCAATTCCCGGTTGAAAATGGTCAGAACGACGAAATAGCACCCACAGCCTTAGCAACGTCGCGAGTAATAGCTGATGCGTTTGGCGAACGTAACTCAGCTTTGTTTTGAAATTAATTTGAATCCATGCCGCCGCGAAATATGCAAACAACAATTTATGGAGTTTTATCATTTATCACGTATCAATAATATGTATAATTATATTCTGCCTATCGTGTTAATTCCGCTGAGGTAATTCAAGCCTATTTTAACAGGTCTCCGGCTGATTATTTTTTTCTTTTTAGTCCGTTTTTATGGTGGATATGTTAGTATTATTATTACGAAGATTGCTACCGAGTCGTTGACAATATAATTTTTCAGTTTTTATTTATTCACGTGCAATAAATTCATCATTTACCACAACATTTGGCACACTATAATCGATAATACGAATAATCAACATAAGTTAACATCAATCAGAGCAGCTGTGGGTAAGATTAATGTAGACTCTTTTTTGACCCCGTGGAAGTGATCGTAGCTCCTTAAGGTTTGTTTGGCGTATAATGCCCTGTGCATGATATATATGTACATTCGATATTTCCGTCGTTATTCATTCGTATGCGTGGGGACACCCGCTGTCAGGGGTTGCCGCGTACGAGTATACCGAGTGTCACAAACTGGCGGCTCGTCATACCGCGAAACGGATGCTCCGAGGAGCGTCTCGCCGGTCGCGTCGAGAAAATAGAATAATAGCGACACGTTCCGTTGAAGCCAAAATGAAGCACAGAGAGATCGCATGTGTGTTCTCCTCGTCATACAGACTCGGCGCTTCGGGCTCTGGGAGCTCATACACGGCGCGTTTCCTTTGGTATGCCATTGATAAAATAAGGGGTACGGTGTGAGCAAGGAGACGAGAGGAGGGAACCGTCATTGTGCAAGCGATCAAAGCCACGTGTAAAATACATGTAACGAGACACGGGTATCGACTCTCGGTCTCTGAAAAAATAAGAACATTTTTTCCTGTAACTTTCGTGCAAACAATTTTACCCGTTATTCACGAATTAAATGCGTTACACCTGGTGAAGTCTGCTTTTTGGTGATTTCGATTTTTTAAGGATGTTGAGTCCCAAATCACAAATGATGATAAAATTCTGAAAATTTCGTTCGTTTTTGTATGAAGTATTTCAGAGGTCGTGTAAAAATTTCACGACAATTAGGAAGCTCGTTATTGAACAATGAACATTTACGAATTAAATGTTGTCTTATGGAAACTCATGTAACTTTGCAATAAGTTTTTTTTTTGGCCTCTCAATTTTGTAATATCTACAATATACTGAAAGCAACGGAAACAAAACGAAGTTTTTGATAAATTTTTTTCTTAATTTCTTTTAAAAATTGTTCTTAACAAAATGTCATTTTTTTAATAACGAGCTTCCTAATCGTCGTGAAATTTTAACACGACCTCTCAAATACTTCATACAAAAACATACCAAATTTTCAGAATTTTCTTATCATTTTTTATTTCAACCCTTAAGGAAGTTGAAGTAATGATGATAGAATTCTGAAAATTTGGTATGTTTTTACATGAAGTATTCAGGAGATCGTGTAAAAATTTCATGACAATTAAGAAGCTATTCATTGAACAATTAACATTAGCATCTTTCATAGGGACTCAACATCCTTAAAATAGAAACTATGTTTTGATAGAAGTAAAAGTCGATGCCAATTGCATTTTGAAGGTGATGCTTAATGGAATGTGTAATTATACTTGGTTGGAAATGGATTAATTGCTCAAAATACTACTTGCTCAAAAACAAACTAAAGAAGTTTCAGCCCCAATGCTGCACAGCTTTCTGAACTTTATAAGAAAATGGCTGACTAGGAACATCACTTAAGTGTCCGGCTTCGATTTTGTTTCAACGCATACACTACCGCCCAAAAGTTTGGATACACCAGTCGGTATTTCTTGCCGCACTAAAAGTTAGATAGCTCCGTCAAAAAAGGAAGATTACCAAATTTAAGGAACGGTGTTTTGTAGGCAACAAATTCAGCTTCGTTTGGCTTTTTTTATTTTTTTTTCATGATTTTTTTTCGATCCGGTACGCACTTATGTACGTGACTGTTTTCGGCTATTTTTCGACCATGGGGAAGTGGGCGTATAACTTATGGAAACAATTTTCGACATTTTTATCCATGATAAACTTAAAAGGGGCAGCAGCAGCTCCATTTTCGTTTTTTTTTAAGTTGTGTAC
Organism: Ophion costatus; assembly: GCA_951751655.1. Lineage (NCBI taxonomy): Eukaryota > Metazoa > Arthropoda > Insecta > Hymenoptera > Ichneumonidae > Ophion > Ophion costatus. Next base: position 35,781,670 of record OX632356.1, read on the forward strand.
AATTTTTTTCGGAAAGCTATTTCATTTTTGGCTAAGAAAGACAAATTTTGGAAAATGCAACCTAACTTGATAACTGTAGGGCTTAAGAGGAAATGCCAGAGGTGTAAAAAGTTGCGTACGTAGGTATATACTGAATAGCCTGGAATTTTTTCAGAATTTTCTGTTGAGTTTTTTTTTGTGTATTTTCGCTCGAAACTCTGATGAGTAGGATGGCTTATCTCGAAAAATATGGCGCTTAGGACAAGATATCACTAGAAGGAACTTTGCTGATTTTCAATTTTTGCAAATTTTGTCGTTGAAATTTGCTTCAAATCTTTTTTGGCTGAACCTCGCAAAATCTTCCGAACAAGTGTTTGGCGTATCTCGAAAACTATTAAGTTAGAGACAAAATATGAGTCCAGTAGAATGTTGCAGCGTTTCGTTTTCATTACGTTGACATTTTTCAGATATTTTGAAAAATTTTTTTACGTTTTCTTCAGGTCGTCTAGGTGCTTTCGGAACACAGTAAACATTTTTTGAAAAAAGTGTGAAAAATTTTAAGTTATTCAAAACGAAACACTGCGACATTTTTTCCTCTTGATAGTCCGTCTCTGAATCAATGGTTTCCGAGATATGCCAATCAATTTTTTGGACGATTCTACAAGTTTCGGCCAAAAAATAACAATTTTTTTTTAATTCTGAAAAAATTCATGGAATTTGGAATTTGAAAATTAAAAGAGGTTTTCCTTGTGATATTTTATCCTAAACGCCATACACTTCGACTTAAGGGACCCTGCTCATCAGAGTTTCGAGCGAAAATAATTTTTAAAAAACGCTCAAGAATGTTCTTAAAAAAATCCAGGCGATTCAGTATAAACTTACGCAACTTTTTACACGTTTGACACTTTATCTTGAACAACTGAAGTTCTTGAGTTACGTTGAATTTTTCAAAACCCATATTTATATTTATATTTTATGAAATCTTATAATGGAGAGTAATTGAAATTATTCGAAAATGGGCTTCTTGCTACTTGCTAAAAACACTACGAGTTGCCAAAAAAAAACGAACGAAATTTCAATCCTAATGCCACACAGCTTTCTGAACTTTACTGAAAAATGGCTGACAAGGGTCATCACTTAAGTGTCCACCTTCGATTTTGTTGAAACTCATGCATGTGATAAAGAATTAAAAACTGAGAAACGTTTTGTTTACCGACAGAAACACGGTTTTAAGGGGGGAAAGCGCCCCTCAAGGAAAGGCGAGTCACCTCTGAATTTTATTTTGTTCCAATACTTCCATATTGGATTTTTCATCACTTTACATTAGAAGAATTTTGGTTCTTGTTTCATTCGATCGACGGACTGCTTGTGTGTGAAACTGCAAAATCACTCCTCGGCACGCCTTTTTTTTGAGTGGTGGTCTTCCCTTTTAATACCGTTTTTCCGATAGAAAAAAATTACGTTTTTAATAGTTTTCAATGCTTCATCACGTATACGATTTTCAACAAAATCGAAGGCTTAAGTGATGTTCTTTGTGCCTCGAGTGACTTGAAATATTCACAGGAGACGTTCGAAATGAGAGGAACGAATTGTTATTATCCATAACGACGATGTGTAGAATGTACGGATAAGTTGAATATAAAAATACGGAAATAGTGGAACGTAGTAGCTCGTGACGATCAGAGTGGTTGAAATTATGCTCAAATTATTGTTAACGTCATATGTAATTACGATTCCATTTTCCAACGGCACAGAATTCGGAGATCTATCATCGCGTAGCCCTATCTGGTTAGATAAGCGAAAATAAATCTGTCACGTTTGTTCAGCGCTAAAAGCACGAAAACGCGTACGAGGAGTGGGCTGAAATAGCCTGACCAGTTAATACTGACACACTCGTGGGTGCCAGAGGAGAAACGTTTTCTAATAACAGAAGGCGGCGCTCCATCCCCTCGGCTTATTTACTTTTATCGTGTTGCGTTCAGTCCTTTCATCCCACCCTCGTTTTACCACCGATCCAGCTGTTTTCCTCCCATTTACTTTTGCGTACTTATTTTCTCATTTTTGCCCTATCCTTCCGCCACTTCAGGATGGGAGCTTTACCTCACTCGAGCCCGTATATCGTAGCGTTATACAATTCCCTTCCTCATTGTCCCACATCGACTCACGCTCGTGTTTTCGCTTCCTTTTTTCTCCACTCGACGATGGACATTCGAGAAAAGTTTTTTTCCCTTCTTCGTTATCAATGTTCAGGGGAAACCAAATCCATTTTCAGGGGTAACCAAATCCAATTTCAGGCGAACCCAAATCCATCTTCAGGGGAACCCAAACCCATTTTCAGGGGAAACCCAAATCCATTTTCAGGGGAAACCCAATCCATTTTCAGGGGAAGCCAAATCCATTCGATCGCGCACAATTTCCGGCTCTCTTGCGCAATTGATAACGAAGATAAGAATTTAAAACCAAGCCGTATCCGTGCAAAAATTGTCGAAGGGATCCAATTGGATTCCCATGCTTGTGCCTACTTGCTTATAGGGATCCAATTGATCATCGCATTGGATCCGTATACTGAAACGTCACGCTTGGACATTGGATTACAATCGGGATTCCTCATTAGAATCCAATATACGAATCGAATTCGAAACCTGAAGGATTGCCAAATGATCGAAGAGAATCCGATCCGTATCTTGATGGATCCCAGCGCATTCTGTACGTTGAATTTTCTAAACAAAATATATAGAGAACATCGATTTGAATCACGTTACTGAAAAACGCCTGTACTTATACTTTCTTATCTATTTGACTGCACTCTGACATATCAGCACACACGTACACGGCGTGCAGATTATGTTTGAACCTGCCGAGGTTTTTCTCGTGAGTTTTTAGTAGTGATGCAACAGACCTCTACTTCTGGTTCCGCGACTGCGGCAGTTCTGTACATTTATTCAAATCCGCTTCTGCAGCTGGTTCCGCATTTTTACATCGGAAGTTTATCAAAACTTTCTAGAAATGGCAAGATCGACGATATGCGTATTTAGATCCGCGATACAAATCAATTTTTTTAAATATCATCGTTACAGAGCAAGTTGAGTCCGAAATACTTAATCTGATAACGATCAGAAGCAGAGATACGAACGCAACTCAAGATCCTTGCATGCCGTCTAGCCCTAAAAGGTGCCGACTTCAAATTGGTAATCAAGATCAGCCTTCAACAAGGGCCTTCTTTAAAATCATGGAATACACACCTCAATTACAAATCTCGTTACCAACGTTGGAATCTATGTTAAATATGAACGAAGACGAGCAAGACCCGACTAACGATAGTGGCAGTCTACTTTTGGCGTTACAATCAAACCTGCTGGGGTAGAAAACAGATTTTTATACTTTTTGTACTCTGGTAAGTTCGATTGTAAGCTTATAGTGAACTTCGAAAGTATCATCGAACGTTGCAGTAATCTGGTAGTAAACTTGTAGTAAACTAAACATATTGTTGTCAATTTCGAAAGTAACATATCGCATCTTTGATAGTTGTTTGACTGCAGGTAGTCTACTTGCAGACTACCTCTGCAAGAGGACCCCCGAATGCGGTGGAAATCAAATGAACACAAGTAGGTACCATTCTCTATTGCCAATAGTGCGGTACTATTCGTCAGCTCTCCCCCCCACCATAGTATAGACAGTGTTGACATCTGTTTCCGCTTATGCTTCTGTTATGACACTCCCTATTTGCAGTGTTCCCAAAAAATCCCTATAGAGATGTGGGTGCATCTTGGGAGTCCTCAACACAGGGTCGCGAAAGGATATTTTCTTTGGTTGAGAATGGAAATTAAAAAATTCTCAAACGGCGTAAATTAAAAAGTAGCACAGAATCCATGTGGAATTCAATGTGGACTTCCTACTTGCGGCGTTTCTATCGAATCCCTATAGAGATGTGGTGGGATCGGGGGGCTCACCAACAAATTTCTGCACGGATGGTGCAACTCGTCCTTATTTAACTCGTCCTCTGTGCCCTTGTGCAACTCGTCCTCTTCTAGGATTATTCATTCGATCGAAATTCAATCGTATTATAAATTGGAGAGAAAAAATATCGCTGCGCTCTATCTCTCTCTTTCTTTTTCCATCTGACTATCGGAATTGTCACGCTGGTCAACGGAACCCTCTGTGTTCTCGTTCCGCGCGAAAGTGACATATCAAACGTTCGATAGCTGCCAATTAAAATGCTTCGTTTTTCAATGCAGTTCGAAGCTCTTTTTGCTGTCTGAATGCAATATACTCATGCGAGCAAATACACGAACACATGGGCTCGATATACGTGAAAAAAAACGGTTACGCATGCGTTGTACGTGGTATAATAAATAGGCAATACTCGGACATTCGTATATCGGCAAATTTGCCGGTCGCATATATACGTAGGTGTGCTCGTAGTAGAAATCGCGGATTCACACACGCGCAGACATGCAAGATAAAACCGTTGATATTAAATTCTCTCTGGGATTGGATACGATTCCGCGTAACAGGGGCAATAGGTTTGTACTAGATTCGCATGCTGCAACATTCTATGAAATATTTCTCTCGTTTCAAAGCGCTGGAAAAACAAAACATGGAAGTAACAATTGTCAAGGCAGAACGCCATATGGAGTTATTTTAGTATGAAATGTCAAAAAGTTTCGATTGCTCAATGCACATGGGACAAAAAGTCGAAAGTCCGACCTAAAACGCTTCAAAGCACTACATTTAAATGATCTACAAAAAAGGTCCTATGACATTTTGTGATATCCGACAGTTTCGCTGGAAAAGTGAAAAAATCTTGAAACTTACTATAAATTCAACTTTGACTTCGAGTAACTTTTGAAAGCGAAGATTTACACTACCCGCCAACAGTTTTCGGATACGTCAGATAATTGCAAAACTTTCGATCACTTTGGATAATTGCCAAATTATATGAGAAAAACAAAATTCATTACATAGAGCTATGTAGTATCTCCCTAAAATGATAAATGAAATTAATTATATTATTCGTACATTAGCGTATCATAACACGATAAGAGACATTTTTTATAGAGCGTTAAATTCCCTAGGACATAGGAATGTGCCTTGGACATAGTTATAAGTTTACCCGTTGACTCGTTATAAAATTGAAAAGTAGCGAGCAAAGTATCCTCCATGTTATTAGCATGAGAAATATACCATTGCGATAAGTAACCTCTAAATATTAACCCTCCATCTGAACACTCTTTTTCGGCACCTTCTAACATAATACATGGGTCATCGGTGTCCGTGACACATTTAACAACCTCGAATGTGACAAAGAATTTTCCAAAAAATCACAGCTGTTCTTTGTGGTTTCAACTATAAGATGAATCGATAATAATATCATAACATTAATTTTGGATTGTTAATTTGATCGTTGAAAAAAAAATGCAGGGAATGCACCGTAATGTTGAAATATTCATAATTTTAGTCAAGTAATTTCTTGAAAAAAATGCATTGCGTTATTTTTACTTGAGATAATGTACTTTCGGAACAAAATATGGGAGGCTTCGCGAATTAAATAAGGGTATTTATTTTAAGGGTTGAATATCGCTATTTGGTATGAACACTTATAGAAGATAAAATTTATAATAGATGAAAAATGTTGTTGGATAAATTGAAAAACTATCGAATCGAGAAACTCTTCGCACTCCTCTTACTCTTCCTGATGATCTTCTCCTGCGGTACAATCTTTATCCTCAGAATTTGCTCCGCCAAAATATTTCACCTGTTTGCGAGGATTAAGTGACGTCCTAGCCTTTTCGCTTGTTCTCCCATCCATTTTCACTATTTCTTTACTCAACACCGTCATGAAAATTTACATTTTGAGTACGAAAACAGAATTATAGAAAATAAAAAAATGTTTCCGTGAAGTCAGATTTCCGTCGGATGCATACCATTCCAGAACACATGGGTCGTTTGCGTCTTCGACAGATTTTGATGGCTTGCTAGCTGGAGCCAAATTAACCGATTCCGGCGTGTACGTGGTAGTTAAGTACCCCTAGCCCAAATTTGTTTCACAGAACAATACGAACACCTCAGGTTACCGAACCTTCAAGGGATGCCCCATGGTTGAAGTGCCGAGGGCGCGAACGACCCATGTGTTCCGTTTGAGGCCTAATATTAAATGATCCCTTAATCTTAACATACATCTCATTCAACCTAACGTCTTATACAACCTAACGACTAATACGTCTTATTCGTCTTAACATACGTCTTATTCAACCTCACTGCAACTACTCAATAGGAGAATTTGAAAAAAGTCGATTCCTTTAAATCCCCCTAATAAATACACGTAATACATAAATAGTATTTGCAAAAGATGCGGGTTATTATGGCACTATAACCATGTATAATAATTGTACGTGACTATAATATGACACAGGGTATTCTCGCTTTGTTGATATTATCTATATATAATCACACACAACAGTATATGATATAGGTAGAGCGCAACGACGGAACTCGCCTACCTGTGTAAATACCCTTCGGGTATTTAGCGAAGCATACATTTACTCACCGAGTCGATAAATTCATTACCCGCCCCGAGATAATTCATGGCGAGTGTACCGATAATGCGCTTGACGCTGCAAGCGCTTAGATATACTCCCGTGGCGTTTCCTCGACTGTGTTTCTTACCCGGACCCTGCTCTTCGCCACTGTTCAACATTGAAATTTACCATCATATACAATAATAAATGGATGGAACAAAACTAGTATGGCGAAACTCAGAGTGGATAGAAACGGCTTCTGTGCTCTTATCGTTAAAACCGTTAATATTAACGGTTGAGCAGAAAACGAGAAAAGCGTGCAACCGATTATTTCCGTGGAACTTGTAGCCATGCATATCGCCAACCGCCCGCGACAATACAGCTTCCACTTTTCATTTTATTCACGCTGAGGCTAGCCGTCCGGTTATCGGACGAATAACATAATAATGACAGCGGCTAATTTCACGCTGTTCACGCTGTACATTGCCCCAAACACACAAACCTAAACAAATCAACCCAAGCCCAAACATACAAACCCAAAATGACAAACGCAAACAAACCATCCCAAAAAACAAACCCAAACCCAAACAAAACCAACCAGCTTAAACCAAACAAACACACCAAAACAAAACCAACCAACCCAAACCAAGCAAACGCACCCAAGCAACACAAACCCAAAACTCCAAAACCCAAACAAAACCAACCGACCCAAACCAAACAAACCCAAACACAGCCGACCAACCCGAACGCAAACAAAATTATAAATATTTTCTTCGGATGACTACGTGAAATCTATTCTTCCGGATAGTTTGTTTAACAATTTAACACATTCTATCCGGACAATTGTATATTTGTTATTCGTCCGGATACTAGCTTACACGAGTCACAATAATATGTACGCCTACTGGAAATATGGCGTGAACTGAGCCGCTGTCCGGACGAATAGCACGCTTATTCGTCCGATAACCGGACGGGGAGACACTCCGATTTATTTATCGAAGGAAGCGACCATGGAGACTAGAGTCGAGGAGTGGACACAGGACAGGAGAATACGTAGTACCAGCGTACTGGAAATCCGTTCTTTCAATAGTTCTGTGTTGTGCCACAAGCGTCGCAAAGATCTGAAACACCCACCAATAGCAGTATAATATCGTTCAGCGCTTGCGCAGCACAAAGCTCTTTCCCATTTGCATCATGGCCTCCCGCCTCGTGTCATAATCGTGATATTGTGCTCTGTTAAGCTTACGTGCGTTTAGTATTGTTTTGCGTTTATAGAGTGTCAATAATCTCTTTACTCTTTAGACTTGGTGGATTTTGTTTTTCAACGATTCCATGGAAGCGACGATCGCCTTTCCAACGGACAATGGCTGATTCCTGCTTGCACCACTATGATAATGGCAACTTATCTAATTCCCTCACTATCCTGGACAAGTTTTGCAGGCTTCCCAATGCCTCGAAGAAGATCCTAAAAAGGGTTATAATTTTTTCGTTTGCCAGACTCACAGCCATTTTTGCGTTTATGCAACCATGTATAATATGGTAGGCTGGGGTCAATTGAAACGTTTTTCAGAAAATCGATTAGAGTGACTTCATTTTATACCCTATCTGTTTGGTAATGGGCTTTAATTATTGCTAGATTATCTAGCTATACAATAGCATTATTGATTTTGCTTCTTACATGCCCTTCACTTAGGTAAAAGCTATTTAGAAACCCTCGGAAAACGTTTCATTGACCCTGCGTCGGGGTCAATCGAGACAGCGTCTGGGGTCAGTTAAAATGGGTGTTTTCAGCTAAATGAACTAATAATGTTTCTACCAAACCCAGGTACTGTTTAACGATGTGTATGAAGAGATAAAGTGTGTTTTATCACTTAATAAGTGTATAAGTGAAGTATACGTGAATAAAATATACTTTTAATCAAAACAATCTGTTTTTCTTGCCTTCCGTTCCACTTTGGATATCACTGAGGGTATATCAACGTTCTTTAATATTATTTTACTTTTCCGACGATGTCTTGTAATTTAAAAAATAAAAGAAGATTTGGAAAACTTGCTTGCGTATAAAATGTTTGTTCGTTTGTTCGTTGTCGCTAGAAACACGTTTTAATTGACCTTGAACCGTTTGTTTCAACCGCCTCCACACCCTCGCTTCAATGGTTTATCAAATAGCGAAGTACCTAAATGTTGTAGGTAGGTACTGACCGCAATAGACTCAACTAGGATATTCACAGTAATGATGATTGTAAACAACGCTGAAGTAGGAACAATAGTTTTGAAGCAATACGCAAGATACCAAGAGTCAGAAAACGTACGTTTAACGTTGAAAAAGCGATGCACCCACATAAAAATGTTCGACACGCTCAGGAAGCGACGCGCACTACTGTCACTAATCGTCTTCGAGTTATTCAATTTGTTTCATTTGACCCGTGTTCCTATCGACCCCAGCCCAAGCGTACCTGAATGGTGTCATTTGTCACATAACGGATACTGATTTTGACTGAGCATCACCGTGGAAGTTCCTGCCCGTGATACGAGGACAGCTTTGTGGAGGCTTCGAATGGCACAGGGTGGAAGAGGCAGAAGAAAAAATTGTACGAAAGTACGGGGCAAACGAGAGTATCGCAGTCGACGATGGAAAATAGTGCGAAAGGGTGGATTCGAGAAACAGGAATGAGCGCTGACGCGGATGAAGCTCGTCGCGAGGGAAAAGGGATCCACGGTTCGAGTAATTAAATTATTACAAGTGGCAATTAGAGAATCGACGTGTCATGTAATGAAATTTGTACGGTTAAGAGCGAAAGGACGTGGAGGGAAAAACAGCTCTGCTTTTCGAGAGAGGGAGAGAGAGAGAGAGAGAGAGAGAGAGTCGACGAGGCGGGTGTGGAGACGCGATAGCAGGTTGAGGCGAACAATCGGATTCGAGGGAGAGATAATAACATTATTCTGCAAATCGATTGGATATAGCGGGTGGCTTGCGTTTTCCTCGGAAACATTACCGGTAGAGCGTTCATCGATCCGTGCGCTCTTTCGCTTCGCAAGCGTCATAGCGGGAGAGCTTCTGCGCGCGATGCATTTTCAAGCACGAGCGTGTGTGCTCACACATGACTACCATCCAACTCGACTACTATTATACAGCTCGCGCAACGAATACTTGGACACTTTGCAAGCTGGAATACCTATGCGTCGGCCATTACGGAATTGCCATTGTTGATGCAGTATGCATTCGTCGACTTGTTATCCCAAAGTGGATCGATCATGGAAACCCATGCGTGATCTTTTTACGTTATGCAAGAGAATTGTTTCCAGAAGTTCCTTCATTGAGGGTTCACGTACCTCCAGTATTTACTAAAAAACGGATTTTTTAAGGTATTCCTTTTGCGAACCGGAATGATAAATAATTAACAGATTTTCGTCCATAATCATGTGAAATGACATCCCATACCGGTAAAATTTCAAGCCAAGTAAATTGATCAACAAAAATAACTTGCCTCGGTTATTTTTTTTACAGAATGCAATGTTTTGAGTGTCAAAACGCGTAATTCCAGTATGGTTCGAAGCTACTCCTCTTCGATTTGCGATGAGTCCGATGGAAAGATCCTTTCTAATTCATTTCGAACACTGTTTCCTCTGGTAGGTGAATCTGTGATTTTTCTTAGCGTTACGTGTATCTGGGAGGTGCAGTTGCTCTAGCAATCCGACGTCGACTGTGAAGCATTCAAGTTATTCGGTCGAATAATTTCTTAAAAACGTGTTGGAAATTTTTTGCGAATTTTTTTGCCACCGGAATCACCTACGTTTCGGCTTAAGGCTTAAGGCCTTTCACGAACTCGAATATTTAAAAACTAACTGTCTTTCGTCTATAATCAAGTGATGGGGCGTCCCAGTATACTTGGAAAATTTCAAGCGCAGGTACCGAACTTTTAACGAAAAATTATGACTCTAAAATTCGTCTCATTTATACGGCACTTTATGGAGATTACGTTGGCCAAATTTCGATCTACTCATTTATACGCTAAATGACTCTAGATGCCTGATATAAACTGTTCAACTCATGCATAAAAATCTAAAGATTTCGTAACGACAACAACAACAGGGCTTCACCGAATATTTAAAGAAAATATTAATGATAAAAGTTAGATAAATGTGACTAGCAGAAGATCTTTTGGAGCTGCGACACTTTTCAGAGAAAATGTATGCATGTCTGTATTAACTAAATTTGTGCGAAATTTTTTATTCCAGTTTATCGTTGGATGTTATAATTTCATTGTGCCCACGCAAGGCATACCTTAGAATGGTCATCCTTATTTTCTGGACGTTTGTGTGCCTGAAAAAGATTTTTTCGAAATTCTAATTCGGGACGGAGTTTTATGGAGACATATAAGCAGGAAAGAACTTACTGGAGAACCGTTTCGCAAAAAAATATCTTCCCAGACGTTCTGCACGATAATTTTGAGAAATTTTTGACGCATTTTTTTTTATTCTCCGGTAATGTAGTCTCTATGGTACGTCGAAATGGGTTTTATTTGGGACATTTGTTACAAACATTTAAAGCCCAACGTTCGACGATAATAACAAGTGGTCTGAATTTAAAATCTGGTAATTCGTTTTATCTTCGGAATTGAAGAATTTGGCTCGATCGACTATAACTATGACATTTGTTTACGAGCATGTTTTTGGAGTTTTCAGTGCCATCAACTCATGGGGCAGTTCTCACGAGGGCAATTAAAAACATTGTTTAGCCAAAGTACGAATAAGTGATATGTTATGGATATTTTTCTTTATATTTTTATCCACCGTTTGAACATTTCGCGACAACTGACGATTTTCGATTCAGCTAAAGGTACGTAACTTGTTAATTATGCGCCAAAACATGTGGAAAAAAGATACGTAGGCCATATTCAGCGCGTGTGAATAATAAAATGAAATACGAGTATATGTGGCCTTGCCCGCAAATGTGCAAATTTTTCGCTCGAGAGAGTCCAAATTATGAAATATTTTATGGAGCGGAAAATCAATTTGACCGAAAGTTATCGGTATGTACACTGTCACAAAGGTGTTGTATTTGTTCGAAATGAAAAAATATAATGCAACCATTCATATCCCGGATTAAACATTTTCCGGTAGCTTTGCTAAACTTCGTTAATCCAATTCCAATAAATTTCTGTCGTCTCCAATTCCATTTAATTTCGAATATGATTCGGTAGTTTCCGATACACGGCTCGATGCATTTGAAACCGTGTATATATATATATATATATATATATATATATATATATATATATATTAAGGTGGCTGCAATTTTGGTCGAATTTTAAATTTCAAACCCTCCTTGTAAAAACATAATCAAGATATATCAAAAAAATTATGTGCAAACTTCTAAGGCCCTCGGAAAACTTTGAATGGTGGCTGCGAGGGTTTCAATTTTCAATACAAAAAAAAGATATATTTTGCCAAATGATTACTTCATTATTTCTCATGCTTAGGTCATGGTGGGAAAAATCTGAAACTTGGCACACATATTCTGCTCAGTATGCCGTATATGACCAAATTTTTACAGATTTTTCCAGTATTAATTGCCATTATTACTAACTTTACAACGATAACCTCGTTTTCATTTTTTGGAGTTCCATTCATCAAAGATGTTGAATGCAACTTTTGACCTGACGAAAACTTAAGGATGTTGAGTCCCAAATCGCAAATGATGATAAAATTCTGAAAATTTGGTATGTTTTTGTATGAAGTATTTCACAGGTCGTGTAAAAATTTCACGACAATTAGGAAGCTCGTTATTGAACAATTAACATTCACAAATTAAGTGTTATTTTATGGAAACTGATGTAACTTTGCAATAAGTTTGTTTTTTTGACCTCTCAATTTTATAATATCTACAATATACTGAAAGCAACGGAAACAAAACGAAGTTTATTGATACATTTTTTTTATTTCTTTTAAAAATTGTTCTTAACAAAATGTTAATTTTTTAATAACGAGCTTCCTAATCGTTGTGAAATTTTAACACGACCTCTTAAATACTTTATACAGAAACATACCAGGTGTTCAGAATTTTCTTATCATTTTTTATTTCAACCCTTAAGGAGGTTGAAGTTATGATGATAGAATTCTGAAAATTTGGTATGTTTTTACATGGAGTATTCAGGAGGTCGTGTAAAAAATTCATGACGATTGAGAAGCTATTTATTGAACAATTAACATTAACATGTTTCATAGGGGCTCAACATCCTTAAGGGGGGATTGTCTTTTTTTCGCAAAATTTACCGCTTTTTGGGAATTTTTTTGTGAAGAACGTATACAACGGAAAACTTGTGAAACTTGGCATATAGTTTTATTGATCTGTTTACTACATACAAAAAAATTTTTAAACGATTTCATCAAAAAATCCGCCTTCCACCCCCCTCGACGCGCGATGGTCCTTTTTTGATGGTGTGCACGATTTCTGAAAAACTATTCAACCGATTGCCTTCAAATTTGGACAGAATGCTCAGCTGACATCCTTTTATCGTTTGATGAAGCAAAAAAGCAATACGTTTAATAGTTTTTTATTTATAACAAAAAATCGATCAATTTTTTTCGAAAAATCGATACTTCAAGTTCAAAACGTCACCAAATCGTCAATTTTTTTTTCCCTTCATCGAACGATAGCTATATGTGTCTAAAGTAAAATACTTTTTGAGTTTTTATTGCAAGATGAACGTGAAGGCTGTAATCGTGCACACCATCAAAAAAGGACCATCGCGCGTCGAGGGGGGTGGGAGGCGGATTTTTTGATGAAATTGTTTAAATTTTTTTTGTATGTAGTAAACAGATCAATAAAACTATATGCCAAGTTTAATAAGTTTTCCGTTGTATACTTTCTTCACAAAAAATTCCCAAAAAGCTGTAAATTTTGCGAAAAAAAAGACAATCCCCCCTTAAACATAATAGAAAAGTTTCATTTCTATCAGAAGTATAAAAACTCATTAAAATTCAATTTCAACTTTGTATCAAACCTGAGCCACAAATTCGTTGCATTTGAATAAATGATCGCCATGAATACTATAATCATCGAATAAACATAATTTGCCAATTAAAACTCATACAAGAAAGTGCCAAAGTAAAATTTTATTAGTGGAACGGCCGGCTTAGAGTCCGTTTATTTACATTGGGATACATTTCCTGGTATTCACGGACAACTTGAACAATGAATTGTTCCTATTGCTCGTTGCATGTCACCGGATTATTATATTCAGTAATGAGCTTGATTCCTCTTCCCGCGACGTCATTAACGACCCTTAATTTGTTGACAATGTGCGTACCCAACTGATCATTTTTGTCCAAATGCCACTTAGGCACGTCGTTATTTAGGAAGTTACAATCGATCTGGAATATTCTGAAAAACGTTACGGAGTGTCTCCCCGTCCGGATAGCGGCTCAGTTCACGCCGTATTTCCAGTAGGCGTACACATTACTGTGATTCGTGTAAGCTAGTATCCGGACGAATAACATATATATAATTGTCCGTATAGAATGTGTTAAATTGTTAAACAAACTATCCAGAAGATCAATTTACACGGAATCATCCGAAGAGAATCTTTATAATTTTCTTTGGGTTTTTAGGTTGGTTGGTTGTGTTTGGGTTGGTTAGGTGTGTTTGGATTTGCTTGGTTTGGGTTGTTTGATTTTGTTTGGGTTTTGGTTTTTTTGGGGTTTGTGTTCTCGCCGTTTGGGTTGGTTTTTTTGGGTTTTGTGTTGTTTGAGTTTGTTTGCGTTTGGGTTGGCTTGTTCGGGGTTTGCGTTGTTTGGGTGTGTTTGTTTGGTTTGGGTTGGTTGGTTTGATTGGGTGCGTTTGGTTTTGTTTGGGTTTGGGTTTGTTTTTTGGGGTGCCTTGTTTGCCATTGTCATTTTGGGTTTGTATGTTTGGGTTTGGGTTGATTTGTTTGGGTTTGTGTGTTTGGGATTATTTGTTTGGGGCGTTGTACAGCGTGAACCGCGTGAAATTAGCCACAGTTTGGACGAATAGGCGTATGTTATTCGTCCGATAACCGGACGGCTAGTCTCAGCGAAAACGTTATCGATTGGGGGCTTATGAAAAAATCAATGACACCCATCAAATAAGCAACGTCTGATCGAGAAATTTCATATCGTTGAGGAATTACAGTTTCATTGCCCTGTTCAGGCAGCGTGTTCGTAATTTTTTTTGCCATTTTTCTTTTAATATCACCGGCACTGCCTTCATTTAAAAAAATGCCATTGCAGCACTCTCAGCGTTCAGATACCAAAGATGATTCGACATTTTTTGAGAGCAACTTCGCTAACGAGGGATTTATTTTCCGGTAATTCTATGTTTATTTGAACAAATTCAAATCATCGGGAGCAGCATTTGCGGATAAAATAGTGAACCACTCCTTACCGTAAATCGAAACGATTCTATAAAATATTTTCATACAAATCGAACTTTTTTCGTTATGCATGCCGTCTATAGTCACGTCGACAATTGCATCAGAACATCAATAAATAGTCTTTGATCGAAGAATCTCGGAAAATGGTAACGAGGTTGTCATTGAAAAGCTAGTAATAATTACAATTATTGCTGTAAAAATCTGTAAAAATTTAGTCATATACCTAATAATGTGCACAATATGTGTGCCAAGTTTCAGATTTTTCCTACCAATATCCTAAGCATAAGAAAAAATGGTAATTATATAGTTTAGAGACTTTTCCTAAATATGGCGCAAACAATTATTTTTCGCAATTTTTAACTATAAAACAACATAAATAATGGTGTTATGCCAGACGGAACCCATCTTTTTAAACAACGAATTGTTTTTTAAGTAAAAAATGAATTTTGAAAATTTCAAGTTTCGTACGATATTTCAAGTGAAATTCCTAATGAGTGTTCCTAAATCGCGAAAATGCCTAAATCGGGGAAAAAACAATCGGAGGCCATTTTCAGGAAAAGTCACTAAACTATATAATTACCGAACTAATTAACAGTAAGTAATAACTCGGAACAACATGCATTTTCGTTAAAAAATTCAAACCCTCACAGGCAGCATTAAAAACTTTCCGAATGCCCTAAAATGGTGCACATAATTTTTTTTATATATCTCGATTGTGTTTTTACAAGGGGACTTTGAAAATTAAAATCTGACTCAAATTGCAGCCACCCTAGAGAATCTACACGCACCCATATATGTAGTTACGAGAGTCAGTCCATCTATTTTATCGAAATTATCAATTTATTGGTCGAGTCGGTAGGATTTCAATTGGTGAATACCACGGCGGAACTTTTGAAAAAACGTCATAGTGGATGGTCAGTGGTGACTTCAGGTGTTTCTATTTTCCAGAGAGTTCGTGCGAGCAACTTGTTAAATGTCAGTCCTAGTGTACAAAAATATCCCGGTTATGGGAAGTTTTCAAGAGTATAACTTTTTCCTAAAGGGTGTAATACTTTTGATACTCATATATTCCTAGAGTATCTCGATCTTTACAAAAGTTTCCACAGGAATAAGGCACTGAGGAAAAGATTGCCGGAACGTATTCGCGACAGCCCGCGCCGCTCCCAACCCTCCCTTCTACAGTCGCGTCAACTGCACGGAAAAGTGCTTTGGTGAACATTTCCTTCCTTTCAAATTCCGCGCGTTCTTAAATCATTTCTCTCTCTACCGATATATGCGTCAGAGAAAGGGAGAAAGAGAGAGGGAAAGAGCAGGCCTTTTGTCGCTTTGCTTACTCTTCCTTTTTCTCCATTCGCAGGGCGATGTTCCATCCTAAGATGACGAATGAACATTACTCGTTGTGGGGCTGAGCTTTTCAGTAAAGCTCTGTCCCTCTCCCTCTCCCTCTCTCTCTCTCTCTCTCTCTCTCTCTCTCTCTCTCTCTCTCTCTCTCTCTCTCTCTCTCTCTCTCTCTCTCTCTCCCTCTCTCTCTTCATCTTCGTATAACGTTTGCAGCTGGACACGCAACTTTTACCTCAACTCCGCCCCCGCGTTGCCCGTTTCCAACTCGCCCGTAGCTGCTTCCCGTGTACTGTCTCCCTAGCCCGCGCATCCTTGCTCTAAATTATTATGGCTGCGATTCAGCCCTCTATTAAAGCCATAAATCTCATATCCAATAATACATCAAGAAGAGCTTGAGCATGAAGAACGTCCTGGAGGATTTAAATGCCACAGATAATATTCATGCAGCCCCTGGGTGGACGGAAAATGTAGCAACCTTTCGGCGACCCTGTTTCGTCTGCCCAGACACGTGTGCATTTCTAACGCATTCGTTTAGGTACACCCTTTTCATACTTATTCGCAGAGGGAATTTCATGTGCAGTGAAAATAAAATTGGATTATGCATGTACGAGTCTCATATAAGGAAAATGGCAACAAGCTAATGTTTTTTGATGTTGCGATCAGCTCACTCGCAACATCATTTCCCGATGTCTTTTGCATACAGTTTCCTGAGACGAGTTAGTCTGTACATTCGTTTACCTGCCATCGCGAATGCCGTGGAGGTGTAGATTCTCCCTCCGGCTACTCGACGTTGATTGTGAAAGTTTCGAGACATTCGGTCCAGCTGTTTTTGAGAAACGTTCCAAAAACATCAAACGGATCTGTTTATCCCCAGGATTCATGCCGTGGCGGTTGAACACTGCCCGAAATAACTATGAAAAGGGTATTTAAGAAGGTTATATACTTATACCTCATTATATACCTTTATATAATACTATAGAGGTAGAATATTTTTAACAACACGTAAAATTCTTTTAAAAAGGTATTCAAGAAAATGAAGCTATTTTCACGTTTATAATCCAGAATAAATTCCACCGTACGCTACAAAAATAGCCTACCGGCGACAATCGTTAATTTTTTTTTAATATTCGTAACTCGTCCAATCCGAATGAAGCCCGGGGATGCCGAAAAATGTTCATCGTGACCCTGCTGGATGTTTAATCGAGTTTTCCATTTAAGCCCGGAGTATTCAACCCCCGACGCGCAATATTACGCTGCCACATCAAATATGAAGTTGCTCACTCTTCAAAATTATACCTGACATCTGAAATTGAAAAAACAAAAAAAAAAACCCGTTGCTTTGCCTCGAGCTTTGTGATATATTTTGCGCGGCTCGTCAACGTCACTCTGTGAAAAATTCGGAAAACCCTATTGCGCGAGTATGAAAGAACGCAATAAAATAAATAAACGAAAAAAGGAACGTTGTCAAAATCCCGGAAGTTTGGACGTTTCGAAAGTAACGACGCGCTCGACTGACCGTTCGAAACATTTGCTTGTTTCATTGATCTCGTCGACGATACACAACGAGATGACACACAGAGTGAGGTGGGTGGAGGGGGCTCCATCGGAGCATCGGGAACCGTTGCTGCACTACGACTGCACCAGCATACATGCATATTTCCCAAATACACGAATGAAATGAGAGAGAAATGAATACAGATTGATGCATTAGAGCGAGACAAAAGACAAAAGACACTCTCTCACGCACGAACGAGCTTACAGAAAGCCATTCGATGCAAATAACTCGTACAGAGTGTTGTCACGCGTCGATACGTGCGAATAATTTTACGCTTTTTTTCCACTGTATTCCCTGCAATAGCAGCCTTCAATCTTCTATAGGACCCTCTCTCTCTCTCTCTCTCTCTCTCTCTCCCTCTCTCTCTCACTCTCTCACCCCTACTTGCTCTCTCTCTCTCTCTCTCTTGCTCTCAACATTTTGTGTCCTTCGCGCGAGCACCGATTGTTGGCAACGATTTGCTCTATATACGCCGTTGCAAATCCCCCGCGACCGTTGAATCAACCGCTGTGCGTGGTCCGAATATCCTCCATGCGTGTACGACATACGTGTGCCGTTGCATCTCGCTTCGCGTGCCAAACGATGCACTTTCGGGCCGTCCTTTTTTTGCAGTTTTTTTTACACTGCACATTTATCGTTCGATTATATACGCTTCTTTTCTAGCCCCCTCCCGCCAAACCCTCTTTGAGTATTTTATATGGGAAAGGTGGTCGAACGAGAGTCGCCAGTCCCGTTGTTTATTGGAAATATGTCCGTCCTGTCACGTTAATTCGTACAGAGCGAATGGAAAAGCTCGTAGAGCGACTTTCTCTCTCCACCCCAGCATCACGCACCCTTTGGAAACTCGTGTTTCACCATCCACCCCCGGTTAACGTTGCACACATCGCAACGCCACATTCCTCCCGAGAATCGACGAACTACTCGCTTTACCTTTTTTGTCCCAAACCCCCTCCCCTCTCATTCTCTCCCTGTCGTTGTATTTTCGCGCGATTGCGATTTTTTCAATCTACAGTACTTCTCACCTAGTATAACAAGCGATTGATCGATACTTCGACATTCAGTTCGAATCACGTGATTGCTTTATTGTTATTTTTTTCGAATTGCAAAAACTTTTTCATACTTTTTTGCCACAATGCTCCAGGTTTTTTTATTGGACATTTCTAACTACTCTGCTTTCGTTTTAAGAAAGAGCTAGCGATTCGACAAGACTTATTTTATTGTGTACAATTCATTTCGACGCTGCTTTTCAGCTTGACAAGAAAAAATTGTATGAAAGAAATCAATGGAACGATCGATGAAACCGTTTTTCACTATCGAAGCGCCCGATTTGCAATTCTGTATCGGAAAGTGTAGAATATATATATATATATATATTGTAAGGATGACAGTTTGGTAACGATGTTGATACAGTTTGTTCCATCATCGAGTTTCGCTGCAGTCAACATTGCAAATTAATTTCCCATAGCAGCAACAACGTCTATTACACTATGTCACAGGGCAGGAAAATAAATAACAAACGATAATTTCAGTGGATTTTCAGTGATGTGATTCATATCGTTTTTTAAGATATACGTTTATAAGCCATTTGTACCCTTTTAAGCCGAGTTTGCACTTTTTTTTAATTGACTCATTTTGTATATCTATATTTTTTTGTTTAGGAAATTCAACGTACAAAATGCGATGGCTAGATCGAGAATCCCATTGAAGTCTGTTCGGTAATGTGGGCATCCTTTAGGATTCAAATTGGATTCGTACATTGGATTCCAATGAGGAATCCCGATTGGAATTGAATGTAGGAGCGTGACGTTCTAGCATGGGGGTCCAATGCGATGACCTATTGGATCCCTATCAGGAAGTAAATACTAGTATGGGAATCCAGGAGGATGGCTACAAAAATGTCTGCACGAAGTGCCGAAGAAACTCAGATAGCGGGTCTATTCCTTGAGTTTTTTTCAATTCAACAGTTTCTCACGTGTCTTTGCGAACACACGGTCCATCATTATCGGCCAATACACATCCCAGAGTTCGACGAAAAGCATGTAACGATGTACGGTTTTTACTCATTTAACGTGCATCAGCATAACGTAGTACGTGCACACCAGCTTTGTCAAAAGCGAGTGTCACTATGAGATTGTTAAAAAATACCCCCTTATTAACGAAATATTTATATTATCAAATATAATTTCAGGTGTGCCCAAAACCACTTGATTCTGTGCTATTCGATCAGTAAAATATTGGGACGTTGCCAATTTTCATCTACTTTTATCAACTAGGCGAAAAAAATTGACACCTGAACATAACCGGTCACCATAAGAAATGCATTTTACCAGCAATTTTTTGCTATAATTTCATTAGCCACTGTAAATGTGGAAATGATTTATGCCAGAATGAACTTCACGTTTTTGATTGCGTTCCCGGACGGTCATTCGCACATAACGACTCAGCGTGACTAATAAGTCAGTGGTTGAGATTTTATAGCGCCATTACCGTGGTGACTCCTACGATCGCTAACTTCTGTAGTTAATGGCACCGAATGCCCGCAACCATTGCGCGTGGGGGTACTCGCTTTGCCAGGGCTGTTCGCTATGCCCGGATCTTCCCCATTTGAAAACAAATCCGATCACGAAACAGTCAATTGACAATTCCATACTCAACGGCAGCGAATACCTCCACGCGCAGAGGCTGCGCGTGGGGGTATTCGCTTTGCCCGGGCTGTTCGCTATGCCCGGGTCGCCTCTATCGTTTTAATTTTCGCGATCTTCGAAGCACCATTTCGTTTCTGTATTCACTCCATTACGGAATACGAATAAAATTGGACGTACGAACGGTCATGCCGTTTTCTCCATAAAAGAGGATGGCAAATGTGCCGTTTTGAGTTTCTCTGTTTATCCGCAACGGCCTGCAGCCTCGAGTCGTCAAACAAGCGCACCGGTGTGCATTATTCGTAGGGTATAAAAAAGATTCAGCAGCTATCTAGCAATCAAGAACGTTTTCGTACTACACCTTGATTTCGTGGCGATAAAGAAAACGTCATTGCGTTGAAAATGGTCGCTCTTGGGCTCTGCTCGCTCGGACAAATTCCCTTCAACGCTTAAAAGATAATGGCTCGCGTCTCTGAATTCACTTTTTTTTTAACGACTATGCCGTGGACCCGTGGTTTTTCCTTCGTTCCTCTCGTCAACCCCCGCCCCCGCGCCGCGTGTCTCTCGCCTTGTCTTTCCGTGCCGTCGGTGACCACGATGTCGCAAAAAATAGTAGTACACCGCTTTCAACGAAATGAAACAGCGGGAGACGACGGCCTTTTCTTCGGCACATTGTTTTTGTTGGAACGTCGTGTCACGGGAGCGCAACGTGTATATCACCCCATCGTCGTGTGCCGCGTATTTCCGGATTTCGTGAGATGCACTTTTACAATGCCACATTCACGTGTACGTGTGAATGCAACTCGTAGCGTGGCCATATAAACACCGATACGCTGGCGTGTGTGCGTCCATAGGCTACGGCGGACATTTACCCGACACTCCCGGGTAAATAAAAGGAGACCGGCCGGGGGCCGTTGCGCAAGTGGAAAAAGAACAGTCCGTGCAGACCACAGTGCGAGTTACGGAGAGTGAGAAGGCGGACGAAAAAAAGGCCTGCCCGTCGGTTTGGCCAACGAACGACGAAGATTATACGTAGTGTGGAGCCAAGCACTCGGTCCGCCTCGTCACCCTAAAATCCTCGCAAATCCGTCGGAACACGAGTTGGATTCTTGACACGCTTCTAGCATGGATCCTTTTTTTTACTCTCTGTCCGTGTAGACCCGATTACACTGGAAGCGTATGAGCTTCTGAATAGTTGCAAGACTAAAAGTTGGGGTTGGGACTGAGCCCTGCACTCATCACGAACTTTTGTATACCAATGCTGCACTTTCACCTTCTTTTCTATTAGGAGCACAAATAAGTCTCCGCCGTTTTTATAAAAAATTGGGCATTTGTTGTGGAAGAACGGTACTGTTTGTTTTATTCAAATTGAAGTTGCTTGTTGTGTCACTTTTAATGGAAGTGCAAGTTCTTCTTGCGTTTGGCATGAATCTCCCTGCAATAAGGTTTCCAATTCCGCGTCTTCGTACACTTTTCGGCCTTCCGCTACTTTCCTTGTCTTCGACGTCAAACTCACCATTCTCAAGGAGGTACGATCATTACTACGAATCCAACTTTCGGAATGAAATTTCAATATGATTTTTCGCAATAAAACTGTAAAGTCGAGCACTTTGAGTTACCGAAGCACGTCGTCTTATAGAGATGGTCAACCGGAAGTGCGGTGATCGTGGTTTTTCTGCTCACGTATCCAACTAAACCCGTTGGAAAACTGATATTCGATAATTAGATATAATAGATATTGTAAAAAATAAGAAAATCAATCTTCACCGTGTAGTTTAAGCACTGTATTACAAGAAAGTTTCAATTTCCGGTTGAAAATGGTCAGAACGACGAAATAGTACCCACAGGCTTAGCAACGTCGCGAGTAATAGCTGATGCGTTTGGCGAACATAAACCAGCCTTTTTTTACATTAATTTGAACAGAAGCCGCCACAAAATATGCAAACAACAATTTATGGGACTTTATTATTTATCACGTATCAATAATATGTATAATTATATTAAGCCAATCGTGTTAATTCAGCTAAGGTAATAAGTTTCCGGCTGATTTTTTTCGTCTTTGTAGTCCGTTTTTACGGTAGATATATTAATATTATTATTACGAAGATTACTACCGAGTCGTTGACAATCTAATTTTTCAGTTTTTATTCAGGTCTACAGTGCTTTTTAAATTTGCAATCTCGTTTCTTCCGTGACGTCCATTTCTCCTTCCTGGCTGGCACCGACTCCAAAAATACGTCATTTGGTATTGTCAATATTTTAACAACAATAAATTTATATATTTTCATTATAAATTTATTGTATTATGTAGACAATAAATTATTATATAGACTACATTATGAATCAGCGTTTTCAGTATTTGTTGTTTAAATACAGTATATGGTTGATAATATACTGAAATTCCAAATTCCTAGCTATTTAGTTTTTGTGATAGACCCCGTAACAAAAATGGTCTGAAACTGACAACTTTGACGCCCTCCCGTTTCTTTATTTTCGAAGATAAAAAAGAAAAAAATTAATCAATGCTCTACTTATGAGCTTTAAAATGAGATACCACACATGCCAGGGTGAGAAAAAAATCCTGCTAGTTTTTCATGTACGGGACCTCTATGAAAAATAATTTAAATACATTTCTCATTCAATATTCGGTTTTGGGTCAATATTCTACCCAAAATATCCTATTTTTAGTTCTGTGACTCCCATTGGGTACGGAACCCTAAAAAGAGGCGAAGATGCGTGGTTGAAACGCGTACAAAATAATCAATAGGCCAGAAAAATCAATTTTGTTCGAGACGATTTGTCGGAGAAATTTCGATGAGGACGTATCTTGCTGTACGACTCCGTCGGTTTTTTCGTGTCACAACACCTAACATACCACTGCGCCTTATACGCATACGCGTTTTGTCACAATTATCGGCAATTACCTGCACCGTATCGTTAGGAATTTTTCTCAGTTTTTTTTTCACAGGAATGCAATGACTCATCTGTCAAATACATATCCCTAATATGACTAGGAGCTGTTTCTCTTCATTTTGCGATTAGGAACGATCATCTACTAATCTGTTTTAAATATAATTTTCTGCCGCACGTAACTCTCCTATTTTTTCCGAAATCCCGAATATCCGGCGCACGCATTTTCCTCTCACTTTAACATTATCTAATAAGAGGTTAAGCCTGGTTGTAAAAGCCAGAAAATAAATTTGTTCGAAACTAATATATTTCGACTGTTTATCATCTTATAAACGATTCCTGAAAATTTCAAGGTAATTGGATACAAGTTGACACATTGATAGGTTATTATGTTAACGCCCATCGGAACGCTCGAAGCGTCGTTAGAAACTTTGAATGCTTTTTTCTCGAAAGTACGTTTTCAAAGTTGGTGAGCAAAATATCTCAAAAACTACCGAATCGATCTCACTAAAATTTTGAGGACTTTTTCTAGTTCCAAAGATATAGTATTTGATCCAAATTGTCCTATTCCTGTTTTTTTCTGAAAAAATCGAGACTCAATTTGAACGCGCGGTATTTTTCAGAATTTGAAATTTCGAAAATTGCTTCAATTAATCATAGAATAAACGATTATACTAGCGAAATCTGTTTGATTTTTTTATATCAGTTAACCTGGTTGAGAAGGGCATTGCTCACCGCAAAAGACATTTCCGGAAGTTGCTGCCCAGACATCGGCTGTAAATTGATTATAATTTTTAAATTTTACACAAAAAAATTAGAGAGTGTACGTCAGATGATACGTTTTTTCATACCTAATTTTATTAATACTTTTTGAAATGCCCAATCTCTGTAGAATTTAATCATCATGAATATCTGAAGAAAATTTAAAAAATAAGCTGTTTTCGACTGCTACAACTAACAAGGAACATCACTAGAGTGCCTGCCTTCCATTCAGTTTGAACTCATATATGTGATAAAGCATTGGAAACTAATACACACGTTTTTTGCTTTTATCTGCGGAAAAACAATTTTAAGCGGGAAAACCACCGCCGAAAGAACGACGTATCAGCCTTTAATTTATTTTCAGCACTTCTATACTGGATTTTTAATCGCTTTACATTAGACGGACTTTGGTTTTTCTTTCATTAAAATCAGTTGACTGCTTGTGGGTGAAACTGCCGAACCATCCCCCTTGACACGCCTTTCTTTGAGGGTTGATTTCTCCTCTTCAAACCGTATATCCACCAATCAAAAAATACGTAACAGTCTTCAATGCTTTATGATATAAGTGAGTTTCAACAAAATCGATGGCGGACACTTAAGTGATGTTCCTTGTAAGCCTAACCCGTGAACTCGGCTCGACTCTTTTTGACAAAACTTACGAAAACTTCCTTACTGGCTGAATCATGTGTCATCTTGTCATTCTTCATCAGTCCGTTCTTGCAATTTTGTACTTTTCCTAAACGATCACGATCGATACCGGAAACTGTCTAAAAATTACGTAAAAAACGGCACTCTCGTTACGAATCACTGGCACTTGGACATGCGCACCTGACTTCAACTTTAGCCATGAACGACTATGTCAAAACATTTGCGGGCAAGATCTTGGAGCAGTACGGTGACCCTCCGAGTTCTCTCTCTCTCTCTCTCTCTCTCGCTCCCCCTCTCTCTCCCCCTGTCTCTCTCTCTCCACGACTGCAAACCTTACCGCCTCCTCTCTTTCACGGTTGTTGCAACAGCGTCTCGAGCAGATTTGACTTACGAGTACCACGATTAATTTTCCGTGAATGGTTGAGGCAAATAGAAGCAGTTGCGGGTGTTGTTACATTCGAATATCCGCGTCTCGCTCTCACACTCCCGGCGTCGTCCTTGCAGAAGACCGCTTCGAGGTTTGATCTCGGGGACTAGCAACGCGACGTTGGGTTATGTAAGCAATACTAGCTTCCTAGTTTTCGGTAAAGCCCTTCATTACCATTTATTAATTACACCGCTTGCGGTGAACTGGTGCAAGTGGCGAACTGACTTGTTTGCACGGAGCAGGCTGATGCGAATCTTTGCTATGTGCGAGCCTCAAACTCCTATCTGCCTCTTTCTCTATCTTTCACCTTGTACGCCTTCTCGCTTTATACGCTTCGTAGACTTGGAGGTGCAGCAAAGTCAGCAGCCTTATCGGGCAATCCTGGCGGCTATACTCCCTTATTCAAGCGTCGAGACGAAAAGGCACGAAAGCGGCACTAACTCCTGTTCTATATAAATGTATATGACCACGCGAATGGACACACACATATGAATGTTTTTGCATAAGGAATATATAACTTTGTACCGACAAGTTTCTCGTTGTTGTTGTCCGATGTGTGTATGTAGTCAAGCGAAACTCACACGCACACACACACACGCACCTGCATATGGGGTATTCCAGGTGGATTCAGACAGCCATGTCCCTCACCATCGGTGATGATACATTTCCATAAGGGAAAACTTCACTCCTGGTGCCGAAAAAATACTTAACCTTTTTCATATTTTTAGAATGATTTTCCAGTCGTTTTTTTCATTCGGAAAATTAACACGATTCAGACCTGTTTTGTGCATTATCGCCGAAACTCAATTTGTGTTTCGGATATTTAGTATTTTTTTGGGTGAAATTTCAATTTGGGCATGATTATTCGATAGTTTGGAAATCGGAGGAGTGCTTCAATGGTCTTGCGACTGAAAAAAGAACTTTAAAAATATGGGTTCAGATAAAATTCAATACGGGTGTGATGTAAGTATTCCATTCTGAAGTTTTCTTCAATCATTGCAATTCTTACATCCGCTTCGTTATCATTCCTATGTTATATATGCTATATTACCTAGTTCTCCCGCTTCTCTCGGCCTCCCTTTTTAGTCCTGATAATAATTTGAATTTACTTGGACAGAAAAGGTTCCGATTCATTGTTTGATGTGTGCATTCATTGGTGCAGGCATTATAAACGTTAGATGCATTCTTCCTATTATGGCAACACACTTTTTTCGTAAATTTCGAAGTTTTTAATTTTATTTGCTAGCACCGATAAAGTGATATCTGCCTTCCAAGCTGTTGAAGAATCGTCACGCAAATCGAAAAACTCACAAAGAAAATGAATAAATGTCGGAAGCACAAGTGGAGCTTTGGTAAACAAAATCGCACAGAACAGGCCTAAAACGGATTAAATTTGTTCAAAACTTAAAAATCTGCCCGTGTGGACTTTTTGATTTTTCGCTGTCGCAGAAGGGCGAGGGGTAGGGGAAAACGTTTGAAAAAGATTAGATGTTTATTTTGAAACCAAGAGTGAGGTGTTTCACCGTGGAAATCTACCATCGACGATGGTACGGTAAATAGTAGAGCTGGAGGCCTTTAGAGTGACGAAAAAAATGTCAGGAGGTCATTTGATTGATTTCGAACGGCTGATACAGTGGTGAAAAATTGATTTTTGTCAAGGTCATAGTTTTTGCGTTCTCAAGGTCATCAATGATTTTTCAAATGGGAACATGTTTTTTTTTATTAAGACGTTGTAGTTGGTATTCAGACGAATCCAACGCCCTATGACATCATGACCTTAAAATGATTTTTCATCAAAATATTTTGAGCTTGTTTGGGTTTGTTTGGGTTTGTTTTTGTCCCTCTAAAGGCAACGGAGATATTTGGGGTGGTCACGTTAAACGGTCCACCCTGGATATATATCAACGTCACAATATATATATATATATATATATATAACTCCACGAACCAAATTTATAAACATGCATATACAGATTTGGGGTAACACTTTGGCTTTCTCTCCGAGAAATTGCATTGTGGTTTTATGCCTTTCCCAGCTCGCTCAATTCAACTTGCCTATTTGCATCCCGTGCTCGTAGATTCCCCGCACCAAATGTTGACAATCAAACTGTCATGAGTCATCTACGAGCTGAGCTGCTTACGATACGCCATTTTCCAAAAGAGCCAAGACAAGGACGTAAAAATTGTGCGTACATAGGCAAAACATGGATTCCGCTTACTGAAAAGACGGCCTGAGTAGAGTAATGCTCCTGTCTCCCGTATAATTGGACTCAGGGTCCGTATAATTAGACTCATCTCTTGCGGGTTTCGGCTTTGAAGAAATTTTTATTCTCGGACGCATTATCAAATCAGATATCGAGCTCAAGACTGTGCTCATCGGTCGGAGATTGGGGAATGCCTGGGTTAAACTTTAGGCTGGCGCAAGTAGATTGCAATGATGTGAGACGAATTGCAAGAATAAGGAAAGAATTCTGGGACCAGTGCACGAATTGAGATTCCCAAGACACTTCGGTTAAATGATTTTCGAAAAATGTGCGAATAACCTGGGTCAACAATACGTTCATTTTGAGTTCGTCTTATGCAAGGAAAATTCATTTATTCAGGGCTCTTATCTCGTTGACATGTTTGAAAATATCTTTTGTTAGTTTCCACGGATTCTCAGAATATGAGAATTCAAAAATATTCTTCGAAAATGACGACCCAATCCGTTCAAAATTGGGGGAGTTATGGGCGTTTGTAGGTACGTTCCGCGAACCGGCGAACTTCAAACGCGTTTGGCTCAAAATGACTATTCCGAGAACGGTGACCATGATACCTCAAAAATCGCCGCACCGATCAACTTCTAATTTTACAAGCTTCTTTCACGTATCAAAAAGTAGTGCTTGAACGAACAATATTTGTTTCGATGCATTTATTTTTAATCAACGAAAATAGGTCGTTTCTTCTTATCGGATAAATATACTTTCACTCTGAACCGCGGCCATTCTTCCAACGATCAATATTTTACTAAATCCTTAGTCCAAGTACTACATAATTTCATGCAAATACTAAGTGCGTTGGAATTTTTTAAATTTCGGATGATTTGCTCCCGGGCAGCAGTGGTCACCGCGATGGGCGTTTTCCAAACAGTGGTCTGCACAAACCCTTGTATCTGCCACATTCAAAAATATTTTCCGATACAAAAATTGTAAAAGATGCTTAAAACGATTCTGTTACCGGACATAAAACCATACTTTCACCATACTTTTACCATGCATAATAGAAGAAAAGAAAATCGAAAATCTGCACACGATTTCCCAGTAAAAATTCACGAAAATTCCTCTTTTCTCCGGCCACGAGCTAGGTCTAACCCGTTAACCGATGAAGTAATTCTTGACAATTAAATGCCTTGCAAATAATATTGAACTTCCTTAGAGGCTACGCTCGAGGCAAGTCCGCCTTATCGTGAGAAAGCAAATTTCCGGTGATCAAAAAACCTACGACGTTTTGTGCTCTTTCGATCTTATTTTACCGGAAATGCTGCACTGATAAATCTTCGCGGGTAAAGACGTACATGCGCTTACGTACCGGATAAATGATGAAGTAGATCTTTCTCCGTAAAACGTTGCTTTTCTCTCGACACGAGCAAGGAAAAACGAGATTATCGTTTCAATCGCAGGGCGAGGCAAGAACGAAACGCTATGAAATCTCTGGCCTCGTTCGCGTCCGCAGCCCCGGTCTTTGTCGCTCGGAGAGATTCGAGGCGTCGCGTTCAACGATAAAAGTCGAAAAAGACCGTCCCGTTGGCGAGTAACTCATTCCGCGCGGAAATTTTCTACGATAAGATTTTTTGTGCTCTTCTTTCACTTTATATCCTCCATTGGCTCGTGGTCGCCTTATACTTTCGGTTTGAAATGACGGGGGTGCATGACACGAGCCGACGCACGGGGCTTGACAACGACCAATACTTCTTACTTTTCTTTCACGGTCTCGCGATTTCATTCTTTCCGTCTCGCTCTTCTGAAACTCTCACTCCGCGTTTTCGGGTGACGTGCGGAAATTCGTTGCGATAGAAGTAGATCTCTCTCTCTCTCTCTCTCTCTCTCTCTCTCTCTCTCTCTCTCTCTCTTTCTCTCTCCCTCTCTTGCTCTCAAATGTTTTCTCTATCTCGTGTCACCCACAGTCGACAACGTTGGAATTGAATTTACTTAATACACACAGGCGCAATTCAACGTCAAATATAATCTCATCATATACTCGCCTCGTCATATCAAGCATCATCGAGGTGGGCAAATTTTTGTTTTCATTCGCCAAAAATCGTTAAATTACAAAGGCTGTGCGGTTAATTTATTAAATTTTCATTTATCAATTTTTAGTTCTATATATTCACTGCTGAGCGGAAAAGTACGTAGGTATATAGTACTGTGGTAGGAAAAGCTTGCAAAGACCAAAAAGGATTATTTTAATATTCTTCGTCGGACAGGCATGCACGCTTAAGGAGTATTCGCACTTTAGACGCTAAAAAGGCTATTTTCGTGATTTTTTAAAATAGGTTTATATTATAGATATCGATATAAAAGTTGTTACACTTAATAAATACACTTTCGAAATACATTAAAAAATGTTTTTTTTTTTTTAATTTATCGAAGTCACTATTTATAGACGAGAACGGTATTTAAAAACATTGTAGGTCTGCGCTGTTGATGAAGTATCGGAGATGGATCATCCGAAACAAAAAATCAAACGGTTTTAGATTCGGTATGTTAATGCCTAAAGCGCATTTTATACGATTTTCGATTTAAGAAAAAATAACAAAATGGCGGACATTTTTCGAAAAAACAAAAAAAACCGTCCATATTTCACCGTTTTTGGCAAAAAAAATCGTAAATATCAAAGTTTGAAAAACTCCTTAATATGCGCTATAGCTAACTTATAATAAGTATGTGGTTAAAATTTCATAAGGATCGGTTCAGTCCTTTCGAAGATTTTATCAACAGGCCATCGAAAAACGTTCTTTCGAGGAAAACGCATTTAAAGTTTGTTTGGGTTACATAAATACATAATTTTTTTTGTGTTTCGAAAGTGTATTTATTAACTGCAATAACTTTTATATCAATATCTGCAACATAAACCTAGCAAAATAGCATTTTCTTAGCGCCTAAAGTTAGAAGACCCCTTAATTCGGAATATCATTCACTTTTAATACATATAACGTACGTCTGAAAATATAAATGAATTTTTTTACATGTTGATAAGCTATCATTTTTTTCGAAATGAAACAACCTGAATGAGTCTTCGCCGTTTCGTGGCAAGAAAATTATAAAGCAATTTGTCCCAGAATTTTATGAGAAAACCGATGGCTGAGATAAAGTTATTTTCCCCCTTGTCCGAGACAACGATGCTTTGATTTTTTGCCCGCGACGTTTATCCTTTAACGGTGCAGGAACAGGAAGCGAGCAAATGAGTCGAGAAAAGGGATCCGTCAGCGAGAAAATAAATATCTCAAAAATGTCTTTGAACAAGTTCCTCTGGGATAGTCGGCATTCCCGAGTCTCCATTCTCGAGGAGAAAGTAATGTGCGGATACTTTTCGCACAAAATTGTTGGTCCCGTCATCAAAGATGGCATTTGAAATACGCAACTTTTTCCTGATTTAAGGATGTTGAATCCCAAATCGCAAATGATGATAAAATTCTGAAAATTTGGTATGTTTTTGTATGAAGTATTTCAGAGGTCGTGTAAAAATTTCACGATAATTAGGAAGCTCGTTATTGAACAATTAACATTCACAAATTAAATGCTGTCTTATAGAAACTGATGTAACTTTGCAATAAGTTTTTTTTTTGACCTCTCAATTTTGTAATATCTACAATATACTGAAAGCAACGGAAACAAAACGAAGTTTATTGATACATTTTTTTAAATTTCTTTTAAAAATTGTTCTTAACAAAATGTCAATTTTTTAATAACGAGCTTCGTAATCGTCGTGCAATTTTAACACGACCTCTTAAATACTTCATACAAAAACATACCAAATTTTCAGAATTTTCTTATCATTTTTTATTTCAACCCTTACGGAGGTTGAAGTAATGATGATAGAATTCTGAAAATTTTGTATGTTTTTACATGAAGTGTTCAGGAGGTCGTGTAAAAATTTCATGACGATTAAGAAGCTATTTATTGAACAATTAACATTAACACGATTCATAAGGACTCAACATCCTTAAAGTTCTGCACGAGGAGAGGGGCACGACACAATTATTTGCATGATAAGGGTAGAATATCCATAAGTCGAATATCCATAATTCGAATTTCCATAACCGAATATCCATAAGTCGAATATCCATGAGTGCTAATATCCATAAGTCGCATATCCGGAAGTTCGAATATCCATAAGTGAGTATAGAGTAGAAATGAGTGCCACAAATTGCGGGAGGTAGAGGAAAAGTGAGTACAGAGGTCAATCTCTAGACTCACTTCAATATCCATAAGTCGAATATCCATAAGACGAATATCCATGAGTGCCAATATCCCTAAGTGAATATCCATAAGTACGAATATCCATAAGTGAGTATAGAGTAGAAATGAGCGCCAAAAACAAACCCAAACAAACAAACTCATTTCTACTCTGTACCCACTTGTGG
Source organism: Ophion costatus (assembly GCA_951751655.1). Classification (NCBI taxonomy): domain Eukaryota; kingdom Metazoa; phylum Arthropoda; class Insecta; order Hymenoptera; family Ichneumonidae; genus Ophion; species Ophion costatus. Next base: position 35,813,470 of record OX632356.1, read on the forward strand.
ATATTCGACTTATCGATATTCGTACTTATGGATATTCGACTTATGGATATTCGATTTATGGATATTCGACTTATGGATATTCGTCCTTATGGATATTCGATATGGATATTCGACTTATGGATATTCGTACTTATGGATATTCGACTTATGGATATTCATACTTATGGATATTCGACTTATGGATCGTCGACGACAGTATATTTCCGCGTATAGCTAAGCTGCATCACGAAAGATCGAGAAGAATTTAGATTTTCGTTGAAGCGAACAATAGTTTGAGCCTTCATTTGCAATCCGTGCATGCAATAATGCGAGCATTTTGTGCTTGAGAGAGGAGTGATTTCCAGTTGCCGAGGGAATTTAATTTTAATTGAAGCGCCCGACCTGTGCGCGAGACTAGAATTTCTTACAAGCGGAATTAACGGAACGAGGAGTAACGAATGCAAAATTATTGACGCTCGATCGTGGATGAATAAGCTGGACGGCAAAAGGGTGTAGGCATGCCGAAGACCTACGTGTTTGCGAAATCATTTCACCGAGGTTGCGTTCCGGTATAGTTAGAGAGTTCGAGGGCTGTTGCACCTGCTGGTGCACCAGCACCGACGTAGTCGCACGAGCTTTCAATGCAGCACCATCGGTGGTGCGTATGGCGCAATAGCTTTGCACACCACAGTCATATAGCAAGCGCGGTGAGCTTAGTGGCAGAGCGAATGAATTGCCCCGCTCCAACCGCCAGTTTAATTATTAATGAGCCTCTCGTAAACGCAGTGTGAACGCTTTGAGGATCGGAGTAGTCGCTCGTAACGAGCAATCTTCCGCCATCGTTGCTTTCCATTCATTTTGGAAGTACAGGAGTGACGGTACCGTTGAAGACACAGGTGCAGAAACTGCAGTATCTGCGCATGCGTTTATCCAAGTTCTACCTCCTGCCATTTTCCACACCATCAAAGATGAGCTGCCTTTTTTCGCCCTCCTCGAGATACCGGCAGATATTTTTCTTTCAGGCGCATTCGTACAGTTTCCGGCACTTCTCTCTTTCTTTCTTTATCGTCTCTCACCGTCTTTCTCCCTCCGTCTCTTTTTCGCTCTTATGGTACGACATGCAGCCCCACTAGGATAGGATCTGTTTCTAAACGCTCGAATCTCACTACACTGAGGTTCATTTTGGCTGTCGCTAAGCGCACTGAACCGGAAATACACATTCGCGAAGCCGTTCTACAGGTCTAACCCGCCTTAATGATGACAAGGGCGGAAACTAAAATAGTGCACGAAAGTAAGAGGCATCGTGGAACATGCTTATGCGACATGTGCCGTCTCAAACTCCCGCGGTTCCACGTATATGCAGCGGGTATAGTACGCGCTCATGTGCACTTCCGTTGCATAAAAATGCATTTCCGAGTTGACGATATACGCGATGTGCTTTGCGACGCTCTGCTTCCTATTGTTCGAGTGTCGAGCTCGCACACGGACGAAAATAAATCTTGCCATGGGAAATGTTTCATCCTTTCGTCCATTCTACGTATGCGTAGCTAGTTTGACAGTTGACACATTTACAACGCTCCCGGATGCAGGCTTCGAAGGAATGAGTCTATCGAACGACAGCTGTTCTGAAATGGATCTAGCTTGGCACAGAATTTGAAATAATTCGGGAGAATAGCAGCTCCAATGAGAAGCATCGCTTTCAGATGACTAAATTCATTGAATTTCTGCAGATTAAGTTTTTCCTCACTCTTCGTGCCAGCTCGCATTTTAATAAAGATTGGGTCTTGATCAGTGAGCCGTAGCGTTTTTTTTTTGTGGAATTGCGAACACATCGGGAAATAAAAATCCTCTTCGTCATATGTTTTTTGCTTTTGCAAAGAGAGAAGCGCATTGAAAACGTATAAAACCAAATGATGCTGTATATGGAGCACATGCTGCAAAAGATCCAACGTGCAGACAGAGGTTTTGAAAATTTGTAGAGGGTCAAGGATGCATCTTGAACAAAGACGTGCTTCGGCATTAAATTGCAATTAGTCTTCCAAGGTATTTACGAAACTCCTGAGAGCTCAAGAAGTTTTTTTTCGTAATTCATTAGTTAAAATACTCGAGAAAAACTGTTGAAGGTCGGTTAGGAGTTTATAGTGGATCAAACATATAGTGAGCAATCTTGCAACTTCAGACTACCATTCGTCTGGAACTCTGCGCAAATCTTTTTTAATGGCGCAAACTTACCAGGCTTGAAAACCTGCCAAAACTATTTGATTCCGTTTTGGACTCCCAAGCCTGAGGAATTGTAGAAAAAAGGGATCCCCTACCTACCAGAAAGGTGAAAGATCATCGTTCCAACTGACACTTGCACAATTAATTTAATTTATCTGTCAACCTACCAAACAAATATTTAAACAACAGTAAACCCTCGGATCGTACGTATGTTATAACCGAAGATAAATCAGATCAGGAATGAACAAACAGGACATGCGTATATTAATAGGTGATCATTAGGCCTGTTAATAACGGATTGTGATCGTATGTGATGGGGGATCAAAATATCTTACGTAATATCCATTATTGCCACTGGTATTCAGATTCTACATGATATCTGGTCAAGGCTATTTACTTTCATCAAGTTGGTCAATCAGGCTGGTTCCCCATATGGCCGTTTAAACCGATTACATTTTTTCTCGAGATACTAATCAATCCCAGGCCACAAATAAATACGATTTCTTGACATATACGCTCCGCTGCTTAAGTCTCACTACAATACTATTGTTTTGCATTTTTCTTACAGTCCCGGTTAGGCTTATTTGGGCCGAAGAAGGTGATGATGTAGAACTACCCTGCGACATCACACCACCAACCCCTCATGACTCGGTCAACATGGTGCTGTGGTTCAAAGATTCCGCCGGTATTCCTCTGTATAGGTAAGTTGATAATTTTCACATCCACAATGATCGTTGGCTACTTTTGCCAATTTTCTTTCATGAGGCCGAGTTGTTTTCGTTTGCTCAATATTATTACACAAAACCATCAATTGCCGTGAGTTGTAACGATTTTCCGAAGCGTAGTCAGTCATATTAGATTCGCGACTGCTTATTTTAGGAATCTAACTGTACCATCGAGTTGGGTGACTGCAGACGTGATAGAATTATGATATTCGTTAGAATATAGATGCATGGCTTAGATTTGTATATACCAAGTGGTATCTGCCAGGCCCTACTGTAGTTCTCGTAAGGTACGTCTCCGTAGAGCTTCATCAGAGCGAGCCTGATTATGCCTGTTTCAGTCTTGTCTGCTTTCACGGCCAAATACCGCCAGCGTCATCACAGCCCTATCAGGCTGTTCATAATAGGATTAGCTATCACACATCCTAGTTACGGTCTTATCCAAAACAGGCAAAGCCTGACCAATTGCCAAACCCGCTTCACTCACCATTTAGTATTTGGCGATAGAGCAGTCCGGATTACTTCCTCACGATTGCATTAAGTCGTAATGACAGGATTCCACCGCTTTAGAAGTTCATGAAACGTTTTCCAGAGAAGGAAGCTACACCAGCCCTATATTGGAGACTTTGGGAGAAAAACAACTTGCCGATTCACTCCCCACCGAAATACCCTATCCGAACGAGGTTAAAAACTGACATTTCTGCTCTGCTAATCGCAAAGCAGAGAATACGAGATCCTGATCCTCTTAAAAATACGCATTTTGACAAATGAACCTTTCCATTATGTGAAAAACAAATGGACTAACATTTTTCAGCGTAATTTCGTCTCAATCGAGAGGTAATAAACGATTCGCCATGCGCATTACTTATCTCGACCAATCGGTTTATCTCCTTCCGCTATTCAGCAGCCAAGGCCGGAACGAATTATTTTACAACTGCGCGATAGTCGTATCGCGAAGGGATCCTCGGGAAATATACGTCGCGTGCCTCTCGATAGGGCGAGGGCGACCGTAGAAGAGCGACTTCGTCTGGCGATGAAAACGCTTTGTAGGGACGTATCGGCGTACAACAGGGCGTAACTTGGGCGTTACGTAACGCACTAGGTGCGACTATATGAGCCTTTTTCGCATGTGCTGGCGGTTGAACGTATTTCAGCTACAGAGGCGCAGCGATTGCGGGAACCGTGTGCCCCCGCCGAATGTCAAAATCCATTAAAGCCGAAACCCATTAATTCGTAGACTGACGATCGCGCAGTCGCGATTTGATCCGTTACACGGTGAAAGCAGAGGAAAAAGTCCGACGGAGAGCTAGCGCAGATAGCCGGGAAAGAGAGATAGATAAAAACCGAACGGGCGGTAGGAAAGAGGGGTGGAATCCTGGGGGGGGGCATCCCTCCATACGTATGACGTAACGAGACCACTACGCCCGCCACCCCACAGGGCTTGCAGCTTGTTCGTCTATTTTTGTTTTCCCAGCTTTTTCCTTTCCATATATACGTAGATATAGGCATGTCCATGAGTACATGTACGTGTGCCGATGTACACGGACATTCCGTGTATGGCGTTTTTCTACCTGTACTTTTTTTACATCCCTTTTCTTTCTCGTTATTCCACCAGTCACCCTGGCACCCACGTAGTTACTCCCCTATTATGTATATATGCAATGTGCCCGTGTGTGCGTGTGTAGGAAGGATGAGAGGAAAAACAGGGAACAAGAATGGTTCGTTGGGGTGTGGAAAACGGCGTGTACCCTCCCGCCAAGCGGGCCAGCTCGATTACGTCACGTTTAATCCACGATTGTCTCGACACAACCGGCGAGCAGAACTTCGGAAGCTTTTTTTTCTACCCTTCGCGCCGAACCGTCGTTTTCATTCCCCATCGCGTCGGGTTTTGTTTTTAATCACCAAGCGAGTATAGGAGGCGCCCTCTCACGACGATAACGAAAATATGAATGTGGCTTCGTTATCGAGTGAAAAAAATGCTCGCTTGGGGAGTGGAGGACAGTAGTGCGGTTGGTGAGCTATGGACAAGTGCCTGACCTCTCTCTCTCTCTCTCTCTCTCTCTCTCTCTCTCTCTCACACACACACACACACACACACACACACACACACACACACACACACACACACTCCCGGACGCCCTATTTTTGAACCTTCTTCCTGGCTCAATGGGAACCACCTCTCGTTTGCACTTTCACTATGCAGCATGCATCACTGTGTCTTTTAGCTTAATCTGGGAACTCTCATTCACGAAAGTAACACCTCGGCGATATTGCACTAGGTACTGGAGCTGCTGGAGCCCGTGGCTGCTTGCATAATGGTCGAGCCACATTTTTTTACGACGACTGTATAAATCGAATCCTTTTACGATCTATTTTGAAATCGTTAAGTGTGAAACCATTATATGTACACACACGTATAAATCGTATATCATATGCACATGCAACAGGTGAATGTAACGTTTTTAAAAATGGCTAAGCTGTTTATATTGATGTTACACTGAGAAAAAGAAATCGTTGAATGTGCAAAATGCATTTTATTGTTTCGAGATTTTGTTGTTTTAACAGTTGCTCAGATACGCTAAACAAGCTACAGTTCACACCATTATACTGTTTTACCACCAACTATACTGTTTTGTTATGCCAATCAAAAATCAAGTTGAACGTATTTAAAGATACATTTTTTTAAACCAACTGAATTTTGGATGGATGAACGAATTTTTCTTTCTCAGTGTAAAAATAACAACCATATTTTGGTATAATATTTTATTAATAATTACCTGAGTATGTAACGTACACTCTTGTGAGATTTTTACGCATCACACTTCGCGATTAAACCCGTTCCTACCACGCTGTACCCGCACTTCGCTAATCTGGTCTAACTTCCGTTGCGTACACTGTTGTGTACGCAACGCAACGCAAAATGCAATACCTGTGTCGCTCTCGGCCCGTCTATCCCAATGGGGGGGAATTCCCAAAAGCTCGCTCTCCTAGACTTTTGCTCCGATTGATTTTAAACTTTAAGAGAATATTCTAGACATATTGTACTATTAGATAATAAAATTTATGAAAAATGGATTTGTTGACATTTTTAAACCCACGTAACCCCTTAAGTCATCCGGTCTAGAGGCCTAAATTTCGGGCATTTTCTCGGGCTTGATAGAAAAAAATTACTCAACATTTTTTTGACATTTTATTGATGTTTCGAGAACTCGCAAAAAAATGGAGCAGAAAAAAATATAAATTAAACGGTATGAGCTTCTAGATATGGCTGTGGCACAGAGGTTGAGGCGGTTTACATGATTCAAAAAATCCTATTTATCTAAAATAGAAATAAAATCAATTTTCTTTATCAATAAGAATGTCATTATGCCCAGTACCAAAGAGAAAAGAAAAATTGAGTGTCAATTGTCTGAAAAAAAGTTAATCTTTCGCCCGTTTTTTTTCAGAGTTAAGAATTTTGTTGAAAAAAAGTAATGATAATGATTTCGCGATGCCAGAGGTGGAAACGAAAGAGGGATATAAACTGAAGGTCCATACGAAATTTGAAGTCAATTGGTTGAATGGAACTCGAGATTTTGTGTCAACCAGGTTGAAATAAGTAGTTTCGAGAAAAACGTGTTTAAAGTTTTGAGAACGATTTCCGACAACCGTACCTATCCAAGTAGTGGAATGGCATGTTCTACTTACGTTATGTTAATCGGCTATTGGTACCCCGTAAAATGTGCCTTCCTCGACTTCGCAATTATGATTTTTTGAAACTCCTTCTTCCCTGCGAGCAGTTGTAACTTCTTTAGAAGCTTTTGGAGTTAGTAGCTCCGACCGGTCGATCCTGGTCTGATATCGTTTATTGGCGTCAATATAGGAAAGTTCGAAATTTCCTCTTGGGGACATATCAATAAAAGTATATAACGTATATAATTCCAGAAAACCCCAAGAATAATTTTTTTCTTCAAATTTCTAGTCTAGAATACTCATACTGCATTTGTTGGGGGTACGGAGAGTCTGTCCGATTCTTCGGTGCACAGACTTTTTACTCAAGTATCTACTACACCAAGGTCTCAGAAGTATTATCCTTCCGCTCACTGTGTAATACGCCGGCCGGTGCACGTCTAACAATAAGCGATAACCGCTCCGAGTAGTGGCCACGTACAACGCAGAACCACCACAGCCGGACTCCGGCCGCCCATTCACCTGTGTCGCTAACAACGTACTTACATGATAAATTCGTTAAAAACAGTGAGTCCCAATATCGCCAACAATAACTACAACTAGGCGCGATATTTGAGTTTCAATAATATCCAAGGCGATTCCCATATCCCCGAACAGAGATTTGCTTGCGACTTTCCACATTCGCGCCCAATGAGAAAACGTTTTCCGTAAAGGCTTCTTCAGCTTCATCCGAATAAAAGGAACACGGAACTCTTTGCTTACAATTCGAACGAATCGACATCGATCTGCATTTGCAAAGTTCACCCAAAATAACCTAAAAATCGAACTCGTCTTCATCCGTGTTCATAATTTGGAGTATCAAAAAAATCGTCAGAACATCGCTGCTGAACATCCTAAATAGAGGTCCAGGACGATTGTGTAGCCTCAAGGAGTCGTGTCCACACTTTTCTCTTTCGTTCTTCGCGGGACCGTAATTTTTCAACGGAATACACATACCGCCTTCAACTACTAAGTTCCGGCTTAAGTATTAAGGCCTTAGGCCACAGTAACGGGTATAAAATCATGTGCGAATTTAACAATTTTTCTTCGTATGAAAAAGTGATTCACTCATAAAATTAATTATACATCTATTTAGTATGAATGTCAAACTGTTGGAAAACATATATTTTTTTTTCGATGTACAAATTGGCCGACTACTCGAAACTTCTCGAAACAGCTTTTTCCAATCGGCATGACAAATAACTTTAACAATTTTCACTTGATTTACTTCAAATTTAAAATTTATGTTCCTAATTGCATTTCGCAGAGAAGTACGTACGGAATTTCTGATGAAACGAAAACTTTTCATTTTATGAGCAGTTTACGAGCAGTTATAACGAAATTTTACACAGAAAATTCATTTCTTAAGGGGTTACTCTCACTTGCGATTTTGACTAAATTGTTTTTTTTTATTGCATTTTTTTTAAGTATAAGTATCTGAGAATATGTCCTGAAAATTTCAAGTCGATCCGAACAAAATTGACTGAGATATGAGCGTTGAAAGAGAAGAATCCGTTCTTCGTGTAAGCTGAAATTGAAACTTTAAACGCGTTTTTCTCAAAATGGCATTTGTGAAGTCGGTGATCAAGATTACTCGAACACTAATGAACCGATCTCCTTGAAATTTTGTAGGCTTATTTAATACATAAAAATGTAGTCTTTAATCGTTCGATTTTTTTTTTCGAAAAAAATGGCCGTTTTATAGCCAAAAAACGGCCGTTTTTTTCGTTAAAATCGAACCATTAACTTCGACTGTCTGCCATTTTGTGAAAAATGAATATTTTTTAAAATCCTTCGATTAAAGACTAGTTTATACTTATATTTGACTAAATCCATCCGCATTTTTTTTTCAGATGATCCACTTCGCCGCAATGTTGGTCACCGCAAACCGTGTATATAAAAACATTATTTCATTGACGGCCATTTTCCACTAAACAATGTAATATTTTTCAATAAAAAAATTACTGAAAGTTCTTCAAGATGTGTTCTTTAAGATGGTATATTGATCGATTAAAAAAGTTTTGTAGTTTTCTTTAAAAAAATTCATGAAAAAGGCCTTTTTTGCGCTACAAGTGGGGGTAACGCCTTAACTTCAAACACCTACAACTTTTGAATGAAACAATATTTTTTAAATTTCGTACGTACTTCTCTAGGTATTCTAATGTAGATTGACGAAAATGTTTGTTTTTTGTTCTAGGTAAAAAACTGTGGATGCTAAATGTCACGCCGCGGAGCGCCTAAAAAAAAGATAAAAGAAAATATTAGTAGTCGGCCATTTAGTACATCGAAAAAAAAATATATTTTCTAACAGCTTGATAGTCATACTAAATACATGTGTAATTAATTTTATGAGTGAGTCACTTTTTCATACGAAAAAAACGTTCATTTCGCACGTGATATTATACCCATTACTGTGGCCTAAGGCCTTACGATGGTTAAAGGAGAAAGCTGTGAAATTTTCGTAGCGTGTAATTGTGAGTACCGTTTATCCGTCTTTAGAGCCATGTTCGTTGAGAGCAAAGTTATTGCGTTGTTAACATTTCATTACAACCAGGATTTTTCACTTGCAGTTTTTATCGGGCTCTGGGCTAATGGCAGTCCATTAGAATTGTATGTCAGCTATTAGACGCCTAAGCTAGTCTCAACGGCGCCGAAAAATCGTACGTCAGTGACAGCGAGGGAAAATAAAAGAATCAGAAGATAAACTTTCCCGAGGGATTTGCAATACGTTTTCCAAGCGGAATAAGAATGGGCTAGCGGTCCTTCCCGAAGCTTTACAGATACACACGTACACGTAGCGAGAAGCTCAAGCCAAGATCCGATAATGAGCTCGACGAGTAGCAACCGTAAACCTCTTTTAGTCCTCCCACATTCTCTTTTCCACGTGTTTCCCTTCCACGCGCGAAAGATATTCACTTATTTGCATTTGCCTTGAGTTATTTGGTCATAGCTCGTTTATCGGAATATAAAAATCAGCGATTATACTCGCCTAATGAAAAACAAGCTCGCTGCGTCGAATAACTCGTGTGGAGCATGAAAAAAAAAACAAGTGAACGTAGATCTTCGTACGAATATGACAGAGCAAGGCGTCGTGCGGATGTTGCGTGCGTTACAAGATCGATTCATCTGTCATGGAAGCTCCGCGGACGTGGGTTTTCAGCCGGATGTACCCTTTCCTGAATTTTGTTTTATCACGCGAGAATAAATCCCGTGGAGAGATGCTTGCTCGAGAAAAACGCGTTACATTCGTGGAATTAGAGGCCGAAAAAAGGGAGAATAAAATATAATTTGCGGCGACCAAGACTCGAGAGAGATTTTGAGGGAAAAGGGTTATGCCGTAAACGTACGGGTAGAGAGCGAGAGAGAGAAGAGAAGAGAAAAAGAGACGTGAACCGAGAAAATAGAGTCTAAAAACGAATAAGACAAAATAGAGCAAAGGAGAAGCAAAAAAATCTTTACTACAGAAATAAAAAAGGTCGACACGTGAGGAAATGCTCGGTTTTGGCTATTTTTTGACAACGTAGGATACAAAAACTGGTCGAGATATTGAAAGTTCTATTATTCGGCGATTTGGAATAAATATACGCCTTCAATATCATCCACATGGTATTTTCCGGCTTCCGCAATTGATTGTTCCCCTATTTCGATAAATTGGCCAACTTGAAATTGCCAATTATTAGTGGGGTCGATCGATACTATTGGCGAACCTCGTTACCACTATTCAAAGAATAGAAGCCCATTAATGAAAAAAAGACTAATTGGCCAAGAACCCATAAGAATTGGATCGTAAGACACCACACCGGCCTTGCAGAATCACTTACTATTGGTCCAGGATTACAACTTATGGGAGATAACATTTACGCAGTCGTAATTTACGAACTATGCTGAAAGAGAAAATCAATGACATTTAACATCAGGCATGCTTCTCTGTTTCCCTTGACACTGACGTTGCTCGTCCCTTTGCATTCCAACATGTCAGGTGGCACGAAAATAATGGACCTGGCTAAAATCCAGTGACGGTAGACGAGGAAATGTCGAGCTGCGACATCTTTCTTTTAATAAAAAATTAATGCCACGTTTTGTTCGTACTCGTTTCTCACTGTTTTTATTGTTTTGTTTTCTGTATGTGTCAAAACTCTGTATACAGCGTAGAGGGCGAAAGCTTTTGCTTTATTTCGCAGCTTATCCCTGTGACTGCGCGGTTGGATTTTCCGTTCAGTACACACGAGTTTTTATTGCTTTGAACCTGCTTAACGTGCACTTTTTTTCTCCGCCACCTCTCATTCCTCCTTTTTCCTGCCACCTTCACGAGTCCAATGCCCACACCCACATATCCGAAAACTTTGACTCTTTTTCAGCGGCTTATTCGTTCTCACACATTCGACTGTGGTGCGAATTTGTTTTGCTCATACCTCCCACCCAAGAATCGCCATTTCCTCCTTCGATCACCCCCTTCAGATGGAAATCCCAGCATGCATCCAATTCGGCCATAATACCTAATAGGGCAGAACAGTCGAGCAGTTACTAAACGGAATCGTGACGTTTTACGAGGCAAACAGAGGAGTCCGTTGGGCTAAGATGAGAAAGCACAATTTGTGGTTCATCCAACAGCTGCACTGTATCTAAGGTTTAATACCACTGCGAGGCTGATATGAGGAGGATGAAGCTTTTTCTTGTAGGCCAACAAACGATTCATCTTCTACGCCATTCGACCACATTCCAATGTGTTACGAATTCTTTGTTTGCTTCCTCAGGAGGGTTGGTAAGTCGACGAAACTATCTTCGCTGTGATCTTCATCATACTAACGTGCGGTCACGATCTAGTCGGTATTGCTTGCCAAGACAATCTGAAGGAGCTGCTTCCCTATTCTTCGTACTTTAATTATGTATGTAGGTGGAGGATATTTGGCAGAACTTGTAAATTTTGAAGTGTCATAAAGGCAGCCAATTCCGTGGTGAGACATTTTCAGTCAGGTCATTGGATTCGTCTCAACAGGTTGCGTACCTTCAGCCCGGTAGAAAATCGGCGTGTTTAGATATACAGGGTGGATCAATAACTATTAGCACCTTGGATATCTTCGAAACTATAAGGTTCACAGGAATATTTGCTGCACTGAAATCGCGCAGTACGAAAGGTTGCAGGTGGAGGTACTTCGGACATTTGAAGGTCAACTCCATTTTTTTTTATGGATCGGTATGTTTTTTTCTGTATTATCAAAGACGAGCTTAAAACGGGTTCAACGACCTATAACATAAGGTCATTGAAGATCGTAGAAAGTACAGAAAGGCATTAATACTTACAGTTTCGGTAGTAAATAGAATTACTACGTTTATAGTAAGTGTTCGAAATGACGACCATCAATATCAATGCGTACGTTATTATTTCCGTTTACACATTTCTTAGACAGGTACAGAAAGTACAGAAAGGCGATAATACTCACGGTTTACTTCACTGAAAATAAACACTGTTTCAAGGACACTTTAATAAGTTTGCAGGATAAGATAAATATGATAAGATTAGTATCGATAAATCGATCAATCGAGTACAATGTATTCGTTTGAAGAGCAAGTCGATAAGCTTCTTATTTATGGCAAATGTCAACAAAATTCTGTGAGGGCAAAAACGTAATAGTAATTTCATTTACTACCGAAACTGTAAGTATCATCGCCTTTCTGTAATGTCTATGACCTTCAATGACCTTATGTTATAGGTCCTTGAACTCGTTTTAAGCTCCTCTTTCATGATACAGAAAAAAAAACATACCGATCCATTAAAAAAAAATAGAGCTGACCTTCAAATGTCCGCAGTACCTTCACCCGCAAAGAACTGTTGGTTTTTTTTGCTTATTCGCTATCGGATGGCCCCTTTCGTACTGTGCAATTTCATTTCAGCAAATATTTCTGTGAAACTTATAGTTCCGAAGATGTCCAAAGTGCTAATAGTTATTGATCCACCCTGCATATGACTAAAATCTACTTCATTGAAGCAGGGAGAAGGAGGTGAAAATCTGTACGGATAATAGAAATTTTCAGAGAATGCTGCAAGTGTAACTCAAGCGAATCTCAGGATATCTCCCTACGAAGAAGTAGAGAACAAAGGTGCTAATTAAGGCATGGCTTCCTCGTAAATTTGGGTACTTCTAAAATTCTCTTTCCCAATGTTGTCTTCCTTTATGAGTGAAGCTGATGTTGAGAAATGTAGTTCATCATACAAGAAGAGTTTTCAAATAAGAGAAAGAAACAAAGCTGTACATTATTTGCGCTCCAATTTCCACATTTTTTACTTCTAAACTACGGTCTATGTTGTCAATGGGATACAATATGGAATAATTAGAGGCTTCTTCTCGTTTTTCACCATTATCCTCAGAAGCAAGGAGGGAAATAACTCGCCCAAACTTTCAGTCTACTTTCTGAGAAGGAAGTAGATTAATAAATACTTTTCTCGCTTTCAATCTTAGAGAATCTCTTTTTCATTTACTGATAGCTGTGGAGAATCAAAGGAAAAAAAACTTTCGTCATTTTTATTCGAAATGTCTTTAGAGTCTAATGCTTATATTAGCGAATTTTTATCTTGTAGCAGTAAAGTGGTGGACTCATCTATGAAATATTCGTAAGCGAAATCCTTCTAAAGAGCGCGAGATTTAAAAAAAGTCAGCGATACCCTGAAAGCTGGCGTTACCTTTTGCTACATTTTAAATGCGAACGCCGTTTAGTATAATATTGAATTCTGTCGCCTGATTGAAAGATAATAGCATGACTTTCAAGGACCAACGTCATAAGAAAACGTAAACAAGATACTCCATTGTAGATGAGATGGTTAGAAATCTCAAGACTGGTCATATTGTGGACCTAATTTGCGATAAAAGTAATGGAGTTCTGGGGGAGAATATCCATGACCTCCTTTGTCGACGGAGACGTTAATTTCTTTATTTCATCCAAAGATACCTTTATTTCATCCAAAGACAAAAATTGACTTTTGCTTGAAAATGACCGCAGTTCGGTCATGGCGAAACTATCCTACCCGCTGTCATCGCATATTTTGGTATTACTTGAGTTTTACTACATTGAGACTGCAAATACGGATTGACATTGCTCCACGAGTCACCTGCAATACGCTCATCTGTCCAAGTTGCCTGCCGTACTGAAAAAAGTGGCACTGGAAGTGCGTTCATAAGCATGGACCAGACAGTTTATCATATGATGTTGGCAGTTTGAATAAAATGAGAGTAAGGCATGACACCTCTACCAGCAAACGTGATTATGGTGATTTCCCGTCGAACCGCTTTGCTTATACAATATTTCAGGTGAGGTGCATTGTTTTTTTTTTATTATTCCACCATTGAGTGTCGAATCGACGACTCCGATTGTGAGAACATTCGTGAGTATGGTATATGAGCTGTTGGTATTTACCTTTGGCGGCAGGTCAAATAAGGGATTAGTGAAACAAATAGATTCGCGTATGACTCGCGTGATTTTGCCCTGACCTGCTGTGGCTTCTCATACTCGAGATAAGGAAAGGAAATGGAAAAGCGATTCCCTGCAGATAGGTACTAGGAACAGCAACAGCAAGGGTAGCGAGAGGGAATGAAACACCCGAAGGGCTAAGAGCTTGGAACGGGCATGCAGGAAGCGTTCAAAATAACGCGCGATGACGGGTAAAACGAAAAAAGGCAGACCATGTATATTCGCTTCGTGAATTCGATTATTTGCCTTCTCTTCCTCGTGCTCACTGCCTCTCTACTAGTTTCGCCTGTGCATCCCTTCTCTCGGCACAACACGAGACGTATCAGGGCGCCCTCTGGTGGACTAGTACACTCCCCTTCTGCGGAGCGCTCTATATAGGATGCGAGAGCTCCCTCAGGTTCTTTTAAGAGCGGTAGCTCGCGACCCTCTCCTCTCTTTCATCTCTTTGGCCTCATCTTTCTCATATCTCTCGCTCTTTCGTTCTCTCCCTAACTCCGTTGCTTTTCCGTGCTTTAGGAAGATTCCACGACAGGGCATAATTTAAATTTATATCGGGCCACGCTTCGCGTGGCATCAGAGAGCTTTGGACGTGCAATAAAAACGAGAGAACCGAGCGACTCTCGGCGAGCCTTTCGCGCGAGCCACGCCTGGCTATTCCTTCAACCCCATACCTCGGTCTCTCTGTTATTTCCGAGAGAGTAGCTGCCTCAGGATTTTACTTCCTTTCTCTTTATTCGTTTTCTTATATTTGTCGTTCTTCGTTTCTTCGTCTTTTTTCTCCTCAGTCCTTTATGAAACTAGCCAACGTTTTTCTTTCGAATCGTGCGATATTTCTCCTTTTATTATTACTCGACGAAGAGGAAGTGTCTCGTCTCTTCACCCAGGTGCACGGTTCCCATGCGAAGAGATCACCAGGATCCCTCGCGGCAGTGAGAGAGCACACGCTGTTCGAACAAACCGGCCGATTTTGCCAACCACCCTCTCACTCTCTCGCTCACCCTCTGCCTGTCCACATACAAATATATATGCATATACAGCTTGGTCCAGAATTGATGGTCAATACTGAGTCATGTCCCGAATGTGAAGTTTCACCGCTGACCATCAGTTCTAGAAACGCTCTGTATAGACACCAGTTCAAAGTTCCACGTCGTTCTCTTGTACGGAGCTAAAGGAATTTCTTGATCTAAAATTGCGATAGGCCCACTTGCCAACCGCGACTTCTTTTCTCCGTGAATAGATACGGTGGGCGTGCGGATACACACTCCACGCTATCCCCGGCTGGTTTCGCTACCAACGTAGCCGTAACGCACCGAGCCAACTGGCAACCGGATGCTGTTTACGTCCGCGTAATTCGTTGACTCCGAGAGATTGAGTGTGTGTGTGTGTGTGTGTGTGTGTGTGTGTGTGTGTGTGTGTGTGTGTGTGTGTGTGTGTGTGTGTGTGTGTGTGTGTGTGTGTGTGTGTGCGCGCGTGTGTGTGTGCGTGCGTGTGTGAGAGAGAAAGAGAGAGAGAGAGAGAGAGAGAGAGAGAGAGAGAGAGAGAGAGAGAGAGAGAGTCAACTATTCTCGTACCCTTGAGGAGTTGGTAAATCGCTAACTAACAAGGAACCTCACTTAAGTGTCCTCCTCCGATTTTGTTGAAACTTTTTTATGTGGAAGAGTATAAAAAACTAAGAGACACGTATTTTTTTTTATCGACGGAAAAACGGTTTTAAGGGGTGATACGCACTCTCAAATGTGGGGATGTTTTTAGTTTTTCATCGATAACGTTTTAACGGTACGAGATATAAAGAAAATTCAAATTGCAACAATGTTTATTTTTTCGTGTTCTTTACATTGGAGGTGAGAACGATAACCTTATCGATGAAAAACGAAAAACACTCCCATTTTTGAAGGTGCGTTTAACCCCTTAAAACCGTTTTTTCCCGATAAAAAAAATACGTGTCTGTTAGTTTTTGATACTCTTCCACAGAAAAAAGTTTCAACAAAATCAGAGGAGGACACCAAAGTGATGTTCCTTGTAAGAAGTAAATTTATTTGGAATAACTACTTCCAGAGATACTACATACTTTCCCCATTTATAACATAATCGCCATCTACTGCAACATTAAACAAAATATTGCAAAGTCCACTTTTTCTAGTAACAGTATGTTCTTTGTGCACGATGCAGTTTCCTCAGTATTCTAATGACGTTGAAGTAATCTTTCGTTTGGGGTGACCTTTGTATGCAGACTGGTTTTCAACACATTTTTATTATTCCCAAATATTCCCGTGAATCTGGGATGTTTACTTAGATGAGCAGGTATGGTTAATTTATGCGTGATTCGCAAAAAAACTCAACCTTGAATTCATGATTATACTACGCGTCTCGTTCTCAACGATAATCTGTAGGCATGCTCTTCATACGTCAAACTCACAACGTTTTTAGCGTATAAGGACTCTCTTTTTTTAAAAGGGGTTACCCCCCTTGCGATTTTGAAAAAATCGATTTTATTGCATTTTTTTAAGTATAAGTATCTGAGAATATGTCCTGAAAATTTCAAATCGATCCAAACGAAATTGACTGAGATATGAGCGTTGAAAGAAAATAATCCGTTCTTCGTGTAAACTGAAATTGAAACTTTAAACGCGTTTTTCTCAAAATGGCATTTCTGAAGTCGGTGACCAAGATTACTCGAGCACTAATGAACCGATCTTCTTGAAATTTTGCAGGCTTATTTAATACATAAAAATGTAGTCTTTAATCGTTCGATTTTTTTTTCGAAAAAAAGGCCGTTTTATAGCCAAAAAACGGCCGTTTTTTTCGTTAAAATCGAACCATTAACTTTGACTGTCCGCCATTTTGTGAAAAATGAATATCTTTTAAAATCCTTCGATTAAAGACTAGTTTATACTTATATTTAACTAAATCCATCCGCATTTTTTTTTCAGATGGTCCACTTCGCCGCAATGTTGGTCACCGCAAACCGTGTATATAAAAACATTATTTCATTGACGGCCATTTGCCACTAAACAATGTAATATTTTTCAATAAAAAAATTGCTGAAAGTTCTTCAAGATGTGTTCTTTAAGATGGTATATTGATCGATTAAAAAAGTTTTGTAGTTTTCTTTAAAAAAATTCATGATAAAGGCCTTTTTTGCGCTACAAGTGGGAGTAACGCCTTAATGCAGCGCCTGCTGTATCCGTTTCCTCTTTGGTTACCGTGGTGTTGTGTTCCGTTTTAGTTTCATATATTATTCTTGAATGATCGATCAAACGAATTCCGAACATCAATGATATCCAGAAACGTAAATGAAAAAGCAGGTAAGTTCAATAGAGTGCACAAATCTCCACACGAGATTAGCTCTTTGCTCTTCGCAACAGAACTTAGTCTTACGGGCTACACGAACGTACGACAGCGAAAGTTCAGACGACTACGCAAGACAAAATGTCTAGCAGAGATTCAACAAGAATCTCTCCGTGATCGCAATCCAAAATATGGAGGCCTCACTCCTCAAACTGTAATTTTCCCAAATAGGGATCATAGAAGAGAAGGAGGAAATAAAAGAAATTTTGCGAAACGAGACCAACAAGGAACTCGCTAACAAGGCAGCAACCAACACGACAGATCCAGAGGTTAACCTGATAACCGAAATAACCCGTGAAAATGACGTAGAAAAAAGAAATGAGATCCTAGATGTTCTCACGAACGATCGTATGGACACTAAGGAGATCCTGACAGTGGTAAACGCCGACCTGCTTGAAAAGTGGAAACAATGGATGACAAATGGTCTCCCAGAAGGCAGCAGAAACGAGCTTATGAAAAAGTGTACAAGAAAATCCCAATCGTACACCGAAGCTCCCCAAATAAATTTAGAAATTGCTCACGCTCTCACTGAGATCGCAAAAAAGCGGGACAAACACTTCGAGGATGCACAAAATTGTGTAGGATCAGCGTTAATCGCTCTAGGCTCAGCCCTATCAATGATGATTGAACCACCTATGGATGGAATTGACCAGGAAACATTTCTCAAGCTACTCTGCGACACAGGAAAGCTTCGGACCGATATATTTTACCAACAATCGATCGCCAGAAAATCTTTTATAACACCTTTATTGAACAAATCCGTAAAACCCACGTTGGAAGCAACAATTTCTGATAAACGGTTGTACGGCGAAAAACTCAACGAACAAGTTAAAGTTGCGAACGCTGTGGAAAGAGTATGATCCAACATAAAAGAAAGACCTGTATCAAGATTCACACCACAAAAAATAAGAGAACAGGGAAACTACAGATAACCACCTGTAGGGGGCAAGCGGGTGGGTATCCAAAGACGCTCAACGTTGCGCTTCAAACGAAATTATCAATCGTACAACAACGCGTCCAAAGTGTCATCACGGGCATCCAAGATAACCAAGCGGAAATAATTCAGGTACACCTCATAGCAGGTCACTTACAAAAATTTGTCGACAAATGGACCGAAATTACCACCGACAAATTCATTTTACAATCCATAAAAGGGTACAAGATTCCGTTCAAAGAAACTCCAAACTAAAAAAATCAATCGTTCGTTAAACACTCGAGTAAAAACGAACGTTTGCGTATTAAAATGGAAATTGATACATTACTAAACAAAAAAGCAATAGAAAAATGTAAAGAATGCCCAACGCAGTTTGTTTCGCCATTTTTCCTACAAGCAGCAAATGGAGGATATTCGTTCCATTAAAGGGTTGTTAACAAAGGGATCCTATATGGCTACAATCTACTTAAAAGATGCTTATTACTTAATACCGATTGAAAAAGAGAATAGAAAATATTTTACATTTCGATTTACAGGTGAACTTCTTCAATACACCTGTTTACCGTTTGGCCTTTGCACAAGCTTTTACCATTACATTTCCTTTGTAATGGTAAAAGCATATCTAAATAAAAATAATAAAAATAATTTTGAGTATTACAAATAATAACAGCAAGTTATCACTTCCTCCCCTGAAGGTCTAAGATTATCATCGAGAACGAGACGCGTAGTATAATTGAACGATCAAACGAGCCCGCCGAAGGCGGTCGTAGTTCGATCGTAATTATACGAAGGGTCTCGTTCGAAGATGATCCAGTCCTTCCCAATAGAATATACCCATGAAACACGAAGGATAAAAAAAACGGAAGTGCAACTCTATTAAAAACGCTCTAAACAATATGAAACTAAAACGGAATACAACACCATGATAACCAAAGAGAAAACGGATACAGCAGGCGTTGCATTGAAAAACGTCCTTATACGGTAAAAACGTTGTGAGGTTGACGTCTGGCGAGCATTGCTACAGATTATCATCTTCGAACGAGACGCTTCGTATAATTACGATCGAACTTCGCCCGCCTTCGGTGGCCTCGTTTGATCGTT
Organism: Ophion costatus; assembly: GCA_951751655.1. Classification (NCBI taxonomy): domain Eukaryota; kingdom Metazoa; phylum Arthropoda; class Insecta; order Hymenoptera; family Ichneumonidae; genus Ophion; species Ophion costatus. The sequence goes on from OX632356.1 coordinate 35,832,946, forward strand.
CAAATATAACTTTTCATCTCATCCAGGAACCGAAACTATCTTCACGCCATTAACATACACTGCCAGCCACAAGTTTTCGGACACTTCAGATAATTGCAAAGTTTTTGGTCACTGAATTATTGTCAAATAATGTTAGAATAATATAATTAATTTCATGTATTATTTTACAAAGTTGCTATAGAGCTCTACATAATGAATTATGTTATGCTAATATAACTTTGCAATTGTTCAAAGTGATCGGAAGTTTTGCAGTAACCCGAAGTGTCCGAAAACGTTTGACCGGTAGTGTACCAGGTATAGAAATATGAAGCCGGAGTTTTTTTGTAAAAATTACACGTCTGTTGTTTGAAAATGATACAAACGAATGGAGACGGCTTTCTGCGTCACATTCAATTGATCCGCGAGTTCTTGTTGACTTTGATCATCATCGTCATCCAATGAAGCTTGCAATTCGTTGTCTGCGACCCGGCTAGAAATTGACGTTGGGTTTTTGTACAGTTCATTGCTGGGTCAACCCAATTCCTTGTTGGGTCATTATCGGGCTTCCCTATATCAGGTTCTTATAAGGTGTGTAACGATCTTCTAGGGTTTTTTTTGGGTTCTGTCACGTTTTGCCTCGGGTAAGCCCAATTTTTTGTTGGAGTATTATCGGGCTACCCTAACCGGTCCTACCATTAACCCACTGAAATCAGTAGCGTTGCATGGATTTGGGTTGGGAATTTTTTAGAACGTTATAAAAATGGAAAAAATCGGGAATGAGTTGGTAGAAAAATAACCTACGCTTCATTGATTGAATTCACAATTTATCGTTTTTGTTTTGTTTTATTTATTTATGCTTACATGTAAGCAACAACACTTTTGATTAATTTTTAAATCACATATTCATTTTTTGATTAAAGATGGAGGAACTAAGAAATACACAATAAATTGCTGAGTACGGACACAAAGCATAACAAAAATAAAATGTCTCTACGCTTATCAAAATATATATGTGAAAAACTTGATGAAAAATTAAGTTCTGAATAAAAATGAAAAAAATTCCGAATAAAAAATAAGAAAAGTTCTACAATGAAAAAAAAAATCGCATAAGATCTACCTATTATTGCAGTATTTATGAAAAATGCATTTGTATATCTATTTATTATTGCGAAGTATAAGGTTTATATGTTCACCTATGACTCATCTGGTTACCCCTAAATAAACATTGTTGGGACCGTACATCATTACCTTATCCAAACCCCAGGTGGAATAACCCTGTTAAAACGTTATAAGGACGTTATCGGTACTTCCCGTCGCAGGGTTGTCCCAATGCCATCTTTATCAGGACCTTGAGAGGCATTCCCTATTTAGGGTTCACCTGAAAAGGTCCTTATGCCGTATAGGGTTGTCCCTATCAAAATGTATAGTCGGGGAACTTTTTCGGTGGTTTCCCACGCTCTTCGTTTCTTACGTCAACATGACCACTTTTGAATTTTTGAACCACTCGAAACACTGTGTTTTACCAAGAGCATGTTCACCGTAAGGTTCGACAAGCATTCGATGCGATTCTGCAGCAGTTTTCTTCAAATGATAACAGAAAACTCGACATGTTTAAGGTTACAGAAAAATATACCAGTGCAGGGAACTTGGGTTGTTGTGTGTTGAAAATCTTCGTCAGCTGTTAGAGGGAGATGATGGCGCTGCAAAAGCGGTCTTACGGTCCCTAAACTGATGGCTATCACCATCTATAGGGACATTCCGGTTTCATACTTCTACACCTGGTATATGTGATAGCACACATAGTACGATACCAAAGTTTCGAGTACGACCATTTCGTCTCGACAGTTTTTATCTTAGGGCGATGAATAGATAGGAAGTAGAGGTAAATACGATGCTAATTGAAACGAAGGTTACGACAAAATGATATTCGTTTTTGATTGCAGCCTCGACGCAAGGGGCAGCGGTAACCTGACCTCCGCAATTCACTGGGCGGTGAGCGACGATCTGGGCAAGAGGACGTATTTTCAGGTGGCCGATGGTCATCGCTCGAGGCTTAAGGTGACCAAGGTAACGTCTAAGGATCAAGGAATCTTCCGATGCCGCGTCGATTTTGTCGATTCGCCAACGCGAAACTTCAGGGTGAATCTAACCCTCGTAGGTGAGTGAAAACGATAAAAATGCCAAGGAAAAATCCAATACTCGTGACTTCCGGTGATTCGGAGGGTAAAAAAATTCCGTGTCTCTTTCTTTTCGGGTTATGCGCGCTGCTTTTATTGCCTTGTTATAACGTAATGTTTTACACCGCGAGTTACTGCAATGAATAAAAGCGCGAGGGAAGTGGCCGTTAAGACGGTAACGGACAAACTTTCCGAGCAGCGAAAATAGCACGTTTGGCAAGTGTATGTATAGCCGTTCGAATCCGAGAGCATTCATTTCAATGTTTTGATGAGAAAAAGCCGGCAAAAGCTAAAAAAATTCTTCATATCCCGCAAAGCTTTACGATAGTGCGTGGAGCGGCAGTAATAAAGTGGATTCTCTTGTAACGCGGGGGGTGACGATTTGCCAGAGCGCAGACAAGGCTCAACCAGATACGAGCAGGGAAAATTGGGACCTCCCTCATCCAACGCGTTTGCCAACGAATAACGTTATCTCTCATAATGATGTATGCGTTTTCGCTTCCCCGATTATATTCCCTTTATGCAACTAATGATACATCCGAATCCCGCTTCCTCACTCGGAACCCTCATTTTTTCTCCTCTACACCTTCTGCACGTTGACTCAACAAGGTAGGCAACATATGATGTTTTTTTTAAATCCATAACGAGAGAACCAGATGTGGGAGGGTAAAACGAACAGGGGTCTTCGTGGAGGGATGGATGTTTGTTTTTCATTTAGGAAAACACGAATCGGTCCAGAATTATTTGATGATACTCTCCGTTTGTGCCGCTGTAATATCAGAATGCGGCATTTTTATAAGAGACAATCAACGCCACTTCCACAATATTGTTGAGCCAAGACAGTGACAAGTTTTTTTTATTGATGCCTACGAATCGTATTGGTTAACAGATTAGGCTACTGTCACGACCCGAAAATTAGGGTTATTTAAGGCCTTAGGCCACAGTAACGGGTATAAAATCATGTGCGAATTGAACCATTTTTTTTCGTATGAAAAAGTGATTCATCCATAAAATTAATTACACACTTTTTTAGTATGAATATAAAGCTGTTAGAAAATATATATTTATTTTATTTCGATGTACAACGCGGCCGACTATTGGAAACTTCTCGCAACAGCTTTTTCCAATTGGTGTGACAAATAACTTTAACAATTTTCACTCGATTTACTTCAAATTTAAAAGTTATGTTCCTAATTGCATTTCGCAGAGAAGCACGTACGGAATTTCTGCTTAACCGAAAACTTTTCATTTTATGAGCAGTTTATGAGCAGTTATATCGAAATTTTTCACTGAAAATTCATTTTTTAAGTTCAAATATCTACAACTTTTGAATAAAACAATATTTTTTAAATTCCGTACGTACTTTTCTAGGTATTCTAATGCAGATTGGCGAGAATTTTTGTTTTTTGTTCTAGGTAAGAAATTGTGGATGCTCAATGTCACGCCGCGGAGCGCCTAAAAAAAGATAACAAAAGAAAATATTAGTAGTCGGACATTTTGTACATCGAAAGAAAAATATCTATATATATATATTTTTTCCAACAGCTTGATATTCATACTAAATAGATGTGTAATTAATTTTATGAGTGAATTACTTTTTCATACGAAAAAAAATTATTAAATTCGCACATGATTTTATACCCATTAAAAAATTAAAAATTATATCATGAAAAATTCAAATAAATGAAGAAGCTATAAACAATCTCGTCAAGAATCTTTGTACGTGGGGAGCGTAACGGTGCACTTGATTTTGGCCACCCAGTTGATCTGAAACGGAAAAAGAGTTTTTTTTTTCAAAAAAGATAATATTGATTAAGAGTTAACGGAGTCTTTTTGATATCGGGTCTCAATCATCAAAAATATCTGCGTTTTTTTTTAGTTTTCGAGGAAAAATGACATTATTATTGTTAATAACAAATTAAGAAAAATAGTAACAAGAAACACGTTGATCAAGACTAAACTACTATTACACTGAATAAGTGTACTAAATTTGAACTGAGTCCATGCATTAGGTGACGAAAAGTCGTGTACACCGTTTAAAAAACATAGTTTCGAGAAAAACGCGTTTGAAGTTTGACTTCTATCGTTGTACTATTAAGCTTACCTTAAATCCGTGATTCCTGCAGCATATGCTAGACCTTCATATTAAATTAGGATGGGCTAAAGCGACGTACGTTCGTCACTTTCACGGTAGCCTAACCCCTTAAATTAGGAAAGATCCGGGTCATTTTCAATATGGGATCGTCTGCCCTTCGATGTTTTATTGGATTTGTGTATCGGTAATGCAGGTCGATTCGAAGTATGGTTCCAAAAACGAATCAATTCGGGCATGCAAAATTTTCATGGATATCATTTCCTCCCGATTCATGCAAAACAGAATTTATAATGTTGAATGCCTCAACCCGCTAAAATACTACCTACGTCAATCCCGAGGGATATGTGACACTCGGGGCATTTCATTTTCATTTGATACTGATTGGATTCGGACGAGAAGCAATGGTGATCATTAATGGGAGACTCAATCAAAGGATGAATATAATATGGTGTTATAAACGTTAAAGGCACCTGTCACCAGCATTCATTCTATTACAAACGTGGATACACAGCATTTATATAGTGTTGGCACATGCATACGGACTGTGCTAGTATATGACGTTCAAAGGCTGAAAGGAAGCTCACCACTTTGAACGGAGGGCTGAAAAAAAACCCTACAACGTCACGCCGTCCTGTTTCCAGTAAAGCCCTACGCAATGCTTTAATGAGACAGCGGCGGCAGACCCAAATTTAGTAAAGCCGTTCGTTAATGATGCAGTATGGCTCGAGAGCGCTGTGGGCACACAAAAAACCTGGCTGACATAACCATAAGCAAAGGGCTTAGAGTTTTCAGTTGAGGATTACATTCAGACTCACGTGAAATTACACAGGGCCAAAGAAAAAACTTTAACGAGGTCGTGCCTAAGACATATGAATTTTTCTACCCACCGTGGATACGGGAAATCGGTCAGGATGCGTTTAAAGAAATAACTGCAATGTTGGCGCACATTAGTTGCTGAAATTCTAGCAGAGATATTCTTGTTTTTGTCATAGCGATAAAAAAAAATTGTATAAGAGACTTTGACTTACCTTTTGCATAGTTCATCTTCGAATGGGGAGATGAACCAGGTTCGTTTTAATTTGATGAAGCTAGCTCACAGGGAGGACCAACACGACAGAGCATTTCCTCTATGTATGCGTTATAAAAAACAAAAGATTAACGTCCAGTGCTTGGTATCTGCTGTGGACCGGCCAAAAAATACTTTTCGTAAAATAAGGCAGGAGACAAGCTCAGCAACGCGGTCCGGCATCGGATTCGGACATTGATCAAAGGCTCAAATAAAAGACCTACTCGATAGCCGTTACAGAATACACGGCCAAAAAAAATATCTAATTTAAATAGAATCTATTTATATCAAAGAGGTTTTTTCCTTGTCTCACGGCTTACTACGATCTTATTTGTTTCAAAGATATTTTTTTATTCGTTTCAGCTATTCTCTTTAAATATGAAATATATTTACGTTGAATAAATGAAGATTCGATTCGAACGAATCTTTATTTGCTCACAATATACACTGTAAATTCAAGTGCATACGCATAAAATATTTCATAAATCCAAAATGAAATTTAATACTTGTTTGAGAGTTGTACCTCAATGATTTTGTATCGTAATTCGTCATTCCCTGGCCTTCTGAATTAATTTTTTTTGAAGACAATATTGGGTCAAACCTCCCCCTCCCCCCCCCCCCCCCCCGAGATCGAGCTGAAATTGCGTGCAAACCTTCGTTTAAATATTTTAGGATAACCCCTGAAGGAATTTTTGGCGACGCGCAATAGTTTTTGGGTTTGGGTTCGTTTGGGTTTGTTTGTACAAAACGGAGCGCGCGATCACAAATATAGGTATCAACGGAGACGTAGCAGGTATAGATATAGTCGACGCGCGTTAAAAAAAAAATTGAAATTCAATACCTCGAAACCTATTGCGAGTCGCTAAAAATTCCATTCGGGGTTGTCTTGAAATATTGAAAGGAAGGTTTGTGCAACATTTCAGCTCGATCGGAGGGGGCGGAGGCGGCTTCGGAACCGTACTCTTAAAAAAAACTTGAAAATTCAATATCTCGAAAGCTACTGCAAGTCTCTACAAATCCTTTTAGGGGTTTTCTTAAAATATTGAAAGGAAGGTTTGTGCAAAATTTCAGCTCGATCGGAGACGGGGAGGGTTTTTAGAACTTTATCCAAAATATTTCGCCTGAATGGAATCGAACATTGAACCTACCTAACTATAGTTACGCACGCTGTCCCTATGCTAACCGAGTGCTTGTAACATCCTGATCGCAGATATGGCATAAGAGACCAAATGCATTCCTAAATTATTTATTGTATTACAAAAATTACATCAATTAGTTAATATCATCGTGATAACGGAAGTGCTTTATCGAATAACATCCTATAGATTTTACGAACATAACCTATATACATATATATATAGGTTATTAACCTATATATATATATACATCAATAATTCCTCTCTCTCCATCCTCTCTACCCCACCCTCTTTGACGTGTGTGTTGCAATAGACAGACCATTAGTTCAATCAAATAGAAAAATGGTTGACTCTGCGAAAATTCTATTCGATTTAAATTGTTTTAAATTAAATACATACATTTAGTGGATTCAACTAAATTATTTTTTGAAAGGATCAAACCGAATCAAACATTCGTTAGGATTCAATAGATTTTTATTTGAATGAAAAAATACATTTAAAATAAACAATTTCTATAATGGAATGCAATAGGAAAAATTTGATTTCACGAAAAATCCAGTTAATCCAAATTTTAGAAAATCAAGTAGCCGCGTTTAGTTCATATCAATAGAATTCGTCTGTCAGTGTAGATACTTCGAATGAGCTTCTCCCTCGGCTCGTTATTCGTCGATCCAGCCGTCCTTTGCCGGTTCCTCTTATCTTCAACTCCGTAGAGCCAATTGCTAAAATAACTGACGAGTAAACCCGGTCCGTGTGTGTCTCGTTACAGAGCTGCCAAAGAAGCCGATAATTTACGACGCCCAGGGACGAGTGGTGGTGGGTGTGCCGCGTTTCTTCGAGGGTTACGATCTTCGACTGACATGCCAAGTGTCCGATGGTAAGTCCCACATCGTGCTTTTATACTCCGACGAGTTACACTTCTGAAGGATGCACGGATACCTTGCACGGATCGTAAAGAATCTCTTCGCTATGTTTTTATTGACACATTTTCACGGATCGTTTTTTTTTCACGATTCTTCGCTTCCGTTTTTTTTTCTTCACTTCCGTTACGTACGACGAGGAGAGCTTTCGCTCGCCCGTGACTGGCGCGATATTTTCTGACCGCGGTGGGGCGATTCTCCACTCGGTGCCATCCGCAGTGAGAACGACGAATTTGATCGCGGGTACAGGGAAACGCGCGTCACGAGTCTGTCGTAAGGTTCGTCGCACGTTCTTCGTAATACGCGAAACGTGATGGTATCTTCAGTGTCGTTTCTCGCCATTAAATTAGACGGTAAATCGAGGAAAGAGACGTAGGTGAAAGGGAAGACGAAGACGAGGGGGAACAAAAAATCCCTCACTGGATGAACGTGATGGGAGAGGTTCGAAAGAGATTGAGAGAGACTGAAAGGAAGACAAGGCGGGAGCGAGAGAGCCAACGTCTGTGCGAAGATAATGTATTCCCAAGGAATGAGAAAATAGAGTTTTCGGGTTGTACAACGCGAGAGAAAAACGAGCAAACGTCATGGCCAATAGTCCCTGGGTTCGCTCTAATTTGACGGGGTTAGCTCACAGGGGAGACCAGCACAACGGGGTATTTTATGTGCGTGTGCGTTATGAAAAATAAAAGACAAGCAAACTCGGTATCTGCTCTGGACCGGCCAAAAAACACTTCTCGTAAAATAAGGCAGGAGACAAAGCGCGCACGTCAAGAGTCTCGTTGTGTCGCTGAAATACGAATAAACGCCAAGCGCTTTCGCTTGGGAGGTAAAAAAATGGGACTCCGGCAACGTTTACCCCATACGGCCGTCGCGTGTTACAGGAAGCGGAAATACGACGTAATATTGATCATTCCACGCGGTAAACGAAGATTGAACTGTGTCGCCTACCGATCCATTTCGGAATTAACGCCTTAGGCCACAGTAACGGGCATAAAATCATGTGCGAATTTAACCATTTTTTTTCGTATGAAAGAGTGATTCACTCATAAAATTAATTACACATCTATTTACTACGAATATGGAGCTGTTAGAAAAAATATATGTATTTCGCAATTTTTTACCTAGAACAAAAAAGAAAAATTCTCGTCAATCTACATTAGAATACCTAGAGGAGTACGTACGGAATTTGAAAAATATTGTTTTATTCAAAAGTTGTAGGTATTTGAACTTGAGAAATGAATTTTCAGTGAAAAATTTCGATATAACTGCTCATAAACTGCTCATAAAATGAAAAGTTTTCGGTTAAGCAGAAATTCCGTACGTGCTTCTCTGCGAAATGCAATTAGGAACATAACTTTCAAATTTGAAGTAAATCGAGTGAAAATTGTTGAAGTTATTTGTCATGCCAATTGGAAAAAAGCTGTTTCGAGAAGTTTCGACTAGTCGATGTCGATGTATTTTGTACATCGAAGTAGTAGTCGAGTAGTCGATGTATTTCGTACATTGAAAAAAAAAATTCTAACAGCTTGATATTCATACTAAATAGATATGTAATTAATTTGATGTGTGAATGATTTTTTCACACGAAAAAAATTGTTAAATTCGCACATGGTTTTATACCCGTTACTGTGGCCTAAAGCCTTAATGTTAGAAAGTTATTGACTAGAATATTAATTTTCGAAATTGACGTTATGCTCTTCGTTACGATGAATTCGCAAAAGCATATTGATGCCGACACTGCCAATGTTAATTGAAGTCAATCATCGAATACTGAAAAATTATTTTTTTTGCCGAATAAATATTTTTTATAGACGGGGCTGATGCGAGATGATTGCTGTCAATTTCCTACGTCGGAATTTGTGATTTACGATGCGAATGAGTTTATAGTATCGAAAAAAGATCGAGAGAAGATACGAGTATCTTCATCATAGAAATTATTCATTGCTGGGGAGGGCACATATAACGCCGAGTAATTTTTATCTCTATCGTCTGACTCGTGTACGGTGGTTCAACGTTGGGTGTACAGAAACGTCGGAAATACGAGATGAAATAAGAAGACTGCGCGGATTGCGAATTTCCGAGGCTCTCCAATTTCACTGTTAATGTATTAGTGCTTTCCTTTTCCATCTATATATATATATATATATATATATATATATATATATATATATATTTATAGACAGAGAGAGAGAGAGAGAGAGAGAGAGAGAGAGAGAGAGAGAGAGTTGCATTGCAACAAGGTAGACCCTGTTGCAATTTCTCTCTCTACCTCCATCTCTCTTTACGAGAGTAGACCCGACAAACCGTTTGCCTTGCCGACAACCGACAAGGGAAATGGAGATCGCTCGTGACTGCATTTAGTCGAGGATATATAGCTGGAAATAGAGGTCTCCGAACCGCCAAACTGTCCGGTCTTATGCCGCTGGGATTTCCTCGATTATTGCTCGTCCCACCTCGTGGCTCAGTGAATTACTTCGGCTGAGCGTTGCAAATTGTTTCCCACGATGAATGAACGCTCGTTTGTGCGCATATAATCGGGACAGCGAACGAACCAACAAATTATAAAGGATTTCGCCAACGCGTGCGCTGCGAGCAAAAGCACAAACGGACTCTGATAATTATTCCTTCGCGAGTTTAATTGCTCATTTATTGAATTATTTCCATTGTGCCGATAGCCTTGTCAATTGTTTTTGGATCAATCGAACGTTGTCGATGCGTGGTAGTTTTTTTTCTGAATGGAACGAAGCTGGAGTAATTAAGGGCAAAGCGTAGTACGTGAGGGGGGAGTAGTAGTGGTTTGGTAAAGGAATCAAGTCAATTTCAATCCTGCAGGAAAACCGAAGCCCTCGGTCACTTGGTGGAAAGACGGTGAACTACTGGACGGCGTCGTAGACGTACCCGAGTCGTCAGGATTCATCGATTCGCCAAGCAAATTTACGAGGAATCATCTGTTCATCGGAAAAGTGACGAGGTCATTGTGGGGCGCCAAACTCGAGTGCAGAGCTCAGTCGGCGCCTATGGCCAAACCGATCGTGCGAGAAGTGCCTCTTGATATTTATCGTGAGTATCGTTATTTTAGCTCGTTATTCTACGCTATCGTTAACGGGTTGTTCCTAGTTGCACCAGTCGAAAATAGCTCGTTTTTTTTTATTTTTTGGTAGAAAATCGTGATTATAAATTTCTACAGAAATTGGGTATTTGTGAAAACATCATCTGAGGAACACTGTAATTTTTGGTGTGAAAATATTTAACGGGAGATATACACCTAGGAGCGGGAAAAAAGGTCATTTTTGTGAATTTTTTCTAGGAAAACTATTTGAAATTTCGGTTTGGGGTTTTAATTATCTAAAAGTATATACATTCAAAAATATATTTAATTTTCTTTATTTAAAAATATCAAAAACATACATGGATATTGTATGATCCTTGGAGCGTCGTAAAAAAGTCGGTACCCAAAATTTCTTGAAAACCAATCAACCGATTGCCTTGAAGTTTTTTGTGGTTATTCTATACACCATTATCTAGTACTTGTCATAGGTTTTTTTTCCGTTACTTAGTTTTTGTTTTATAGGCAAAATAGAAACTAATTTTTGGCCCAAAAATCACTATTTATGTTGAAACGTCTCCCATTTTGTCATAAATCGATATTTTCAAAATCGACTATGACAAGTACTGGTGTATTGGTGTATAGAATAACTACAAAAAACCTCACGGCAATCGGTTCATTGGTTTTCGAGAAATGTTGGGTGCCGATTTTTTTACGACGCTCCAAGGATCATACAATATCCGTGTATATTTTTGATATTTTTAAATAAAGAAAATTAAACATATTTTTGAATGTATATACTTTTAGATAATTAAAACCCGATTATCCGATAACCTTTAAATTGCCAGGCAACATTAATTAGACGATAAACGGTCAAAATAGGTTGGTTTCGAAAAAAGTGATTTTTCCACTTTTACAGCCAGACATAACTTCTTAAGTCTGATGACACTTGTGTAAGAATGCACATAAACACAAATAGCTTTCTGTATTCGCTGGAATACGAGTCTATTTCACAAATAGACTGAGTCTGACAGCTAAAACTACAGTCAGCTCTCGTGCCTCTGACGGAATTTATTGAAATTCATAGTGGATTAAAAGAACTGCAATGTTTAAAGGGGTCATCCCATGTGACAGCTATTTTCTTTCGCTTTTTGGCATTTTGTTTATGAACAATTAAAACACACTATCTTCGATTTTTTACCACACATTTATTAACACGTCCCTTAGAAATCAATCGAACACAAAATACAGTGTTGAATCGACTTTACATCGTTCGGAAGAGACTCACGTGTAAAAAAAAAGTTGGCTGACGACTGCCATGATTCCAGAGGTTTGGCACATCCGAAATAAAAAATGTCTGTGTCCATATAACACGCACACATTTTTTGAAATTTGTGCAAACAATCGAAAAATGTAGCCTTATGTGTTTGTGAAGCACTCAAGCTCCGAAATATAGTCTTAAGTGTTTGTGAATGTTTCAAGAATTTCGCCACTTCAAACTCTATTATAACAGGACAATTTTCTCCCGACTCCGTCGCACGCCCAGTTTATTCACCCTCCTGATGTGCTGACTCCGAAACCGTATTATCCTAAGAAAGTTAAGGAGGTACGATTACTTCCTCCGAGTCAAAAAACGAGCCTAAATTTATTTACTCACAGCTGCTCTGATTTATGTTTACTTATGTCGATTATTCGTATTATCGATTATAATGTGCCAAACGTTGTGGTAAATGATGAATTTATTGGACGTGAACAAATAAAAACTGAAAAATTAGATCGTCACCGACTCGGTAGTAATCTTCGTAATAATAATATTAACATATCCACCATAAAAACGGACGAAAAAGGCAAAAAAAATCTCCCGGAAACGTATTAAAATAGGCTTGAATTCAGCGCAATTAACACGATAGGCAGAATATAATGATACATATTATCCATACGTGATAAATGATAAAACTCCATGAATTGTTGTTTGCATTTTTTGTGGCGGCTTCTATTCAGAATAATTGCAAAACAAAGCTGGGTTATGTTCGCCAAACCCATCAGCTGTTACTCGCGACGTTGCTAAGCCTGTGGGTGCTATCTCGTCGTCCTGATCATTATCAACCGGAAATGGAAACTTTCTTGTAATGCAGTGCTTTAACTACACGGTGAAGGTTGATTTCCTTATTTTTTACAATATATATTATATCTAGTCTATCGAATTTCAGTTTTCCAACGGGTTTTGTTGGATACGTGAGCACGCCCACCGTGATCACCGCACTTCCGGTTGACCGTCTCCATAAGACCACGTGCTTCAGTAACTCAAAGTGCTCGACTTTGCAATTTTATTGCGAAAAAACTAAACGATCAAAATAGCGGAAATTTTGGCAATAGGCGCATAAAGTATTCGTCAAAATCATATAAAAATATCAAATCCGAAATTTGGATTCGTAGTAATGATCGTACCTCCTTAACGATATAAAAAAAGCATTGCATTCTCAAAAGACGGGTGAGAATAAAAATATATCAAGCCGACGAAATTATCCCGCTGCCGTAGCGTCTACGTATAAGTGAGTCGAGGCAAACCTTTTTTTCTCCACGCTCTTCCAACGCAGATGTGTGCTAACGGTGTACAAGTTTTTTTAAACAAAGTTACCGATAAGAAGTTGGCGGTTGCAGACACGGTGGCTCCGTTCGGGGCTAATGCCCCGCATTTGCCATTACTTCCATCTTAATACGATTATTAATTACGATTATGGCAGAGACTATGAGAAGGAAGTGTTTCACGGTGTGCATAGTCGATTCTTCGCACCCTTCATAACGTTCAGCCTCGAGCTTGAGGCTAACTTTATCTCAAACTTGTGGGAGCACTCGCGAGGACTACACGCTCTGCGCTTGCGGTGTACTCGCGTATTTTGCGAACTTGCACCAATCTGAAAACTCATCTTTAAGGTGCTACGTATATACTTCATTCAGCTTGCCCCCTCCCCCCCCCCCCACCCGCCTCTTCACTCTGATCTTCCCATCCTCGCACTCACTCTACTATTTTCCTTCGTTCCTTTATCGCTGCTTCTTTTCTACACTTCATATTTCTCAGACTCTTCGTTTCCCGTTTGGAACGCGAAGACCTCACCTGGTGCGAGTCCGTAAGTGGTTTTTATGAGACGTAATCTCGTAGCAAGAACGGCAACTTATTCGGCAGGTAGTCCGCCAGGGGGAGGGGGGGCAGTATCAAATCTCGATAGCTCGACAATGAAGCTTATTGTGATGAGCTGTCACTACTTGGTTCCATTAGCATCATGTTTTTTGTTGTACAATCGCTGGTTTAACCCTAGAAGGAGCATGCGGGGGTCATTTGGACCCCACGCCCATTGCAAAGTACGCTCTTGAAATGGCAAACGGTTTTCTTGGGTTCGAACGAATACGAATAAATCTTTATCGATAATACTTACAAAAAAATTATTATACTGAACTATCCTCAACTTTACCCATTTCCGAATCTCCAAAAATCGGTAATATTCTTTTCTGATAGTAAATTGTGTCTATTTCAAAACCACGTTTGGTTTTTTCAATGGGTTGATGAGAAAAAAACGAAATTTTTTTGTTCGAAAAAATCATTTTTGCATATTATATTGCGTTTTTTTTCGTTCGAAGTGCTTTTTTGCGACTTTCGGTATTTGAAAGTGGACTTTAATACACACCAGTCTCTTCATTGAAGGTAAATACATTGAAGGATCGATATAGTAGTATGCCAAAGTTACTGGCTGGCGATAGAGCTGCATTGCCCCAATCATAGAGCATTCGGTATTGATCATTTTATACTCGTGTGCTCGTATAAAAAAAATGGCAAGCGTCCTGTCAAACGCTTTATAGATGTTATTCCGAATGATTCACCTCTGTCTCCCTTTTTTTCCATGACGGAACAGGTTTTTTAAATTCGGACAAGTCACCACCATATTGCGAATTTTTTTTGCAAAATACATTTTCGCCTTTTCAGTCCAGCTTTAAAAAAATGTTATGACTCTTGGATAAATAATGCGTTCCTGTTGGACCGTTAATTTTTTTTATACACAGAATCTGACGTTCGGATTTTATTGAAATTAAAGCTTAAAGCCCGCATTTGTTCATAAATTAGAGACGAGAGAAAATCGGCGGCCTTAAATGTTGATGCTTGCAGAAGAAGCAATTTCGCGGGAAATTTTCCGATAGAACTTCCGACTCTAAACGAAATTGAACAATAAATACATTGGAGGATCTTGATCGTTTATAAAGACAAAATGATAGATAATTTATAAACACACTTTATTTATAAATACACACTTAGTTGATCATTTATTTTGGTATTCGACAGTAACAAGCTATCATGTGGAATAAAAATTCCAAATTAGCAAATGTAGCTGTTTCCAATCGAGGCATCACGATAAAAATGTTCTATGCACTGCAGCCTACGGAATAAAATCCGTAAATGTTGGTAAAAATGGTTTATTACCCCAATTAAACAGGATTTGGTATTGATAATTTGATACTCGCCTACTTCGTTTCGCATAATACATATTTTTCCTTGTCAGACCAGGTTTTGAAAAATGCCAATAAATATTGGATCAATAAATCGTTCCCGCTGGACCATTAATTTTTTTATACACAGAATTTGACGTTCCAATTTTATTTAAATTAAGGCTGAAAATACGTATTTGTCCATTAATTGGGAAGGGAATTACCCGAGTATAAATCTTACTCCAGCTGCAATGAAGACCTGATCAGGCATCCTGGTTTCATTATCCGGCCTTGATCAAGATTTTTCGTCAAGCCCTGATCATTTTTGAAACGCAATCCCTGACTTCAGCCTGCTCAGGGTAAAGGATCAAGGCCTGATCAGGGTACAAAATCAAGGCCTGATCAGGGTAAAACATCAAGGCCTGATCAGCGTACAAAATCAAGGCCTGATCAGAGTACAAAACCAGGGCCTGATCAGTGCTTCGTTTTTTTATGGCTTCATCAAAGTGAAAAACCGTGGTCTACTCAGGATGATGAAATGAATCCCTGCTCAGGAGGTCCTACTTATTGCTGAAATAAAAAGTACCGTGAATATTCAAAATAGAAAAAGGCACGAAATTATAAATAATGCCGTAACTAAAGTAAAAATTAAATAAAATCAAAATTGAATCAAAATTGAATCAAATCAAAATTAAATTAAACAAAGAACATTTGGTTGGCCTACGCTGTCCGGGCTAACCCGCACTGATAAATGTGATGCCATCCGTGCAGGTTAGCCCGTAGAGCATAGGCTAACTGATGAATGTAATGCCATCGCTGCAGGTTAGCCTGGACAGCATAGTCTAACCGATGAATGTGATGTTATCGGTGCAGGTTAGCCCGGACAGCATAGGCCAACCGATGAATGTGATGCCATCGGTGCCGGTTAGCTGGGACGGCGTAGGCCAACCGATGAATATAATGCCATCGGTGCAGGTTAGTCGGTGAACGTTAGTCTGTACAGTGTAGGCCAGCCAAATAGTGGTAAGTTGACAGTGTAGTACAATTCAGTACATGTAATGTCTATTCGAAGTGCATTTCGAATGGACCGATCTGCACCGATGGCATTACGTTCACTGAACTGAACTACACTATCAACTTACCATAATTTGTTTGGTCTATGCTGTACAGGCTAACCTACACCGATGGCATTACATCCACTGGACTGATCTACGCAGTCAACTTACTATTGTTCAGTTGGCCTACGCTGTCCGGGGTAACCTGCACCGATGGCGTCATATTCATCGGTGCACCAACTGAGCAATGGTAAGTTGACTACGTAGTACAGTTCAGTGAATGCAATGTCCATTCGAAATGCATTTCGAATGGACTAACCTTCACCAATGGCATTACGTTTACTGAACTATACTACGATGTCAACTTACCATTATTTGCTTGGCTTATCCTGTCCGGGTTAACCTGCAGATGATTATTCTATAGTCATATGTTAATTTATAGTCATAAATTAAAAATAAATTCATGGTGATAGATTTAAACTAATTTATACTTATAGATATAAGAATTTTAAAAGTCTGAAACAAATTAATTGTTATACTAACTCATGTATATGTCTTGTCTTTCTCTCGTGTGTCTTGAGCATTTGACAAGATGAGGTTAGGCACGTGTTTAGCGCCAAACTGTACAAGTCCAATCGCTTGACCATCGCCTGATTCTAGCCGGGTCAGACGAATTGACATGGGCCGTTAATCAAGTTGCTTAACCACCGCTCGAAGCTAGCCGGATCAGGCAACTGGAGGAGACCGTACATCCAGTTGCCTGACACTAGCCGGATCAGGCAAATTAAGGCATACCTCAAGTAACGCCTCCGTACTACAACGTGATCAGGCTTGGATCAAATATCACGCCAGCCTGACATTATTTCTACTCGGGTAGAGACCTTGGGTTGAGAATAAAAAATTAAGTAGACGATGGTGGTATGTCAACGGACAGAAAAAACGATACACTCTGCGATGTTGGAGCGGCATTGTTCATCATATCCGCTGATGTTGTGTGCATAGGGCATTTCTTTGCAAGCCGTCCATTACGATACGATTTTCCGTAAAAAATATTTGGTCCCTATAATAAAAAGGCACAGCAACACCGCATCGTTCCACGCATCCAATGACGTAGGTTTGCGCGGCATATTTAAAATAATACTGCAGCACAAATTTTCATTTCATAATAATTTTCAATCGAACAAAGTATTTAATTAGTTATGAACTAACCGACACTAATTTGCTAATGAAGATAACATAAACAATATAAAATATTAATATCTGTAACGCAAATATTTTTTTATGATAAATGTTTTCAACTTTAGGCATACGATAGTTTTTTTTTCTCAAAATATTGAACAATACAGTGTTGCCATATGTTCTCTTATTAAAGGGGGTAAAATATTTTTTACGGGGAATTGTTCTGTCTTTACTGAACCTTTTCAGCAAAACTGAATAGTGAGAGTAATCCAAACTCGTTTGACTCTTTCCCTAACTAGTTTGCTATATAAACATAATTTTTTTCCAAATATACACATACAGTAGGGTACGACGAATTACTTGACGTGACTTTCGGTTGATGCAGACCCTGCAGTGCTAAAAGCTGCAATTTTAAAACCCATTATCGCCCAATCTGAATAGTCGACTGTTCTGAAATTTCACTCAAACATGCATAACGATATGAACAATGTCTGGTTGAAATATGAACAAAATCTGTAGAGATCAAAAGCGCGCGCTCGTTGTAGCACGCGGAATACCCCGTGCATAGGGTTTATAATGCTCGCGCGGTACATACTTTGAGAGCATCGTTCACGGAAAGCTTTACGTTCATATCCTGGCCCCGATATCGAAATGAGAGGCGAAAGGAAATTGCAGGGAGAAAATTGAAAGGGGGCCGTAGCCATCAGCGAACTTTTTTCACGGGGGTGAACAAACGGACGTACATATATATACATACACACATATACATATACGTAATTTTCCCTTCCTCATCGTTATTTCAATCTGCATGGAACGTTCGTTCTTGCTGTCATTATTTACTATGTAAAAAGAGATGTATAATTTGAGAAAGCAAGCTTACAGACACGTTCTGAGAAACCAGTCGATTATTCCCTGTGTAAGTGTCAGTTTTCGTCTTAGCACACGAGAATTCACCTGCGATGGAAACAGCACGGTGCTCACAAGAAAAGGTTGCGAAGTCGATCTCTCCGATTTCGATAAAATTTAGCACACTTGTAGAATGGGTAAAAATAGGCGACACGTATTTCTTTATATCTGCAGAACCCGATTTTTAAGGGATGAAATGCACCCTCAAAAAATAGGGGTGCTTTTCGTTTTTCGTCGATAACGTTATCGTTCTCATCTCCAATGTATAGTACACGGAAAAACAAACATTCTTGCAATTTCAAATTTTTCATATATCGTACCGTTAAAATGTTATCGACGAAAAACGAAAAACACCCCAATTTTGAAGGGTGCGTTTCAACCCTCAAAAATCGAGTTCCGCAGATTAAAAAAAATACGTATCGCCTATTTTTACGCATTCTACGAGCATGCCAAATTTCATCGAAATCGGAGAAGACGACCTCGCAACCTCTCCTTGTCAGTGAAATGACTCGCTTGCGTCAAGGAGCTGCTGTAAATGGGCATATTTCGCTGGGGGCAGAGGCTTTTCGCTTTACTTTGAGCAGAATATGTTTTAGATTCGAAGAAAAGGCTATGTCGGAAGCAGTATTTTTGCAATTCGAATAGCCTCCTCTTTGACTGCATAAATATGCAATATGTATTCATCTTTTAAATGTTTTGGTAGATTCAGATAATTTGTTTGTATCCGCAAACAAAACGCAGGGCTGCGTGTGTTGTGTTAGGAATAACGTCGAAAACGAAATTTCGTAATTTTTCAGGGGAAATCCAGCTATCGATTTAAGGTAACGGTACCAATGCTCGGACGGGTCTAACTGTTCGGACAGTAGTTCGAACATTTCGCTATATTCGGTATATCATTGATAGGTAACGAAAAGTGACGCTTGCAGTCTATTCAGCCTTCAATTATTAATTTATTACTGGAAAATTGTACACTAATAACGAATTTTAGTAGCAAAATTGACAAGTTAGATCAACGAATCCGCGTCAGTCATGTCATAAATGCACTTTTCTAACCCGAAGAGCTAAAAAGTTGCGATAATTTGTGATAGTAATGGGGGTCTATTTTTAATCGATTTCTAGACTAGACTTATGACCAATCGAAAGCGAATCGACAGCTGGCCGAAAATTGGCACATTTGGTACTATTGAACATTTATATGTATAAAAATAAAAATATTTTACTTTCCGGCAGTTAATACACGTGTCTTGAAACCTAGAACTTACGCGCTTGCCGTTAGATCCGGTCATTTTTTTTAAACGGTCCATAAATTAATAATAAGTCCTACAATCTAAGGATGCCCTTAACCGTCAGAGCATTGGTACCGGTACCTTAAATTTTGAAGCGTAGTTTCGAATACGCCTTTTTATCGTGACCAGGATTTTATCTACGAATAAGACAAGATATCAGACTTCGATAAAATGTCATTGGAATCAATATCATGCTTTTTTCTATTCGCAGTAATATTCTCTTTCAGCTGAATACAATATTTGTTCAAATTAGATGAATAATTTTTTTTCAGTAAAAACATGTATGCTCGACTAACCAACAAGGAACGTCACTTAAGTGTCTGCTTTTGATTTTGTTGAAACTCGTATATGTGATAGACTTTAAGGAGGGAAACCACCCCTCGAAGAAAGGTGCATCACCCTGTAATGTTTTTGTTACCATACTTCTATAGTGCATTTTTCATCGCTTGGCATTAGAAGAATATCGGTTTTTGTTTTACTTAGATCGGTAAACTCGTTGTGGGTTAAACTGCAAAATCACCCCTCGACACGCCTTCCTTTGAGGGGTGGTTTCCTCCTCTAGAACCGTTTTTTCGCCGATAAATAAAAGACGTGGGTGATAGTTTTCACTTATCAAATATATGCGTTTTAACGACACCGAAGGCGAACACTCAAGTGATGTTTCTTGTAAGATCAGTCTTCAACCAATCCTGATTGAATAAAATTATATGAGCGTCGATTAAAAAAGGTCGGGGGTCAGTGTCAGAGAAAGCAAAGAAGAAAGTAGAGGAGTAGATGAAAGGAACGTTTATTATTTGGCAGTAAAGGGGGAAATCATAAATATGCTGGGAGAAAAAATACAAATTGGGATATGCGAGTACGTTAGAGAAATAGAGGAAGCGTGCAGAACGATGAGTAAGGAGTATGGAGGAGGAGAAGGCGAATTAAGGCGGGATTCTACTTTGAAACTTTGAATAGGCCAAATTGGATGAAAACACCCACCTGGAACACGTCGAAGGCATATTATATGGCTCAGGCATCGCTGATTGAGGGTAAGATTATTTTTTTCCACGATTTATCACTCACCAAAACTTTAAACGCGTTTTTCTCGAAACGACATTTTCAAGTACCGTGGTCGTGATAACTCAAAAAGTACTGAACCGATCCTTATGAAATTTGGAACACATATTCTATATGTGTGTACCAACCGACCTAACTACAATCAACTTAAAATTTTGATTAGAACTTTTTTATTGCGAAAAAAGACCCAAAAAAACGCATTTTTATTTTTTCGTATTTGAGCCGCCATTTTGTTAATTTTGCACGTATATAAAATATTCTAGTTAGGTCGATTCCTGAAGACATACTGAACATGAAACTATTTGATTTTTTTGTTTCAGACCATCCGTCGGGAAGATTTCACGACCACGGCAACGGTACCTGCTTTTCGAGGCGTTGGCTTTAAACATATTTTACGTGTACAAAAAATGAATAAAATACATTAAAATTTTTTTTTTTATGTACTTAAAGAGTGTATTTATTGAACAGTTTAAACCCCATATCGATATCTTTAATAGTATTCTCAGAAAAAATTCACGAAAATAGCGTTTTTTTCATGGTTTCAAAGTAGAATCCTGCCTTAATGACGAAAGGGAGAATGTGAAAATAATGTGGAGCGTAGGAATGTAGGGTGTAGATAATATGTGAAAAGAATGTATGCGGAATAATGATTGTGCGAAATTGTGCGAATAAAACACTCAATACTAACTAAATAAGCGTCAGTTATAAGATTTTTTTGAGTCAGTTGTAATCAATTGAAACATTTCCTTCTTGTAATTATATTATTTCATCTAATATCACGCGAAAGTCTGGTAGGTCGAGATTAAAATCACACTTTATTTAATACAACCGTATAATTTCTCTCGGTGCAGAGATTGGAATGCTGCCGCATTTATTTTTTCATCCACAGTGCAATTATCGATATTTCGAATTTCGGCGCAACATCGTACATGGTTCAAAAAGCATTCGCTTTCACCCTTTTACACACATGAGATTTCGTTTTATTTTTGCAATGAACTTCCATTTCACTGTTGTATAGCTCAACAAATTGATTTTTCAGCGATAAAATACATTGCGCGTAATCGAGCTTAATTTTTCACTTCCACAATTATCGACATTTTTCGTGTTCTCATTCAAAAGGAAAAGTAATTCGATTTTACGTGAACGTTTTAAATTTAAAAGCAATATTGCTGGCACAAAGTATCGCTACAATTTCAATTGGAAATTCCATACCTTGTTATCCCTGACAATATTACATTGGGAACCCCTCTACAATTGGTTAACGAGGAAATAATTATTACAATCGTGTTTTTTTTTAACGAACCAATATTCTTTGTAGGCAGCTGATTATAAAAGTTTTCCAACGATCGAAGGAATAACATGGGTTTTTTTAAGCAGTCAGAACATTTTCAATTGGAATTACAGTTAGAAGTACACGATTTTGTTTATCAGGGGAAGACATGCAATAACGATTTTCACATTGAGGAAAAAACTCTATGGTTAGTTACATTATTTTTTCTTTGCACAAAATATGTGATACTGTCGTTTCATTGCGTTTTATAAGACCCAACCAATGGATACTTGGTTGGTTACTCTGCTCCATCCTTTACTTACTCAACTGTCTTGATTACCGATTCATTGACGAATTTATTCGAACCAACACTTTTCACCCGTGAACTTGAGATTGAAATGCCCGAAAATCCGCACTCGCTCGACTAGAATTTCGCTCAAAAATTTGATGAATGCCGAGCTCGTAACGAGGGCGTCCGTCCGGTCTCGAAGAAAGAGTTTAAAAATAAACCCAACAGAAATATATGGGCTACATACATATGACGTGTATATCAGGGAGTATGATAGTCCAAAAGGAGAAACGGAAGTGGGGTGAATTCCAGTAGCGATTTTGAAGCCGGACCTACTTAGATCCTTTGACAATTTCGTTCGCTTCTCGGAAGTTTCGGCAAAGTAAAAATACCCACGGAACTTTTCCCCATCTCGTTACGGACGTGAAGCATGCTTCGATGTGTATTTTTGCTCGTCGCACGATACAGAGGATGTCCCCAAATTGTAGTCACGTGGATGAAATCGTGCAAGAAAGAGAAGAAAAAGGTCCATCCAAGAAGAGGATAAAATTATTGGGCGAAAAAATAGCGAACCTCACTCACGTTCGTCGTGACTAGAATTTCTCATCGTAATATTCATCAAAGAAGGCGCATAATAAATGCTAATAAAATTTTACGTGATTCGTCACTGTCGTGCAAATTCATTAACGCGGTAGTGGGTACATATAACA
>OX632356.1:35855794-36249216 GCA_951751655.1 Ophion costatus
AAAGCGTACGTTGCAGTCATTAAAAATGGCTTTGGCTGCACAATCGCCCATTTGTTAACGGCTATAATATTCGCCAAATACCAGCAGCTCTCGTCGAGGATTACGGAACAAAGTGCGGTCTTCAATTATATGCGAAATTCATCATTATATACAAAGTTCGAAAATACAACGTGTTATCCTGAAATCAATACATCATTATTGGTGAAATACAGAATCCCCGTACTGGGACTGCAAAAAAATTTGATAGCAGTATGTGCCCAACGAATATCTCTCGTGAGGATCATCATTCCGCATATGAAGAATCGATGTTGCATAGTTTTTATATTTTTATGTCACGAATAAACGACACTCTTTGAGGGCCTTTTTTCATTTTCTCGCAGACGCACCGTTGGTAAATGCCCACTTGGCTGTGGGATACGTCCTGGACACTCTGCAAGAGGGGGACGATCTAAAACTGGTTTGCGATATTCAGAGCAATCCACCACCTACCAGCATCGTATGGTATCACAATGTGAGTATTTTTCTTATTTTTTTAACATGTTCACAGGGTGTCACGAGAAACAGAACTCCTGACTATGTCTGTTGGATTTGAAATACGAAGTATGTACGTATCGGAATTTGAATGGTGTGGAAGGACGCACATGGCTATCATAATAATTTTTTTTAATTTAAGTTTTGGGTTTTTCCAAGGTCATCGAAGGTTTTTGTTCAATGGAATGACATATTTTCCCCCTTGCACATTGTAGCCGGCATCCAAACGAATTCAACCATGTAACATAGTATGACCTTCAAATGACCTTCAACCTGATATTCATCATCGTGATACGCCGCCCCCATATAAAATGCCCCTCAACGCTATATGTAATCCATGGACGTAAAAGAAAGTAGAGCCGATCTCGTTTGCTTCCGAAGTATGACGTTTCGTCTTCCCATACCTATATGCACCGTCCGTTAGTATTTTCCAGGCGGTAGCAAATTTGTGATATGAACATCACAATTGAGCCGAAATGACGCACGGTTCCGGTGAAGAAATTCATGAAAAGTTTTCGGTCATTATCTCAAAAAGGGTTGAACCGAATGACTTGAAGCGAATTCCATTACTACAGAAATATAAATTCGAATCGGGTTGGACAATGAACACGCTTTTTGACGTTTGGACCATTGCATTATATGACAAAATGCAATAGCACATTTGGTTCAATAGTGACATATTTTGCCGCCAGAACCGTACCTGAAACATGAAAGTCCAATGAGTCAAACGCTTGAATCTCCGTTAAGGGTTGAAAAGTGAGAAGCAAAGTACTTGTCCGCGAAGTACAAGGAAAAAAAAATTCTTCACGATGAATTCTCCGCGCCTGATTCATCGCGCGAAATGAAATCGATCATCCGTGAAGCGATAACTCCGTATCAGCAAGAGGAAACAAAATGAGAGCAAATATTAGTTTAGTATTATCGGAACTTCAATAGTGGCAACATTTCAATTTCAAAAGTTTTACGGTCGAAGAAACCGAAGAAAATTCGAGTTGTACAACCGAAGTTGTGACGAAGAAAAAGAGACGATCGCAAGCATTGTCAATGTGTTCATGTGCCCCTGCGATGTGTGTATACGTGACTTAGTGCGCGCGTGTGAATATGCCCTATCGCGAATGAGTTGTAAACTTTCGAGTTTAAGATTGAATAATAACCGTTACTTAACCGCGAACGTGCTCTTCGATCAATTTACGTTGGACTATCATGACCTACTCCGTTTCTCAGACGTCTTCTCCCTTTCTCCAACAAAACCCTCTTTCTGCTTCTACAGCGACCCTCCAACCTGAACCCATCTTCGATTCGTCCCTCTCTCACCATGGCATTTGCTCGCTTTCAATTTTCTTTTCTCTCCACTTACCCCGCCCCCTCTTCGTCGCTATTTATTTCGCATCGTCGCTCTGTCTCACTCTGACACACTTCTCACGCTGTATGCTTTTAAGGCAGTCGGGTGCAAAAAATGTGCGCTGAGGTAAACGGATTTATTTAATTTCAATGAAATGTATAGCGATATCCGATGCAACTGGAAATTATTGAAGCACATCTGCTTCAAACGAGTTATTTATTCAACGTGTTTAAATAAAAAAACTCGTTGTTCTTCGGGTGGGGTATATTCAATTTGTAAACAATTCACATCGATCGCTCGTAACTTGCAGAATATAGCAGATTATCGAAAACAGACGGATCAGAATGATGATGCACGTTGAATAATACACTATTGTATCAATAAGTAGCGTAAGATACATATGCGTAGGGTAATTCGACGAAAACTTAACGATTTACATTACAATTTGATCTGGGAATGCAATAATGCTTCCTGATTGATGGCACCACTGATGGTATATGAATTAAACAATGAAAAGCATCATTGTTATAAATTAGTATATTGTATAAATTAGGCATATTGAGCCTGATTGAGTGAGCAACATGCATGCGTTTATATACATTTATCAGTAATTTACGTACACAGTGATTCTCATGTGACTAGGCCTGACCTCTCCTCGATTTTCGATAAGCCCAACCCATCATTTTCTAACCTGCTCCCAATGTGGGTGTTTTTCGTTGCACGTGAATCTGTATATATTTTTTTTTATACAATCACGAATATATCAACGTTGACTGTATTTATTGCCATTAATTCCTTTCAGCCATTGTTGAGAAATTTTTCGAAAACGATTCGTGGTGTTTCAAAGACATCAGAGTCTGGTCTAATTTGAGCTGAAGAAGGACTCTAATATGCAGCCTTCATTAGCGTAGCCAGAAGGGAGCACGGGTGATTACGACCCACCCCAGATATCCCGGTGTCACCCAGAAAAAAATCGATCCAAAATAATAAAATAAAATAATGGATTCGGTTTATTTGTTCCACGCAATCAAGAATGAAGAAATAATTTCATAACACGTAAATTATTTTCTTCTTCGTAATTTTGTAACTTGTATCAAAAGTAGCCATTTCGTTACGTAAATTAAATAGATGTTCAACTTTCACAACTCAGTTAACTTTGGGCGAAAGAAATACATTCGATTTGCCAGTTGAAAGTCAACCAGAAGAATAATGGAATATCAACATTTACTACCAAGTAATAGATGAAAACATGGTAAATCTAAAACGCCGATTTCAGAATGATTAGCTGCATGATTAGCTCATGCAGTTGACGCATTTTTTAAATTGAATATGAAGAACGGAGAGGATTTCATCAATAATTATCGAATATTTTTAATAATTGATACGTCAGCCTTAGAAGCTCAAGTGATGAAATAAATCGTGAAAATTTAATAAATCATATTAAGGGATCTTCTCACTTTAGACGCTAAAAAAGGCTATTTTCATGAATTTTTTGATAGGCTTATATTATAAATATTGATATAAAAGTTGTTACACTTAATAAATAGACTTTCCAAATACATTAAAAAATATTATGCATTTATGTAGTCCAAACAAAATGTAAACGCGTTTATCTCAAAACAATGTTTTTCGACGGCTTGTTGATAAAATCTTCGAAACTACTGAACCGATCTTTATGTAATTTTAACCACATATTCTTTACAACTATAGCTATAGCACATTCAAGGATTTCTTCAAATTATGATTTTCACTATTTTTTGCCAAAAACGGTGAAAAAGCACGGTTTTTTTGTTTTCTCGGAAAAAAAAGGTCTGCCATTTTGTCATTTTTGCATATATCAAAAATCGTACGATATGCGCTATAGCCATTAACATACTGAAACTAAAACCGTTTAATTTTTTTGTTTCGGATGATCCGTCTCCGATATTTCACCAACAGTGCCGACCTACCATTCTTTAGGACATTTTTTTAGCTACCATTTTCGTCTATAAATAGTGACTTAAATGAATAATTTTTTTAAATGTATTTCGAAAGTGTATTTATTCAGTGCAATAACTTTTACACCAATATCTATAATATAAACCTATCAAAAAATTAATTAAATTAGCCTTTTTTAGCGTCTAAAGTGAGAAGACCCCTTAAGAAGGAGTACTACCCGCACATGTATAAACTTTTCCAAGGAGCGGTAGTACTCCCAGTGAGCTCCACCAACTGCAAGGAATTTGTATGCCACGAGGCAGATAAAAACGCGGCTTGCAAGAACAATGCTTCAGAAACGATTCTCTCATTTGGCACTGGTGAACACGGATAATGACATTGTTCCCAAAAAAATTTCAACTAAACAGACGTTGGGCCGATTTTCAGCGAAAAATAGAAAGCTGCCAAAAGACTTACTTAATTGAGTACCCACTGAGAGTAAAGTTTAAAGACTGGTACTTGGATTAAAGAATGATGAAGAATTAGTTAATTTTTTAAGGTATTGCAAGAATTTGATGTTAACGTTAACACGAAGGTGTGGTTGAACCTTCGTATTTTGTGTGTTCCGTGATTATCGGCTATTGTGTAAATTTTATTTCAAAAAGATGGTTGTGAAAGAAAACACTTTTTTGTGAACCTCCCCCCCCCCCTCTCTAGGCTCCTCTCCCAGAAGAAAATGCTGGCTACGCCATTGGCAACCGTATGAATAGACTTTATAAAACACGAAAAGACATTTTTCCGTGTTTCGATACTCTCAAGGACCGAAATCACAGTGATATAGCATTGAGCACGCTGTGTACGTTATTCGGTTGGATTAATCCGTAAATTTAAGCCCGGTGTGTTTTGAACCACCTTCGCCCATGAAGGTTCGATGCCTGGGAATTCGGAGGATACAGTCAGCTCGAAATTTCCAAGTCTCACTCGCCAGCCGGAAGTCCCATATATATATGTGGCAAACGGAGTAAGTTGAGTGCGAGCTGAGGTATCGTCGATATGGGTGGGAAATTTTCCGTAGTAGCCAAGTTGTATCATCCCCCGGGGGTGAATAATACTACAAATGTATCGTGAGCATAACGTCGGGGGAAATGTCGTAGGCATGTAGTTACGCATATAAAGGGTGTCTCAAAATGTCCTGACATTTGAATTTACTAATAAAACGTTCTATTTATTTGAAAAGTACGAATATTTTTATTTTAATATAAGGTACAAACATGGAGGTTACATGTGGAACACAGTATCCGATAAATGACATAAACGACATGGACTTGGAAGACATATTCTTTCAATAAGATGGTTTTTTTATTTTGCCAAAAGAGGGACCGTTTGCGAACAGGGACGAGGCGGCCATTTATCGGATATTGTGTTTCACATATAATCTCCATGTTTGTACCTCATGTTAAAAAAAAAATTCGTACTTTTCACAGAAACAATACGTTTTGTTAAAAAATCAAAATGTCAGGTCATTTCGAGACACCCTACATGTCAGTGCATGTTTCATCGCGCGCTGTGTGCTTCCTGCCGCTAGCACAGGCTACGAAGACCGAATACATCCTAGTGATCGAGCTGTCGCTGCAAAAGGATCAGAAGTAACATGGTCAGGGAGTTGCACAAAGAGTAAATGGAATCAAACGAGTAAATGTAAAGCCGGAGCTGATGAAACATCAAGTACGAATAAACTTCTCTATTCCGTAGGGCTAGTCGTGCTTCACTTGGTCGACGTGGTAGATAACGATTGATTTGTTCTCTGCTCTGGCTACCGGAAATCAATGATCGTATCCATCACACTTTTTTCCTGTGCCTGATCAGCGAGAATTTCCATCCATTTCGATATCGGCTAGATTGTAATTTCACACTCTATATAATCAAGGTAAAGCTTGCCTCCAACGAACTGTTGAAACGGTGAACTTAACAAGTTCCGTTACAAGAGAATGTTCGGGACAGGGAGAAAAACAATTACGCAAAATGTTTCCGTGCTATGAAATACGAAAAGTGAATAGGCAAGCTACCACAAACGAACGCCACGCGCGCATAAGGTTGCTCAAGCTAGAAGTTTTGATGCTTGTAAATTTTCTACTTAAAATTCCTAATGAGCTAGAAATCATTTCATAAATTTTACCTAAGCTTGAAGGAATTTTGAACATTCTACTTCGGCTAGAAGTCATTTTAAAAGTTATATCTATGCTGCAAGTGATTCCGAAAATTCTACCCAAGCTGGAAGTGATTTTGAAAATTCTACCTAAGCTGAAAGTCATGTGAAAAGTCTTATCTGAGCTAAAAGTCATTTCTAAAATTCTACTTGAGCCAGAAGCCATTTTGAGAATTTTACCTCAGCTAGAAATCATTTTTTTAAATTCTAGACTAGTAGTCATTTCGAAAATTTTTACTAAGCCAGAAGTCACTTACAAAATTCAGCCTAAGCTAGAAGTCATTAAGAAATTTTACCCATGCAAGAAGTCAGTTTGAAAAGTCCTACGTAGGCTAGAAAGAACTTGAAAAATTCTTCTGGAAGTGTTTTAAAAATTAGACCTAAGCTAGAAGTCATTTTCAAAGTTCTGCTTAAACCAGAAACCATTTTCCAAATTCTACGAAAGCTAGAAGTCATTTGAAATATTTGACCTGCTCTAGAAGTTAGTCTAAAAGTTCTACCCAAGCCAGAAGTCATTCAAACAATTTTACCTGACCTAGAAGTCATTCTAAGAATTCTGCCCAAGTGAGATGTCATTTTGAACATTCTACCTCAGCTAGAAGTAATTTAAAAAACTCTACCCAATGTAGATGACATTGAAAAAATCTACCCAAGCATGGAATTATTTTGAAAATTCTACCTAAGCTAGAAGTAATTTAAAAAGTTATACCTATAGTCACTTTGAAGATTCTACCTAAGCTAAAATTTTGAGCCGTTGTGAATTCCATTCGGAAAACGAGGCTAAAGCTGACGCCGTGGGGTACTGCTGAAAATGCACCCTGCCATTTTTTAGTGCGGCAAAGCGAATGGTTGAAAGACCAAGCGAGTAGCGATAGAATCTAGTAGTATAAACCGGCGTTGCGTCGCTTAAAGCCGACAAAGTACGTCATTTCGTCCCAAGCTGAATTCTACCACGCTGATCCATTTCGTCTTCATGTAGATTCTGTGCAAAGCAGATTGTGCGCCTATAGTATGCAGTGAGAAACGCAAGCAAGACATGTGAACATTTCAGCCAATGAAGCAGATTGCAACACGAGACGAAAGAGGAGAGAGAGTGTTCTCCTCTGGAGAGACTTCTCCAGGTGTTTAGGGAGACCTGGAAAAGAAAATTACGCGATGAGTGAGTTCTTCCAACGATAGGGAAAATATGGCTTATGAGGTGCATCGAGGTACCAAGGGTCGAGGATGGCAAGGTGGTTGCTTCACTCTAGCCACGAAGCGCAACAAGAAGACATCGTTCCAAGTAGCTTTCCGTCAGTTGGAACATTTCAGACTACGGTGAAAGAAGAAATCCCGGGGGAAGTCGTAAAAAGATGGGAACCCACCGGCCACGCTCGACCGCTACTTTGTATTCGCTGAGAGAACTCGGGAGTGAAGTCTTGTCAAGTGTCTCAGCAGCGTGTGCACCGGGAGCGTACTCCTCGTTAAGGAGGTCCTTTTCGTCGAAATAGCCTTTATCCTCCTCGTCCTGGTAAATTCGTCCGATCTCACGGCAGTGCACTGTGTTACCTCTTGCTCTTTGGTTACTTCACTTTCTCACTTTCTCTCTCTCTCTCTCTCTCTCTCTCTCTCTCTCTCTCTCTCTCTCTCTCTCACTCCCTCTCTTCTCTTATACCCAGAGATGTCTATATACGTGTCTCGGGGCAAGGCGAAATTTTCGATTCTCCACTGCCTCTCTGAACCAAGCCACAAGAGTCAGAGGTTCCAGTTCTCATTAGACACAACTCCTTGGCCGGCGAGCAACTAAAGCAACCGTTGAAATTCCCATATAGCTGCATTATTCCGAGTTTGTCGTGTAAACCCACCAGACGTAAGAAGGAAGAGCGCCGAATGTTCGGGCTCGAGCGGCGTGAAGGGAAGAACTTGTCGCATAGTGCAAGCGACTTCGTTTTACTACCCCTACGTACTTGGCGACCTAGAACTTTCACAGTTGATTCATAGAAGTTGCATTCCCTAATGGATATCGTATTCGATTAATCATTATCATCATTATATAAGTTGGTACGAAAATGTATGACTTCAATTGATGATTGAGAACAATCGACTGATTGATCCATTGATACTCTACGAGAATTCATCTCATAGAGTGAGACATTGGTAGGAAGGATTGCTACGAATGCACGGCAACTCTAGTGAATACCATTGGCGGTTCTGGCGTGTTCATGGGTTGGCTGAATTATTCGGTAGATGTGTTCGCGTAGAGGGTGTCGCAGAAACGTACGATCCATCTAAGTGAGATGATGGGGAACGATCATTTCCTATAGGAATAATATACACGAATGTGTCTATCCGATTATTAAAGGCGCAGAAATTATTTTAATATTTGCATTTTTCGCTGAAATCGTCCGGTGCATGTGCTAGAAGAATTGATTAAAAAAACAAATGAGGGGATTTTTTAATGGGTTATGCCTAGTTGTAACAGTCGAAGACAGCTCATTTTAGGGATTTTTTAAATCGTGATGATATATTTCTAAAAAAACTAGGTATTCGAAAGAGTATCATCACGATTACCGTTTTGTATAGAAATATTTAATTATAATCGATTTACAGCCGATTCCAGAAAGCACCTCTTGAAAACGTCATATGTAGTGAGCGATGCCCTTCTGAACCAAAATGGACAGATTTCGTCCGTAAATTAGTTTACCCTATGACGCATCCAAGGAATTTCCGACAAATCAAATTAAAAAAAGGCTCGTGTTTAGAGGGAGTCTTGATCTTAAGGAAAAATGGGCAATTATCCTTCACCAAATACGTCTAGAAAAAGCCCTAAAAATTTCAGAAAGTTCGATACAGTCGTTTATGAGATATTTTGATGACCGACTTTGAAAACGTGCTTTCGAGAAAAAAACATTTAGAGTTGCGAACGATACTCCGAGCGTTCCAACGGGCGTCAACATAACAGCCTATAAATCTGTGACTTTTGGTCCGATCATCTTGAATTTTTCCTCAGAACATTTATGATGATATAGTGTCAAAATATATAACTGTTGAAAAAAGTGATTTTTTCGACTTTTACAACTAGGCATAATCCCTTGAAGTACGGCATCGAAGGTTCCACTTTTGCGATGGAAGCCTCTTCATCGACTTTCTTGTCTTTCTGTCAAATATAAAAAACCGTTGGGTGGACATTTTTTGTTACCGAAGAAACGATGGTTGATTCGTGAGTGTTGCTGACAGAAAGAAATATACTACGAGAAGTGACGTTTCTCATTACTTGACTCCGTCAGGTCGTCCACTTTTGGGACATCCACCATACTCTCGAACTCATTGTCAGTGTCGAATTCACTTCCCATACTCATTCGGTGCAACTGATTGCATTTCCTCATCTCCCTCTGGATGGACTCATTCTTCTGAGTTAAAAAAAAATCTTCCTTTCCGGTGTCACGGGACGAACGATCACTGAAAATATATTAAATTACAACTTGTTTTTCTTCGCGAAGTAATTGGCCGTTTATTCGCGCGTTGGTGGTTTTTCTCGTCGCGATCTCAGAGAATCCCTCCCTCTCTCTCGCTCTCTGACTGTCTCGCTCAATCTCTCTGTCCGGAGCTTTCTGAGAGCGGATGTTTTGCGACATACACCCTGCGTCATCTCTGGTCTTCTGGGTCACGACACGTTTCGCGCAATACTTACATCCCCTTTCGTGTACTCTCTCTACTTGAGCCCCATCTTTTTCTCTCTTTATCTCGTGAACCGCAAGTTTTCGCAATTCTCCAAGGGTGGAATTACTTTCTCGCTAATGCCCCACGACGACATACATATTTATTATTCGAGACGCGAGCGAACGGGACGCGGTGAGTGCTCAGAAAACTCGCTCTTCTCTCTCTCTCTCTCTCTCCCTCCCTCCCTCCCGCCCCCCGCCGCTCTATTGCGTTTCCTTTCACCTCTCTCATAGTCGTCGTTCTCCATCTCTACTTGGTCTCTCGGCATCCGAGTACCCTTTCCATTCCCATGCCCGGTGTTCCCTTCTTCTGCACTGCAACATTCTCCACGACCATCTTTTTTACGTCAACATTGTATTACCCAGTTGTATTATAACATTCCGTATGCCGTTTTTCCATTCGCCGCGGATTCATAGATAATTATTATCGTGCTTCCCGAACTCTTCAACATACCTAAAGTGCAATCACTATTCTCCGATAAAAGCGGCGGTGCGATATAACCAAATGATGAGAATTTCACTCAAGCCGTGCGCGCAGCAACGTTCCATTAATGTGCCATGAGAAAAAAATTCATGCATCACGTTTCATACGACGAAGTAATTTTGAGAGGTTTCCCACCATAAATAAAAATTAAATTCCCGCGCGATTACAATTATAGATCTGCTAATTTTCGTTCCTAATGCTACTGAATCTTGTTCGATTTTGGAATAATTAGCAGCGTGTAAAAGGACACTAATGTTTTTTTTCACCTACAATATCGTGTGTTACTGATATTCATGAGAAAATTTGTAAATTGCTGCGGTCAGAATTGTGACGAATTTCGAATGGTCAGAAGTTATTTTGACGCTATAATCTAACCGCAAGATTGACAAGAGAAATTAGCAAGAAGATTCTCGCCTTCACGACATCCATCCAGGTTTTTGACATATCACTTTCCAATGGTGGTGAAGTTTGCATCGTTTGCAACGTTTGCAACGATTTTTTTTAATGTTTTTATTTCCTGGCTTTCATTACTATACAGAATGAATAAATGTAGATTTGGGCCGTGCATCGCTTTAAAAAAGTTCGAGTCATTTGCACAGCTTAAATGTGCCGGATAAAATTGAAGAATTTGGAAAAAAAAAATACAATGCATTCCAACGATGCAAACTCCAATCTCATACGTTCCAGAAAATTCTCGGTACAATAAACCTTAAGGGGCTATTCGACTGTGATGGCTAAACAAATAAGCGGTTAACTGCTGCATATAAGCTGTTAACTGTTAACTGTTAACAAATAAGCTGATGACTGTTGCTTATACTGGTAGAAACTTTTTTTCGCTTAAGGGTACATTCTTACAAAATGGAAAACAGTTATATTTGTTGCATATAAATGTTTATGTATTTAACAATTTATAATCGTATAAAGGCATGGGAAAAAAGTATGTTGCTGGCGTTGATGAGTCTCACCATCGCTCGAACTAGAATTATTATTTTATTTTGCATCAAAATAGCGTCGTTTTTTTACAGAAGTGTTCGAAAACCTCGTTTTTTCGTCATAATTCAGACGGAAGTATAAGAAAAAAATTGATATACTGAAATTAATAATCTGATACAATTCTAGTTCGGGTGATAGCGGTACACATGCTGAATATACAGTAAACATTTTAGCCCTATTGGTTAAGCCATTTTTCCGAAACCACCAACGACGCGTGAAAAAAGTCGTTTCAATAAAAACGCGTTTAAAGTTTACTAGATTACTATACAACACAATACGAACCGGTAGAGTGCATTTTACTCACGCAATGAAAAGAGTTACTACTACTATACAGTAAACGTAAATAAATGTACGTGTGCATGTGTATACTCAAGTATACATTCAAAACAGCTGTTCCGAACAGATGCCAGGGACGCGCAGCGGGTAGCCGTACTAGAGCGCGCGCACCGAGCGCTTCTACTTTGAAGCGCTGCACTGAGTCGATAAAGTGAAAATCGTCTTTACCAGCAAGTGGCAATCAGTTCACCGATGAAATACAGTTGAAAAATGGAAAAAAAATAAAAATTCGATTCTTTCATCCCATCACAGCAGTATAACTCCTTTAGTTGAAGCTGCACAAATCGTATACGATTTTACGCGTCTATTATTTCATTCAAACTGAAGTGGTATATTGCGGGGACGAGTTTAAAGAATTCCACGCGGAGTTCCCATTTTAGTTGCATTACGGCACGAGCAGAGAAAGAAAGTGAAACGGACAGACGTATAGAGGAAAATAGTCAGCCGGAGAGAGAAAGGTCCCAGGAGAAATTATTCGTCCGTCTAGGTTCGTTCGCGGGGTCTCGAGATCTAGAAAGTGGTACGCGTGGCGGAAGCTTAGAAGGGGTGAAAGACACGGGTTGAAGAACCAGCTAGCCTTTAATACGCGTTTGCTCTAGCTTTTCCTTCGTTCTGTTCCTCTTTCACTACCTATCTCCGTCTCGCTGGTGGACTGCATTATACGTGTCTAGGGCGTTTAATTTGACGCTGGTACTCTCTTCCGGGCTCTCCGGTGTTGCACACGGCACGTGCGATGCACCGAATGACTCTGGGCCGCAACGAGAGGATCCTAAGGAAATGAGCCACTGCAAAGTGACATAGCTCACGTCCCTTGCCAAGCTCGATCAATGTCTCGGCCAGGTTGGTGGAAACTGGCAGTCCCCGGCAACGAGGAAACATCGTTTGCTGCAGCGATAGTGGATGCACTTCACAAATGTCCCAATCTCACTCTCCCTCTATATCTCTCTCTGAGGATCCAGAGATTGCGTAACGTTTCGTCATCAAATACTGAGGGTTGGATGATATCGTATGATACCATTATAAGCTGCACTGGGAAATAGGCAATCAGCAGATATCAGGATTGCGAACCGATGTATCTGCAAATATTGTCTCTGCAAACTGTAATTACCTTTGCAGGGATGATCATTTTCATGAAATTTGACATCAAATATTGAGGATAACCACATGCCGATTTTTTAATGCTGTATAGAGATATTCATGTTTTATTGTGTGGGATTGACGCGAGGGAAACTCATGTTTCTCATTCGGCGATTTCTAAAAACTCTTATATCTGAGCATTAAAATTTAATGTTTATTATTTCTTACGAGCAATTCGAAAAAATATATTTTGGACTTGCGATACCTAGAAATATGTTTCATTGCCTTCGACTGATGCAATAAAAAAAATCGTATTCAGGTAAAGCATTGTGTTTCTTACGCGATTTTTTTTCTGTCGATATTTTGACAGTTTTTATAATATGAATTTTTATCTACTTCAACTAGTCCGAGCTGTAGTGGGGAAGTATACATTTTTTCGCACTGTATACTGCGCGAAGTTTGAGGCTACACGTATGCTTACGTAGGAATTTGTAAAATTCCTACATTAGCTCCAACAATTTAACAAACAAATTTCCGACAAAAAAACGATGTGTACGAAATGAAAACCAGGCTTCCGGAGCCACCAAGCCACATTCTCGATCGGTCAGTTTTTGGCAATTGCCCGGATATCTACAGTCTTCTATTTTTTATAAGATTATTTTATATCGGATTCACATTTCCCAAGCTATTAAATTAAATTTCTAAATACATTTATTTTCATCGAAAGACTAAATTTGTAAATGAATTTATTTTCATCAACTACATCAAATTTCTAAGTAATTAAATCTGATATAAAATGGATATCTTCTGTAAATTTGAAAGACATGATATCTTGGCATCGGCAGAACAAATCAAGTCGCAAGTAGGGCCATTGAAAAGCCAGGTTTTGAATTACATGTACAATGAAAGTGTTGATCATACAGTGAATCGAACTTTTGCACACTTGGCATTGACACCGCGTCTCTTGATTAGCATCATTGTTGGACAAATGGGTAAATATTCGGAAGTAGCAGGAGTGGGGCTCCTGCTAGAATCAGGCTAATTTTTGTTTGGGGCTGTTTGAGACTGTTAAGGGTTGTTTGGGATTCTTTGACGTTATTTGAGGTTGTTTGGGGTTGTTTGGGTTTGTTTGAACCCTTAACGAAAATTTGCCTGGTTCTAGCAGGAGACTGCTTAGTTCTAGCTTAGATGACTTAACTTACCGTCGATTATGATGAACCTCATCCTTTCTACCGTGAGGACCGTCCCAAACAATGCAAATAGTCGGTGCATTGAATAAATCAATTCAAGGACTAGATATATAAATAAAAGCTGGCGTCGAAGTTGTACTATGCATAAAATATAATTCATCGTTTATTTCAATTTATTTTACTATAAACGAAATGTTGGCTGGACGACGACAATTTGCTGAACCAAGTTTTTCCAACATCAGTGCGTCTCGATGATAAAGTGACAAAAGTTTTTCGATCGGGCGAAAGATCCGAACGCGAGGGTTCGCAGGGAAAATTGAATGATTTTCGCCGAATAATATGTATATTTTCATTCGACTCGATCTTCCAAAATGAATCGGGAGGCGAGGAGCCAAAGCATCGGTCCTTCAGAGCTTCGGTGCTCTAATGACCCGTGAATGCAGTACCACCGACATTGAGAGAGTGCGAGAGCGACAGAGAAAAGAAGCCGACGTGGCCAACGAGCCGTGAGCGCGTATATATAGAGGGCAAAGAGAAACAGTCGGCCCGCGTAATCAGAGGGTCGTGAAAAACACAGGAAGAGAGGGAAGAAGGACTTGGTCCGCCGCTCGATGTTCATCGATTGAAACCCATCTTGCGTGAAAATCCCTTCGAAGTATCAATCCTGTTGCTCTTCTACTGCCGTTGAAGGGTCGAAAAATTAAACAGAAAAAGGATGAAAATAAATACCTCTGGGGGAGCGTTATCGGTTGATTCAATATCGGCAAATTTCCTCTCGAGATTTGTATTACGATAGAACATTTTCCATCATCGAACGACTGCACAATTTTCGAACTGAAACACCCACACACACACATACACACACACACACACATAAATAATTCAGATCAATATATAAATATAAATATAAATATAAATATAAATCAATAATCGATGTAATATATCGATTCATAAATATAAATATAAATATAAATCAATAATCGATGTAATATATCGATATATAAATATAAATATAAATCAATAATCGATGTAATAGATCGATATATAAATATCGATATAAATAGATCATCATTTCCATTTTTCATGGAAATAATGATTTATTTACTGAGAATCAAGGGATATTTTATTCGGGAAAAGAATTTCCGTTGGCTTCAACCCCTCCCCCACCAGTCGGGCACATTGAAAATTCCTTGGCGCTAAAAAGATGGTGGTTTCGAGTAGATAAAGTCGGTGATGAAATTTTTGACTTCATCGAACGTTCTGAAGTGGCTATCAGCCAAATGATGTCGGAGCGATCGGAACAAGTGAAAATCAAATGGAGCCAAGTCTAGTAAATACGCCGGATGTGACAAAACTTCCCAACCCAACGAATCTGAAGTGTCTCTGGTCCTTTTTACTGTGTGTGGTCCGGCGTTGTCATGCAGCAATATGACCGGCTTCGGTCCTTTGCCTGTGTGAGGCCGTTTTGAATCTTGCCGAGCTTTTTAAAACGACTGGAAATGTCTTATTGGGTAACTCCTAATGTAGTAGCTAGCTCTGATTGTGTTTGGCAAGGTTTTTCGTCCAACAAGTGCTCCAAATCCTCGTCTTCAATGTTTTTGCTCGGTCTGCTCGATGCCCGACAAATCATCTGCTTAGCCACGAATGGATTATTTTTCAATTCGAACGCGAAAAGCATAGTCTGTAATATGCGCGTTATCGCAACCCATTTTGCTTACTGTGCTCACGATGGATTTTTACAGGTTATGTTAAACGGTTCGTCTGGAAAAATTGTCTACTAGGTTGGTGTTATATGACATCAGACCTGGAGGGAAAATTTGTGCGTTCACATCTTCGTTACAGCTGTTTTTATTCTCAGGCCA
Source organism: Ophion costatus (assembly GCA_951751655.1). Lineage (NCBI taxonomy): Eukaryota > Metazoa > Arthropoda > Insecta > Hymenoptera > Ichneumonidae > Ophion > Ophion costatus. The sequence continues at coordinate 35,871,431 of OX632356.1, forward strand.
AGATCTTATTTGTACAACTACATTTGCACACCATTTGAAGGGTGTCTCAAAATGACCTGACATTTTTAATTGCGCGCCATTTCTCTTGTGGCGAACATAGAGTACTAATCTTTGACAACTGGTATGGGAAAGTATTGATGTTTAGTCATGGAAAATTACACGATCGAGTAACGTACAAGGGCCTCGCCAGGGGGGGGGGGCAGGCTGAGCACTGTGCAGCTAAAACTGTCCATCCGCAATCAGATGACCAAACGGGTTATTCAAGTTAACAATAAATACGAGACGTTGACGATCGACGATTTTACTAATCGACTTTTTTGTGTACAAAATGGCAACGAATTGAAACTCGAGCATGACAAATCGATAAAAAAGCTCGTCATTTTTACGAGATTTAAACAATTAAGCTCGATTGTTCAAAAAAGAGCGATCGTCTATGGCTTCTAAGTGTTTTTCGGCGGATTTATTGTAAATTTGAAACAAATTAATCGCGTTTAAAGCTTGAAGTTTGGCTCTGCTATTTTTGAGGGAAGAATTGTTAACTTCACCTCAAGTCGTCAATGTTTAAATGGAGATCGAAAAGAGCAGCTGGAATGCTGAATGCCGGGCCTGAACCCAAGCACTCGAACGTGCTTTACTTAAAATTCTATTACGTCCCCAAGTTTAAAGATATCGATGTGAAATTCAAAGGATATATTCGTAAAACTTTTAGAAAATGTTAAAAAGGGAAGTCGATTTTTCTTGACTTTCTAGGTAGATGTAGCTACTTAACGTGGCCAAAAACACACCACTAGCTATTGATAGAAAAATAAAGTTGAATAAAAGCACGCTTTGTCGGAAAGTGTCATAATCCAATTAAGGCATCCAATTAAAACAGTAACGGGTATAAAATCATGTGCGAATTTAACAATTTTTTTTCGTGTGAAAAAGTGATGCATTCATAAAATTAATTACACATCTATTTAGTATGAATATCAAGCTGTTAGAAAATAGATTTCTTTTTTTCGATGTACAAGATGGCCGACTACTCGAAACTTCTCGAAACAGCTTTGTTCTAATTGTCGTGACAAATAACTTCAACAATATTCACTCGATTTACTTCAAATTTAAAAGTTATTTTCCTAAGTGCATTTCGCAGAGAAGTACGTACGGAATTTCTGATTAATCGAAAACTTTCCAATTCATGAGCAGTTTATGAGCAGTTATAACGAAATTTTTCACTGAAAGTTCATTTCTCAAGTTCAAATACCTACAACTTTTGTATAAAACAATATTTTTTTAATTCCTTACGCGCTTCGCCATGTATTATAATATAGATTTACGAGAATTTTTGTTTTTTGTTCTAGGTAAAAAATTGTCGATGCTAAATGTCACGCCACGGAGCGCCTAAAAAAGGATAACAAAAGGAAACTTTAGTAGTCGGCCATTTTGTACATGGAAAAAAATCTAACAGCTTGTTATTTATACTAAATAGATGTGTAATTAATTTTATGAGCGAATCACTTTTTCATACGAAAAAAAAAATTGTTAAATTCGCACATGATTTTATACCCGTTACTGTGGCCTAGGCCATAAATCATTCTACATACTATTCGTTGCTGTAAATTAACGAGTAAAAATTTCTCTACGATATTAATATTTCAGCATTGATTTGACTTTTCTGCTTCAGCGAACTATAAAAGTTTACCGAAACGCGAACGGTCATCGGAAGATAAAGTAGCAGTTGTCAAGGATACCATTAGACTGGAGTGGCTAACTTCCATGTCACGCTTGATAGTGAAATAGGGGAATAAGGCAGAAGGCAAATCAATCTATATGATCTTTATGTACACAACTCGGCTTTCTACATATCGAAATGAAAAACAATGTGCAAATACCGGTTTCAATTTCCTGATCTCCCTTTTCCGTACTCTCTCCTTTATTTTCCCCCGCCTGGAAAACTAATGGTAACACACGGCTGCGTTTTCCACAACCCCGTTCTCAGCTATGAGAAAATCCCACTTGTTATTTCAAATGGTTCGCGATTTACGGGAGCAAACTGGAAGACCTCGGAATTCAGGAGCGAGCGGAGAAAGTAAAAACAGCGGGGTTGGCGGAAAAATGCAGCTGAAGAGAGGTATAACCGCGAAAGACTGGTCGATTTGTTCAAGCGTGGTTTTCCGAGTTTTCCGTTTCCGTTTATGGCCATTTCGAGTTGCACGCGCATACGCGACATCGATATCAATATCGATGCTATTCTTACGAACGAATTCGTTCCAATTTTCGCTATGCTTCCATTTTCTCGCTTTGTATAATTTGATCCTCGAACTGTTGGAACACAAGGTTAAAAAACGCCAACTATGAAGTAGGATACCGACTAGAGGACGAGTAAACAGTATGCAACCATTTGAAACGTCACGATTGTTGGTCCTGTCCCGTATTCTACGTCGGCATGTAACGATAGAAGTATTTGGGCATCTCCACCTTTCGAGGAATGGAGGCCAGATTGAAGGAATACCTACTATACTGATATTAGGACAAAGTCATTCCGTCGTATAGATCAAGGCAAAAATATGAATATCTCCGCGACGAAAAAGTATTTAGGTTTGATTCTAGATGGTGTGTTCACATTGACATAGGGAGGCCGAAATGAATGAGAATAAAATTCTCAAAATATGGGCTCTTTGTTTTGATCTTTTTTAGTGTCAAACTGACTTGCCGCGTAGATTAAGGCGTTCCCCCACTTGTAGCGCAAAAAAGTCCTTTTTCATGAATTTTTTTAAAGAAAACTACAAAACTTTTTCAACCGATCAATATACCATCTTAAAAAACACATCTTGAAGAACTTTCAGTAATTTTTTTATCGAAAAATATTACATTGTTTAGTGGCAAATGGCCGTCAATGAAATAATGTTTTTATATACACGGTTTGCGGTGACCAACATTGCGGCGAAGTGGATCATCTGAAAAAAAAATGCGGATGGATTTAGTCAAATATAAGTATAAACTAGTCTTTAATCGAAGCATTTTAAAAAATATTCATTTTTCACAAAATGGCGGACAGTCAAAGTTAATGGTTCGATTTTAACAAAAAAAAACGGCCGTTTTTTGGCTATAAAACGGCCATTTTTTTCGAAAAAAAAAATCGAACGATTAAAGACTACATTTTTATGTATTAAATAAGCCTGCAAAATTTCAAGAAGATCGGTTCATTAGTGTTCGAGTAATCTTGGTCACCGACTTCAGAAATGCCATTTTGAGAAAAAACGCGTTGAAAGTATCAATTAGCCGGTCGTTTACACAACGGATTCTTCTCTTTCAACGCTCATATCTCAGTCAATTTTGTTCGGATCGACTTGAAATTTTCAGGACATATTCTCAGATACTTATACTTCCAAAAAATGCAATAAAAAAATCAATTTTTCCAAAATCGCAAGTGGGGGTAACCCCTTAAAACTTTTAACTTCGTTTGATAAAACAACAACGAGGTGATTTCCAAACTGGGTCCATACAAGTTCATAAGGTTGTTCTAAAAATAGTCCGTGGGCTCTCAGGAGGATACTCGCAGATTTATCCAACGATTTATAGAGTTATACGTATACTCGTGCAGAAATTGTCGCAGGGATGCAATTGGATTCCCAAACTTGTTTCTATTTTCTGATAGGGCCCAATGGGTCATTGGATTTGATCTATGTATAAAACGTTACGACGGATTAACGTACGAACCGAAATTTGAATTCTAAAGGATTCCCACGTTATCGAACAGAATCCGAGGGCGTTCATCGGGGAACCATGCAAAATCCTATTGGATCCTGATACAGACTCCCTCTGTGCGGTATCCCTAACAAATCCCTATAGGGATGAGGCTGCTTCTTGGTACTCCCCAAGAAATTTGGGTACGGAGCCGCGAAAAGATATTTTTTTGAGATCCAACAAATTCCGGTTGAGAATTTCAAATAAAAAATGCTCGCAATCAGATAGCGTCAATCGGGAAATGGCACGGAATCCGCTTGGACTGACTACGCGTGGAGCACCTATCAAATCTCTATAGGGATGTGGGAGGATATGGGGACTTTACAACAAATTTCTGCGCAGATAACGTTGTGATATGGGGGAAGTGGAATACGAAGCGAATAACTGACGGTGCATTTTCTTTTTCGTAGCAATTTCTCAGCGTGTTTTATATTCCATCTTAACCCTTCGACTACATACGGGGTCGATCGGACCCCAGAAGTTTTTTAGATAGTTGTATTTCGGTGAATATGCATTCTTTTTGTAGAAACGTTTTTTGTAGTCAATGATCCTTATTTTTATGGGCCGAAATTTATTTTTCGAGGGAAACAATAACGACGTGCCCAAGAATTTGTTCGAAGTGGAAGATGCGTTGAAAAATTCATATTTGCATGAAAAAGATCATAATTTTTTGTTTTAAAAGTATGTGAAAAGAAAATTCTTTGCGTTTTTTAAAGAGAAAGGTTTATAGAGACGAAAATAAAAGGCAGTGTCGACCGTCTTTCCAAAAAGTATATTTATTCGGAGGTTTGAATTTGAAAATTCAAATTGAAAATTCAATTTGAAAATTTGAACGTTTTCGGGATAGTGAAAAATAGACAAAATCGACTCCTTCGGCAGATTAATTGTTGAAAACGTATATTTTCTGCATTTTTTTACTTTAATGACTTATTATTATTGACATTTACCGCAATCGACGTAAAAGTACACTCGGTGCCCGTTGCACATAGCCCTTCCGCATAATGACACTTGCTTTTCGTTTTACGATTGGCATTCTGAATACATAATTTATTATAGTAGCGCAAAATAAAAAATATCGATGAGCATTTTCTATCGTAACTCACCTACAAGTAGTAATAAAACACCAAATTAAAAAAAAAATGTTTACTGCACTACTGCATAAACGGGGTCGTCTCGACCTCGGGTCCTTTTTCACTAGCTGTCCTCATTATACACGGGCAGGGTGTAGGATAAGAAGCGAGTGTCCACATATAGAGTAGAAGTAGAGGAACGTTCAGTCAGTTGAAAAAAAATGGGGTCAATACGACCCAGCGTGCAGTCGAAGTGTTAAAACCAGAGGTTAACGAATTATATTTATTCACGCGAATCCGCCGGCGGTGGACTCTTTCTATCCTTCTATCTTGAATTTCATTAATGATCGGAGGCTAATTGGATAAAAAAAATTAAAGAACATTCTTCTCAAATTATTGTACCTTTTTAAATTATTAGAAGTAATTCAAAGGACCTCCATATGCTCCCATCATCAACCCATTATTCTAACCAGATAATCCGTCTGGTTGTGTGCGTGCGAATTTCTGGCCCTTTTTTCCCTTTTTCCTCAACAATTCCAATGAACAACATAGCCAGTTGTGAAAAAAGTCTCCTCAGATCACAACTTGGCTCGTGTAATGTCCCATTTATTTAAGACGGAATGACACCCGACGCGAAACTTCGATGCGGCCCCGGCTTCCGACCGGTAGGGCAGAACTCAATCGAGCTTCTGCGCCCCACCGGCGGATGTCACCGCGCGCGTTCGTCGCCGACGCGCGCGGAGACATTGCGTATCGCCTTCCACGGGCCTCGACACGCTCCGCAACGCATGTGTGCGTGCGTGTCGGTGCGCGTCTACACCAAGGTGTGGAGAGACGTTATTGGCGCTGCCACGGGCCTCGATGCGCGTCGCTGCAGACCACGCGGCGAGCGCCGCGCGCGGAATTCTCGTGAACTGAGCACGTCGAAGTTCGGGCGACATTTGCTCGCAATTATCAACAATTACACGACAAATCTAGATTACCACTTTTCTCCTAAGTTATGCAACGAAGTGCAGTGATTGAGAGCTCAAATTGTTCGTTTTTTATGTGGCTACCCGGTCTAACTTTTCTCTAAGTCATGACATTAGCCAAACATCTGATTTTTCATCTTTTCGGTCTCGAGTTCCGCATGATAAGCCAATCTACGTTTTTTTTTCTCAAATTCAGAAAATTTGAGGGCCAGACAGCTGTTCGTCTATCTATTTGACGTCGTTTGGCAAAGTTTCGACGGGATCTGAAGAGCCGTTTCAGAGATTTTTGGGTATCTATAATTCTGTTCTACCATACCGACCGCGATTGTATGGCAGAACAGAATTATAGATACCCAAAAATCTCTGAAACGGCTCTTCAGATCCCGTCGAAACTTTGCCAAACGACGTCAACTAGATAGACGAACAGCTGCCTGCCCCTCAAATTTTCTGAATTTGAGAAAAAAAACGTAGTTTATCATGCGGAACTCGAGACCGAAAGGATGAAAAATCAGATGTTTCGCTAATGTCACGACTTCGAGAAAAGTTAGACCGGGTAGCCACATAAAAAACGAACAATTTGAGCTCTCAATCACTGCACTTCGTTGCATATCTTAGGAGAAAAGTGGTAATCTAGATTTGTCGTCTAATTGTTGATAATTGCGAGCAAATGTCGCCTGAACTTCGACGTGCTCAGTTCACGAGAATTCCGCGCGCGGCGCTCGCCGCGTGGTCTGCAGACGACGCGCATCGAGGCCCGTGGCAGCGCCAATAACGTCTCTCCACACCTTGGTGTAGACGCGCACCGACACGCACGCACACATGCGTTGCGGAGCGAGTCGAGGCCCGTGGAAGGCGAGACGCAATGTCTCCGCGCGCGTCGGCGACGAACGCGCGCGGTGACATCCGCCGGTGGGGCGCAGAAGCTCGATTGAGTTCTGCCCGACCGGTCGGAAGTCGGGGCTGCATCGAAGTTTCGCGTCGGGTGTCATTCCGTCTTAAGAGGGAATGATACCTTATCGCGGTCGGTATGGTAGAACGATTATAGATTCCCACGAATCTCTGAAACGGCTCTTCAGATCCCGTCGAAACTTTGCCAAACGACGTCAAATAGATAGATGAATGGCTCTCTTCTTCTCAAATTTTCTGATTTTGAGAAAAAGAATGTAGATTGGCTTATGATAACCCAATCCACATTTTTTTTCTCAAGTTCGGAAAATTTGAGGAGAAGACAGCCGTTCGTCTATCTATTTGATGTCGTTTGGCAAAGTTCCGACGGGATCTGAAGAGCCGTTTCAGAGATTCGTGGGAATCTATAATCGTTCTACCATACCGACCGCGATAAGGTATCATTCCCTCTTAAGGCCTTAGGCCACAGTAACGGGTATACAGTCATGTGCAAATTGAACAATTTTTTTTTCGTATGAAAAAGTGATTCACTCATAAAATCAATTACACATCTATTTAGTATGAATATCAAGCTGTTAGAAAATATATATATTTTTTTTTGACGTACAAAATAGCTGACTACCCGAAACTTCTCGAAACAGCTTTTTTACAATTGGCGTGACAAATAACTTCAACAATTTTCACTCGATTTACTTAAAATTTTAAAGTCATGTTCCTCATTGCATTTCGCAGAGAAGTACGTACGGAATTTCTGATGAATCGAAAACTCTTCATTTTAAGGGCAGTTATAACGAAATTTTTCACTGAAAATTCATTTCTTAAGTTCAAATACCTACAACTTTTGAATAAAACAATATTTTTCCGTACGTACGTACTTCCCTAGGTATTCTAATGATAAAAGATAAAAGATAATGATTCTAAAGATAAAAGAAAATATTAGTAGTCGGCCATTTTGAACATCGAAAAAAAAATAAAAATATTTTCTAACAGCTTGATATTTATACTAAATAGATATGTAATTAATTTTATAAGTGAATCACTTTTTCATACGAAAAAAATGGTTATAAATTCGCACATGATTTTATACCCCTTACTGTGGCCTAAGGTCTTAAATTAATTTTTTGAAAGCATTTGGGCGGGTTTTAAAGATAAGGATAATCGAACGACTTTCCGGAACTCGGTGTAACTTTCTTCTTTACTTTCTTTGGAGCAAAAATGTATATGCCAAGCGAGAAGGACAAGTTTTTTTTTCGCAACAGCAATATCCGATGTACACCGAAAAAGACCGACGTATCGAAGGATACTGAGAGTTCGGGAGAATTCACGAGTGCAGAGGCGCGTGGCAAAGACGAACTAGGAAAGGACGAGGATGTATCAACTTGGAATTGAACCCTCGGGAGATGAGAAAATGGAAGGAACCGAGAAGGAAATATTTCGGTTAAATCGAAGAGACGGAGAAACACGGTTTGCCTAACACTCCCGGAGAGTTGCACCATTCTCGAGAGCCCGAAGTTTCATGATATTCCTTTTATTCGAACCTCCGATACTTATTGTTTTTCTTCTTCGTCTTCTTTATTCCTCTATCGTACTCGCGCACGGTTTCTGTTCTGCACCACGGGTGGATGTTTCGTTCGATAAGCGGTACAAGTTTCCCCATTAAAAGTATTACCACATCGTTGATAAGGAGTGCGAAACGTGAAGGTGGCACATCGAGAAACTGAGCGTGCATATACACGCCCGCAACTTTTGTCCGGATATTCTCGCGTAAAGTCTGCGCGCCAATATTCGCCCTTGCCCAATCGAAAACCTCGTGGACGCTCCTTCTTCCTCTGCTTTTACAACGTTTCTTTTTTCTCGATTCTACTGCGGATGAGTGAAAGACTCGATCTCCGTCGCGTCATGGTGCGTTGGATACTCTCTTTCACCGGAAATCAAAACGTCATCGTAAACAAACGAAATATGTGATCAGTAAAGAGGAAAACCGAGAGATCACAATTTTATCGATCAGTCGTTCACGGTGAATATCAAAAATCATTTCATAACCAGGTCATTGATCTTTGTGAGCATAATAAAAAAACTGAGCGAAAATTGTACGAGCTGCTGAATTTGACGCATTTGGTACAAGCCGCATCCAAAAATATTAAGGCCTTGTATACGCGATTTCGCCGATTTTCGAATGTACTTTTCTCGACGCGGTTAAGGATGTTGAGTCCCTATGAAACATGTTAATGTTAATTGTTCAATAAATAGCTTCTTAATCGTCATGAAATTTTTACATGACCTCCTGAATACTTCATGTAAAAACATACCAAATTTTCAGAATTCTATCATCTTTACTTCAACCTCCTTAAGGGTTGAAATAAAAAATGATAAGAAAATTCTGAAAATTTGGTATGTTTTTGTATGAAGTATTTAAGAGGTCGTGTTAAAATTTCACGACGATTAGGAAGCTCGTTATTAAAAAATTAACATTTTGTTAAGAACAATTTTTAAAAGAAATAAAAAAAAATTTATCAATAAGCTTCGTTTTGTTTCCGTTGCTTTCAGTATATTGTAGATATTATAAAATTAAGAGGTCAAAAAAAAAACTTATTGCAAAGTTACATCAGTTTCCATAAAACAACATTTAATTTGTGAATGTTAATTGTTCAATAACGAGCTTCCTAATTGTCGTGAAATTTTAACACGACCTCTGAAATACTTCATACAAAAACATACCAAATTTTCAGAATTGTATCATCATTTGCGATTTGGGACTCAACATCCTTAAAAAAAAATGACGCATATGTTGACAATATTTTTTTACAGATCATTGCACATGGTTAAGTATATGTAAAAAAAATCAGAAATATTAACAAATGGCGGAGATATAACATAATAAAGCAATGTATATTTTTTGCACGCGTGTTGATGGTGAAAGTTCTCCGCATCGATGTGGGTGTGTGAAAAAAAAATGAACTGCATAATTGCATAGGGAATGTATCTTCAGTGTGAATCATCAATATTTTTTTTTTTTAATTATTACAATAAAAATTGGAAACTTAACATTTTATTACTCCATTTGCTGTCGGTACTTTATTATTTATATTTTCTTTGTGTCATTGAAATTATTGTTTCGGTGGTTCACACGATAGGTGATGATACTAAGAATATGTTGTAAACATTTCAAAGCGATCTGAACCTTGCTTCAAGAGTTAGAACTTTCACAAGGTTCGAAAAAGCGAATCGTGGAAAAACGGGTTTGAAGTTGGCGGTCGGGCGCGCCGCGCGGTATTCATTTTACGCTCTAAATGCTGTAACTTAAACAATTTTTGGAATTTTTCAATTCTGTAAAGCTTAAAATATTCCTATCCGTTGAGGCTAATGAAATAAAAAAATTGAAAAACTGAAAAATTTTGAAATTTTTCGCGTACATAAGGCCTTAAGGGGTATGCATAACCTTGAAGTTAAAAAAACAGATCGATTTTCAATATTGTTTTCGTCTCAGGTGCTGGGATGATAAGGTCGATCTTCCGCACACGGATAGTACATAGTCTTCACGTTTCACCGTTTTTTTTATTGCAAAATATATACATAAAAACGCCATCATTGTCATTTAATATCAGGACTACAGCCTTCGCACGGCTCGGTTGCGTTAAGGATTCCGGTAACTAGATTTATCCAAACCAGAAAATGGAAAAATATATATTTAGTACAGTGGTGAAGCTACGAACTGGACGGATAATTTTCGAAATTTTTAAAATGGCATAAATTGCACTGTTTTGAAAAAAATGTCGATTTTCGACAAAAAACAACGACTTTCAACGGTTGTTATTAACAAACGGAGATACATGTAAAAAAATCATCCGGTCTGGCGATTGAAAATGTTATAAAATATGTTCAGTCCAAATTAGAAGTAAATCGGACGATTAGATTTTGAGATATGACGTATGCCAAATTGCTAAGTACATTTTCGAGATGAACGCAGGCGAAGAAAACGCACTAAATCCACTTATTTCCGTATACAATTTTCGTATAAATCTTCAATACGAATAGAACATTTATTTTGTTCTAGAATCTTTTTTTTCGTTACAAACAATTAAATTGTTATAATGACGATTGTGACGAAAAAGTGCATTTTGTAGAAAAAAAGTTTAAAATAAAAGATGTTTCTTTTTGAATTGACAATAAAAAATGTCTCTTTCATTTTTTTCGCTAGGTTCATTAGTAATGGAGATATGAACAAGGAACATTTTTATGAGAGAAACGGAACGATGAGTGACAGCGGTGAAACGATGAGTGAGAAGTGATGCGATTAATTTTTGTCGCTTATATCTCCATTACTAATGGACCTGGTGAAAAAAATAAACATCTTCTATTCAACATTTCTATATCTATGAAATGCACTCTTTCGTCCCAATTATTGAAATAAAATCAAATTCAATCGCATGAAATAAATTCAGAGTTATTTTTCGTACCTTCAATCTGCGATTCCTGCACCGTATAACATTGGAGAAACAGCCGGCTTTCGCGATTTTTTTTTCGATGGCTAAAATACGATAATCAGTCTCATTTTTTAATGCCAAATCAAAGCCGTCGTGAAGAACAGAAAATAGTTTTTTAAACGCGTATTTTTATTTATATTTTATCTTTTTTAACGGTTGAAAATTTCTTGAAAAATATCATCTCAAACAAAATGTATAAAAAGATTATCAATCAACTACATTTATGAAAAGTTTATCAATCAGTACGAAAGCCGCTATCTTTCTATGGAGATTTTTTCAAATCAAAATGCACTAAATGTCGGTGATTTGGAAAAAAGTATCGAATCTAGCGTATTTTTTCGACAGTTTTTCATTAAATAAATATGAAGATTTCAAAAGAACAAAAGCTCTTCCATAGCAAGATAAAGAATAGCCTGAAAAATGTTGTGTCAAAATTTGAGACGGATAGCTTGAAAACTTTTGCTTTGAGAGTGTACACCGTTTTGAAAAACGACATTTGAAGAAAGACGGGTTCGTCCGCGCTAGTTTCACGCAGCTAGTCGAATCCCTTTTTCCGGGAGAGGCGGCTGTAACAACTAAAATAATTATAATTTCGCCTAAAAAATTGAACAGCATGTTTATAACCATATATACTATAAAATAATGCAAAAGAAATCGATTTTTTTGGAAATGTTACACTGTGATGATCCCTTAATACGTTACACCTATGTGGCTCACCGAAAAATGAGATTTTCTAGGATTTTTATAAAAAATATTTTAAAAGCAACCAAAATGAGGTTTGGATAAGGTTTAGTATCAATGTGCTGCGGTATACAATAAAGATTATTTTTTTGTAAGCCTCAAGCTCCTATTTAAATTCTGCGTGTATCCACCGAGGCATTTTGATAGTAGGTCGTCATTGTCGGGTCGTTGTATATTTCTTGTACAACGACTATTTCTTGTACAATGACTCCGGACTGCTACTTTTACCATATAGGCTGTTTCGTGCATTTCGGAGCGCGCTCAGAGGCGCTTCGGAAAATGAGCTCTAGAAATCGAAAAAAAAAATCCGCGTGTAATATTTTTTGTATATCATTATTGTCATACTTATACATCATTCAGCCAAAAAAAAGATCAACATTTTTTTTCTACCCAGATGTAAAGCCTTAATTTTCACGACGAACGAATACCATACAAATATTTACTACTGAATACGGTCGAAAATTTACAAAAATATGTAAATCTTGTAGATTGTCTATTATGCACTTAATTGTTTAAATCACTATATACTGGAAGACGGATATACCTGGTCGACGAATACGTCTGGTCGCCTATATATATATATATATATATATATATATATAGGCGATGATATATATATATATATATATATATATATATATATATATATATATATATTTGCGTATAAACACATACGCACGCGCGCATATATACATATACACACACAGGCCATCAGTATACAAGAGACGAAAAACATCGCCATGCATGCACGTATATCCGTGGCAAACCAATTCTGTGCTTGTCCGGGCTTAATCCTTTGCCGTAACTTCACAGCCCTCGAGGTTTGCTCGCAAACTCTGTATCACGTTGTACGTATCATCCCTATACCGATCGTGCTCGCGCGATATTTACACTCGCGTTTCCTGCATTACAAACAAACGATATCCAAAACCGAAAGCTCTGTCGTACTCACCGGAAATGCCTACACAACGCTACGGTCTTCCTGATTAATATGCAAATATCGAATGATCGATACATGACACTAAATTCGCCTGCCTTTTCCTCCCTCTCTCTCTCTCTCTCTCTCCTCCCCCCTGCCTCTGTCTATATATATATATATATAAATAGCACATATCACATATATATATGTGCTATGTGCATATATATAAATATATGTGCTATAGCATATACATATATATGCTATAGCACATATATATATCCCTCTGACTCCCATGTTGGCTCTTCGCAGTCCCATAAGACCATTATCATTTACGGAACGAAACTAGCGGGTCTGGTTTCGGGAACGAAACTCAGCCACATTCGATTCATTATTACAATATATCGGGATTCGTCGAACGATTATTTATTTAGTGGCGATATCGACCATTGGGTTTCTCTAAAGTGATCGATCATGGAATATTTAATAATATTAACCGGTAAGTTATCTCGCGGTGAGCCACGCATTCATTTGGGACTGCGAAATAAATATATAGCACAAGTTAATCAATACTACGCTGCGTGTACATTGTGAAATGGAGAAATAATGTAACCAATCATTGCCGCCTGGAATCAATGTTTCATTATCCCGTGCGATGCTGATAGCGTCAGTTGATTGGGTCGTCAAACCTGCGGTAGGCTCCCCGGACAATAATAATATTGATTGATTCATCCGCACGCTGCTTCTTTGTTACATACAATTAACTCCCTTTCAATGAGGTAGAATAATCAGAAAAACAATCCAACAAACACGTTTTACTTTCTTTTTTCACATATTTTGCTTTATACAGTTTCGCTGAAAAATTCAATGTGCTTTTAATATACTTTCCTTTAACGGGGGAAGAAAGAATCCGAGGTTTCGTGCGTTCGCGTTTATCAATACTGAAAATTCATTAACGGTATACTGTCCGAAAAGCGCGATCGTACTAATTGATTTTCATTATGCAAAACATAAATCATCGCCGCATCCAATTGCGGGTCTGGCATTTTGATAATGCATATCTGGAAATAATATAGTGAGTTTGCAGCAGAGCAGAGCGGGTTCACTTGATCGTGATTTTGTTCTAAGCAGTATAGCTCCGAATTAATGAACTGACAAGTAATGATATCTTTTAAAATATATACGTATTGTTTATTTGGCTATGTCAAATCCATAAGTGAGTATAGAGTAGAAATGAGTTTGATTGTTTGGGTTTGTTTTTGGCACTCATTTCTACTCTATACTCACTTATGGATATTCACTTTTGGATGCTGGCACTTATGGATAGTCGACTTATGGGCATTCGTACTTATGGATATTCGACTTATGGATATTCTACCCCAATCCTTGTATCTAGCATGTACGGTCTGTGAGCCAGTGTGGGTGGCGCAGGAGACCCCACGCCTCATAAGATACCCACTCTACTGTAATCATAAAGCCGGCAAAGCTGGTGGAGATCGTGTAGGAAGAGTGGTCTAGGACTGGGACAAAATGTACTTGCAAATGAAACATCTTCGCAGTTTTATATCAGATGCATATATACATATCATATCTCATCGTATTATATCTTTGAATGTTCAAAGCAAGAAATCAACTGTTACAGAGCACGCGACTGGAGCATGACATTACCGGCGGCACACTGATCGCCGCAAATACCTTGACACTGAGGGTCTTGAAGCTCGGCCACTCTGGCGGTTATACCTGTCACGTGAGAAACGCTGTCGGCGAAGCAATGAGCCATCCAATCAATATCCACATGAAGTGTGAGTGGAGTCGGAAAATTCATCATTGCAACTTGAAAGTGCACTGTCATACGAGTATTCGATTCAATATTAGTATAATTGCAGCGATAAGCCATACACAATATCCGAAAAAAACAACATTGTTCCCGATGACGGCATTCACTTTGTTCGAATTTATTTTTTGCGTTAGAATTCTCACAAGATATTTTTCATCAATCCTATGGAGATTGTCCGTTGAGCAATTGCACGTTGGATCAAATTTATGTCCACGTAGGATTTTTTTTGGCCTTGGAACATGCTATTTCATAATCTTTTTCTCCCGTTTCGATGCCTTCATTTGCCTCTCATCGGCGCAGATGCCCCGAGATGCAGCGCGGGATTCAAGACGACGGAGATCAGCGCAGCGCCGCGCGAGGTTATCCGTCTCAGGTGTATGGTCGATGCCCAGCCGAGCGAGACGGTGAGATTTTCATGGACGTTCAATGGCTCCAGGGGGGACGTTTCGCCGATACCAAACTCGAGGGCGCAAAACAAAGCTCTGATCAGTGTACTCGAGTATGTACCAACGGTCGACGGAGATTACGGTACACTGGCTTGCTGGGCGAGCAACAGCGTTGGGAGACAGCGTACACCGTGTACGTTCAACGTCGTCCAAGCCCGTGAGTCTCCCAAGGGAACCATTTGATTTTTTTCCCCCGTACAATATTACACCTTCCCGCATTTCGAAATTCCCCCGCGACTCGTTTCGTTCCTTGAATCTTGTTGTCTTTTGCCCTGAATTATTAATGCTTTTTTCTCTGGCCACTCGACTCTCCGATTTTTCGGCTTGCTCCCCGGGGTCACTAGGAGACATGAATGCGAGGGGAGATTTTTGCGGACATGTGTCCCATTTTGGAAGCCTCCCGAAGTTTCGTTGCTGGGTAACATTTGCTCTCGTGTTTGGGGCGCCAGCCTGGCAAACCTTTCGTAAACTGGATTGAGCGATGATTGGGAGAATTCAAATCGAAAAGGCATTTGTGCCGATGATATTTTTGGGGGGAAAGAGAATGGTGATGGTGCCAATTTTTTTTTCATAGATTTTCTTTCACCGACAAACGTTTTACCTACAGTCAATGACGAGGGATTTTAAATGCCAATGATGTCATCAAAGAGCCTATGTCTCGATACAACTATACTTGAATGTCTTTCGAGTCGTACGTAGGATGAAATAAAACTTTGATTCCAAAGTGGGGATAATTATACATACCTTGCTTAATGTTTAAGGACTTAGATGTAGTTGACATTTTTTTCAACATCGATTTGTAGTTGCTGGCAGTTTCTCAAAAAGTAAAAATTGATATTCTGACAGTTCTGGCCTATGTTGAAAGTTCTCTAGCTCATTCGGAAACTTGTTCGAAATCGATTGCAAAATTGCTACCGAACAGACAGACAGACAACCAAGAAAGCAAGTTAATAAAAACGTGGCCAAAAGGGAATCACCGTATGTTTGAGGAAAATATTAATGGTAAAACTTGAAAAAATGTAACTAGCAGAATTTTCGGAGCTGCGACTTTTCAGAGAAAATGTACAAATGTCTAAATCTGCTAAATTTGCACGAATTTTTTTTTCCACTTCATGGTTGGGTACAGTAATTGATTTGGACTTATTTATCTTAAGCGCCGCTGTATTTTACCAATGATTCAGAACGACTCTCCTTATGCCCTCAGAAAATACGACTCTCCGCAAAAAGGTATTGCTGAAATACAGTTTTTCTCAAAATCACTTTTTCAAAACCGTTGACCACGAGCTCTCGAAAACCACTGCATCGATCAACTTCAAATTTGAAATGCATTTTTTACACTTCAAAAAGCAATGCTTGAACGGGGGATTTTTATATTCGATGCATGTTATTTTTGTATCAACGAAAATACAGAATTTTTTCACCCAAAATCGATACTTTCGGTCTGGCCTGCGGCAATTTTTCACGAAAAATCAATGTTTCGTTAAATTTTTCGTCCAAGCACTGGACAGCTTCATGCAGAACCTAAATGCGTTTGATTCCTGTCTTTCGTATGATCTTTCAATCCAAACATTGTAAAAGACACCAAACGCTCTAATAGCAAAAACAAATGGTAACATGCACACGACAGCCCAGAGAAAAATCACGAAAGTTCCACTTTTTCCGGCCACCGGTGTAGCCCATTGATGATCCATTGAAACCGAATAGCCGTGGAATTTCAATGTCTGCATACCTTTAGCGAGATTCTGCAGATTTATGATAAATTATGGTGTTCTATACTGCAGCGAAAAGAGGTATTGATGTTTTTGGAGAATTGCTTCGCGAGGGTGAATTTCGAGTGAAGTACGTGAAGAAGGAATTGAATGGAACGGCTTGACTAGTTGCATCATTCCTTGTTGATACTATAGAACACAATTTGGACCGAGATACTTCACTGGCGTATTACGGGAGAACGTAATATACTCGATTTAATCGGACAGAACGAATTATTTGAGAGCTTTCCTTCTTGTCTAGTGTTGGCCCTGTTACGAACCCACGTACCCTGTCTTTGCCTCCCTCGTACCAATTTCCTCGGGTATATTTGTTGCCAATATATATACGGCAAGGCTCTTCTGCTACTGAAAGTCAGGCAAAGGCTTCGTACTTTTACTCACTCACTCGTTTTCCTCGTCTCTTTTCCTCTCTCACGTTCCTCGGCCCCTTTCTCTCTCATCCATGTGCGGCGAGTCGAGTGGTTTGCCCTCGAGGTCCCTGAGTGGGTAAACGTTGAGTGGTGCCCCATTGAGAATACCTCTACGAAATCGGCCGGAAATTTCTCTCTCTCTCTCTGCGTGCACGTGCGCGTGAGTGGGTGTGAGTGTGGTGCCAGGTTTGAACTTCATTCCATTCTAACATTATCAGGTTCGTACCATAAATGTGTAAACAGAGCGGCTACCACTCGTTATAAAAAAATTTATCTGACTTTCGGACGTTTTTCACTACCTAAATGTCCGACTCTTCATATAGTGTGATCAAGGGTCAGTTTTCCTTACACTCGATATGAGTTGAAGGCAAAATGACTTTAAACTGTACATTCAGCCAACAAAAAAATGCATTTTTGTGAAGCGTCTATATGGAGTGCCCCCAGAACTTTTGTTAGATTTGTACAATACTCCTATAGTGGATTTTTCATCGCTTTACATTAGAAGAACTTTGATCTTTGTTTCATTCTGATCGGTGAACTACTTGTGGGTAAAACTGCAAAACTTGACACGCCTTTTTTAGAGGGGTGGTTTTCCCCCTTAAAACCGTTTTTCTGCGGGTAAAAAAAAATACGTGTCTAATAGTTTTCAATGCTTTATCACATATATGAGTTTCAACAAAATCGACGGCGGACACTTAAGTGATGTGCCTTGTCAGGCACACGAAATATTCGACCCAAGTTCAACTCGAGTTCAAGTCAAAATTAAAATGTCATGAGGTTTCAATTTTGGTTCCAGCTCGACCACTGTTTCCAAGCATGAACTCTTCGATAGATTTTGGGTTACCATTTTTCATCCAAATCGCACTTCATTGTTGTCTCAACATTGAACCTGAGAGTGTACATCAAAGACGAAAACTTAATTCGTGCTAAAAATACAAGCAAACCAATTAAGCTTTGAATTCAAGTTGAATCCCATGCTTGCAAACTCGGGGCTTCTACTTAGAAATTCCATGACAGATTGCCAAAGTATCTGTCAAAGGAGCAAAAATCTCATCTAACTGTAAATATGTTCAAGGCAAGCTCTACTCTGAAAAAAAAACCTAGAAATAAAGTTACTAAACTGGCACTTTACTGCCTGAACAAAATGTTCGATACGTATGGCGATTGAAACCTCATGTTACATCCATTCATACACTTTGCTGAATATTCCACACTGAATGAGCATCCATTTGGCTTTGAGGGGACAGGGAGAATTCGCTCGGTGCATAACCCGTTTACCAAAAGCCAAATAAACCGAGATAAACTACAGCCCTAACTGGCCTTTTTGCTTTCGCTTTACACGGGACATTAATGTTTTTTTATTCGTGACAAAAAGCCAATGGCGATTCATCGATTTAAGCCGAGTGATTTATGAGTCCAAAAATCTCCCGATGAAAAATAGAGTGACGCCTCACGGTGCATACACATTGTGGCTCGGGAAAGCTTTCTCATTCATAGCCGCTAGCGTATTAGTCCCAGATCGAAACTAATTTCTTCTATCATAATTTATCGCCCATAAAAATTATCCTCTGAAAATCATCCACACGTACAAGCTTCCAATAAATTTCGTTTTTTTTCTATTCGTTTGATGACGTCACGACTCTATCGTGAAACTTTTTGTCCGCGTTTACAATGGAAGTGCATTTCGAATTTTCCAAATGTTGAACAACTTCGGAGAGTAGCTTTTGAGCGCAACACAAGCGTGTTCGAAATAAAGTGGGAGCATTTGAAATGTTTCGCAGAGTTACCGCAGAGACCGACCGACTGTTCGATTCACAACGAGAGCAGCGCCCTCGAGGTAAATTGCCTGCCTGGCCCGGACGGTGGTTCGCCCCAACACTTTTTGCTGGAGGTGCGCAGCAGTCATCAAGACGGCAACGAATTGGTACTGACGTCACAGACCCTGCAAACACCCCAGAGCGACCAGGGAATCGCGGGCGAATCACCGCCAATCTACCAGGAGATAAATCCTCGCCCGAGCTTCCATTTGCACGATCTCGATCCGGACTTCGACTATAACGTTGCGGTTTACGCGGTCAATGGGCGCGGAAGGAGCGAACCCGCCTTGTTGCGAAATGTTCGAATCTCCGAAACATTGGCGAACAAGCTCGAACGCTCCGGTGGTTTCGTCCTGAAGGATCTTCAAAGTGTCATTCCCCAGGCCAATTCGGAAAACATGGTCATGATTCTCGCAATTATAGGTTTGTGTACATGACATTTATTTTTTTCCCCCATAAGTCTTCATTCCCCATAAGTTTTCATTCGTCGTTTGCCTTTTTTTTTTATTTTCCGATATTCGCGTAAGGGAGGACACCACTGTAACTGCCCATTTTTGAACGTTTTTTCAGATTTTTTTACCCTTAACAGTCATCGGGGGTTGAATCGACCCCAGCCGTTGTTCGACATTTTCTTATATTAAAAATTACACAACTTGAAAATAATCGGCATGGTCTTACACACAAGGGTTAAAAATGCATTGTAGTATTTTTTAAAAAATCTTTCAATTTTTTATCACTCTCCGAAGTTGATTACACCCCCAATGACTATTACGTCACAATCTGGAGGTGTGACTGGCAAGGGTAACAGAAAAAATAACATACATGGTCAAAAGAACTTTTAGGCTTAAGTATATATTGAAGTATGTAAAAAAAAATCAAAAGTATACAAATTGGCGACGTTGGAGTCGCTTTAGCAGTGGTTTTTAGCCAACCCTCTCCGCCGCACGCAGTAGATCTGTCGTCGATTTAATTCTAGAACTAAGACCGAAATATTTTCGTTAATTATATTAGATTGAGCAATCAAGTACGGGAGGAAATTGGAAAATAATGAAAAGAAAGAAATCGAGACGAGTTTGAACAAAAAAGTTCGATTTTTCAACCATAATTTTCATATAAGAAGGGATTTTCGTGTAAAAATGATTTTCATATAAAAATGATTTTCATATGAAAATGATTTTCATATAAAAATGATTTTCATATAAAACTGATTTTCATATAAAAGTGATTTTTATATAAAAAGTGATATATTTTTTACAATTTTCAATTAATCAAAAAAAGCCCTCGTAATTGACTGTTAAGGGGAGGGTAGGGGTTTCAGTGTGAAAAAAAACACTTTTTCGCGAATTTTTTTCATCTATATGGATAGAGTAAATTTATTGAAACCTTTTGTACATTGTTAAGTGTCATTTCAAGAACATTCCGTGAAATTTGTACGCGAAAATATCCACAAACAAGCCGGTGACAAAGCTTTTCCAAGAACGCCTTTGGAAAAACACGATTTGCGGTGTTCAATGTATCTCAGCTAGAAATTATCTGAAATCAAGTACTATTAAAATTTAGTCAATCTATCATCAAATCCTCCCCCCAACGGTCTTTGATATTTTTTTTTTTTCGTTTCGAAATTTTTAGTGGTCATGTAAAGTGAAAAGTGGTATTTTTCACGAAAAATTCTGCCATTTTGGGGGTGGAAAACCCCCTCAATGTAAAAAAAAAAATCTCAAACTAACCGTTAGGGGGAGGTGGTTTATATGTAGAAAGTGTGTACCAAGTTTGAAATAAATCGGTCATGTAGTTCTCAAATGGCAGCAGTGAACACGGACTTTGAAAAAGTGGTTTCGAGAAAAACGCGTTTGAAGTGTCAGCTACAGTTTGAAACGCGAGCTACAGTGTTAGAGGAGCGGGACTAAATAGCCAATAACTTCGAGAGTTTTGCTCTGATTGACTTGAAATTTTGGGATTATATTCTTGAAATGTTTAACTATAAGAAAAGACGAAAAAATCGATTTTTCAAAAGTGCAAACCCCTACCCTCCCTTTAGGGCAATCTAAGAAGCTACAGTCCAAATTTCAAGTCGATTGGACGAAAATTGTTCGACTTCTGCTTTGTGCCAATTTCAAAAACATGGTTTTCAGAAAAACGTGTTTAAAATCAACGGTTTTATAGACGCTACAGCTGATGCCATTTTTCCCCGTAATCTAATGCCACCTATTGGTAGAAAATAAAACTATTTCTAGTCGCTAACTTTTTCCCCAAAGATAATAGACTTACAAGACTAGAGAACTGCGTCTACCGGCGTGGCATCGCCGAAGGCGCTTCTCAGCACTCGGATACTCCCCTCAAAAATAGCTCGAGAACCACTTTAGAACTTTTTTGTACCTATCAACGGATATGCATCAAATTTTGGACGGTTCAAACGATTTCTTAAGTGTTTTCAAAAAAACGATGTTTCGACAATTTTACAAAGCTGTCCTCCCTTAAATTATCACGACAGACCGAAACCTCTGCATGTAGCAAACAACGACGAAGCAAATATTTGTTGCTGATAACTCAATTCATGATTTACGAATTTCTCGAAGAAATCTCGGTGATACCACGTACGCGTATGATGCTTTTGAAAAATCAGGCTTTCAGTCTTGGACCTTACCATTGAGACAGATTATCATTAAGTTTGGCAAAGATCGTGAAGAATACTTTCGACAACACTTCGCTTGGACTTTATTGAACGAGGGTCGGGAATGAAGATTTTTTTTCATCCTGCGTTTTTCCAAAAAGAAAACACAGCAGGTATTTTGGATAGAACGCCCAAAAAAAATCCGGCAAAGAACTTCTGCGATTGTTTTTTCTATTTTCTTCATTTAACACGACGATATACGATAATTTTCAGGGGATGCGAAGTAAGAAGCATGAAATATAAATAAAGAAAAAGTCAATTTATTCTTGAAGGTATTGGCAAAGATTGATCGACTAAGATTTATATAGATAAAATCTATAATTAAAACAATATATTGAAAATTATATTTTTCAATCTTAAATGGAAAAATTATCTCGCAGTCTATAGATGGTTTTGATGATCTCGCCTCGCTTCGACGTCCGGAGATTGTGCATCAAGTGATACATTCAAGATCAATGAGACATGAACATATTAAAGGGAGATCTACACCTAGAACTCGGAAAAAAGGTCATTTTTGTGAATTTTTTCAAGGAAAACTATTTGAAATTTCGGATTGGGGTCTTAATTATCGAAAAGTATATACATTCAAAAATATGTTTAATTTTCTTTATTTAAAAATATCAAAAATATACAAGGATATTGTATGATCCTTGGAGCGTCATGAAAAAATCGGTTCCCAAAATTTCTCGAAAACCAATGAACCGATTGCCTTGAGGTTTTTTGTGGTTATTCTATACACCATTATCTAGTACTTGTCATAGGATTTTTGTTTCCGTTACTTAGTTTTTGTTTTATAGGCAAAATAATAACTAACTTTTGGCCCAAAAATCACTATTTATGTTCAAACGTCCGCCATTTTGTCATAAATCGATATTTTTAAAATCAGCTATGACAATTACTACATAATGGTGTATAGAATAACCAAAAAAATACCTCAAGGCAATTGGTTCATTGGTTTTCGACAAATTTTGGGTACCGATTTTTTTACGACGCTCCAAGGATCATACAATATCCTTGTATATTTTTGATATTTTTAAAGAAAGAATGGGATTTTCCATTCCCATTGTTTTTCCGGCTCCCAGATGTATATCTGCCCTTAACAAATGGAAAAATTGCTTCTCTTTATCTAGGAGGATCAAAATCAGTTGGTTCTTCAATATTTTCCTCTGCGTCAGACTTAGGTCAGCTTTCGGTTTCTCTAAGAGCAAATGTGCCTTGGATACCCGTGCAGAAGTTTGTTGGGGAGTCGTCGGCTCCTACTACGTCCATATAGGGATTTGACAGGGAAGCCGCTCGTAGAGAGCCCGCATTGGAATTCGATTGGATTCCGCGCTATATCCCGTTTGATGTCGTTTGAGAATTTTTTATTTGAAATTCTCAACCGGAGTTTGTCGGATCTCCCAAAAAAAATATCCTTTCGTGATCCCGTGAATAAATTTGTTGGAGAGCCCTGAGATGCACCCCCATCTCTATAGGGATTTGTTAGGGACACCGCACATGGGGAGCCTCCATTGAGAACCAGTTGGATTCTGCACTGTTCCTCGATGAACGCTGTTTGAGCATTCCCACCACGTTCGAATCGAAAATATGTGAACAATCATGAGAAAAAACTCGGCGTGCCGGAACATAACTTGCATGATTCGTGAGCAGGTACGTGTGCGGTGATATCGTGCCAAAGTGCAGTAAAATCAATAACAAACGATAATTACCGTGAATTTTCAATGATGTGATTCAGATTGATGTTTGACATTTACATGTTTTTAATAAATTGCTGATGTACCTTTTCTTTTTCATGGGGAAGATTTCTTCACCATTTTTTAGGCTTTGGGTATGTTTCACTACTACTTTTGGCTGTTGCATGGTATTCTTATTAATCTTAAAAAATGACGGAGGTACCGCACGGTCTTCTAGACGCGTTGTGATGGATATTTTTAGACGATGGGATACGTAACGCCGGCGGGGTTAATCTGAAAGGAACCAACGAAAATTAGTTTTTCATTAACACTCATACGCAGAATATAAACCAAGAAAAAGTGAGAAATGTTGAAAATTGATGAATTGGTGCTCTTTGACACAAAAATATTGAATCGTCCGAAAAAAATGGCCACATTTTGCAATCATTTTTTTTTCCTTTCAAGCACATTCAGGGTCGTGCTTGAGACAATAAGGTTACAAAGATTTATACTAAATTTCATCAGAACCGGTCGACTAGTTTTTTTTACCTATACGTCACGCCAGTTTTGAAAATGCAGTTTAAAAGACCGTGCCATACCTCCGCCATTTTTAAAGATTAATGAATAAAAAAATTCCACGTAACAGCCAAAAGTAGTAATAAAACGTTTCCTTAGTCTCAAAATGGTGACGAAATCTTTCGTTAAAAATCATGCAAATCAGCAATCCTTTTGCTCGCCGGAAGATATCTGCCCCCTCAAGCTATTTACACTTGTTTACGATAAGATTTATACTATTCCAAGCTCCACTTAATCTGGATATCATTATATTTTGTTAAAAACCATCAACGTACAGACTGCGTACAGTATAGGGATCAAATGCCATGACCCATTAAGTCCCTGTCAGGAAGTAGGGACGAGCTTAAGAATGCAGGTGCACAGCTCGTGCTCATGGTGCTGAAGTTTGCATCGTTGGAACGCAACGAAAGTTCCGTTTTACATTTTATTTTCCACACTTTTATTATTATAAGCGATCTTTTTTTTCTAGATTTTTGTGTAGATCGCGAAATAAATATCTTAAAAAATGATTGATGGATTTTTGTAGGAGGTCTGTCAAAGTAAATTAAATTCGTTGCACGCCAACGTTGCAAACTTCAGCATCGTTCGTGCTCGTGCCTCCAATACGTAGGTAGATTTCTCCTCGAATATTTAATTCAGTTATCATTTTATGTCATCAGCTTATCGTCCTTCTATAGACGAAATACTAGTGTATCTAGAGGAATAAAACGATTCCAAATTCTTCTAAGAAACATTATTTTGATACGTCTTCCTTTTCGCAACTTATTTCGCGTGTGCATTTAAAATGGGACATCCTGTACACGAATATCACGCAAGTTTAAAAAGAAATCCCTTCTCCACTCGGCACACAGGCTTCTTCACGTGGTTATGTACTCTAGCAGGAATAAGGAAAAGCTGAATATTCTTTACTTCCTCGTACAGCATAACCGAACGAGCTCGCTCCCGTTTCGAAAAGAGAACGACGGGGCTGAAAGGGAAAGACCAAGAGAGAGAAAGAGAGAGAGGGAGAGAGAGAGAGAGAGAGAGAGAGAGAGAGAGAGAGAGAGAGAGAGAGAGAGAGAGAGAGAGCGAGAGAGAGAGCAGGATCCTTGCGCATCGGCGAAGTCTATCCGGTTTGAATAACGGTTGAATCGCGTCGAACCGAGTCCTCTCCATGCTCGAGGAGGCGGCAAGAATCGTACAGACTGAGTGAAGAAGCTCTTCCCGCTCCGCCTTTCGAAAAACGCGGCATCGTTCCAAAGTTTCGGAGATTCAGATATCCCGAGGTGGAGAAGTATCCGCGCTAGTGCTACAATTGCCTTTACGCGAAGCTTTGACAATACTATAGCAACAATAAGACACTAGTTATGGAAAGTCGTACGAACCCCCCAACTCGCCATCCCACAAATGATCAACAGAGTAGTGTATAGCTGGAAGATGGGCAGGAAGAATAGTCGTTCAAATTCATCGATTTTTCTCGCATTGTAACATTTTCCATCAAGGTACATTTTGATCCTAAGATGGGAGCGAAGGACTGGAACAGATGGAATTATACTCGTCGAGAACGTCGCAGCCCAATGATGGCACACTCGAGAATTTGAGAAAGACCTCGAAGAATCCGGGAGATGAACACAAAGACAGGGAGGGTGTGGGAGGGACAGCCAAGGGTGGGAGCAGTACAGATTAATATATGGACAGAAAAGCAATCGGACGTGTTTTTTTTTGGTAAGGGGATGGTGCTAGAATGCGAAACTGGAAGCGAAGAGCCGAACGAGCAGACCGATTAATCCTCTTTGTCAGTTTAATTGAGACCGATGCGTGTCACCCGAGGGTGGTCGCGTTGTCAATCGTTATTGGGAACGGTTATCCATTTATAGAACGCGATAGGGGATGAAGAGAGCGATAGAGGTGGCCAATGCTCCATCACCCGCACTTTCCACTTCTTTCCCATCCTTTATATCCAAACTCGTTGCTCGATGCATATTTCTGCATCGAGCCCTCTGCTTTTTCATTCCTCGATGCCTCCCGATCTGCAGTCTCGTTCCATCAATGATAATTGAAATTCGCACTACGAGAGAGACCTGACGCGATATTTCTGCAACAACGTATTCGCACATAGTACCTCTAGAGAGAGAGATGATGATGGTGATGCTGATGATAATGATGATGATGATGATGATGATGATGATGATGATGATGATGATGATGATGATGATGATGATGATGATGATGATGATGATGATGATGATGATGATGATGATGAAAGGTCAAAGTACTTTGTCATACTCGATACATTTCGCCACTGTCACTCATTTTTTTCCCCAATGCTAGTTTGCTCATCAATCATTCCCATTAAATTCCGGCGCGACACGGGACGGAAAATGATTTGTCAGTATGCCTCGAAATATCGTCGAAATAAAAAAATCGAATTATCCGTGAATATTTGAAAAGAGTATGTAAATTATGGTACAGAGAGGACTTTTCAAATAGATCTATATCTCTCGAATAATTGTAACTTTACATTAGATTTCAATTTTTTTGTAAAAGGAATGAACCCTTCTCGATATTTCATTCGACTCTGGTACTGTCACGTGACTTTTCATCCCTCGCCATCTATCTTACCCGAAATTATCAAATATTGGTATATGTGCACACCCATATCCAAAAGTCAAGGTATGTTGTCCCTCGTCGAATAATTGAAATATTCAATGTTTTTACGAACATCAGCCGCAGGCTTAGCAATTAAAAATGTACTCCGGTATCTATTTGCACGCTGTGAGTTTTTCTTTCCCACATTGAAGGATCCCTGCGGCGTTAAGCAGTAGCTTTTTCCCTCCACTTCTGCTCACAGTTGTCGCACAGTTCTTTACGTCTCGCCAATTTTCCTTTCCCACCCTCGTAGACCCGCTATTTTTTCTCTGTGCAACAATAGAAATATCGCGCAATTGAGCCGAGCATGTATCCACGCAACGTACCAACAGAAGCAATATAACTGCGCGGAACGCGGAAATAAAAATTCGAAATACGTGGGAATGGCACGGGCACCTGTGCAATCCAACTGAGCTAGCGCGATGTATCCAACACACCGTTTGGCCCGGGGTTCTTCGATATAGGAAATTTCCATTTTTTTCACGAACGATGAAAATCGTCTCGGATTTTTTTTCATCCTGAGTGGTTTTTTTGGTACCCTGCAGGCGGAGCTTCCTTGACTCTTGTGGGTATTGGAATTCTCATTGGCGTCGTGGTTTGCCGGAAGCGTACGACAACTACGGTACGCCGAGACGTTCTCGATGATTTGACAACACCGACTTACGTATCCGCCCAGAGAATCGAACCCAGAGTCAGATACGGCACCGTAGATCGTCGGCGATCACAAAGAACGAGTCTTTATATCGACGACAGTCGAAACGGTAAGTAAAGTTTACGTCAAGTTTTCGTCACTATTTTTGTCTGCTCGAGCCGATACACAGAAACAAAACAAAAAGATGAGCGATACGATTTTGTATGCATCCCTGATTGTCTTAATTTTTTTAACGACAGTTTCTCTCCCGAAAGCCTTTTTTGGAAAACCTCTTAAGGGGTCTTATCACTTTAGACGCTGAAAAAGGCTACTTTCATGAATTTTTTTATAGGTTTATATTATAGATATTGATAGGAAAGTTGTTACACTTAATAAATACACTTTTGGAATACAAAATGGCGGACATTTTTTCGAAAAAACAATAAAAACGTATCTTTTCACCGTTTTTGGCAAAAAAAAATAGTAAATATCAAAATTTACGGAATCCTTGATATGTGCTATAGCTATTGTTGTAAAGAATATGTGGTTAACGTTTCATAAGGATCGGTTCAGTAGTTTCGAAGATTTTATCCACAAGCCGTTGAAAAACGTTGTTTCGAGAAAAACGCATTTAAAGTTTGGTTGGTTTACATAAATACATAAAAAAAATTTCTGTGTATTTCTAAAGAGTATCTATTAAGTGTAACAACTTTTATATCAATATCTGTAATATAAACATGTAAAAAAAATTCATGAAAATAGCCTTTTTCTAGCGTCTAACGTGAGAAAACCCCTTCACAGATGATGCCTAGTTGTAACAGTCGAAAACGTTCATGCTTGTGGGACTTTGTGGGGATTTTTTTCAGAAAATCGTGATGATAAATCACTACAAAAATTAGGTATTTCAAAAATAACAGTCTATGAGTTTGTCAATTTTGATTCGATCGCCATGAAGTTTTTAGGGAACATTTATAAGATAATATACTGCCAAAGTATGTTGATCAGGAACAATGTGATTTTTCGATTTTTACAACGAGGCATAACGCCCCTAACGCGAAACATCACACAATCCGGATAGCATGGAAGTACATGGAAGATCTTCGCAATTTCTTCAGTCTGCTCGCCAAAAAAAACTCACATTCACCTGTTTCTTTGATCCTCGAAAGTTACTACCATCAATGATAGGGTACACCGAAAACATATAGATGCAGAACAAAATCAATACAAAGCTGAGAAAATAATAAATAACCATATACGTCGACATAGACACGTGAGAAAGAGCAAAAGACGTCGCATTGCGATTCCTATTCGCCCCATAGCTAATCCGACGACTCATTCTCAGTCTGTCTCCTTGCTCGTTAGATTTTCCTTTGAACCTCCCGAATTCCTTTGAAGCGCAAGGATACCGGCCCCGTCTCGTTATCACAATGCACGGCTATGGTAGGCTTCGAAAAGCCTTGCCTCGCGATCGTACGATGTATTACGCTCTTCAAGCTCTCTACCCGGGAAACTCGCGGCGCAGGGAAAAGTTATTTGCCAGCCCGTTAAGTCTTTATACAGCGAGACGTTGAACCTTCAGATTCTCGTCCGCGTCGATGCTTTGCGGTCTTTTTATCCTTATACGTAAGCTCCGTAGACGCGACAGGCCCGAACTCCTTTTTCAACCGTGGCACCCTCTTTTTAGCCCTTCTCTTCTTTCCGACCAAACCTAAATGCGCTGGAGAGGCACAGCCAGAAAAAGAGAGAGAGAGAGAGAGAGAGCGAGAGATGGAGATGGAGATGGAGCTAGAGGTAGACGTAGAGGTAGAGGTCAAGGTAGAGGTCAAGGTAGAGGTCGATGTCGAGGTCGAGGTAGAGCTTGAGGTCGAGGTAGAGGTAGAGCTTGAGGTCGAGGTAGAGGTAGAGGCAGAGGTAGATCTAGATGTATAGGTAGAGCTAGAGCTAGAGCTAGAGCTAGAGATAGAGATAGAGATGGAGATATAGATAGAGGTAGAGCTAGAGATAGAGATAGAGATAGAGATAGAGATAGAGATAGAGATAGAGATAGAGCTAGAGCTAGAGCTAGAGATAGAGATGGAGCTAGAGCTAGAGATGGAGATGGAGATGGAGATGGAGATGGAAATGGAAATGGAGATGGAGATAGAGATAGAGATAGAGATAGAGATAGAGATAGAGATAGAGATAGAGATAGAGCTAGAGCTAGAGCTAGAGCTAGAGCTAGAGCTAGAGCTAGAGATAGAGATAGAGATAGAGATAGAGATAGAGATAGAGATAGAGATAGAGATAGAGATAGAGATAGAGATAGAGATAGAGATAGAGATAGAGATGAAGATAGAGATAGAGATAAAGATAGAGATAGAGATAGAGATAGAGATAGAGATAGAGATAGAGATAGAGATAGAGATAGAGATAGAGATAGAGATAGAGATAGAGATAGAGATGGAGATGGAGATGGAGATGGAGATGGAGATGGAGATGGAGATGGAGATAGAGATAGAGATAGAGATAGAGATAGAGATAGAGATAGAGATAGAGATAGAGATAGAGATAGAGATAGAGATAGAGATAGAGATAGAGATAGAGATAGAGATAGAGATAGAGATAGAGATAGAGATAGAGATAGAGATAGAGATAGAGATAGAGAGAGAGAGAGAGAGAGAGAGAGAGAGAGAGAGAGAGAGAGAGAGAGAGAGAGAGAGAGAGAGAGAGAGAGAGAGAGACGATTCTCGATGAATGGCCTTCGCCTCAAGTGGAAAATCCCTCGTGGTGTAACAGGAGGAAGCGTACACTCGCCTCGTGCGACACACGAAGGCCAATTGCCCCGATGATCAAAGGAAGAGAGTATGTTCGGCATTCCGGAAAAACGGGCACTCCATCGTTCGTCCCTGGACGAACATCGCACGCGAAAGAAAGCATCGAGCCCCCAAATGTGACCCCATACTGCATGCCCTTTATCCTTTCTATCGCTGTTCTACTAAATCTCCGGGCTTTGTGATAAATCTTCGATGCTAAGAGACGAAAATTCGCCTCGGGGCTCCGGCGAACGACTTGCGGATGAAAATGTAACGGGCAGAAAAGGCATCAGCCTCGGGGCGTTATACTTTCTTTATGGAAAACAGAGCAAAAAAAATTCGATTGAAACATTCCTCTAGCGTGAATGTAAATTGGATTCCGGAAGGGAAAAAAATAATTCGCTGATAAGGTTGACCTAGCAAAGATTGCCACTGACGAAGACTAGTTGAGTTAAGATTCAGGGCAAGCTGCAATTTGGAAAAATTGCTGGTAGTTCTTGTGTTTCCAAGTCCAATTACTCATAAACATAGTTATCGGGGATACAAAAGGGGATGACAAACTTGCTTGGGTTGGTTGGGGCCAATAACGCACTCCAAGAAAGGGGGGGGGGGCACCTTACGTGTTATGAATGATTGTTACGTTGAGGGGTTGAACTCGGGGGAAAAATGAATTTGTTCTTTTTCCGGAAAAGCCGCTTTTCTAAAGATTTGACGAACATTGGACAAGTGATTTACTCGCCACACCGTGACACAAACAATTCTTACGCCAGTCCTTATACAGTATTAAGGCCGCTAGTGTACGTGACATACGTACGAAGATACACTTTTGTACGAAAAGTGGCAAGTAGACGTGGAGGAAGCATGCAAAAAAACGCGCAGCAGAGTTCCTACAACTTGAAAAGCGAAGTAAATGGCAAGCGTTAGGACAGACAGGGGAGTGGAGGATATGCACACGAGCGGGTCCTCCACACAAGTAACGACGTCGTCATCCTGCTTCGTTTTACCGTCTACCAAACTACCCCTGATGGCATTTCTCCTCCTAAAACTATTTAAAACTTGTAGCCCGGCCTCGTATCATATACAGTTAAATGCGGAAAGCGAGAAGAGAGGCGTAAGAGGCGGTTTCACTGGCCGTCGTAACGATAGTTTAGAAAAGAATCTCTTCGTCTATATCTTGCCCTCTTTCTCTCTCTTTCTTCGAAACGACCCCATCGTGGCACTAAGAAAGGGGTGATTCGCTTCATCGTAGTGCGAAAAGAAGCACGCGAATATCATCGTTTAATTGCAACACCCAAACTGTAATTCCAAGAACACGAATGGGGTGATTAAAGAGTTTCGATTGACGACGTGTCACCATTTGATTCGAATTTATACAGTACATTCTTTGTCAGGAAAAACGTGTTTAAACGGGGAGACGACCCCTCAAAGAGAGGCGTGTAACCCCTTAATTACATTTTTTTTCGATAAGTCCACAGTGGATTTTTCATCCCTTAACTTTAAAGAAATTTTGTTTTTTGTTTTACTCAAATCGGCGGACGGCTTGTGGGTGAAACTGCGAAACCACTCCTCGACACGCTCTTCTTTGAGGGCTGGTTTCCCCCCTTAGAACCGTTTTTTCGCACATGAAAAAAGATACGTGCCTAATGGGCTTCAATGCTTTCTCACGTATATAAGTTTCAGCGAAATCAACGGCGGATACTTTAGTCATTTACCTTATCAGTCACAAAGATCGCGAAATAAAAATAAAATTGAGTGTGCTTAAAACAAACGTACAATTATCGTTAAATCATACCGGTTTGATTACCGGTGAACCTTACACTGGTGTATACCTCACAAAAGGTTCATTCCTTAAAACGACTAAACTGGTTCAATACTATATTATTTGAAAGACTAATTTTTCTAATCTATAACGTTGAGGCACTAGCTTTCAGTACGTACCACTCAAGAATACAATTACGTTACACTGAATATAAGAGACCCGCACCAATGTCACCGACATATTAGCTAAACACCATAAAATGTTTTTTTCGTTGAAATTTTACGAAGCAGCGAAAATTAAACAGTAAGTCATCGGAACAGTCCATATCGGAATGTCAATAAATGATAGATGTGGAAAATGCCATTGCTTTCGGATCCGCTCCAATTCGCAGCGCGAACTACATTTCCGACTTGATTGAACCCTTTAAGGGGTCTTGTCTCTTATGCTAAAAACAGGCTATTTTCATGCATTTTTATGATAGGTTAATATTATGGATGTTAATGTCAAAGTTGTTACACTTGAGAAGATTTTTTTTAAATCTCTATTTATTTAAGTCACTAGACGAATTTATTTATTTAAGTCACTCGACGAATTTATTTATTTAAGTCACTAGACGAATTTTTTCATTTAAGACACTAGACGAATTTATTTATTTAAGTCACTAGAGTCACATAAACGAGAAAAAGGTAGTTAAAAAAATGTCCTAAAATATTGTAGGTCTGCGCTGTTGATGAAATCTTGGTGATGCATGATCCGAAACAAAAAATCAAGCAGTTTTAGATTCAGTATGTTAATGACTATAGCGCATATCATACGATTTTTGATATATCCAAAAATAACAAAATGCCGGACATTTTTCGAAAAAACAAAAAAAATGTTTTTGACAACAAAAAAAGTAGTAATATCAAAATTTAAAAAAATCCTTGATACGCGCTATAGCTATAGTTGTAAAGAATTTGTGGTTAAAATTTCATAAGGATCGGTTTAGTAGTTTCGAAGATTTTATCAACAAGCCGTCGGAAAACGTTGTTTCGAGAAAAGCGCGTTTAAAGTTTGTTTGGGTCACATAAATGCATTTTAAAAAATGTATGTGTTTCGAAATTGTACTTATTAAGTGTAACAACTTTCATACCAATACGTAAAATGCAAAAACTATCAAAAAATTCATGAGAATAGCCTTTTTAGCGTCTAAAGTGGGAACACCCCTTAATTCGTATGTGTGAAGAAGTATATGGCGACTTTTTTTGTCATTACATTATATAACAAACAAAGCACCGGTTGATATGCGGATCCGTGTAGATGTATATACGGGTCTGTTGCAATGATCGGTAATCGACGGAACGAGAAGAATCGGTACCAATTGGACTGTTGTAATCAATTTGCGAGCTCGTAGTACCGTCGAAGCCCTACGTCCGTGCGGTAGAAAGTTAGGCAATCGAAAGAGAAATGAAGCAACCAACGAACAAAAGTGTATGCGAGGAAAACACGGGAGACCCGCTCCTCGAGCTTGAGAAATGAAAAATGAAGAAATAAAAAACTCGAACGAGAATGGGAAAAAAAGCGAGGTCAAAATAAAAAATGGAAAACGAAAAACGAAAAAAAAATATGTCGGGCGCATGGGAGACGAGGTCGACCGAGTCATAAATTCTGCACCTTGCCACGCAAACGTCGAGATACGAGGAACGTAACTTCCGACGAGAGGGGAACCCCCTACCCGAGTGCTGCAAGCTTGCACCTCCGTTCTCGGTCTACTATGCTGCTGCTGTACCATAGTATGACTCACATCAGTGACTTGCGTTCGATGTTACATACACGTATATATCCTCTTACCGTACATATTTATATATATATATATATATATATATATATATATCTACGTTCGTTGGCACTAGAATGGTGTTTTAATATAGCGCAATCTCCACCTCGAACAAATTATTTTAGCCAAGAGAAACTTCATGGCTTCCCAATTTGCACGCTCGAGAATTTAAAGAGCTCGACTCCTCGTGGAGTATGATTTTTCATGTTGCACGAAATTGCGATCTTCTCTGCTCGTTCCGCAGGATAATAGAGTAGGCTTGACCAAATCGTACCTGCCACTAAATCCCACTACGATCGTATTTCGCATATCACGTGCTACACAACACCACTAATTTATGTAAATGAAGCTACTTGTAAAGTATGGTTGCGAGCAGCGAGAATTACACAAATTTGCGCCGCTGCTTCGTAAAATTTGCACAAAGTAATTTCATCATATTTAGATAATATATTGGTGACACTGGTGAAGCTATGTAAAATGCAGTGTAATAGAATTGTATTCTTGTGTAGTACGCACGGAAAAGTAGCACATCAACATTGGAGTCATAGTCAACTGAAGTCATTGAAACGAATAGTGCTCTCGTAAGCGTACGTGAAATTGTCACTTTGGGGAGAGATGATCCTAGGGAAGATAAACTAATTATATACAAGTATAACTTGCATATGTGAATAAAGAATAAGTGCGATGCTCATCGCGAAGATAAAGATTATAAAGAAGTAGATGACAGTTTTATTTATTATTATCCAGGGAAACCAACAAATCAATCATTTTTATCCCACGAATCTGATTTTTTATCCAATAAATCGGACATATTGAACATTTTTATTCATACAATCTGGATTCTCATCCAATACATCCACCAAATCAATCATTTTTATCCATAAAATCTGATTTTGTTTCCCATAAATCCAACGACTCAATAATTTTTACACGATAAATCCAACAAACCAATCACTTTTGTCCATAAAAGCTGACTTCTTATCCATTTAATCAATGAATCAAAATTTTTATCCATAAATACCTCGTGGATAATAAATCAAACTAATAAAAACGCAACAACTACCAGCTGTCCGCACTAAAGAGTGACGAACTTACAGAATTCTTTAGGAACCAAGACGTTCGTTGCATTCGTCAGTTTGAGGAAGAAGCCACACAAATTATCTCTAGCAACTCGATGTCGCCTGTGAAAAAATGCAAAAGCCTTTCATGAATTTATTTGATGGCGGAATCGTGTGCCATTCCACCTTAAGGAGGTACGATCATTACTACGAACCCAGCTTTCGGAATTGAATTTTTTACATGATTTTGACGAATACTTTATGCGCCTATTGCCAAAATTTGAGCTATCTTGACCGTTTAGTTTTTTCGCAATCAAACTGCAAAGTCGAGCACTTTGAGTGACCGAACCACGTCGTCTTATGGAGACGGTCAACCGGAAGTGCGGTGATCATGGTTTTTCTGCTCACGTATCCTGCTAAACCCGTTGGAAAACTGAAATTCGATAGATTAGATATAATAGATATTGTAAAAAATAAGAAAATCAATCTTCACCGTGCAGTTAAAGCACTGCATTACAAGAAAGTTTCCATTTCCGGTTGAAAATGGTCAGAACGACGAAATGGCAAATGGTCGGAACGACAAATGGTTTGGCGAACATAACCCAGCTTTGTTTTGAAATTAATTTGAATAGAAGCCGCCAAAAAATATGCAAACAACAATTTGTGGAGTTTTATCATTTATCACGTATCAATAATATTTATATTTTGTGCCAATCAATAATATTGATATATTGTGCCTATCGTGTTAATTGCGCTGCGGTAATTCAAGCCTATTTTAATAGGTTTCCGGCTGATTTTTTTTCGTCTTTTTAGTCCGTTTTTATGGTGGATATATTAATATTATTATTACGAAGATCACTACCGAGTCGTTGACAATCTAATTTTTCACTTTTTATTTGTTCACGTGCAATAAATTCAACATTTCCTACAATCGATAATACGTATAATCAACATAAGTAAACATCAATCAGAGCAGCTGTGAGTAAAATAAATTTAGACTCTTTTTTGACCCCGTGTTTCTTTCTTACATGTATCCGACTATACTAACATAAAGCTCAGTTTGTTTTCAAGCGTGCATATGGGAATCGTATTATCGTTTTTGTTCCAGAACCAGACCTCTTGCCGCACGTGGAAATCGAGCTCGAGAGGTAACCACGATATGACGGCAGTTCGACATATTTTCCTGTACAGCGATTAATTTAATGAACTTTCGACGAGAAAACAATGAGTGTACCTCGTGCCTTCGGAGGGTCCAAGAGACTGAAGAAAACTCGCGTTGAAGTATTCGGTCCAACTGATTGATATTAGATCAACGTCGAGCTTGTCATGTTTCCGGCCACGGTTTCCAAAGCGCACAAATTAATGTGCCCGCGTATGCGTGTTAATCAACGGTAAAAACATTTCAACCGTAACGCTCGTAATAACGATTTTATAGTGCAATAACGAAGTATCCGAGGAAACGCCCGTAATTTTGATAAAACATAGTGTACAGTCTTTATTTTTTACAACAGAAAACACTGCGAGTTAAAAAAGCCTCGTATTTCCAGTAGCCTTATGTTTGGGGGTATGACGAACGCGACGAATGCTCACGGCGATCGTTCGATCGATCGTCGCGTGACGCAACAGTTGTAATTTATTTATTATCTCATTTACGGACCTCATCGTACGAATTGCAGGGACAATTATGCAACAATCACGTGTACCTAATTAATGACGATAACGGAAGAAGGGCAACCGACCTATTGAATTGTATTATTATCTGTATTAATTAAGAGCCCGTGTAATTAAATGGACCTCACTTTTTTAAACAATTTCGACATCGTGCCTTCATTTATAACCTGCAACCATCAACTGCGACTCGTTCGTACGCGCGAGACGAGAGCACGAGCATCCAGGTGAGATCAACGATCTATCCTTCGCGCCATCATTGGACGACGATTCTTCGGTAACAATAGGCAATCGGACAGTAAGTACAAAAAACGTCAAATGTAGTTAGTATGAATTTTGATATAATTGAAACGACAATTCAATCAATATTTTTGTTGAATAATTATTATTTATGTTTTTAAATCAATAAATGAAATTTAATCATTCAAATATTTCAATCTGTTCTTCACCTCAAACGAAACACCAATCGCAGCGTGTGACGCCATACGTTTACTCTCTTGTTTACGTTTTCGTCTTCTGTTTACGTTTTTTACATGGAACCAGGATTCAACTAAGAACCTCAAACGTCACAAAAACGTGGAAAATAACACCTTGCACGTACTTCGAGGTTGGCCTGTCGTTTGTTTACACACATATGACGTTACGCGTTTTGAGACGTTGCGTTTTAGGTACTTAAAGGGTTATATGCAAAGTTGATGGAAAAAATTGAGATATGATCGTGAACTTTTTTAAGGACGTTATGAAGATTTTATTGGAAAAAACTAAATACAGTTTGTTGGAACTGGTCTCGGAGAACAAAATTAGAATTGGAACAATAAAAAAATATTAACTGTAGGACTTATGGCCCTTCCCCCGAAAAACCTTTTTTTAAAAGAGGCTTGCGGTGAACGTGATTAAAGGCGAACCGCTCAACTGAAATAAGAAAGTCAAAAAATTATGGTACAAGAATGTCATTCAGTGTACTCGAACGGTTTGTTTACAAAAAAAAAACTTTTTTTAAATACAAGAACCATTTTGCGAAAAAAAAATCGATTTTTGAGGTGTTGAGAATTTCGAGCAAAAAATTGCTTAAAAGCATCGCACATTTTTTTTATGAAAAAGGAACCGTTCAAGTATACCGAATAACATTCTTGTTCGATAATTTTTTGACTTTTTTTATTTCAGTTGAGCGGTTCGCCTTTAAGCACGTTCACCGCAAGTCTCTTAAAAAAAGGCTTTTCGGGGGAAGGGACATAAGTCCTACAATTGTTAATATTTTTTTATTGTTAAAATTCTAATTTTGTTCTCCGAGACCAGTTCCAACAAACTGTATTTAATTTTTTCCAATAAAATCTTCATAACGTCCTTAAAATAATTCACGAACATATCTCAATTTTTTCCATCAACTTTGTATATAACTCCTTAACCCCTTCGTTGGCATTGACGCAATAGTGCGTCGAATAATTCCGTGCCCTGTGTGGCATTGACGCAATAGTGCGTGAACCTTTATTTCCCTCTTTAACTTGCTCTGATTTGGAATCGGAGCCTCACTCGGGGGTTTTGGGACTCGCTGAATCCGAATTTGAAGTCAAAATTTGGAAATTCAAAATGGCGGCGCCAATATGGCGGTCAAAAATCAAAAACTTTACTCGATTTAGATGAAAATTAGTACTCCGGGATTTTTGAGGTCGCTTATTACGAATCTGAACTTTAAATTTGAAAATTCAAAATGGCGATGCTAGAATGGCGGACCGAAATTGAAAATTTTACTCGATTTAGATAAAAATTGGTACTCTGGGATTTTCGAGATCGCTTATTACGAATCTGAACACAAAATTCAAAAATTGTTTAATGGCGAATCTAATATGGCGGACGAAAGTGCAGAAACAGCTCAATTTGGATAAATTTTGGTACTCGGGGATTTTCGGAGACGCTGAGTGTGATGCTGAACGCAAAATGAAGGAATTTTTTATGGTGAATTCAATAACATGGAGCATAATAGAATAAATAGGTGGAAATATATGAAGCTTGAGTACCGAGTTTCATCTAAATCAATCTGGATTATTTGTATTTTCATTCGCCACATTGGTTCGTCATTGTGAATTTCTGAATTTTGAGTTCAAATTCGTAATCAGTACCCTCAAAAACCCCAGAGTACGAGTGTCAGGATAAAAAAAAAATGCCCTGCCATTTTGGGCACATTTTGTCGAATTCTCTCTGCCAACGAAGGGGTTAATAAGTTTTGTGTAAAATAACACTTTTCATGGCTGTATATCCATTGTGGTTCATTTCAAACACTTCCTAAAAATTTTTCTGATTCCCTATTATCTGTGGAACAATGGATCAGATTATGACGTATTTTCGTTCGGAACGAAACTCCACGAAGACAAAACTATCCCTTATCGCTGGCAATAATGTGTTGGTAACATATGATCCTAATGAGGATTAGAGATTTCCTAATAAATTCTCCCTTACGAAATTTTTCTCAACCGCAATAACACCGTGCAGATTGATCTCTAGCCACACCCAATCAAACCCAAGCGAGATTCACTAAATCAATCTTCCAACAATCGGCAACTGTTCATCGAGGATATTTTTCGCAGTTGGGTTTGAGTAAGCATATTTTCGACATCCAGCTATCTTGCCCTACCGTTTCGTCCTGGGATCGAGTGTCGCGTTTCCGGAATTGTCTTATCCAATTTGTCGATGTCTTTGAGTTAGAGAAGTGGACAAATATTTCGTGCGATTTTACGAAACACATGCTGAAACGGTTTCGAGCAAATTGGCATAGAGTAGCTCCGGGGGAGTTCGCCATAAGGGAGAGATGGCCAATAGAAATATTTTATAGATATATATGCTCACTCGATGTCACCTGTTACTGCTTAATTCGTTTCGCGTCACACACAGGTGTAAGCGTACGAGCAAAAGTTTGGCAAAAAAGGAAAAAGTATTATTACACATCATAAAGAGAGTCTGATAACGGTGCTGGGAGGTGGGAACTGAAATTTCCTAATGGCAAATGCTGGGACCATCGAGCTTGGGCCCAAACGTCAAAGCACAAATACTACTTTAAAATATCTGAAAAAAAACTTAAGCTTGTAAAATGTATATTTCATATTTTTTAAGTATCTACGTTTATGTACCTTTTAAGTACTTGCACCGATGATGGGTGACCAAGGAAGGGACGTTTTAGTACAGTACCTTCTAAATAAAAGCTTGTTTTTAAAAAGTTTTTTCACGTTTATTTTTTGGAAATCATCTTCAAGTTAAATGTTGAAAGTTTCGTTACAAATGGAGATAAGTAAAGAAACATCTGTACTATTATTTTAATGGGTCCTTGAAAAATTTGTCGCCAACTACCCCAGACTTATCCTATTCACAGGCTCTCTTGGGTTAGAGAAAGAAAAAGAAACACGTCGCGATGCGACTGAGAAAAAAGAGATAAAAGAGAATGAAAACGCATTTTTCAACCTCATGATTAAAACAAATATTTAAACCTTATGATAATAATTACTAAACAACGCATATGTTTTTGCAAAATAATGAAGATATTTATAGAAACGAGTTATCGATTAGAAGAAAACGTTCAATCGACCTGGAACGCGCGTAGCAATGCTTTTTCGCGCGAAGATCTTCGGCAGGTCAAAATTTCATAAAATTCTGACGATTTCGGATATTTTAGTAAAATTCGGAAAAATAATTCATAGCATTTTGAAATTTTCGTATACTTCAGTAAATTCGAGAAAAAAAACATAGGATTTTTAAGATTTCGTATACTTTAGTGAAATAAAAAAAGTGTACCAATACCTACCATATTGCTATTTTCTGCTATTCCCGAATTTAGTACTGTTCGTCATCCCACGTTCTCGATTCATCGAAAATAAAATGCGCACTTGTTGTTACGATCGCAGTCCGATCGCTCGGGAGAACGACGAAGAACCGCATCACCGATCACTAAGTACAAACACCGATGCACGTACGTATACTTATATACAGGATTGTACATGACAGTTGAGCGATCATCCGTAAACTCGTTTTCTTCTCGACTGTCGATTTTCGCAACGAGACATTGTTACTCCATCGTGAACAACGTGATTGATCGGGGCAAACGGATCGTCAATGAGATTTTTCGAGCATTACACCCTCTCTCTAAAGTACAAAAGGAAAAGATCTTTATCTTTCAATACTTTTGCTTTATATTCTTTGCCCCTGCTCTACAATGTTCTTGCTATTGTCAACGGAACAATTTGTCAGTATGGCGTTGGCTATCGCAGAGTTCTTGGATTGTGTCGTTAAATTTTCGTCGCTACACTTTATTGCTTCACAGAATTGATAGGATGGAGAGATCTTCTATTTTTCCGATTGGCTATCACGAAATATCTACTTATATATATATATATATATATATATATATATATTTCTCTTCCTCTATTCTCCATTGCCGGAAAGTCTCACAATACAATGGCTAAGGGTATTGCGTCTCCTCTCGTGCGCTATCTCATTATCAATTAAATCTGTGAGACCGAGCGAAACGACCAAAAGACCAATCGAAAACTTTTCGAGAATCATTCCTTCGCGGAAACTCGTGAAGATATAGCTCTCAATATATATATATATATATATATATATATATATATATATATATATATATATATATATATATATATATATATATATATATATATATATATATATATGTATGTATATGTATAATGGGAATCGATACTTTTGAAGTATTCCAAGCATCTTTAAAATTGGCGAGTTACTCCAACGAAAAGTGGGCATGAAGCATCTCTCCGCTATCGATTATTGTTGAAGACTTGTACGGGTCAAGGAAAAAATGATAGATCGTAACGACAAGAAGAAAAATCTTTTATTCTTCACGAATGCTACGATTTTTTTTTTCGTTTCATGTTTATTATTATGGAAACGAAAATCTCGAGCCTCGTCTCATTGTAGAAGCTTTTCTTTCGATTTTCCCTATTGTGTTATTCTTGTGTTTTCAGCGAGGTCCTTCCCACCATCGTTCCTCGTTTCATCGTAACGAGAGTCCATTACGATTAAGTGCTTCTTACGGGTGGGATATATAAGAGGCGAGGAATAAAAAGGGGATGTAGAGAGAAAGAGACCAAAGGTGGGCGGAAGCGCTCTCTGATTTGTATTGGTGTTTGGTGTTTGGTTTTTATGTGTAATAATATACATCTAAATTATGAGAATAATGAGGTGGTCCGCCCAGTAGTCGTCAGGGTCCTAGTGATCGTCATGTTTACATATTTAATAAGTATTTTAAGATGAGAATGCAGATATGCAATACATCGGCGTCCAGGAGGCATTCACTACGTTGCATCACATTGGGACACTGAAAGGTAGACGTATTCAAGAATAATCAAATCAAATGTATTCGGCTACACCGTCTATCTGCGATTTCAGCCGAATACTCCATTTTGACGTTAAAGTGAACCGCGTTACTTCTCGGGTGATTTGAGAATGCCTGAAGACTTGCGCGGAGCAAGTTTATCTTCAAGTTATAAATTAGAATCTTAGTTTTACGTTTTCCATTTTAAAAATATGGTTTTATGGTAATTTGCAACAAGTTTTCATATATGACGATCACTGGTTCAGCAATGTTAATACCCTGCCGATTAATTTCCACGGCTGTCGATAGCTGGGACAAGGTTGGCAAAAAAATCTTATGAATCGGATATCGATTTATAGAAAGTCAAAAAAGAAATATTGAGTCCGAAATTTAAATTTTCTAAACATTCTATGGACCAGTCATCGTCATATATGTATTCGCGATAATAAGAATATATATATATATATATATATATATATATATATATATATGTTACCGGCAATGTATATAATGCAGGCATTCTATAGAATACCTAGTTATTCTATACAATACCTAGGAATGATATAGAATGC
Source organism: Ophion costatus (assembly GCA_951751655.1). Classification (NCBI taxonomy): domain Eukaryota; kingdom Metazoa; phylum Arthropoda; class Insecta; order Hymenoptera; family Ichneumonidae; genus Ophion; species Ophion costatus. Next base: position 35,913,706 of record OX632356.1, read on the forward strand.
CATTAGGAGATCAGGTAGAATATGAAATGATGGATAAATAACACATCTTTCGTTTGCGCAAAATCATCAATTCAATAAATCGTTTCAATATAATGGTATTTGTTTGTTCTTACATACTGAACTATTGTGACATTTTCGTGTGCAGAGCGTTTTCTTCTTGAAACATAAGCACCCTTTACTATCACAATGCTGTTTGGCTTTGTTTGGGTTTGAAATAGCCATACGACACTGGACAAAATAAATAAAGTCGCAACGAGTTTACTGCCCACGCCGCGCGCCCTCTCGCCAACCGCATCTATTAAAGCCTTAGGCCGCAGTAACGGGTATAAAATCATGTGCGAATTTAACAATTCTTTTTCGCATGAAAAAGTGATTTACTCATAAAATTAATTACACATCTCTTTGGTATGAATATCAAGCTGTTAGGAAAATGATATATTTTCTTTATGTACAAAATGGCCGACCATTATCTTTTTATTATCTTTCTTTAGGCGCTCCGCGGCGTGACATTTAGCATCCACAATTTTTTTACCTAGAACAAAAAACAACAATTTTCGTCGATCTACATTAGAATACCTGGAGAAGTACGTGCGGAAATTAAAAAATATTGTTTTATTCAAAAGTTGTAGGTATTTGAACTTAAAAAATGAATTTTCAGTGAAAAGTTTCGTTATAACTGCTCATAAACTGCTCATAAAATGAAAAGTTTTCGATTAATCAGAAATTCCGTACGTACTTCTCTGCGAAATGCAATTAGGAACATAGCTTTAAAATTTGAAGTAAATCGAGTGAAAATTGTTGAAGTTATTTGTCACGCCAATTGAAAAATAGTTGTTTCGAAAAGTTCATGCGCGCGCGATTTCGATCAAATTTGGTAAAAATAAGCAGCACGCATTTTTTTATATGTGCGGAACTCGATTTCAAAGGGGCGAAAGGCACCCTCGAAAATAGGCGTGTTTTTCGTTTTTCGCCGATATCGTGTCAACCGAACGAGATATGAAAAAAATTCCGATCGCAACAACCTTTATTTTTCCGTGTACCTACCATAAATTGAAGAAGAAAGAAATGCAGCGAACAACAAATTTCATATTGCTTATTGCAAAAATGCTATTTTTCCAGACGTATCTCCGAGAATTTTTAACCGATTGAGATGTAAATTTGCATATATATATATATAGGGGATGAAAAAGTAACGGGTACGTGTTTTTTTTTAATTTCCTGTAATCTCATAATGAAGGGGTTGAAACTGCTTTGTGATTTTTTTGCCGAGAACATCGTATAATCAGCTAGCCTTTTGCCATTCGAGGTTAAATTCACGTGAGCATTAGTTCGTTTTATGACGCAATTGCATATTTGTAAATTACAGCGCCCCCCACCCGCCCCACTGTCAACCCTTCAAAAGGCAACGTTCAAAGCTCTTACCGTGCGGCATGAACGAAAATTTGTAGAAATAAAAATGGGTTGCAATGAAAGTACAACCAGTCAAAATGTTCGAAATGGCCATCCGTCATGGCACCATGATAATGTTTACGGATTATTTTCTCGACAACTGTACCAGGCACAAGAATTTCAGAACAACGTTCATCGTAATTTAAAAAACTAATTAAGAATGACTTAAAATAACTCTTACTCACTTTTCAAGTTGAACTATATGAATTTGCAAAGTCGAGCGATCTGCTTGAGGTGACGATTACCGGGCCAACTAATTTATGACTCGTTCGAATACACTATAAGATTTCTTGTTACGCCTTCCTCCCCTCGTAGTCGCGAAAAATAACGATCTATCGTCGAGGCCGTTGGAAAATAAAAATCGTATTGTCATTTATTCATAGGTTGGTCTGCATCGAATTCATTGAAAATTGTCATTACCATCAAAACTGTCATTGTCATTGTCATTACCATCAAAATGAATCGGTCACAACTTGTGGTAGACTTTGTGTTATGTTAGTAGTGGTTTAACAGACACCCATGTATATTTTCCTTTCGCTATGAATAAATGAATATTCCATCTTGTAGCCTGAATAAAAGCCAGTGCAAAGAACCCAGTTAATTCATCGTGCAAATCGAAATTTACCTGATAAATTCTAATTAAAATTCATCAATCAGAATTTTAATGTGAGCAAATTGAAAAAAGACAAGATTGAAAATTGGGCACAAAAACTTCATGTATCGAATTCCACGGTAGGGAAAGTCGAAGGTAAGTGGAATAACGCTGTATCTACGCGTATAATATTTAACAAAGATATATCCGTTACAGTAAAGTTTACGTAAGGTTTGCATCTTTTCGACGTACTGCGATTAAACTTTTAAGTATAAATACTCGTCGAGCTGTAGCTGAACGTCAAATATCGAAGTACCGTAATTTTAGCCGATTTGAATTAATAACAAGCAAACGATCATGGTTCACTCTCCACGAATCATCACCTTTTCCTTCCGTAGACGTGGACCCAAATTTGAGCCGGTAAGGATATCGATACAAAGTATTCATAACTTTTTCACTTAAGGGAGGAAATCCCCTTAGACGCTCGAAAATGAGTCATTTTTCATGAATTTTCTCAAAGGTGATAAAATTATCGCATCATTTTTAAATTTTGACACTATCTCATTACAATATTCAAGTATTAAATTTTTGCTTTATTTTTTAAACAAAACAAAATGGCGGCGTTATAAAGTATTCCTTTGTAACCTTCCGTGAAGCCTTTATTTTCGGTCCGCGTCACAAAATTTCGGCCGTATGATTGAATGTTTTGGGTGATCCGCGAGAGAACGTCTCCGAGGGACCGAAATTGGGACCAGAATGAACAGTACCAGAAATTCGATGAGAAAATCGAAGAGAGCGCAATCTGATGGATATACAATTAATTCGTTCCCTGGGCAGGATAGGTCCGTTCACGATCACGAAGGACAAAGAGGTAACTGAATTGTAGCAGTGATGGATCGAACGTCGAAAGAAAATGTGGATGAGAGAATAAAAGGATAAAAAGATCCAAGCGCTCCGCAAAGTGGCATCGAAGGGTTCCCCCGCATCCCCCACGTCCCATTCCCGTCGACAATACCCGATTCGTACGGTTAAACACAAAGGAATGAGGATTTGCGAAATTCGCGACCATATCTATATTCCTCGAAGCAGACTCACTCGATTATACAACTTTTGCACGTATGCACTTCCGTAAATCAGCAATTTTCCACAAAGAGACCCTCTTTTTATTCGCATTGGAACACAGCAGCGCTCTGTTTATTTTTCCTATGATTCGTTCATTATTGACTCGGGGGTGCATGAAATTTGCCGAGACCTTTGGACCATTCCAGTCTGCCAGCTTTCGGATCGCAAAACTCTGAATACTTTTCATCAAAATTCAATTTGTGTAGAACCATAGTAATTGCAGCCATGCAGCTTTATTGTCAACTCAATTACTTTGATAACTTCAATACACGACATGTATCCATGTTTTTCATTTGGTTCTAAAAAACATACACAAAGGTAGAAAAGATAATAAGCACCGTTCGTTTTGCAAATTTGACGTCTAAAGCACAATGATGAAGGAATAGCTATTGCACCCCTCAACATTACTTTCGATTTTTTTTACCTCTGATAAAGTAAGTAGGCTATTTCTGAAATGGTAGCTTCCTGATGAAGGAATCGCAGCAAAATGACGAGAAAGCAATGTGCGAGTTCATTCTGTATCATTCTTTTTTCCCTATCATAACTACCTTTTCAAAATATTCTGTTCGTGTAAATGAAGACCGCGCGATGTCTTCAAATTCACAAAATACCGTATTTAGTCTTTTGGGCAAATAAACAATGTTTAAAAGTCGAACTCCTCGCGGGTGGTGGGAGCCAAATTTAATACCAGACAGCCATCAATAATTCTCTATTGATGTTCAAAAACTCAGCTGATCCGTCATCCCTTGAGAGTTACAATTTTATTTAGTTCATTAATAAGATTAGTATGCAGTGCAATATATGTGAATGGAAATCGAAACTGCACGCCAAGAAAAATTTTGCGATAGTAAATTAACATCTGACGAAAGTACGATTTCGTCATATTCAATACAAATATTGTGGACCATCATTTGAAGAACAAAAAAAGAAAACATTCGGTGTATCTCGCACGTACACTAAGGAATAGAGGTTCATTGTACTTGGCTATTATGTAACCATGTCATTCTAGTTTTTTGTTTTTTTACTGGGAAGTACGATTCCGTCATATTACAGCTAATCACCGATTTGGTCATATTCAATGGAAATATTGTGCAAGCATGTATAATAGAAATACAAATGCTGTCATCATGATATTCCTGTTTTTCACGTTTCATTAAAAGCTGCTAATTTCACGTTGTATTAAAAGATACAACTTTGTTGTATATAACTTTGTTGTATATAACAAAATAACACGTTGTATTAAAAGATACAACAAGATACAACAAAAGATATTAAATTATCCAAAATTTGAATTACATGACTTTATTTTACAAGTTTCATTTATCCGTTCGGAACCAAAATGTTGCTACAAGAAAAAAAATTGCATCTGCGTGATTTTTTGTCTGTATATGGCTTGTCCCCTTCGAGGAACGAGAACACCGTTCGGAACGAATTACTTTACTTAATTATTATAAGCTCTCGATGTAAATACTTATTCGATCGTCTTTTTTAGAACCTGGGCTATTTTCCCAACGTGCAGATTTAATGCATTTTTTGCTTTTACATATTTACTTAATTAAACAGTTTTGGCTTTGTGCCCTCCGTTCTATATCGTTCGTTTTTTCCAGCTTTCTGTAGAAGCACGAAGCTTCGCTAGGATGAGATGTACGCCAGGCTCTACGCTTCGCCTTGCAACTTTGCGTAAGTACCCTTTTTTGTCCCTATGCTAATGCTTATTCGTTTTTTCGAGGTAAATGTTGTACCCACGCAAGGTCGAAGACCACGTCCCCGAGGGCTTTTGTATCGGGTTCTGACTTTGTCTTTCGGTCTGTCCAATTATTCGCCTTTCAATTGTTAATTATTTATTGATTTCTTTGTCACACCAAAAAAGACACGACGAGTGGTAAATTCTTCAACGGGGAATTTCGTTGATGGCCGAAATTTTGTCCCCTATCCACCCCGAATAAACCCAAACACAATCATGGTCCAGCATATAAAACATTCAAAGAAATTGGAACACGCATCAAGAATGGAAATAAATAGTTTAATTACAATGGTCCCTAAATGTGTGTTTAAACGAAACACGCTGTGCGCAAAGTGGTACAAACATTTTTCGTTTTTCCGCTTTTTCTCTGTTGTCTTATCCCCAAGAATAAGGGTGGCGAGCTGTATAGCCTGAGAAAGAAGAAACACGTAGAGAGGCAGAGAGAAAAAGTGCGAGAGGGAAAAGGATGTTCCCCGTGGTCATCGATATAAATGATAATGGCTCGACAACGTGGACGAGCGTAGGGGTGTCTCATTTCAATCGTACACCTGATTTATCCTGAAAATCACAACTCCGATCAAGTATTGAGTACAATAAAACTTTTACGGTTCAAAACGGGACGTTAGAAAAATCTTTTTCCACCAAAACAAAACTAAAAATTATGAATGTTATCAAAAAACTTTTCCTACAAAAGTTGTTAGCTTCGGCCTGTTTTGGCGAAAAAATAGTGATCCCATTTAAAAAAAACATGTCGGCCATCGTACCGTTGCCATTTTGAACTTTGGACCAAAAAAGATGTTTTTTAACGTCTCTCTTCGAACCTTAAAAGTTTCATTATACTCAATAGTTGATCGGAGCAGAATTTTTTCGACATAAATTAGGTGTAAGATTAAAATGGGACATTTGGTGTGTGTGTGCATGTGTGTGTGTGTGTTTGCGCGCGCGCGTGTGTGTGCGTGTGTGTCGGTGTGCGCGTATGTACGTATATACGCTACCTAGAAACTGTCTGATTGGGTAAGTGAGTAAAGTGATACATAAACAACGTCGCGTTGAAAGGGCTCTGGGGCAAAGATCGTGGTCCTGTTCCACCTCGTTTCTTCCCATCCTCTGCATATAAGGGTTATACAACCCTTCAATGCCGCCATCTTCACGATTACGAACAGCTAGAGAGAGGGGACTATGAGATTCGAAGTACACCGCGAGGGTTTACAGCACGATCGCAAGCTCACAAGCTTTCAGTTCAACACACACACACACACACACACACACACACACACATTAGTTTGGGTAAGGGAAGAAACGAGGGCAAGCTAAAATCCCTAAAAAGCACGGGGATACGCGTTTTACGATAAAACGCTCACGGAAATGCACGGGAATCGGGATATTATGGAAATCAATCGCGAGAAAAGCCGTATACATCGCAACGTCTTCTTTCGCATGTATTCCATTTATTTTTGCCATACCGTCTCACTGCTCCAGTCTCCCTCATGGTATATATGACGCACTAGCCGCACCGCAGCTCGACCCAGACTCGGATCATTATCGTCGAGGTTTTTGTTCGTTTAGATGGGGGATGGGAAAACTGCTTTTTTTAACTTTCGCGCAAGCTTGCATTAGCTTAAAGATTGTTTGGGAATTTTCATCATTACGGGTTTGGAAAAAAATGAATATAATGTCGATCAGACGGCGGCGTTTTAAAGCGACGTATATATGTTTTTTTTATACGATATTCGTATTTTACTTTAAGTCGAATCGAACGTTTTTTGGTTTCTGAACGCAAGAAAGTGTCAGAAAAACGTTTCATTGTTTGACAGGAATAAAAAGAATCGATTATACCCGTGTAGAAATTCACTCGTCATAAACTACTTTGACCCTAGCCGCTGTCTAGATTGACCTAGATAGCACAGATCGCGAGGCGCTAGGTTGTGGCTGGCAAGTTTTTGCTAGCTAGTTTTGGGTACCTCGCCGCTAGATGACGGTAAAATAGTTTTCCTCGTATGTTTTCTCGCAGTGTTACTTACTTAGCCGCTAGATGGAGAAAACAGATTTTCTCTCGATACATCGAGTCGCTGGTCTGAGTGCATGGCACGGTGGATTATAACCTTTTTTCTTCGTGTGACAGTTTTATCAGACGGAGAAAAATTATTCCTGAAGTAATAATTATTAAAAATTATGGACGAAAAGCGGGAGAAAAAATCCAGTCGAGATAGAGTCCGTAAATACCGAGCTACAAAAGCGGATATATTATGCATATATTGATTTTAAAAAAATTGCTAACAAGAATTAAGATGATTTTTTTATGCGTTACCTTTTCTCGATGTGCCGAGTAATTTAACTTGAATAATATCATAAATTATAATTATATTTAGTCAATAATTATTGAGTAAAATTAATTTTTCATTTTCGAAAACTAAAACAACTTTTCATTGAAAAAAAAAGCGAAAGCCTTCGAGATACAATATGGCGCGATCACGCAGCGTAAAAAAAGCGCTCAACGATTAAAAAGGTATAATCCATAAAAAAAGTAATCTACAATACAATAAACAATGAAGTAATAATCAGTACAACAATAACAAAAAAAATACAAACGCGATCGCGCACCATTAAAAAAGCGATAAATATTTAACAAAAAAAAATTACTTCAAATGTGATATTATTAATTATAATAATTTCTAACCTACTTATCTTACTTCTTACTTGTATTAATACTCGATATTTATAATATTTAATAAAATTTGTTATTTTTCCAAAGTGATCAGATTTCTTTTAATTTTCTATTCAACCCTAACCAGCGTACCCTATCCAGCGTCGAATTATAAAATAGCTTTCTTTCCAGCTAGCGTCTATCTAAGAGCTATCTAGCACCGAGCTAGAACATCTGGCTAGGCGCTAGATTTCCAAGTGTTACATACAAAGCTAGCGGCGGGCTAGTTTCAGTGCCAGCCGCTAGCAAGTAATGGGAAAAAATAGACCGCGGCTAGCTCTACGCGGGACTCATTTCTACACGGGTAGGTCCGTGAGCGCAGAATCAGTTGGTAGGACAATTTTTTTCAGTGTATGTAGTGATTTAAGTTAATGAATAACAATAACAGTGATAATGATTACAAAATCTTACAATGGTGAGCCAAGAGTTCTGCTGCCACACATGTGCCCACTGCCCCGTCTGCAGGTTTGAACCCCATCTGCAAAGTTGATGATGCTCTTGATAGCAAGTCGAGGAAGCTGCAAGCCTAACCGAGCAGAGGTAGAAAAAAATAGCCATCTGGTGATAACAATAATAAGCCAAGGACCCATGTTCGTCATCCGAGATCAGTGATCACAAAGGCTGCAGTATGTCACAACAACTTTACCAAAGTCGTACATCAGACATCGGCAAAAGGAATGGATTGGCTTAATTGGAAAGGCGATTACGAGTGCCAGCTAGATCAAGTGCTCAGAAAGAACAGGGCAGTCTTGTGGATTACTGCAATTAGCGCTGATGGACAAGTCAAAGCCAATTAATGGGACTTAGTGATTGACTTAGAGAGCCATTGATATCGCGTTGTCCCATGTGATCAGAGGCCTACTGCATCACAGCTGAGAAGAACAAAAGGGAGCAGCCGTTTGCTGTAGAGTTGACGGACATGTATCAGTTACCGGAGGTGAGATAGTTCCTATTGTTGGTTCGACAAGCTCCGCGGGATGAAGGATCGCAAAGGAAGAGCTGCAATTGCAGGATCAACACCTATCGCCGATACGCATGACCGCGGTAGTGGGGATAGCTAACAATTGCACGGAAATTCCTGCGTATTGAGCAGCCCATTGAAGTCGGAGATTAGGATAACTAGACCCTGGAGCATTTAACCACAATGGTCTTAACTCATTCAAAATTAGTGCAAGGGTATGAGCTTTGGGCGGGCTTTGTGTTGATCAAAGAAAGTTCATGTTAATAAGGATGAGAATAATCCTAATAGGGTAAGTCCGGGGTAGGTGGCCATCTTTTTTTTATTAAGGATCCGTCAAAATAATAAAACGTCAAAGAAACGTCAAAGTAAAGAAAGGTTTTTGAAGATTCGTCGAAGTAAAAAATGGTCTTTTACGTTTAAAGTAAATAAAGGTCTTTGACATTTCTTTACATATCTCCATTTGTAATCAAAATTTGAACATTTAACTTTAACATCATTTACAAAAATAAAACAAACTCTAATGAGATCAACCTTAATATAAGATTTTTTTAAGCGATGGCCAGTACTTAATTCTACTCTCGGTTTTCTCTTTGTTTTTATGTTTCGATGCTTGATTTTTTTTCTGGCCACCTCTATAACACATATCATCGTATTCAGTACAACTTTCGTGTGCCCAAAATTGGCACACTATGCACTGAAGCCAGTCTTCGATTAGACGGGTTTTATGATAATTATTTCCGCAACATTTTTTGTCATTGTTTTCTTATATCGTCTTTCCAAGATCTTCCTCGGTGTTTCGTCGGTCCTAGCGGCCGCACGAACCGAAAATTCATCATTTTTCACAGCGCTGATAGCTGCTTCCAATGATTCTTCAGGCCAGTTCCCTCGCAAAGCAACTGCTTTTCTCTTATACTCGTTAGGCATCTGGAACAAATGTGGAAAAAAAAAGAATTATTTGAACACATCACAAGTAATAATATGGCCATCAGACAACGACTGTTTGTGGCCATCTCTTCTAATCTTCCGGAAGAGATGGCCACATCTAAAATGTAAACAAATAGAAACAATGATACATGCGAAATCTTGAGGTTGCAACAAAGCACTGTTCGTGAACTATTCAATAAATACAGAAATAACTATTACTTTTTCAAAATACCATCACCACAATGTGAAGGGGAGAACCTTCAAGAAAAAAAATTAGTAGACGAAACAAATAAAGGAATTGAAGGATTTTACTTACTTTTTCATTTTTTGCCCAGCCTTTCCTCGTACACTTACACCTCCGCACAACGCAAAGTGAATTAAGCAGTAACAAGTAACATTCAGCGAGCGGTTTAATGTAATATTTGTATTGGCCAACTCTACCTTATGGCCAACTCCCCTGGAATTACCTTATCAACATATTATTGCATAAAAAATATACAACGCGATAAGTCGAAATCAAAGCAGAAAATAAAACGCTGAAATACGTGTTGACCCCAACGGGCGAGTAAAACGGCACTTTTGATTTACTGGTCGTCCTCGAGGTCATACCACCGTCAACTTGGTTGCTTTTGAATGGGAACCTACATTTTCACAGCAAAATTATATCCCGGATAAAGAGAATTTTTTTTACTCTATACACTTCTTTTGTCATCATGACTTTGGGAGCTATTCTACGGATAAATTACAATTTCTTTGTGACACTTTATTACGTCAGGATTGATATAATGAATTTTAATAATAATATTATTGTTAATATTGTTGTTCTTGCAGTCGGTGTTAATGTTGTTATTCTTATTATAAACTTTTCCGAGTATAAAACTGCAAGGGTTTCAACAGCTATATAATGAGGAAAAAAGATCCATGCGATAAGATTAAAAGGGTTTGCCACTTGAGAAAGCTAAAGACCGGAAAGGACGCGAGAGCTTTGCTCCACGTAGCAAAGTAGACAGTGCGAGCGATCCACATTCGTGAGAATCTCTTTTTATATATGCCCCTCAATGCCGACGGAATTCGGCTGTATACCGCCTCCGAAGACGGTTGATGAGCTTTCCTATTCTATAGCCCTGTTTCTCATTTCTCCTCCTCTCAAACTCCATCCAGCGGGTCCGCCGCTCGGAAACAGGATTGTCGACGTGTATCGAACTCTTACGCTTGAACGACTTTACGCCTTTGGATTACGATAGGAGTCTTTTACGGGTTATCTCCTTCTTACTGTATTCGTCACTCTATCTCTCTAACTTTCTCTCTCTCTCTCTCTCTCTCTCTCTCTCTCTCTCTCTCTCTCTCTCTCTCTCTCTCTCTCTCTCTCTCTCTCTCTCTCTCTCTCTCTCTCTCTCTCTCTCTCTCTCTCTCTCTCTCTCTCTCTCTCTCTCTCTCTCTCTCTCTCTCTCTCTCTCTCTCTCTCTCTCTCCCCCCCCCCCCCCGCGCGTTTTTACGAAGAATCAAGAGACAGATCCTTGTTGTATATAGGTAGTCTTCTCGTATTGTGGTCGAAACAAATTGGCAGGTCAAGAAGAGGAGGGTCGAATGTTGCTAAAGATTCTGATCGAGTAAATTGACGTCGAGGATCTCTTTACGGAAAATTCAAGCTGATACAGCTTCTCTACGGTCGATTTTACGTTCAGGCCATTAAGCTCGAGAGTTGGATGTACACTGATGAGTTGGCTATACGTGTCCTTTGAATCAAAAGCATTCATCTCGTTTCTCCGACCTGCCTTTGCGTATTTTCTTTATGTTCGGCAACCGTGATGGACTTAATTTGGAATCAGGAAAAGGGGCTTTATTTATCGCGAAAATTGAAAAAAAATTGCTTTTTTCGGTGATGTTTCTTGGAAAAAAGTAAAATGTCTGCACTGAAGATTTGGCAAAACGAATTTGAATAATTCGAACGATGAACAGAAATTGACAACGACAAATTTTCCCGAAGAAACAAAATAATATGATAATTCTCGACAAACATTACTGAAGCGGATGGTATATTGTCCTATGGAAGAAATTTGTAAATATTGATAATTCCCTCCGGGTGGGTAGAGAACGTTTGAGAAATTGAGCATGGGTTTTCTCATCAAATACGAGTAAAAAAATGAGAGAAGACTTCCTTTTTTACGTGGAAAGGTCACCGAATCAAACATTAATTATCCGCAATTTATTAAGACTCTCATTCTATTGAGGTTAGGGAAACAATAGAGAAATATCGTTTGATTATGCGGCAAAATATCAACATTATTAAGGACTTATGGTTGGTGGAACTTTTTGAAAATATATGATAGATTTTGGGATTTTGACGGATTCTCAAAATATAACAATTCAAAAATATCCTGTGAACTTTTCAAGGTAATACGTTCAAAATTGGAGGAGTTGTGGGCGTTTATGGGTAGATTTTGCGAACCGGTGAACTTTAGATGCGTTTTTCTCAAAATTACTTTTTCAAAATCGGTGACCACGATATCTTGAAGATCATTGCCCCGATCGACTTCAAATTTTACAACCTGCTTTTACATATCCACAAATAGTGCTCGAACAAAGGAGTTTTTTTTGTTTGGTGTATAGTTCTTTTTTATCAACGTAAATAAAACGTTTTTTTTCACCGAAAATCGATATTTTGACTTCGAGCGGCGGCCATATTCGTAAAAAAAATCATATTTCATTTAATCCTTCGTCCACGTACCATATAACTTCATGCAAAAGCTACATGGGTTTGATTTTTTTTATTTCGGTTGATTTGTTTTCGAGCAGCAGTGGTCACCGCAAAGAACGTTCTTCAACCGACGCTCTTCACAAACCATTCAATCGACCACATTTATAAATATTTTCCAATCCAAAAATTGTAAAAGATACTTGAAACCATACTCTTTAATGTAAAAAAAACGGTTGGAAAACGTGAACACGTTTTCCAGGAACAAAAATTCACGAAAATTCTTTTTTCCGGCCTTGACCTAGGCGTACCCAGCTAAAAAGAAAAATTCCTCCATCGTAAATTACGAACGTGCACGATACAATGCGAAAGTTAACTTTTAATAACAACACCAAACCAAAGAGAAGAAGAAAACAGCATCACTATTCGGTGCCAAGTGGCGCCACTTTATAAAATCAAAATGTCAAAAGTAGGTGCGAATAAAGTCGTAATTATTCAGCATTAAAAAAGGGCAGTTTAACTATTTTCAAAATGAAGATCATATGTTTCAGGCATTAAAAAAGAATATATCGAGCCTGCAGTGACAGGATTTTCAACTGCGTTGAGTAGCTTAGAACGATATCGATAGAATCAACTTGATCATAGTGACACTAGAGGAAATATATGGTACCATTGTACGTCACATTTTTCCCAACATCTTTTCCATCACGTCCATATCCTAGAAAATACTCATTGTCAGAATACAAGGTCTCGAACCTCCGTATCGTAGTTTCCGTGCTACGAAACTCCACCACCCTTCACTCTTCCGGCCCATCGAATGATTATCGACAAATTGCCATTTCGGCAACGTTTCTTCCCTCGTCAATCTTCACGACATTTTTCGTTTAGTTCGTGTCCATTTTATTCGCCAGAGCGTCCGTACGGACCTTCACCCACGCGCACATGTATTTTCGAAATTGTTCGTTTGATTACCGTCGAATCGGGGGAGACAGAGGGAGAGACACAGAGAAAGAGAGATAGAGAGAGAGAGAGAGAGAGAGAGATCGAAGGGGAGCTTTAGTGGTCAGTTACGTTGTGTAGTCGGCCAAGCGAATTTAACAGCCAATCAGAGGTGCTTCGGTAATTAGACCACCGACGCTACCCTCGTCCGTCGCCACCTCCACAATCTTCTAACGAGCTACTTTCTACGCGTTCTCTCGCCTACGGTTCTCTCTACAAATTAGCGAACGCGTGTCATCCATCGTTGAAGTGTCCGCTGTAGTTAGGCGCGTTGCTCCTAGTGTGTCAGCTAACAAGACAAGCATGGAAATGCAACGTGACACGTTTGTGATGTTCGATCAACCCAGGTCATCGAACAGCCCCGACTTCGCACCGGTTCCCTCGTACCTACGTGCTTCATTCGTATACATGTGTTCGTTTTATTGCGGAGCGTTTAGCTCCGTGCAGAAGACCTGAGGGTACCACAGATGTATTCACGTCTATTGTCATTATTTTCATCAGCGTAGGTGCGTCACGTCCACCTAGTGATATTAAAATACGGGGCAGCTATTTGATGATAGCTTTTTAACATTCCTTTTGGGGATTTCTCTCTTCTTTACTGAATAATATTTCTCTGTATGTTTGTTCTTTCTTCTCATAGGTTTTTGTCTTTTTATACGATGGTAAGGATTTTCCGTAATTTTTGGACTCTCTCTCCGCTTGTCTGTATTTGTATTCTAAATGAAGCTCGATCTGTGTCAATAATGTTTCCCAAGACCGGAGGAAGAAATGCGCGGGAGAGACTGGACAAAATGAACAAACAAGAGCCGTGATCACTTTGCGACTGGAAGAAGAACAAAAAACACTGTACTGACATGACGTACGTCTGGAAGAAAATCAGTGGACGAATACCAGCGCAGATATTGTTGCATCAACCGTCTAAATTTTGTCCACGTTGGCACGATCCACTTATATTTTTTTTCGAATTTTTGGTAAATATTCGGAAGTGGGGCTCCTGTCAGAAACGGGCTAATTTTTGTTTGGGTTTGTTTGGGGTTGTTTCGAGCTCTTTGGGGGTGGTTGAGGTTGTTTGACGTTGTTTGGGGCTGTTTTAGGTTGTTGGGGGTTGTTTAGGGTTGGTTGAGGTCGTTTAGGGTTGTTTGAGGTTGTTTACGGTTGTTTGGGTTTATTTGGGTTTGTTTGAACGCTTGAAGAAAATTAGCCTGATTCTAGCAGGAGCCCCACTACCGAATATTTATCGAATTTTTTACTATTGATGATCCATCAACGTAAGTTGTGCAAATGCAAGTAAGCATGAATTTACTTTCTATGTCAAGGTATCTGTTTTCATAAAATTGATGAGGTCTATACAATAGTAATCACTTTGAAGTCTTGAAATGATTAAACTTTTTGGAGCAAGCCCCAATAATTGTATTTTTTCTTGAAAGTTCATAGCTCGAAGTGTAAAATCGTAAAAGTTCTTCCTTGTGTTTATTTATTGCAAATTTATGCGATTTTTAACAAATTTCCGTTCTTCCCTTATTTTTGTACATTAATCAGTCTTTATTCTGAAAACTATTGAACGTTTGACTCTTTTGACTCAATTGATGTAATTCTTTGAGGAATACTCCGGATTTTTCTTGATTTGTATAAACTGCCGGGCAACTCGAATACGCGAACTTCAAAGACTCAGTCTTCACATCGAGGATGCGAAAAATATTTTTATTTCCGTGACATTTTTTCAATTAATAAGGGCGCTGTCAAAACTCTACAGTCTATGTGAAGATTTGGGCTATGGAGGTACAGGATTGGCGCCCCCCCCCCCTACCTCCTCTCCAGAAATCGATGTGCTCCCTCGGAAAAAAAATAATTCAAAATAATTTAATTTAAATAATCGATTCACTTGATTTGTTTTACTCGAGCAAGCATAAAGGAATGATTTAATAAAACTTGAATTACTTCCTACGTCGTAATTTTGTAGCCTGTGTAAAAAGTAGCTATTTTGTTTTGTAAATTAAATAGATATTCAAATTCGAAAATTAAGTTGACCAGAAGCATACTGTGAGATCAACATTCACTGCCAAGTAATGCATAATATCATTGTAAATGTAAAGCACTGATTTAAGAACCTACCGTTAGCTCGTGTAGCTGATGCATGTTGTAAATTGGATATGAAGAACGAAGAGGATTTCATCAATAGTTATTAAGAAATCTTAATAATGCAAACGTCAGTCTTGGAAGCTGTAGCTATATAGTCTTGAAAAACATACTTTCGTTAAAAAATGATTAATAAGGTACTGGAAATTTTAAGAAGCATATTAAAATGGAGTTCTGCTCTAAGTTACATAAACTTCTCAAGCAGCGATAGTACTCCCAGTGCGCTCCGCCTCCTGTGAGAGGAGTTTTTCTTGCACGAGGCGGATAAAAACGTGACTTAGAAACACACCGCTTCAGAAACGATTATCCCTTATGTCACTGCTAATCGTAGGAAATAACATTGTTTAAACAAAAATCCAACTAAAAAATGTATTGGGTCGATTTGCGGGGAAAAATAAAAAACTAACACTTATTTGATTGAGTATCGTAAAACCAGGTTAAATCGACATTGAGGCTAACTTTGACAGTGTTTGGGGCTGATTCAGTAGGGTGCCAAAATACGGTTTAAGTGTGTGCGCATTTAAATGTGTTTTAATTCATTGTTTAAGTTTATTATAATGTTGATAAAGTTAATTGTAATGTTTCTCAAGTGGATTTGATCTCAATGATAATTATGAGACTGATTAAGTGCGTATAATACTACCCTAGGTATTTGATATTTTTGAGTAAAATGTTTCCTTAATAAAGATGACAATTGGATTGAAAAAAATCATTGTTTTTCAGTTAATTCCATATATAATGCACTTATTTTTCATTTTTTTTGTTATTCAAAATGATGTCAAGGTAACCCTTAATCTTTGACAAAAGTTGCATTTCAATGCCTTGTCAACAAAACTCCGCGTTCGAGGTTACCTTGGACACTTTTTTAAATATAAAAATGTGAGGGGGGGGCTTGACTTTCTTTTACATTTGATAGCCAAAGGACACATTGTTCTATGGGAGCAAAAAAGTTGGAATTTAGGATGTTAAAAAAAGTTACAAATACTTCTAAAACCTTTTCAAAGTAACCACATTTTACAGTACCTACTGAAAGTGAAGTTTAAAGACTGGCCACTGGATTAAGGAATGATGAAGAATCAGTTGAATATTTTTCGAGCTATTGCAAGAATTTTATATCAACGTTAAAATGAACTTAAGGGGAGGGGGGATGCTTTAAAGCGAGGATGCTTTAAAGGAGGAAAAAATTGCTGATTTTCATGATTTTTTTTTAAAGCAAAGGTTTCTTCATCATTTTTTAGACTTAGGGTATGTTTTATTACTAGGTTTGGCCGCCGCATGGTATGTTTATATTATTAATCTTAAAAAATGGCGGAGCCATGGCAAGGTCTTTTAAAAGCGTAGCGGCGGATATTACCAGACAGCGTGAGACATAGCGTCAGGGGGATTAATCTGAAAAAAAATGAACGTATATTTTTGTTTCATTAACACTCATATGACAATATGAACTAGGAAAAAATGAGAAATGTTAAAAATCAATGAAACGGTATGCTTTGGAACAAAAAGATTAAATTTTCCGAAAAAATGGCGACATGTTCCAATAAAGAAGAGTTTTTTCACAAACATATAGGGTCCTGTTTTAGACAATAAGGATAGAAATATTTATACCAAAATTCGTCGAAAATCGGTCGGTTTGTTTTTTAGCTATACGCCATGGGACTTTTGAGAAATGCAGTTTGGAGGCGTACATAAATTACGTAACGCAATTGGGGGGAGGGGGTCAAGGTTTGCGTTACGTCATGATTTTAGAACTGTCAGAAATAGCACAATTTCTGCATGCTCAAGTTTTTGAAATTTAAAATTCATCGTTCAGAATAGATGAAGTGCAAGCTCTTATTATTTTGAGAAATATAATGGAGATGAAAAATTAAGTAGGTATCAATATTCTAGACAAAAAACATAACTTTATATCAAGAAAAACGGAACGAAAACTTTGATCGCGATTTTCACGAAACTCAAACTACTCAAAAACTTATCAACCGATTTTGAATTTTTTAAAAATATTTTTCTAATCGTAGTGACTAAGGTTGTACGTAGCGAGTTTTTTCAATTTTGATCATTGCTATTTTTAACGAATGCTTGAGTACAAAAAAGGGTCTTGAAGGTAGAAAAAAATGTCCAAACTGTCGACATTTTGTAAAATACCAAAACAAAAAACGGCTACGCATAACGATAGCTACATTTGTATCGATATCGATCAATTGTTGACTTTTTATTTACAGATAACCTTTCATAAAAATATGCGTGGGAAAATGGAGAGAATTTTTCTCGTCGCCTAATCAGGGTTAAAAAAATTATAAAAATTGCTATAAAGCTACATGAATTTATGCTTCATAAAAGGAGTATAAAACCGATCCTTTCATGATTAGTTATTTCTTTGAAAAAAAATGCAATTATTGACGACAAAGCACGCGTTACGTAACGGAATCGGGGGGGGGGGGGGGTCAGGCCAGGCGTTACGGTTCTTTCACGTGGACGGGGGGGGGGGGGGGGTTAAAATTGGAAAATTTTGCGTTACGTAGTTTATGTACGCCCCCTTTAGAAGAACATATCATACCTCTGCCGTTTTTTTGAAATTCCATGTAACAGCCCAAAGAAGTAATAAAACACACCCCAAGTCTAAAAAATGGTGAAGAAAACTTTCCTTTTGAAAAAAACGAGCAAATGTTTTCCTCGACAAAAGGTATCCCCCCTTAAAGCTGCATATATTATGTGCGTATCGCGATTATCGACTATTATGTAAATTTAATTTGTAAAAAAGACCATTGTGACCAAAATCACTTTTTTCAATCCTCCGCCCGCCGAAAAAAATGTTGGCCACAGCAATGGCCCAACTTCCGGATAATCAACGGAAAAAAGCTCGACATGTCAAAACTGCAAGAACGCATTTCGTACATGGTGGAAGCGATGTGACATATGAAGCAAATTACACCGTATACCTCAACAAATCACCTTATAACTTGCTCGTATAGGCAAGGGTTACGAGGTGACGTTATCAGGCAAGAAATTGTTCATCACGGAACATCACAACTTCGCCTACGTCTTAATTGGCATAATAACGAAATATGCCTTTTCCACACACATCGAGGCTCGCAAATCTGTTATTTAATTTCAGCGAGGCAGAGACCGGGTTATAGAACCGGAAACGAATATACATTTTTCGAGTTGCAACGTTTCCCGTGCGTGCGACGCAGTCGGCAGGACGAGAGAAGGAGGTTTGTGGGGGCGAAGTTGGCCGAGCTTTCACGAAAGCTCTGGAGCCACCATGGCTCGTATCAGAGTTCGGTCCCCTCAGTACGATCGCGAACCTCGACGCGCGCGGTCAAAGCGGTGCGACAGAGATTTTTCAACCCCCCAGTTTCTTATCAATTTCATCGAATATTTACCCACACATGCGGATACACACATACCCATACGTAGATATCATTTTTTCAAACACCACGTGTAATCTCGTTATCAAATGTCGTACAAATGTGCCACGTCGAGAAACAAATCGCGCTGAAGTAAGGAGAACGAATATTGAAAATTCTCGTAAAACCTATTCCCGCGTGTGATACACCGTTGATAAATGACTCGAGGATGTTAACGAGACGTCGAAACGCGATTTAAACAAAATCTTTCAATATTCGACGGATACCGATGCAATGGGACACAAATTGGAAATGCATTTTTCAAAATATAATCCATCACCCTCTGAAAAAAATATCTTGGTTTTTTTTTCATCTGGGAGCCTCAACCGCAAGCATCCCGAGCGATTTATGGAAATTCGTCACGCGCAATATCCTCGCTGCTTTCGGGTTTTTGCCATCGGGGATACGATGAAATTTGTTCGGTTCAGTTTTTTTGCAAAGCTCGACTGTGCAACTCGAGACGAGAATATTCGGGCGCTCGCTGCTCGATGAATAGCTTTTAAGATTCCATCCGCGGCGTAATATTATAATATTGTTACAATTCGCTCCGCATGCACGCAGGAAAAGAAACGAAAAGCGTGGGAACGCTAAGGGGTGGGGGTGGTAAAAAATGTCCTCGAATTGGCTGGCCCGGCTAGAGGTTTTTCCATTTTTCTCTCTCTTCTCTCTCTCTCCCTCTCAGTGTCTCTTTTTCCGTCTGCCCCCTTTCTACCCCGACCTTACGACCTGTCGTGGGCCTGGAGCTTTAAATCAGATTCCGGATTTTAATACGCTGCGATACTAATTTTCACCGGGAATATGCCGGGTGAAAAAAAAAAAGAAGACGCCGCGGTTCGCGTCTACATATATGTGGTACTCGCAGAGTCAGCGACGACGATAAACTATCGTCCGTATGCGCCAGGCTGCGCGGTTTTTCCCACAGCTGCAAGAATACGTGTGGCGAAAATGAGAAAAAAAATGATAAAAAAAACGTATACGAGAACGGGGAAAAAAAATATCTTCGTGATGTACCATTTTTTTCCTGGCTGGACAGTCGTTTTTCATTTTAATGGAAGTTCCCGGAAGTACACAGCACGTTTTCGCCCGTGATAACAAATATTTACCCGTGATGTTCCACTCGAAAGGTTTTTGTTCGCAAAAAATCCGATACTATGAACGAGATTCCATTTTAACCCCCGGCTGAAGTTGCGCATTGCATTTTGACGCCGGCTTTTACCCTTCGCACATTCGTATCGTTGATACCAGCGAATTATAATTCAAGCCAAACCCGTGGTTGTGGAGAATTGTATTGTAACATTCTGCCACGGCGCTTTACTATTATTGTACATACACAGGGAAAAAGAAATTACTTGGTTAAACGAAATTGTTCGTTCACAAGTGGCCAACGACAAATATCAAGATGAAATATTAAAATTGTTTATAGAATTTATAGACAATAATTTCGATGATTAATAGTAAAACAAATCATTCTTAATGTTATTCAATATTCCGTTTTATTTAAATTATTCGCTGGCATCCCCCAATAACGTATTTAGTCAGCCGGAATTATTATTTTTTCTTCGGTGCTCGGTTTTTCGTTATTCTCTTTTTGATTATCTGAAAACTTTCGTCGTGTTGAAATAACTGTTCTTATTCTTTCGATGATTTTTCACTCAACTTTTGCGCAGTTCTGTTTTCATTTGACAAAACAAACGCGGCGTGAAAAAAAATGCTACGTATCGAAAGGAAACCCTAGTTCCGTGAGGTTTTAGTGACGAGAGTGCAAACGGTGATTCTTTAGTGAGAAGGAAGTAACCAGGACAGACATCATTTGTGATAATCTCTAGCAAGGAATAAACGGTGCTCGAAACGTAAGAAATAATTAAGAATTTTGGTTTTTGACCAATCTGCTAATACGCTATAGCGCGAGAATAAAAACCTTTGGTATTGCCTGTAGAATTTGGTGAAGCGCGGAGGTTCACCTTGCACAGAGTGAGTTACGCTTTTTCTGCTTTATTGAGATCCAATATTCCTCCACGTAAATATTATTCAAGTTTCAATCCCCGTGCGAGAATTGGTTCGGAAGTCCCCAGGTAGGATCTGGATCACATCCCTATAGGGATTTAATAGAGATGCCGCTAGTAGGGGGTCCACATTGTAATCCAAGATGGGCTTGAAGTTTGCATCGTGGGAAACGCAACGAAAGTTCTTCCTCATACTATTATTTCCCCATTTTTATTATTTTATGAAACATTTTTTTCCATATTTAAATTCTAGAATAATAAATTCTATAAAATAAAACTCTAGAAATCATAAAGATGCGGAAATGAAAGTAGAAAAAGAAATTTCGTTGCATTCCAACGATGCAAACTGCAAAATCCAAGCGGATTTGGGTTGAATACACTTGGATTATGGTTTTAAAGTTTGCATCGTTGGAATGCAACGAAGTTTCTTTTTCTGTCTTTGTCTCCTCATTTTCATTATTTCTGGTGTTTCATTTTAGAGAATTTATTATTCTAGAACTTAGATGAAAAAGAATACTGTGTAAAATAATAAAAATGAGGAAATCAAAATTTGAAGAATCATTTTTCTTGCGATCCAATGATGCGAACTTCAAGACCATTTTGGAGTCCACGCTATTTTCTGATTCACGTCGTTTGAAATGTTTTTTCTCTGAAATGCCCAAACGGAATTTGTTGGATCTCTACAAAAAAATAACATTTCGTGATCTCTCTCTCTCTTTCTCTATACGGATTTGCCAGGGGCACCGCACATAGATGGTCCTCATTGGACTCCAATTAGATTCCGCGCTGTTCCCCGACGAACGCCATTTGAGATTTCTTACCACATTTGAATCGAAAATATGCGAAAACTCACGAGAAAAAAATCGGCGTGTTGAAACATAATCTGCATGCTTCGTGAACGTGACGTGTGTGGTTTCATTACGTCGACGTGCAGTAAAAAAAAATAATATACGATAATTACACTCTGCAATTTTCACCGGATGAGCCTCACTGCGAAAATGATGTATCGTGAAATGGCAGGATAAATAAATCAGCTCGTACATGCGACGAGATCGGCGTTAAATATATATCAAAGGCGAAAAAGAGAATATCCGAGTGAACTGATGCAAGGAAGTCGTGTCTGATGAAAGTTCAGCTTAACGAAAATCCTCTAAAAATACTGCCCTAGCTTAACTAGAAATTCGTGAAAGGATTTTTCTTCGTTCGCGATGGTTAAAGGGACGCGAGGACCTGCCGAGGGACCGGGGTGTGCGCTCATCAGTTCTTGAGGAAAACTTATAACAAAAATCTGGCCTCGAACTTTGCAACCATTCGAGATATGTGTGCGTGTGTGGGTGGTGCCTTTACTGCAGAGCTTATCTCACATAGAAAACATTCACGGATGGTTCCCTTCACTAACTAGCCTTTCAAGACTTCCCGAGTGTAAAATGAGCCACTCTTTCTCGGCCTCTCTCTCTCTCTCTCTCTCTCTCTCTCTCTCTCTCTCTCTCTCTCTCTCTCTCTTTCCCCCGTATTCTCTGAGGAAAAATAATCAACGAAAAAAAGCTATAGGGCTTCTCCATTTTCAAATACGTATTCATAAAAAAATTAAAAATCAAGTTCTCTTTTACCAGCGACGGTTCGCTTGATTGCCGACACGGTAATAATTACGTGCATAATCCAGGAAACGTTTTATTATTTGTGAGGTTCGTCGCCCGTCCCGCAGGAAATCCAACCATAACTTTCCAAAAATATATCATTAAACTAAAAACGCATTAAATGTTCGCTCATTTTAATCGATAACACATGACCGATGATCGTGATGACTATGTGATGACCGATGAAGGGATGACTATGGATGATACATGAATGAAAGTAGAAAAATAGTAGGGCGAAGTTTTGTACATTGTAAGCCAAAAAGCCACTGTTGACACTGGCCACAGTCGGCCCTCTCAGTGTCGTGCATACCAGTATGGGATTGTTTCTAATATTGACTTTTGACATTGAGCATTGTCGAAAACTGCAGTGTATCGTGGGTGAAGTATTCCAAATCAAATGCGTACTATACGGTGCAAAAAATGTGTTGGACGTTCAATTATCGAGCTGCCACGAAGGAAAAGTTCACCGATATATCAAGCCGAAGGATTTTTACCAATTATTATATATACTTTTAACAAAAGTGCAAACGGGCTTTCTTGGGCTTTTTCTCTTTTTTTTTCCTGGAACGCACCCCGAACATTATTTGTCTCTTTTATGGAATATGCTAGCGCAACCGTTAGCTCGTCGAATTGCTTTCATTCGGTTGATAGGTTTCCAAGCCAGAAATACGGTAATCGGACAATCCCATGAGCTTGCAGTTTGGATCGTTAGATGCAACGATGTTTATCTGAATCCCTTATTGTCATTAGTATCGAAAATCATACTTAGTATAGGTGGGTTGTATATCGGTAAATAAAGAGGCTAAAAAATGATCGCGTGATTCTTATAGGTTAAATCTGTCGAAAGAAATTTGAAAACTTCAGGAAAAAAATATTTCGTTGCATTTCAACGATGCAGTTTAAATTTAATCTGTATTTATGCGCAAATAAAATGAAAAGTTTAATACTTACACCCGATCTGCTATGCCAGGACCATAGAGTATACACCTTCCTTTTCTTCAAAAAGTTCTTCTTGAGCAAAAACATTTTTTTTTGGCACAACAAGGTAGAAACTTCCCTTAACGAACGTATTTCGTAAACTGGGCTAGAGCAATAGCTTCGTAGCGTTGTTTCACGATACAAACGTGCTCTGGAAGGTACGTACATGTGGGCACCTCTACATATCGGGTTTTCGAAACTCTGTCTCGTGGAGAACGTGACATACCCTGATAAGAGCTCGAGAGACGATGCTTCCTCGGCACGTGTCCAGGACTATCACGAGCCATTTATTATTCCATTGATAAATCGCAGGATAATTATTCGCCGGTTTATAATGATAACACTAACGGACAAACCGTGTTTTCCCAACTTTCCTCTGGCTGATGAGCACATTTCGATGAACGCCAATGATGGATGTTTGAAGACCTGTAGGGTAGGAACACGAAAACGAAAAAATCCAAATAACGTAACCGGTAGCTCTCGAAAGTTAGTAAAACCCTTACAGACCATAGAACTAGCCGCTTTTTCGTAAATTCCAGATGTTTCATTGATACAGAGACGAATCCCCTTCGTAAAGACGAAGAGAGGAAGAGGTCCAGAGAGGCTTTGCCTCTCTGGAATATATTCGGAAGTGGGGCCCCTGCTAGAATCAGGCTAATTTATGTTTGGGTTTGTTTAGGATTGTTTGGGTTTGTTTGGGGTTGTTTGAGATTGTTTAGGGTTGTTTGAGTTTGTTTGAACCCGTGAAGAAAATTAGTGTGATTCTAGCAGGAGCCCCACTTCCGAATATTTACCTTTTTTGTCAATTTCTGATGATGCTTTACCAATCTCTGCATCGATAAATTACTAGGAGACAACAAAACGATGACAAAGTGGAGTTAAGATATTCGAAGCTGAAAATCATCTACTTTTTTCACTTTTCATTTGAACCGTGCGGGAATTAGGCACACGGCAACTAAATTCAATAGGGTCAACTCAAACCCAGAGGTTCCTCTCTTCGTCTCGACCTTTCGAAGTGGGGCTCCTGCTAGAATCAGGCTAATTTATGTTCGGGTTTGTTTAGGATTGTTTGGGTTTGTTTGGGGTTGTTTGAGATTGTTTAGGGTTGTTGAGTTTGTTTGAACCCTTGAAGAAAATTAGTGTGATTCTAGCAGGAGCCCCACTTCCGAATATTTACCTTTTTTGTCAATTTCTGATGATGCTTTACCAATCTCTGCATCGATAAATTACTAGGAGACAACAAAACGATGACAAAGTGGAGTTAAGATATTGGGGCTCCTGCTAGAATCACACTAATTTTCTTCAAGGGTTCAAACAAACTCAAACAACCCTAAACAATCTCAAACAACCCCAAACAAACCCAAACAATCCTAAACAAACCCGAACATAAATTAGCCTGATTCTAGCAGGAGCCCCACTTCCGAATATTTACCACAAAAAGGGAAATGCTCATACATATTGAAGTCCACGACCGAATTATCATCCAGAAGGGAGAGACGTTGACGTAATGGTAAATATTCAAAAGAAGCAGCAGCGTTGATGCTCCTTGAAGTGACTTTGAAATAAAAATAACGAATATAAATAAAGTTTTAGTCTTACAGACGCATTTAGCATCTTTAAAACGTAGGCTCTAACATATCGACACTAAAAACTGAAGAAAAAAAAAACATTTTTTCGTATCAAACAAGGTGAAAGAAAGAACAGTCGCTCGAACGATACATTTTTTACTCTCGATACAGATGTTACTCAAAGTCTATTTTGACGAAAAAAGAAAAATACAGTAATGCGAAGGAAAGTTCAAACGCCTGGATAGTTTTGAGAAACACGAAGTATCGGTGTTCGGGTCGTAAGGTAGAATGCTCGAGGAAAATTCCTTACCGTCTCATACTTTTTGACGCATCGAACTATTCGTCAGACCTACAGATATGTAGAAGGAGAAAAATGAAGAAAAAAAATCTCCGAGGCAAGATTATCGATATTTGTCACAATGCGGAAATCATCGTTAGCGTGAAAGACAAAAGGGGGGTTGGAATGGTACAGGGGGTTGCGCATCGATGGTGAGAAAAAGAGGGAGCAAAGTAAAGTTCACTGTTCAGAGGTCGTGTCTATTAGTGTCGAGAAGCGTTCGCTTCATCAGACACAACTCTCCGAAGCTCACCTCTCCATCCTGACACGGAAAGGGAGAGGGCGAGGGAGTGAGGGTCTTTGAATGGGAGTTGGAGGGTGCGCGGTTGACCTCCTCGTAATGCTTGAAGGAGATGGAATGCGACGGAGAAAACGCGAAGCTTTTCCTCGCATTTCTGTCTCCGGTGCTTTCTCGATCGGCTCTCTTCCATTCTTTTGTTTTTACACGAGCTTCTCTGCCTCTCTCCCCACTTGTTTTTCCTCTCACTCCCTCGTTACATACCTATTTGCTCTCGCTCGCTTCTCCCCCGGGAACAGCGAGTGAAAAAAAGAGACAGTGATCAGGGATCGAACAAAAACTACTTACAAACTGCCGAGGAAAAGTGGAATCAACCGGTATAATGGAGCCCGGCACTAACCGGGGTGAAACATTCGAAAGGGAAATGGAAAGACGCCCCCCAGCAATATCAATCTCGCAATTCTACTCGCTCGCTCGATGTAGAATTGATAGAACGAATTCCAAAGTACTTTCTCACTGGAGCCTCGCGTCTCCTTTTCTCGTCTCGATCACTCGCACAACACTAGACCCAACCGCGTATATCGAACAATCCACTTATTCGCAGCTACGTTTAATTTCCAAAATTCGTTATGTAATCCGCCGTCGAATGCAAACGATATTCACTAGGCGACTGGAACGATCAATTTTGCATGGAGAATCACATTTTTTAAGGGGTCTTCTCACTTTTGACGCTAAAAAAGGCTATGTTCATGATTTTTTTGATGAGCGTATATTATAGATATTGATATAAAAGTTGTTACACTTAATAAATACACTTTCGAAATACATTTAAAAAAATTTTTCACGTATTTATGTAACCCAAACGAACTTTGAACGAGTTTTTGTCGAAACAACGTTTTTCGACGGCTTTTTGATCGAATATGAGAAACTACTGAACCGATCCTTATGAAGTTTTACCCAGATATTCTTTACAACTATAGCTGTAGCGCATATCAAGGATTTTTTAAATGTTGAATTTTTACTATTTTTTTGCCAAAAACGATGAAAAAAACACCTTTTTGTTGTTTTCTCGAAAAATGTCGGCCATTTTTTTATTTTTACATATATCAAAAGTAGTATGATGTGCGCTATAGTCATTAATATACTGAATCTAAAGCCGTTTGATTTTTTTGTTTCGGATGATCCATCTCCGAGATTTCATCAACCCCGCAGACGTACAATTTTTCAGGACATTTTTAGGTACCACTTTCGTTTATGAATAGTGACTTAAATAAATATTTTTTTGAAATGTACGTCGAAAGGGTATTTATTAAGTGTAACAACTTTAAATAAATATCTATAATATAAGACAGATTAATCAATATATATAATATGAAACTATAAAAAAATCATGAAAATAGCCTTTTTTAGCGTCTAATGTCAGAAGACCCCTTAAGTTTTTTTTATTTTGAGTGTCTACCTGTCAAATCGTCCATTTGATTTATTTAAGTGTCGATTTATCAAAATTGAGCAGTTTTTTGTAAACATCAGTTTAACCGTTCCTTGACTTGACTTGGTCGAAACGACACTGGGTCATTTTGACTCGGACGAAATTAAAATAAATTTTTCACTTTTCTAAAATTGAAACTTTTGGATAATTTTTTTACAATAATTCGATTTTACACTTTCCGAATTTTAATTATGGGAACATATAAAAAAATGTGTCATGTTTTTCCGGATCTTTCTCCATAAAAACCGACCGACGAGTTGTTAAGGGCAGGGGGATGAAGTACTACCCGAGTAAAATTGGACCAGTGTGCCGAAGCCGTAGCCAAATATGAGCGTGTCGACGAAGGGTCAATGACTTTTAAACGTAGCTTTGATTCATTTTAAATCGTACTGCGAAATATCAAATCCACTGCGAAAAATAATCCTGAAGACAGCGAAGAATCGATTTTTCAGCAATTGGTGTCGATATGTTAGAGCATATATTTTATAGATGTTCAACTCGTTTGTAAGACTGCATATTTACTTATATTCAATCTTTTTATTTCAAAGTTACTCCCTGAAGTAGCATTTTTTTATAAGGGAACGCAAAAGTGAGCCCAATAACCCTTGCGGCATCGTTTTTCGTATATTTGAAATGTACATAAAAATTTTTAACATGTAACAATAAAGGACTTATCAGATACAGATTTATCAGCCTATTCCATGTGCGTCTTGCCACTGGAGTCCGCAATCGGCAGGAAATATGCAGCTTGTAATTCTTGACTGAAACAAAAAAAAAGCAATCAAATGTTCAATTGTCATATATTTTTCTTGTAGGTGACTTACGTGAAATTACAACTTTTTTCAGGTTTGAAAAAAAATGGTGTCGAAGAAAACACTTTATCGTGCTATAAAAATGATTTTAAAAGACTTTGTCAACGCCTTTTTTAATTCACTTGGATTTTCATACTGAAGAAAATAAACTCTTCAATAAGTCATTTAGTTTCTCTGCTATCACGCTCGCCAATTTGGAAAAATCGTCAATAGGAGGAAATATCAATACCAAATATCAAGCGCTTTTCTGCTTTTGGCCTTGTATCTTCGAAAAAATCTACAATTGGCCTCCGTAACTTTGTAAATATATTCTTGGATACTTGATCTATTGCTTCAAGCAAAAAAAAAGAACGATTTTCCGGACCTTCTGATTCAGGCTCCAGCCTTAAGCAAAAAAAAAACGGTTTTTTTTCAGTAATCAGTGTTCATATATTACAGCGTATATTTTGAAGATGTTGAATGCGTCTGTTGGACTAGAACTTTATTTATATTCATTATTTTCATTTCAAAGTCCCTCCCAGGAGCAGCAATGCTGCGGCTTCTTTTAAATATTCACCATTACGTCGACGTCTCTCCCTTTTGGATGGTAATTCAGTCGTGGACCCATCTACGAGCATTTCCCTTTTTTTGCAATTTCTGGTATTGCTTAGCCAATCTCTGCATCAATCTCTACTCGGGCAACGGAACGCCGACAAAGTGGAGAGTCGTTAGTGGTATCATTTGCAAACGGTCCCATTTTCCGACAAGATTTGGCAACGAATGGGAACATTGCTTTCTAACTGGAAGATCCAAAAGCCTAACAATTATCGCTTGTTTGCGATTCGTCCATCAAAATATTAACATTTAGCCACTATATCATAACATGAAAAATGGTTCTTCAATTCCGAATGAATTATTTAAATATGCCTTGGTTCATTTCGCGGAGTTGAAACCTGCAAAGCCTTCGTTTTGCGGACTTGTCCAAACGTAATGTTTGGAGCGATCCTTCGAAAATTTTGCGTAAGGTTTACTTCGTTAGAAAAAAAGAACAACGTTTTATCGTCCTTTTCTTCAAGGATCAATAAGCAGGAAAGTACTCATTGCATAAAAGTAATTTCCGTTCGAAACTTCACGGAACTGAAACTGGAGAACAGCGGAATAACTATCATATTTCCGTTGTGTTGAAAATAATACCTTATTTAAAAAAAGGACCTTGAAGTATATTCGCTTTTCCTTCTGCTTTTTCGCGAAGCTCTTTTTCCCGGGCATTTTTCTCGAACAGCCTTTCGATAGAGCGCTATAACACGCGGTACTTCACCAACTCTCTTTCTCTCTCCCTTGCACTCGGTCACGTTGAAGTTTTACAACAAATCGAGTGGGCGAGAGACAAAGTCTTACCGTCCCACGAAGTTCTGAAATACTCCCACGATTAACGATGTTCGAATTCGTCAAGGCTCGCGGGATTCGCGATTATTAATCAGCGTCTCGAGCTTGCGCCAGGCCGAATATGGATGGAGGGAGTGGGGCGAGAAAGAGAGGGTGCGAGAGAGGGGGGAGGGGGGTAGAAAGAGAGCAGGGGAAAGATTGGATCGAAGGTGGGAATTAAAAGCTGGAAAATGAAAAGGAAGCCGCGGTCGTCAGGCTTTTGTCCCCAAAAAGTTTTCGATGCCACACCGTGGCCACGCTGCCTATAAACTCGAGACGTCAATGTACCGTCCCACCTCCCGAGCCCATCTTTTCGCGATCAGCTCTCGTAATTACAGCTGAAGAGTTTACCCTCGCCTCTTGAATTTCGTCGCCGCCGCCTCGAGCAATTGGGAACGACCGAGCAAAAGCGTTACCTGCTCTCCACCATCAGACCCAAAAGGATTAAGCTTTGAGAATATTATTTCGCCGCGGTTTGCCACCGCCAGCTGCTCCCCCCAAACATTTCGCAACGACGTTGAATCTTTCTTATAAAAAGTAACTATTTTTTGCAACTTGACAGAGACCGTTCATCATCCATCTGAATGTAGTCATCGTGAAAAGGAAAGCAGCAATTAATTAACGCGTTCGTCTGCGCGTACATACTATATTTATATATGCAACATTAATACAAATCAGAGTCGAAACGCGTGCGATTTGATTACGAGAATAATTTTTTACAGCTGTCACGATTGGTTGAAACTCTGTGAAAAGGGTGCCACCCACGCATACAGACGTGTATGTCTGGTTTTTTTTTAATTTGGTAGAGAGTCTGGGTACAGAGAAGTAATTAGTGCGATAGGAGGAAGCTGAAGAGGCCTCGACACCCGATTGACCGAATGGAAGTGAGAGAACGAAAAAGGGCGGGCAGGGAAAGCTATAGAGGGAGAGGGAAAGGGAGAAAGAGAGCGACGGAGAGAGTACGGTTAGTCGACAGCTAGCGCTGTTGGGAATAGGGATTGCCACAGGCGAGTCCCTCAAACCTGGTGACACCTAATTCGCGATAATTCAATTCGGCGCTGCTTCCTAATCGCGTTACTATTAATTTTACTGCTATCAACGGGTACCTTGGCGAGTACGCGACCTTCCGATGACTGAATCGCTTTCCCTCAATTCGATTGATCCTCTTCCATCCGTGACTCCGCATTTTCTCCTTCGTCAAGCATAAACTTGCAATTTCCAACTGTTCAATCGTCTCGCAGCAGAAGTATCAGCATGTACTTTTAAAAATACTTTTAAATACTTTTACGTTCTTTTAAAAATACTAAAAATACGTTTGTATTTCAAAAATCACGATTGAATCCTGACATTCAATGGAATATCAGGATTCAATCGTGTCCTGTACCACCGTCGTCTTGATTTTTTTTTGTATGATTCAATTTACGGCGTTTATTCACTTCGAATGACACAAATGAATTTATCGTTTCGCATTTAGATTCAGATTTTGAAACCTCGTAAATACTCCGCATTGATTCTTGATAATGTAACAACGCTTCACGTATATCATGGAAACGACTTTTTGTATGATGGTGCACCACTTATTGCACCGGGCTCTCATGTTGCCTGCTTGAGAAGTTTAGACGCCAAATTCGGAATGATTGTTGACGATTGAAATTCATATCATCGGGAGATTAATTTGAGCTGCATTAAATGTCCAAAAATTAATCCGTTTCACTACGTAGTTTTGGAGATTTTTAAGGAGTCTTCTCACTTTGGACACTAAAAAAGGCGGTTTTCGTGAATTTTTTTGCTAGATTTATATTATAGATATTGACATAAAAGTTGTTACACTTAATAAATACACTTGCGAAATCCATTGAATTTTTTAAAATATGTATTTATGTAACCCAAACAAACTTTAAACGCGTTTTTCGCGGAACAACGTTTTTTGACGGCTTGTTGATAAAATCTTCGAAACTAGTGAACCGATCCTTATGAAATTTTAACCACATATTCTTTACAAATATAGTTGTAGCGCATTTCAAGGATTTTTATAAATTTTGGTGTTTACTATTTATTGTGCCAAAAACGTTGAGAAAGGACGTTTTTTTGTTTCTTTCGAAAAATGTCCGCCATTTTGTTATTTTTTAACTAGACATTTTTTAACTAGCGTTTTCGTCTATAAATAGTGACTTAAATAAATAATTTTTTAAAATGTGTTTCAAAAGTGTATTTATTAAGTGTAATAATGGTTATATCAATATCTATAGGATAAACCTACGAAAAAATTCATGAAAATAGTCTTTTATAGTGTCTAAGGTGAGAGGACCCCTCAAGGCTCAAGTCGAACCTTCATTCATTTGGCAATACACGTGGCACTTCGTAAAAACTAGTCATATGGATGTAGGAGTTACATTAAGGATTCGATTTAAATTAAAACAAAAGCCGACTAAACTGCGATTAGCGTTAGGAATGTCGTGTAAAAAAATCAAGCGGTTTTTCCACTCGGTTCATTAATAATACTCGAACAAAGATGTGAATTTTGAGCTTAAACGGTTTGTTTTCGAACACTTTCGAGTGAGCCACTCGATAAAGTCAAGCATTATAACAGCATTTGGGCTTTATAATGAAATGTTTTTACTCGTTCTATCTAAAACATTAATGCAATTATAACATTCATTTAGCATAGTCTTCACAATGAAAAAACATTTGGTTTTTTAATCACATCGAAAATCACAACTTATGTCTGTGTTATTCCGTGTGTTGGCTTATAATTCGGTGTAGTGTGCATTTTTTTCAACATATTCACGAATCTTTTTGGTTTTTATCAGATGCGGTTTCCCACACTTTTTTTGTTCAAAAATTCGTTTTCAACACCGTATTATTTTGAGTTACCTGCTAGTCAATGCTAGACTTTGTCGAGTGGCTCACTTGGGGGAGCACGTTAACGCACTGTTGCCACATTCAACCTATAAGTTTCGGTAATGTCCGAAGACAAACCGTTTGAGCTGAACGCTCACATGTTTGTTCGAGTATTATTGACGAACCAAGTGGAGAAACCGCTTAATTTTTTAACACAACATTCCCAACACTAATTGCAGCTTGTTCGGTTTTTTTTAAATTGACATCGAAACATTTTTTTCACCTCTACAGTCCTATAAATAATGCTTACGAAGTGCCACGTGTATTACCAAATGTATGAGGGTTCAACTTGAACCTTAAAAATCTCCGAAACTATGTGGTGAAACAGATGAATTTTTGGACGGTTAATGATCCTAAATTAATCTCTCGGTGATATGAATTTCAATCGTCTACAAGCATTTCAATTTTGGTGTCGAAACTCCTTAAGGGGTTATGACTAGTTGTCGACAGCGACAATGGGTTGAAAACAACTCATTTTCGGGCTTTTTTAAAAAACATCGTGATGAAAAATTCCCACAAAAATAAGGTATTCGAATTAGTACCATCCGAAGATCACTTTGTGATTTTTGGCGTAGAAATATTTAATTATAATCTATTTCCCAGGTTATCTAATATTAATTATCTAATATCGATTTAACCAGGTTACCTAATATGAAAAAAAAAACAAACAGATTTCGTTAGTATATTATTTCATTCTATGATTAGACCAAGGAATCTCCGAAAAATAAAATGAAAAATGGCTTGTGTTCAAAGTGAAAGTCTTGATTCTTGCGAAAAAATCGGAAAAGAACCATTCGATCGAACCCAATATTTTCACATCTAGATAAAGCCCTGAAAATGTCAGAAAGCTCCATGTTTATGAGATCTTTTGCTCACGAACTTGAAAAAAATGACTTTCGAGAAAAAAGCGTTTAAAGGTCGACCGGCGTCAACGTATGAGCTTATAAATATGTCAATTTTGATCCGATCACCTTGAAATTTTCAGACAACATTTATCAGATGATATACTGTCAAAATATATTTGGTTGGAAAAAGGTGATATTTCCACTTCAATAACTAGACATAACCCCTTTAAGGAATGATTGCAGAACTGCACGATTTTGAATAAATCTGCATCAGGATTTACGGGGGCAGTGCCTCGTCCGTTTCGAAACTACTAATCCCGAGTCCTCGTTAAATTCCTCCTCCGCTACAATCAAGCTAACTACCGGGGGGGGGGGGGGGAGTTTGGAAAAAGCCTCGACGTAAAGTCCAGAGAAGGATTATAATTTGAACCAGTGGAGGATAAGCCCCGTCCAGGAGGCACAATCGCGATTACCGAAAGTCCACGCGTATACACGTATCTTCTGGGTGCGCGGTAAATCGGGTCGCCACATAGTAATTGGCTCGTAATTAACTAGACGATAAATTTTCGTGGATTTCCGAAGAAATTTTAGAGGTTCACCGTAGTGTTTTAATCGATCGATGCCACGTCACGTCACTTCAGTTTATTCGCCTCGGAAACGAAAGGAAGGCCTCCAGGACAACGCGAACGACGACGAGGCTCGCGATCAATATCGGGTCGGATCGTATGACGATTCGAGATCGGGTCATATATATAATACGCGCCATGAATGAAGAGTGAAACTTCAGGAGTGATTTTCACGCGTGAAAATCAATAACAATTGATAAATCATCTTATAAATAACAAAAGTGCTTCGGGGGCGAGATCGAGGGAGAAAGAGAGACAAGAGAGGTCGATCGTGATCATTATGCTGTGGATAATTGTGTTTTTCGGGTGCCTCGAGATATCGAGTCTTGTCAGTGCTGAAACTAAGGTTAAATCATCACCATCGTTGACAAGTACAACCTCAGCCGAGACGATGAAACATCACGACGAGGACTCATTCGACAACGACTTGGATCACTCGAGTGAGTAATCGATTGTCTAAAGATTGTCAATTGGTTTTTTTTTCGCGCGAAGGGTAGCTACAACCGGGAATACTTCAGCTACTTACCGTTTCTCCGGTGTCCAAACGGACAAGTCACCTGCATACAGTTTCGTCCGGAAGAGTATGTTTACACTGCATAAATAAATGTGTTGTTTTTACACCTTTTAGGTGTGCAAATGACTGTAGACACTTTGTACACGTTTGAACGGGTGTGAAAATTAACGGGGATAGATGCGTTCAAACGGCACACGTGTGTTATTTTCTTACACATGTTAAAACGTGTAAAAAGTTCGTATAGCCATATACGGACTCAAAGTGTGTAAAAACAACACACGTATTTGTGAAAAACTGTATACATTTGGGATGCGTTGAAATAATAAGTTGAGTAACAAAAGCTTTTTATCGTCAAAATATATGCATTTATTGAACTGTCACTTTAGGGTGGTTAAAAAAAATAATTTTATTTTCGCGGTACTCAACGAAAAAATGTTACGTTATGAAAAAGTAATTCATACAAAATTTGAGAGGTCTAAACATTTTTTTCGGTAGTCTCAAACGACTTTTAATTTTTTTTTCGATTTTTCGTCATTTTTTTTCTTTATTTGTTTTTTTTACTCCAAAACGACATATTACATTGTTGATGTAAACGGTCAGCGATGTACACATATTACATTGTTGATGTTAAACGTTCAGTGATGTAAACACCGTGCTCTTGTTCATCAAGTGGTTGATATCGTTTTCACAACTCAATTACATATATTGATTCTTAATCTGCAAATACAAATTGTTTGTGGTAAAAAAAAATATTTAAATAAAAATTTGGTATTGTTACAGAAAAAATTAAATCAAGACTTACATTGGATCACGCACTAACGGTTTCTGCATCGAGATAAAACAAATGAATACTCCGATAATCATGAAAAAGGTGTTTGAGCACTAACTAAAAAATTGTTTAGAACCCTCAAATTTTGCAAAACTTTCATTTTCTTAACATACTTCAATTTTCCGTTGAAAAAAAAAATCGATTTCTTTTAACCACCCTATTGTCACATATTGTAATTCCGTACGAGAAGCTCCTCACGATTCTCATAATCATTCATAAACCGTACGGAAATTGGGAATTTGGTTGGGTCTGCTCCATATTAAATAATTTCGCTGAGTTCGCTGAGGATGAATATTGTGACCAGTCTCCTTGACTATATTTATTTATATTTATCTACTACTCCCTCCCCAGTCACTATCACTGCAATTCTCAATTGTACTCGCTTTCTTAAATATTTCCGCCAATATCATGTAAAGAAAAACGACGATGGAATTGTAAAACGAATTGGAAATTAAATAATCTTTACACGTCGTATATCGTACCTTCGACGTATTTTTGATCGACGCGTTTTTTGTTGTCACTATTGCCGTCCATAATCGAGAAATGATACGGAGACCGTATGTAATTTCGGTATATGGGTCAAACAGGATTCATGAAACTTCCGTAGGAGAAAAAAGTGAAACCAATGAATTTGACAATGGAAGCAATTGAAAGAGGAGAATGCAAAAAATCGTCTGCGACGCGATAAAACGTTATCATCACCCTAGTTAATTTTTAGCAAATACTACGTTTTTGAAATTCGATTTCTGAGATAAATTTGCTTAGCATGTGAATTGAATTGAGATTTTCCTTACAATTAAATTTGTAAAAGTGAACCAACTGGTAATCGATGTTTTCTATTTATAAGGACATACGAATTTTGCGATGAAACAATCTTGGGAATGAAAAACTGTTATTCACGAATCATTCAATGTCGCCATAGCTGTGCCAGATATTGGTAAAAATAAAGACCATTTTTCTTAATTGTTATGTTAAGGGGTTATGCCCAGTTGTAACGGTCGAGAGCAGTTCATTTGTGGCATTTTTTTAGAAAATCATTATGACAAATTCCGAAAAAAATAGATATTCCATAAAGTATCATGGTAAGAATACTGTAATTTTTTGTGTAAAAATATTTAACTATAATCGATTTATAGCTAGTTTTCGGTAAGCACCTCGCGAAAACGTTTTTTGCAGTGCGCAATTGCCCTTCTGAACGAAGTTATAGAATATATCATCAAAAAATAAAACTGATTTCATTAGTATATTGATTTATCCTACAATTAATCGAAGGAATTTCGTGAAGGGAATCGATGGATTTTTTGCAAAAACAATGGGCACTTTCCGTTCATCAAACCAAAAGTATACATCACAAAAAAAATCGAATAAAGTTCCGAAAAGCCCATCCCTCTGATTAATTTGGAATTTCGCGTACCTATGTATTTTGATTCGGTGATTACGAATATCATATTGAAAATACCCGCAAATTTGATTTTCAAGGTCAACACTCACGAGAACTGATTTTTGAACAGTTTTTCTATTTTATTTTAGTGAATATTCATTTAAGAGAAAACTATTTCCTACAAAAGTTGTAGCCTATGAAAATATTGATATTTTATGTTCTACGCAATTTTTGTCTAAAACCATTCCATTTCGAGCAAAACGGGATAATGGTCCAATAAGTGAAAATTGCTTAGCTTCATTAGATTCGATATTATCTACTTATCAATAGTAACGGATCGGTAACACAGCAAGAATATAGATAATGTTCATTAGCTCACACGAACCCAAAGAAAAAAACCAAATTCAAACTGAAACAAAACCACCAAAAAATCCAAACACAAATCTAAACAAAAAAGCCCAAACAACCCAAAGCAAAAAAAAATTAAATAAACAGCACACTCAAGCCCACCAAAAAAAAACCAAACCCAAACAGAAAATGCAAAAATAGTATATAATACAAAAGGACACTAAAATAAAAGAAAAAAAAATCAAAGTAATAGAATAAAAAACAAAAAAGCAAAAAAAAAACATGCACTTTAAAGACTAAACTCCACCTTCACACGGTAAAGTGCGTAAGTAGATAATATCGAAAATAATGGAGCTATACAATTTTCACTTATTGGACCATTTTTCTCGAAACGGAATTTTTTTACATAAAAACTGTATACAACATAAAAGATCAATATTTTCATAGGCTATAACTGTTGTGGGACATATTTTTCTCTAAAATGAATATTTACTAAAATAAAACAGAAAAACTTATTAAAAAATCAGTTTTCGAGTGTTGACCTTGAAAATCAAATTTGCGGGTATTTTCACTATGATATTCGTAATCAGCGAGTCAAAATACATGGGTGCACGAAATTCAAAATTAATTAGAGGCATAAGCTTTTCAGAACTACACCCAAAAAATCGTTCTTGTTCCATCCTTCTACATGTAGTTTTATATCTGGAACAAGCCGTAAAAATATCGGAAAGATCGATGCGGTAGTTTTCGATATATTTTGCTCACCGACTTCGTAAACGTACTTTCGAGAAAAAACCGTTTACAGTTTTAAACGACGTTCCGACCATTTCGAGAGGCGTCAACGTATCAGCCAAAAATCTGTCATTTTTAATCCGATCACCTTGAAATGTTCAGGTAACATTCATAAGATAGTATACTGTCAAAATAAATTTGTATGGAATAAAGTGATTTTTCGACTTTTACCACTAGCCTCAATCCCTCAATTTATGAAATAAGTCACGCGAATTGATAGCAATGAAGTCCAACTACGGGGATTACTAAAAACCTGGGAAATGTACTGATTTCGGGTGCTTCAATGAGCAAAAACAGAGCAGTCCCTCGTCCGTCATTATTCTCATCATTCGAAGAGCTTTCACGGCAATTGATCCCGTGATGAATCAACGCAAACTGTTCAATTTTTTCACGGCTCTACAGATATATTTTTCGACGTCACTGACAGGCAATTTTGGCAACTAGCGTCAATTTCAGGGATTTGTTTAAATCGGTCGGGCATTGTTCTATCCAAATTGTAATTACCTCGATCGTTTCAACATTTTGTGGCTGGGATTTAGTCGAAAACTCGGTCTGCAACAGCCTTTCGTAATTAGTCACGTGGCATAGAAGTATACGGTGCTATCGAACCCTCATGCGCGCCTGATCGATCGTATTATATACCTACATCGTACTGGCCATCGAACTAAAAGCTTTTTCGGATGATTCGAGGGCGCAGGCTATTTGCTAGCCCATGTTGGAGATGGCTCACCGGAATTCCGAATTCCATATTTGATAGATACAGAAGAGATGGGAATGATCAAGCGGAAGCGAGAGGACGGAAGGGTGGACGGTTATAGCGCGATGCTTGACTCATTGGCTTTTCCTCTTCTGTTGGCCGATCTCTTTTCACTGGCTTACTCGACCGGCCAAAACCCAATATGATCCGATCGGACCGAGCTAGCCGAAAGGTTCACCGGAATATGTCCACTTGAGGACACTATGAATTTATCTCGTTCCGTAAACCGAACTTCATTTTCGGAACACTCAACGCTCATTGCTTCGACCAATTTTATCGGGAGCTGAAGAAACTTATCCAGAAGTTACATACGAGCTACGATTAAATATTTAATTACTAGTTACGCAACTATAAGGTTCCGGATTTTTTGATGAATTAAAAATGGAAAATTTCAAGACAAATATAAAAAATGGTCCATTCAAAGTATAGTCCCTCGCCAGCTACACATTCTTGCCATCTCTCTGACAATACATGAATACCGTGACGATAAAACGACGCGTCTTTGGACCGCAACCAATCGTCCAACCAGCTTTATACTTTTTCGAAATTGGCCAAGTGTAGCCTAGCCAAGCCATGCCCGTCGACCGGAACAAGCGATAATCAGAAGGGGCCAGGTCTGGCGAATGAAGCGGGTGCGGTAGCAGATCCCATTTCACCGTTTTGATGGTGTCCTGGAAGATGGAAGTGCAATGCCACGTAGCGTGCCATTGTGGACGTTTTTCGAGAAATGCGTGGTTCAAATTGATCAGTAGCTTTGGCGACGTACACAAATTACGTAACGCTATATTGCCCAATTTTTGAACCCCCTCTCCCCATGGTCCAGAACGTAACGCGTGGCCGGAACACCCCCCCACCCCCCTTGTTCCGTTACGCAACGGGTGCTTTGTCGTCAATAATTGCGATTTTTTTCATAGACATAACTAATTATGAAGAATCGGTTTATACTCATTTTGTGAAGTATATATTCGTCTAGTATTATACCAATTTTTATGAAAAAAATATTTAAAATTAACCGAGATATGTGCCTTGATTTGACGACGAAAAAAACAAATTTCTCTTCACCGTCCCATCGATATCTTCATAAAAGGTTATCTGTAAATAAAAAGTCAACCATTTATCGATATATATACAAATGTAGCTATCGTTATGCGTAGTCGTTTTTTTTGCTTCGGTGTTTTTACATACTGCCGAAAGTTAGACATTCTTTTCCATTTTGAATGCCCTTTTTGTATTCAAACAATCTTTAAAAATAGTAATCAAAATTTTAAAAATTGGCTGCGCCCAACCTTAGTCACTGCGATTACAAAAATTTGAAAAGAAAAAAATTGAATATTGGTTAAGTTTTTTGGTATTCGCTGGGATAAGGTCGAAAAAAATAGTTTCGAGACGAACGGGTTCAAAGTTTTCGTTCCGTTTTTCTTGATATAAAGTTATGTTGTTTCGGGAATATTGATACTTACATTAAAGTATCTTCGTAAAACTCCGTCAATTTTCAGATTTGTGAATAAAAATGGTGCCAACGTATATTGTAATATATGTCTTTTTCTATCAGCTGAATGTGGATCAAACTAGTTGGTTATATTAGCGGGAAAAAATAAAAATATCAAACAGAATTCGTTTTAAAGGAAAGTGGCGGAAGAAAGAAGCCGTTGACAGTGGAATAAAAGCTCTGACATCAATGGCCGGAGCCAAAAAGAAAAAATGAGTTGAAGGTGTTTAAGTCGTTGAAAAAGAACACTCGACAAGCACGGTCTATGATGGGAGACGTATCGTTATAAAAAAAATATTTGCATCATAAATATTTATATTTTATATTGGTTATGCCATATGTTCATTAACAAATAAAAGTGTTGGTTCATTGATAATTAATTAAAAACTTTGGATATGTGGAACGATGCGGTGTTGCCATATATCTATTTTTTGATAGAGGACAAATATTTTTTACGGGAAATTATTCTGTCTTTACTGAACGTTTTTAGAAAAACCGAATAGTAAAGGCAATCCAAACTTTTTTCACTCTTTCATTAACTAGTTTGCTATGCAAAAAAAAATTTTCTTCAAAATCTATAAACACAATATAATGGTACGACGAATGATGTGACCTGGCTTCTAGTCAATGCAGACCCTGCAGTGTTACAAGTTGCAATTTTGAAACCTATTATCTCGCAATCTCGCAATCTGAGTAGTCGACTGTTCTAAAATTTCACTCAAACATGCATAATGATATGAGCAAGGTCTGGTTATAATTTGAACAAAATATATAGAAATCAAGAGCGCGCTCGTTCTACCTTAAGGCATTAGGCCACAGTAACGGGTATAAAATCATGTGTGAATTTACCAATTTTTTTTCGTACGAAAAAGTGCTTTACTCATAAAATTAATTACACATCTATTTAGTATGAATATAAAGCTGTTAGAAATATTTTTTTCTCGATGTACCAAATGGCCGACTACTAATACTTTCCTTTGTTATCTTTTTTTTAGGCACTCCACGGCGTGACATTCAGCATCCACAATTTTTTACCTAGAACAAAGAAACAAAAATTCTCGTCAATCTACATTAGAATACCTAGAGAGAAGTACATACGGAATTTAAAAAATATCGTTTTATTCAAAAGTTGTAGGTATTTGAACATGAAATGAATTTTTAGTGAAAAATTTCGTTATAACTGCTCATAAACTGCTCATAAAATGAAAAGTTTTCGATCAATCAGAAATTCCGTACGTACTTCTCTGCAAAATGCAATTAGGAACATAACTTTCCAATTTGAAGTAAATCGAGTGAAAATTGTTGAAGTTATTTGTCACGCCAATTGGAAAAAAGCTGTTTCG
Source organism: Ophion costatus (assembly GCA_951751655.1). Taxonomy (NCBI): domain Eukaryota; kingdom Metazoa; phylum Arthropoda; class Insecta; order Hymenoptera; family Ichneumonidae; genus Ophion; species Ophion costatus. The sequence continues at coordinate 35,954,730 of OX632356.1, forward strand.
CGAAGTTTCGAGTAGTCGGCTATTTTGTACATCGAAAAAAATAAAAATATATTTTCTAACTGCTTGATGTTCATACTAAATAGATGTGTAATTAATTTTATGAGTGAATCACTTTTTCATACGAAAAAAATTGCTAAATTCGTACATGATTTTCTCCCCGTTACTGTGGCCTAAGGCTTTAAAGCAGAAAAGCAAAGCTTTCCGCTAATGCTGTTTATTTGGCACAGAACTCGACATCTTGGTTGTTAGAAAACATATGGCATTACGACTGGTCATTGTTGACAGATGTCAAACCTAAGAAAATACTACTTCAGACATGTACGTCGACCACGTGCGTCGTTAGCGCCACTTATGTGTGAAATCCAGAAACTTACTTCTGCACCTAGTACTTGCGCTAATTTTTTCGCATGAAGGTATCGTATTAGTATCGTCAATGTCCAGGATTGGACACGGTGATCCCTCTGGTTCCAGTCATTCTGCGCCTCTCCCATTCGCTCTTCTCCTCTCCATGTACGCGAAAGCTCTCGAATTTTGTCATTCTCCCCAGCAAATCGAGCGCCCACGAGTGGTAGCTCTCATGCAGGCCGAAATTAAATTACGCGATGTTCCATACAAAGGCCTCTTCCAGACCATCAGATATTTACCACAGAGTAAACGCGTTAAGTGGGATCTCGGATATACATTTCCGGCGACTGTCAAACGATTTCACGTTCGGAAAAAAATGCCAAGACCCCAGCTGGCCTTGCGGATTCTGAACGATAGAACAGGGCTGAAAGGAAAATTACAAATGGTTTTTTTATTTGTCTGCTCGAAGCTGTATCGCGGAGTGGGAAAATCATATCTACCGTAAGACGGAAAAATGGAAGGAAATATCGGAATTAGATAAAACTGTATGTTTTATTCCAACGAAGTAGTCTGTTGGTAGATATACATGTAAAGCAGATAAATATCCACAGATGAAATGCATTCTTGTTGAAATATTTTTCCCAAAATCTACTGAATTATGTTTTCTTTTCTGAAGACTGCCGCAAAAGTTCAATACCGCAGTCACATCAGGTTCAAAACGTTCAGTTCGCACTGAGAAAACAGTTTATTTATAGTAAAGAAATATATTTAGTTGACACTTATATTCAAATATTGATGAACTTGTCCAAAATTTGTTAGTCGTTAAGAAATATTCGTGTTCTCACGACAACATTTTATAACCGTAGTATTTCTTTGGAAAGAATGATTAATTATATCTCTCAACTCAGTAGATGTTTATGGTAATCGAAAAACGAGTTGAAATTGTGATATGATAATACAGTTCAAAGGATGGAGGTTTTTTCACAATTAATATATTTAGATCTGGGGCCGTTAACGTATAATTGCCGCAACTATCTTGTGTTCAATGTAAATGAACATATCACAACAATTAACTGCCCTTCGTTCAAAACGACTATCTCGGTCTCATTTGAGCCAACAGCCGCGCAGCTGACCCAACAACTTCTCTATTCAACGCAAATAAGGATTTATTAACTATTAATTAATATGTATTTAAGGCGTTGGCCGAATATCTCTTTGAAGTAACAGTCGTACACTCGATACACAATGAATATTTGGTAATAACTAAAAAATCTTCAGTTAAGTCGAACGAAGCCCAGTTAATAGTTTTACTATCACTTAGTCCCGGAACCAAGAGTGAAATATTTTCGTTAATTATATTTGTTTTAACATTCAAGTACGAAGGAAATTTTTAAAACGTTTGAAAAATTAAATAAAGACGAATTTGAAAAAATTTCGTTTTTTTCGACCATCAGTTTTATATTAAAAGTGATATATTTGTTAACGATTTTCAATTAGTTGAAAAAACGCCCATACTTGACTGTTAAAGCAATCTAAGAAGCTACAGTTAAAATTTCAAGTCGATTCCACAAAAATTGTGCGAGTTCTGCTGCGTGCCGATTTCAAAAAAATATTGTGAGAACACCTTTTTTAAATTTTTTTTGTAAATTTGAAAAAACTAAAATTTGCCCGACATAAAGTATGCTTAGTAACAAACTTGTTTCCCAAATCCTAAATAAATAATCCAGTAGATAAAATTTTTTTTTTAATTTAATTCCGTGTATAATGCATAAAATATTCACTTTCTTAACAAAACGACGTCAAAGTAACCCAGAAGCGTTGACATGGGTTGCATTTCAATACACTGTCAAAGAAACCCCACACTTGGGGTTACTTCGATACTTTAGAAAAATATATATAAAATTGTGGGAGTGTGGTGGGGTTTGACTTTCTTATACATTTGATAGCGAAAGGACACATTGTTCTATTGGCGCAAAAAAGTTGGTATTTAGGATGTCAAAACAAAGTTGCCTACAACAAACTTCCAAAACCTGTTCCAAGTGGTTTTACGTTAACTATACATGAATCTTGATTTGTGCGAATATAAAATATCGATCACTCAACTATTCTTTCCATTTGGAACAACTTTTCTACTGATCTCATTAAACAACCGTCTCAGTTACAGAAAACAAGTATTTATAGTATATTAATACTAAGCATTGGGTTACATTAACTGTATATCTATTGGCTGGAGATATTTATTTCGCCATATTGAACTTTACCATTTGTTAATAGTTAACAAATACCGGTAAATAGAAATATATTGTTTTCTCAGTGCGTGCGCCAATCAGGCAAGGCTTATCTATAGCGCTTATCAAGCTAGGTACGAAGTGATGCTAGTCACTGCTTGTTTTGCCGCAGACATTCAAAATTATGGTAGTGTTCCAGTACACCCGAGGATCTACCACGTTTTTCAAAGATGTTTATTATACAGCTACAATTTAATATCTCAATATCGGTCTTTTCCTCGCGTTTTCACTTATACTTGAAGATAGTCTACAAAGTTTGAGAGGTCGAAAAAATTACAAGTTATGTTTCAATTTAATGTTCAAAATAAATTATCTGCGCATATAGCAAGAAAACGAAAAACATTACTTTTTCCTATAAGTATGGCTTTCGCACGAACCTCCAAAAACCCGAACGAGACGAAATCACAAAATTACCTTCAAATTGCCGATTTACGCCCTTTTTCAGTTTTTCAACAACCATGAAAAGTTTTTTCAAGATTTATTTTCATGAATGTTGTTGATTTGTGCAATTTATTCATTTTATTGCCTCATTGAGTTTGGGTGTAGTTCCGAAAAGCCCATACTCTCTGATTAATTTGGAATTTCGTATACCCATGTATTTTGACTCGCTGATTACGAATATCATAGTGAAACTACCCGCAAATATGATTTTCAAGGTCAACACTCACAAAAACTGATTTTTAAACAGTTTTTCTGTTTTATTTTAGTAAATATTCATTTTAGAGAAACATGTTTCCTATAAAAGTTATAGCCTATAAAAATATTGATCTTTTATGTTCTGTACAGTTTTCATTTAAAAAGATTCCGTTTCGAGAAAAATGGGATAATGGTCCAATAAGTGAAAATTGCTTAGCTCCATTAGTTTCGACATTATCTACGGTAATTTTCGGTATTACGACCCCACCTTTTGAGGGGGTTGCAGGCTTAGGAATATGGCGGGGGAGGAACCCTATAACACTATTCTTAAGAGAAATTGTGGTGATAACGCCCCCCCCCCCCATTTTATAAATAAATTTTTTTTTCATGAATCGTAGCGACAATTTTATATGATTGTAAGTTGTTACCTCTACCTAGGATATATCAGATATTGCTTCGTTGATGAAATCCACCTGATGAATTTATACATACGCCTCATTGTGGCAAAAAAGGCTGGTATTCGCTCACGAAACTCGTATCACCGTTTGAATAAAAATTCACTGATGTATTGCGGCCAATGTGCATTTCTCCGACCGTATTTCGGAACAGCACTTTTTAAATCTCTCTCCACATTCGTTCAATATTTTGAGTATGTGTGTGAGATTCAGGATCAACGAAATTGACTTTATGATTCACGGTCAAATATTTGTATCCTCTTTCGTTCAAGCAACGATACGCACGCCAGCGATCTGAGTATATCGTTGTACCTGCACTGTACAAAATTTCTGTATAAAAATTAATACACAAGTGTAGGAAGTTTTTATGCGGATACCGCTTATGAAATTTCAGATACGACTTTGAAAATCCAAAACAGGTTATTTGAAAAATGAAAGTGTAGCTCCGTAATATTAATATACTTGTGCGTTTGAAAAATAATGCACGTGTAAAGAAATAATCACATCCAAGTATATTGAAATCAAGAACCATTTGGTGATATCAATATACGAGTGTATATTAAATTCAAGAACCATTTGCTAATATCAACATACGGGTGTGTATTAAAATTACTGATCCTAAGTATTAAGTTTATTTCAGAAATTGATAATTAAGCCCACTGAAAATGTGACTCGTATTTATCCTCCTCGACGGGAGCTAGAGATAAAAAAAGGTGATTTTTGTGAAATTTCTTTCTTCAACACCTGGCGGCGTAAAAAGGGAAAAATAATTTCCTTCCGGAAAGGCGAGTTCAAGAACTGCGACTCTGGCGTGGATATGGAGAGGTAACGAATTTGTGACACTCTCCGACGCGTGCACGAGTTGCAAACCCGTCTGTTTTTCCCAGGACGATCGTAGCCGGTGGTCGGGTTATATGCCCGACCGAAGCTGCGAGTGGCTATGGGAAAGTGCGGAACAAGGCGCCGTCCCTCGGACGCTACGCGAACTACGCGCGACCATCGGTCGTCGCGAGCGGCCGAAGTGGGTTGAGCGCGTTTTGTATTTGCAATACTCTGTTTTTTATATTTGAATTAATATACAACTTTTGTAATCTTTCATTTAAGGCACGGGTTGATGCAATACATTTTCCACAAATTTACAAACTTGTTTTTAAAATTCCATGTTCCATCTATTAAATTCTATATCGACGTTAGAATTTCATGTTCCTATTTTAAATTTACGATACAAGTGTTTCAAATTTAATTTCATCTACTGAGTTCGTAAAATTCAATTCTTTTGTATCTTAAATGTATTGTAAATTTCATATCTTTTTTTACAGTGTGTATATTCGGACCACCTCCGGTAGTGTGGTCATAATACCGAAAACTACCTTTTTTATTTTACTTTTTTTCCTTTATTGTAGTTTTAGTTGTATTCTATACTATTTTTGGTTTTTTGTGATTCAGTCAAATTTAAAGTGCATGTTTTTTTTCTGTTTGTTTATTTTTTGTGCTTTAATTTTAGTTTCTTTTTGTTATATATGCTATTTTTGCATTTTTTGTTTGGGTTGTTTAGGTTTGCTTTTTTTTGTTGGGCTTGCTTGGGCTTTTTATTTAATTTTGTTTTTTTTTTACTTTGGGTTGTTCGGGCTTTTTTCGTTAGATTTTTGTTTGGTTTTTTTGTTGGTTTTGTTTCAGTTTGAATTTGGTCTTACTCTTTGGGTTTGTGTGGGCTAATGGACATTATCTATATTCTTGCTGTTACTATAGATAAGTAGATAATATCGAACGATAATATCGAAGTAGATGATATCGAATATCGTTACTATAGATAAGTAGATAATATCGAACCTAATGAAGCTAAGCAATTTTCATTTATTGGACCATTATCTCACTTTTCTCGAAATGGGATGGTTTTAGACAAAAATTGTATGGAACATAAAAGATCAATATTTTCAAAGGCTACAACGTTTGTCGGATGTATTTTTCTCTAAAATGAATATTTACTAAAATAAAACAGAAAAACTGTTAAAAAATCAGTTTTCGTGAGTATTGACCTTGAAAATCAAACTTGCGGGTATTTTTAATATGATATTCGTGATCAACGAGTCAAAATACATAGGTACACGAAATTCCAAATTAATCAGAGGTATGCGCTTTTCGGAACTTTATCCTTGACTTTGAGTAAAAGAGCCGTTTCTCAATCATTCTAATCGATTAATATTTGTCACAGCAGTAACCACGAATTCTAATCACTGTGCCTCCAAAAATGGCGGCGTACCCTGCGCAAATTGATTTTCGAGCGTGCAAAAAAAAGATGATATTTTCATTTTGAAGAGTCCTTTTATTCTATTTTACAACGATTCGTTTCACGTTAACCGTTATAACGTAACTCATTGTGATATTTACCCTGTGTTGATTACGATTGATTGTTATTTCTCGCCTCGTTTTGCGGAATCAGGAACCCCAATTCTATCTCATCTAACTGTATACACACACGCGCACACGCGCACACACACACACACACACACACGCACACACACACACATGTATGTATATATATATATATGATGGGTGCATGCACAGTATTATGCACCGTCGCCGTGTTAATTTGCCAACACCGAATCGATTAATTGGTCCGTCGGTCTCCCCACGTTCGTTTACTCGACACGATGTGGCAACCGAATCACAGAAAGATAGTTGGCTGAACACCCAGTGGAACAATCATGGTTACCTGTTCACAGTAATCATTAAATGTCCAAAAAAACACGGCAGCTTCCATACAAAAACATTTAATGGACCTCACTATGATTGCTTCAATCAACACAATTGATAAATACTCAAATTTACTATTCCAATATATTTAATCACGAATGATATTTTACTCCAATTCGTAAACGACCAACAATTTGCGATCTTTGGTTAAGGACACAAGTGCATTCGATTCAGGAACAATACATGAACCATTGTTCATGGATTATCGCCGTTCTTTGTGATACGGAACTATTGCCTTGTTTCAGTTTGCTCGTTTGCATTTGCTGCGATGCATTTTCATCGAGAAATCACGTGAGCTCGGGTTTTGTATTTTTTTGAATGTTGCGCCGCTGGAAGGCTTTTAATTGAGGGGTTATGCGTAGTTGTAAAAGCAAAAAAATTGCTTTTTTCAGAACCGATATGTTTTGACGGTGTATCAGCTTAAAAATGTCCCCGGGAAATCGTAAGGTGATCGGATCAAAATTGACACATCTATAGGCTGTTATGTCGACGTCCGTCGGAACGCTCGGAGCGTTGTTCGAAACTTTAAACGCTTTTTTCTCGAAAGTACGTTTTCAAAGTCCGTGAGCAAAATATCTCAAAAACTACTCCATCTATTTCTGCATTTTTTAGGGCTTTTTCTAGATGTGAATATATAGTATTTGATCGAAGGATTGTTCTTTCCGATGTATAGCTTCGATTCGATGAACAAAAACTGCCCTGTTTTTCGCAAAAACCAAGGCATTCACTTTGAACACGTGCCATTTTTTTAAATTTCATATTTCGGAAATTTCTCTGATCGATTGTACTCCGTAATCGAGAATAAATTAAGGGGTCTTCGTGCTTTAAGCGCTAAAAAGGCTATTTTCATTAACTGTTTTGATAGGTTTACATTATAGATGTAGATATAAAATTGTTATACTTAATAAATACACTTTCGAAATTCATTTAAATGTTTTTGATGTATTTATGTAACCCAAACAAACGTTGAACGCCTTTTTCTCGAAACAGCCTTTTTGGACCGCTTGTTGATAACACCTTCTAAACGACTGAACCAATCCTGAAGAAATTTTAACCACATATTCTTTAGAATTATAGCTATAGCGCATGTCAAGAATCTTTTAAATTTTCATATGTACTAATTTTTTGCCAAAAACGGTGAGGAAAATACGTTTTTTTAAATTTTTTTCGAAAAATGTTCGCCATTTGGTTATTTTTGCATATATCAAAAATCGTATGATATGCGCTATAGCCATTAACACACTGAATCTAAATCCGTTTGATTTTTTCGTTTCGGATGATCCATCTCCGAGATTTCATTAACAGCGCAGACCTGCATTTTTTTAAGGACGTTTTGTCAACTACCATTTTATTCGACAAATAGTTACTTAAATGAATGAAATATTTTTAAATGTATTTCGAAAGTGTATTTATTAAGTGTAGCCACTTTTATATCAATATCTATAATATAAAACTATCAAAAAAAATTCATGAAAATAGCCTTTTAGCATTTAAAGTGAGAAGACCCCTGAATACACTAATAAAATCCTTGTGATTTTTTGATATTAGATAACCTGGTTCAGAAGGGCTCACCGTAAAATACGCTTTCGAGAGCTGCTTTCCGGACATTGGCTGTAGATCGATAAATAAGTAAATACTTATTGTAAATCGATAAATAAGTAAATACTTATTGTAAATCGATAAATAAGTAAATACTTATTGTAAATCGATAAATAAGTAAATACTTATTGTAAATCGATAAATTAGTAAATACTTATTGTAAATCGATAAATAAGTAAATACTTATTGTAGATCGATAAATAAGTAAATATTTCTACACAAAAAAATCACAAAGTATTCTTCAGATGATAGTTTCTCAAATACAAATTTTACATAGAAAGGTATCATCACCATTTTCTGTTTAAAAAAATCCAAAAGCGAGCTGTTCTCGACCGTCACAACAAGGCACAACTCGTTGAAAATCCCTATACATATATTGACAAAGGAAGCAAGTCTCCACCGAGTCACCAACAAACGCGAGAGCTTTGTTGAAAGATTTTTCAAAGTGCTGACAGAGACAGCGCGAAAAAGAGCACAACAAACAATTACACCAGTAATTGCGCGGAGCATCAAACATCCGGCTTCTTTTTGGTCACCAAGTTCTTCTTTCTCTCATCTAAAGCATTTTTCTCCGTGCATGGCTCGTGACACCAGTTTATCTCCTTCGGGTCTCCCATCGAAAGAGAGACAACGGGCGAGCATGCGTCTTTAAGACCGTCGCGGTGAATGCAACGAACAGAAGTGGAGAACTTGACATTTTTGGTCACACGCAGGGCTCCCGCAGTGCGAGCTTGCAGACCTAGCTGACACTCTTGGCTACCCGTCCACCTTCTGCCCTACTCATCATACGCGTATTGTATTAATGAGCCGGTAGCGGGCTCAGGCAGCTGTATAATTAATAATACTGCATAGGCAGCACCAGAAGTTTGAATATAGAAGCGAGGGGTTGGGCGTTATGCAGGGGAAGGGGGGGGGGTAGGCGGAGGAAAAGCAGCGAGATTGGGAGTGGAGAAAGTCTAGTAAATGGGAAATTAATTATGATATGGAAATTGGAACGCCTCGACATCTAGGTGCCTTCTCTCTACCCCTCTTTCTCTCATTTCCAACCTCTATCATCCGCGCGCTCACTCACCCTCACTCTTATGCTTCACTCTTCTGCTACCCTTGCCGCGCTTCCCTCTTCACTACGTGACCCGTAACTCTTAACGCAGGATACATAATACATACGCAGCGACGTGACGCTCTGGACCAAGCCGAGCTACGGGAACGTCTCTGGCATCACGTACGAATCGCCAAGTATACGAATAAATCCAAAGGGGTTGCGGTGTTGGTCTCCACACGCCACACTGCGAGTTGTACTTTACCCGCGTACCATTCAAGTACGTATTGCCGCATATACGTAGCCGCATATATCGTACGGCCTTGCACAGTACGTGAGGAGCATCGCGATGTCTCTACTCAAATATATACGATCATGTGGAGATAGACGCTGCCCCGCGTTCTATTAAGAAATCTTTCCTTTTTCTTATTGATTAGAATCGCAATACGTAGTGGATTATGTTCCCGTAGATGTATGCATGTTTTAGGGAAAGTGTGGGTAGAATTTCGCGTTGGTTTTTTTTGCGCCGACTGACATTTAGCCAATCCGCTCCTTAAGGATGTTGAGTCCCTATGAAACATGTTAATGTTAATTGTTCAATAAATAGCTTCTTAATCGTCATGAAATTTTTACACGACCTTCTGAATACTTCATGTAAAAACATACAAAAATTTCAGAATTCTATCATCATTACTTCAACCTCCTTAAGGGTTGAAATAAAAAATGATGAGAAAATTCTGAAAATTCGGTATGTTTTTGTATGAAGTATTTAAGAGGTCATGTTAAAATTTCACGACGATTAGGAAGCTCGTTATTAAAAAATTAACATTTTGTTAAGAACAATTTTTAAAAGAAATTTAAAAAAATTTATCAATAAACTTCGTGTTGTTTTCGTTGCTTTCAGTATATTGTAGATATTACAAAATTGAGAGGTCAAAAAAAAAATTTATTGCAAAGTTACATCAGTTTCCATAAGACAGCATTTAATTTGTGAATGTTAATTGTTCAATAACAAGCTTCCTAATTGTCGTGAAATTTTTACACGACCTCTGAAATACTTCATGCAAAAGCATACAAAATTTTCAGAATTTTATCATCATTTGCGATTTGGGACTCAACATCCTTAAGCTATGATTGTAATCAAGTAAAAATACACCCTAGCATACTGGTCAAATTTCAAGCCAAGTTACCGAACTTTTGGCGAAAATTAACGGCTCTAAAAATCGTCTCGTTTATACGGCACTTTGCGGAGATGACAGGTTGGCCACATTTCTATCTAATAATTTATACACTAAATAACCTAAGGCGTTAGGCCACAGTAACGGGTATAAAATCATGTGCGAATTTAACAATTTTTTTCCGTATGAAAAAGTGATTCAGTCATAAAATTAATTACACATCTATTTAGTATGAATATCAAGCTGTTAGAAAATACTTATATATTTTTGGTTTCGATGTGCAAAATGGCCGACTACTAATATTTTCTTTTATTATCTTTTTTCCAATTGGCGTGACAAATAACTTCAACAATATTCACTCTATTTACTTCAAATTTAAAAGTTACGTTCCTAATTGCATTTCGCAGAAAGGTACGTACGGAATTTCTGATTAATCGAAAACTTTTCATTTTATGAGCAGTTTTATACGAAATTTTTCACTGAAAATTCATTTCTTAAGTTCAAATACACTACAACTTTTGAATAAAAAAATATTTTTTTAAATTCCGTACGTACTTCTCTAGGCATTCTAGTGTAGATTGACGAGAATTTTTGTTTTTTGTTCTAGGTAAAAAATTGTGGATGCTAAATGTCACGCCGCGGAGCACCTAAAAAAAAGATACCAAAATAAAATATTGCTTGATATTCATACTAAATAGATGTATAATTAATTTTGTGAGTGAGTCACTGTTCCATTCGAAGAAAAAATTGTTAAATTCGCACATGATTTTATACCCGTTACTGTGGCCTAACGACTTAAGATGCCTGATATGAGCTGGTCAACGCGTGTGAAAATTCTAAAGATTACGCAACGACAATCAAAACAGGGGTTCGCCGAATGTTTAATGAAAATATTAATGATAAAACTTGGAAAAATGTGTCTAGCAGAAGAATTTTCGTAGCCTGGACTTCTCAGAGAAAATGGAAAAATGTCTAAATCCACTAAATTTGCGCGAAATTTTTCATTCCAGTTCATCGTTGGGTATGATAATTAATTGTTACTTATTTTCATTAAGGGGCTATTCTACTGTGACGGCTAAAAAAATAGCTATTTTTATTAATTGTTTTTTTGAAATCCGTTGCATGTATCGGTGTAAATCTTTTTCGTTTAAAGATACACTCTTGCAGAATAGGAAATTTTTTTTTGGTTGCATATGGATGTATTTAATAATTTATAATCGTGTAAAGGGATGAAAAAATACGTTGATGGTTTGCGCTCTTCAGCTAATTGAAAACAATAATTTCAAAAAGATTCTCAATCTGTTTGCGTGTCGCTGTAGCCGGAGGATTGTTATTTTATATTTCAAAATAACAGAATGGCGTCATATTTTTTTGCAAAAGCGTTTAAAAACACGTTTTATTTCGATTATTTCGGACGAATTAATTCGGGCGAAAGTATAAGTTAACATGAATATTTTTTAATTATCCTAATTCGGGCGTTAGCCATACATGCGCTGAATATGCAGTAAATATTTTAGCCCGAATTGGTTCAACCGTTTTTCCGAAAACATCAACGTCAGGTGAAAAAAAGTGGTTTCGAGAAAAACGCGTTTGAAGTTTACTATATTATACTATACAATACTAACCGGTAAAGCGTCCTCTTACTCTAACAGCAAAAAGAGGGACTGCCACTGGGATTTGTCAAATGGCGATATGACATCTGGTGGCGGAAAATCAAAGTACATTCGGGTCAAAGCTTTCAATAGCAATTATACGTAGCAGTGCGATAAAAGTATTTAATTTCAATTGAAAACACAAATTCGATGTGAATGGTATGCACGGAGTTTTTCCCGCGTAAAAACTACCGAAAGAACAATAATTATGTTCACGTATTCGTGAAAAATGATTTCAGAAATGTACAAAAAAACCGATTAACTAGAGACTTGGATGAGAGCCTTGAAAATTATAAAAGTGAATTCAGACATGAAAGTGTGCTCACTGCAGTGTGTGACAGCACCGGTATCGCAAACCTCATTTTAACACATATTAAAATGTGCCCCGCCTTCAAAATACGTTCGCCTTCCACAAAATTGCCTCGTTTTGGATTGGTACCGGCCCAGTCACAAATTGCATGAATACTTATCATACTATCACAGAAATTTGCACTAAACTACATGACTGGTAACGTTTGACGATCCTCTTATCGTCGCCATGTTTTTTAGGCTCCGCCCATATGACAGATCCCAATACTATTCAGTAATTGTATAGAAGGATATGTGTACATGTGTACACATATCCTTCGTACGTAGGTAGAAATTCAAAACAGGTGTTTCCAATAGCTGCCAGAAACACGCAGCGGATAGCGGTAATAGAGCGCGCGCACCGAGCGCTTCTACTTTAACGCGTCGTACTGAGTCGACAAAGTGAAAATCGACTTTATCAGAAATTGGATATCAATTATACGATGTATTAGAGTTGGAAAATGCAAAAAATTCGATTTCTTCATCTCGTCATAGTAAAATAGTCCCTTAAGCGCCGCGGAAATTTACTAATGATTCAAATGGGCCCTGCTTTTGTACCATTGGTACCTTCTTACATGATCACCTTCATGTAAATGGTCCAATGTTTTTATGCGGTTAACTTTTTTTTGGCACGCGCGGATGTTCCATAAAATTATCTCATAATTTCAAATGACATTTGCGCGATATCTTTTTCACGGTAGAGTTGACATCTGGATGTGAAGCCAAAAATCCTAGGAACAAAGACGTCTGGTAAATTAACACACGTATACTCTTTTTGTTTACAGAGAGAAAATGTTTTTGTATATTAGGTTTTTGATATCATAATAATAATGTAATTTACCGTTCGTGCACACGTTGTTTACGTTCATGGAGAAAATTAGCGGAACGAGTTCCGAAAATCAGTGTATCGCGGTACACGTTATTACGGAAAACGTGTTGACAGTATCAATAAATGATGTTGCCCGTGCAAATTGATTGGTACAGTATGATAGTAACTCGAAAGTCAATTTCGGGGAGCTCGTTAAGTAATGTGGATTCAGTGACTAATTTCGCGACCCTTTTTTATTGCTTTTTCCCATACAAGGTAGAAATCCACTTGTTTACTCTTTCATATAATTAGCCACATAATGTATGAGGTAAAGCATGAAGAAGCAATCTGAAAATTGCCATTAAAGATAATTGCACGTACTTTTTAAGCCTGAACAGGCCCATTATCAAAATCAAAGTACACTCTGTAAAAAAAACATTAAATATTGATAGTACGCAACGACATGGCAGAATTATTGCAGTCCAAAAGCAGGAAAAGCTCACTTCTGCCACTAGACCTTGGATATTCTTAATCGCACAACTGCAGGACACTTTCGTTAGCTAGTTTCGTTAGCTAGTGTGCATAGTTTTTTGGTATTAAAAAAGCCACCGCACTAATCATACAGACAATCGAAAAGCAGGCTTATGCACAATTGATTACAGCACACTTCATGGTTATCATGATTATTATAATTATAAGTTTAATGTTATGACTTTACGACCCTGAGATTTTTGGCAAATCTCGCTGATGCGTGAGTTACAGCACGATTCTGAGACATAATTGTCTGTCTCGTTATATCCATTTGACGTATTGCATCTGAAGTTGTACGAGAGCCTCCCCTGCGTGCGTGTGTGTGTGGATATGAACACACGCAATATCCAATAGGATGATTGAGTTCTTCGCTAGCATTGGTGGCAGGAACTTATGCTGATCCGCATAAAGGTCCGCGGGAGGGTTCTCCGTTCGGCCAAAGTTCGACACTTCCCGGATTTCTCACCAGTATACGTTTAGGTGCACGTATATAGCTTGTTCAGGATTTGGCAAGCTCCAGCTCGGATTGTCTGAATCACTGGGAGAGCGAGGATTCAAGGGAGCGTGCAGTCAGCCAAATCCCCTTCCCCCTTCAACCTCTATCCATCTGTGTTTTCGCCGCACATACACACCCAATATACATACCCATACGCACACACTCGATCTAATCTTCTGCACACAGCAAACTTTGCAAAGAAGAGTCAATTCAACTAGAGTTCCTTCGGTTCTGGCGGTGAGGGCGGCTCGGCCGAACAATCGAGTTAGCGTTAACCCTTTGCAAGTCACGAGAATATCCCTCCACCCAAGTACTTCTACTTGCATTCCGAGACCGTTTCGGGCAACGCGACTCCCAAAAAGGGTTAACCTCGTTGTTTAAAGTCGACTTCGTAGACAAGTTTATAGCTAAGTTCATAAACCGGGGAGGAAAACGACTCGCGTTATCGGATCCTCCCTCGAAGCTTGTTCAACCTGTAGACACTGGAAATATCATTGTACTCGAGATAACACGGATTCAGGATGATTGAATGTACCGGCAGTTTGCACGTGTTCGTTTCTTTATCCCAAATCTGCAAAGTACGTTTGGCACCCCCTCCCCTATACGGACGTCAAGACATTTGAACAAATGAAAATGTAGACAATTTGTAATTATGAAAGTTAACACTTTCGGGATAACCAACTTTTTTCTGGGAGACGAAAAATATTTGTAACGATTCGACAGTCGTAAACGAATTTTTCATCGTCGTTAACGACCGTCACTTTTGAGGAGGTATTTTTTTCTTCAACTTTATGAGTTTTTCCGAACTTCTCGATCGTTTTTGCGTCCCCATAATGCCGCTTCCTCCAAAAGAAGCCATCGCTTTCAGCTTGGGGTCTCGGAGAGGGACTACCAGCGTTATTATACCTCACGAAAAGTTCTGGTGATATAACCTAGGAGCTTCGCAAACGATCAGGGAGTGGCGAGGAAAAAGGGTAATGTGTGGGAACGGTCATAGGAGAGGGCAAAAGTGAATTATAGAAGTAAAATTACACCCCCGGGTCTCGTGATGCAACCGAGCCACCGTTTATCCCCAGACATAGCCTGATTCGAAACCACGAACCGGGGATGCTATTGTTTCATACGTTACTATCATTTACATGTGTTCTATGCGCCCTTGTGTATATGAAGGAACCCCATACAAGGTGTTCCATTTGAATCAACTTTGCTTCCTGATAGGCGCTACGTTCAGCTTTTGTCGAAAGCATATTTGAGTATGAACAGTTTTATCGTATTGCTTTCACGAACCCAAATATTTAACAATCAACCGTTTTCCGTTTATGATCAAGTGAAAACAAATTCCAGTATACTGGTAAAATTTTAAGCCAAAATACCGAACTTTTAACGAAAATTTGTGACCCTAAAAATCGACTCATTTATACGGCGCTTTATGAAGATGATACGCGAGTAGTAGAGCTGGAGCGGTTCTAACTCAGGGATCTCAGGGGGGAGCGGGGCGGGGGAGTCGAGCGCGGGGAAGCCGGGGTATGCATGGCGGGGGGGGGGGGATCCTGCATGCGGCAACCGAGTGCGGGGTTCCGGGGGGGGGGGGGGGGGGGGGTTCGAGAGTGGGGAGGCTAGTTTTTCCGGGGTAGCATGTCGGCCGCGGGGGGGGGGGGGGGGATCCTGCATGCGGCAGCCGAGTGCTGGGTTGTGGCGGAGGGGGAGGGGGGTGTTAAAGAGTGGGGAGGCTAGTTTTTGGTGACGATGTCTTCCAGGCGATAGCTGGACCCGCGGGCGAGAGGGGGAAGCCGCTGTCGACTCTGTGGGGGAGGGGGCATCATAGAGTCGCGTTTCCTTGAAAACCCATAAAATCTGATAATTTATTATCAACATTATAGATGTAAGCGGAGCATTTTTGTCTAGACTATTCACAGGAGTATATATATATAAAACTTAGCCAAATGTGTGAATGTGTGTGTGTGTGTGTGTGTGTGTGTGTGTGTGTGTGTGTGTGTGTGTGTGTGTGTGTGTGTGTGTGTGTGTGTGTGTGTATGTGTGTGTATGTGTGTGTGTGTGTGTGTGTATGCGTGCGTGTGTATGTGGGGGGGGGGGGGGGGAACTCCCATCTATGGCTAGGAAAATTCTCGGGAGTGAGATAACGATAGTTCCCATATGAAGGGTGGCCCGTCAAAGCCCATAAAATGCTTTATTTATTGCATGCAGCTGCAGCGTTATTTCAAAACAAGTTTCAACCCGTCGAGGTTTCATTCCACAACATTACGTCAAGATGTTCAGATGTGCGAGTATGTACGCAGTGCATCCGGCCAAGCACCCCCTGGACTTGACCAAAAACGAGCTCGAACAAGTTCCAAAGGTCTTGCTCCTAAAGTATTGGGGTAACTTTATTGGTTTACTGTGGGATCGTTTGCCGGAGCATCATCGGAACGATAGTGAAGTGATATCGTATCTTCCATGCATGGAGCATTATAATATGCCACAGATGAAGGATCACATTGACGGTCCCCCACCCCAACGTCGGGACTGTGGAAAGTGTTGCGAGGGGGGAAATGCTCTACGTGCGGGGTTCTTCGAACGTGTTTGAACCTGTTAAACGCGCCTATGATGGGATAAGTGGGGAGAAGTTTTTAAAATCTGAGTGGAGGGGCTACGAGGGAGCTTATGATTTCATGGACCAAGCTCAGACTGCACTATTCCACCGCACCATCAACTTCTCCGAAAAGAACTTTGAAAAAGAGTGAAAATGGATCTCTCAAATATCAACAAAGTCAGCCTGATGGCGGAATTCCTCCCAACGAAGAAGCTGTCAGAACTCCACGTCCATACGGATCATCAAATCACGGACATGAGAGCTGTACAGACCAAGTTTGGAAAACGCTACATCGTGGACGTTGCAAATGAGTTTGCCATCTTCTTGCCAGCGCGGCTGGTAAAGGCCTTCGATCAAGATGTGAAAATGTTCGAGAGTATGCTGCAACTGGCGCGCAATGGTCAACTCTACATGAAGTACATTGGTGGAAAATACAACAGCGTCGAGTTCCGTCGAGTCTGAGTATGGTGGAAAAGAATGCTCGTGAAGGCCCGGCGGAAACAACGAGTTCAACAGCAGCCAGCATCATCATCACCATCGTAGAGTGCAAGGACTGTTTGCATCACAGTCATCATCATCACCATCGTAGAGTTTTCGACGCTCGAGTCTGAGTATGGTGGAAAAGAACGCTCGTGAAAGCCCGGTGGAAACAACGAGTTCAGCGGCAGCTGGCATCATCATCACCATCGTAGAGTGCAAGGACTGTTTGCATCACAGTCATCATCATCACCATCGTAGAGTTTTCGACGCTCGAGTCTGAGTATGGTGGAAAAGAACGCTCGTGAAAGCCCGGTGGAAACAACGAGTTCAGCGGCAGCTGGCATCGTCACCATCGTAGAGTGCAAAGACTGTTTGCATCACAGTCATCATGATAGAGTTTTCAACGCTTAGTGCTATGTAAAAATGTACAAAAAAAAAAACTTTTTCATCGAATATAATGTAAAAAAAAAAAAAAGAAAAATGTCGTCAAACTGTATTCGCCATAGATAGTGGAAATAAATGGAGAGAACGATATGTGTTCAAAATGTTTTTATTCATTTAAAAAAAAAAACCCTCGCTCACACAACGCTTCGTATACACTCAACCAGCTTTTCAGTGATTTTACATTTGCATGGGCGCAATTGTATTTCGTGTTGGAGGAATGATGCGGGCATTTGGATTTCGTGATTTTCGGCAACTTCTGCAGCGATGGACAGTCCAGAGTCTCCAGATCGATGACTTTTGTTGCTGAATCCGTGAATCTCGATAGCCATGAGCACTTCTCGAATCCCTTGGCATAGATGGTAGGAGCTCCTTGCAAGATTCCTCGAATTGTCGTTCTAGCTGCCTCGTACGGTATGCCGCTGTGTTCCCATCGTATTCCATGGAAATTGCGTTCCAACCACTTGTTTGTCATTTTGTACTTGGCCGGTAGAGAGTCCCATGCAAATGGTGCGTCGAAGGTGAGCGTCAGCGGTTCAGCATCCTTGTCGTGGAGTTTGATGATGGACATCTCCTTCAGGACAAATTTGTTCGTGGGTCTCTTGAAGCCCTGTACATCGACGATAAGCTCCATGTTGACTGATGCGGGTGCGAATCATCAGCATGATTTTATACCAATTTTTTAACCCCACCGCTGATTGGATTGTACTCGACAATGCGATCATGGAGGATCATGCAGTAAGCTGAAGTTTGTGGCGGAATATTATTTTTCAATTCGAACTCAAGACGCACGTCAACAGGGCCGGACTTGAGAGAATCGTTTTGTTTTGAGCAGTCAATGACAACGAGGGGGGCTTTTTCTAAAAATTCAATCCTGCTCAGCCATGGTTCAGCCTCTTTGTTGTAATAGGTCGGTTGAAAGTTTGCGTACATCTCGTAGAGTAGAGCATATTGATTTTGGTCAATGTTCAAATTCAAATTTCCATATGGATAGCATTGTGAGTTGAGGTAAAGTTTGACATCGCTCAGGTTACAATGATCAAAGTGGCTGGCATTTTGTTGTTTCTTATTTTTCCGTCCCGTCTGCATGGCGAGTATGACATAACGTGGCTTCTCCAGTTGATTCGAAGTTTTCACAGACCACACGTGCTTAGAGGTGGCAGGCAGCAATGGATATTCATACAGTTCCCATGTTCGGAAACTCATGGAGATTGGTGCATCTTTGGCGAGAAACTTTAACAGCTGAATTTTTCGCTGATCCGAGACTGTTACATACGGTACGAGCCATTCTATTTTATGCAATACGAGTTTGTAGTCTTCGGCGGCCGTTTGTACAATGGCATTATCATCGGTCTTTGATCTCGTGAGAATCAACTCGTGCTTGGCATTTACGACAATTTTACGATAATCTTCGGCAAAGCCGAGGAGCATGCTGAGCGGTATACACACATCAAAGTTTCCCGATACATCTACAATCTGCTTGGTCTCTTCGACATCGAGCCATCCAGTGTTCTCGAGCATAGAACTTTTGGCCGGTGAGAGAGACGAATATCCCTTAATTACACTCGTAATGCCAACATTCTTATTACGATCGATTTCTATGGCATTCAATTCATATCGCACTTCCTCAAACAAATGACAAATGGCATTGTTGACGAGACTTGTAGCAGCGGTTGGCATCCCATCACGCTTGGATAATTTCCCACATATGTGTAGGGAACTCTTGCTTGGCAGGATGGAGAGGTCTTGATGTTGGATGGCAATACGGATTTCATCGCTGTTATTGAAGGTTGAAGATGCATATGGCTGATGAGCGTGAATCTCGCAATGGATGATGGATTCATCAAAGACCACGGGTGTCTGAATGTCTACGATTTCTTCTTCCATTTCACGCAGCAGATGCACAGAGCACAGACTAAATAATTTTTTACACGCTTTCGCCACGCACTTTGAGACCCAAACTCTTCAAGAGTAGCACGTTTTGAGGTGTTAGCACTTTGGGCGCTGGCCGACGACTGATCGTTTTTATCCATGGTTGTTTATTGTTATTGGAAGATCTATTGAAGACTATACCCATCACGACTTTATATGCAGGCGTATGGTGATTACTTCACCGCGGAAATTTACCAAATCACCGTCTTGATCCACTATGCGAAGCTGTATCGTATCAATCGTTCGACTTGTAATCGGCAGATAAATTACATGTGAGGGAACTTCAATGATCTTATAGCCCGGTGGCACAGATGGAAAGAATTCATGAATTGTGTGTACTTTTTGTCCGTTAATATAGGCACCAGCGGTAATGTTGCACTCAACGCGTAGGGCATTCACTTTGAGAATGGCTACAGGAAGGTCAGATTCATGTCTTTTATTGGCTTCCAATTTGCGTGCGGTGAAGCCTAGTAGATGTCCAATAGAATCTGTCGGCTCAAAATTTACATCATGATCACACTCGATCTCACTGCGTAGCGTATTATTATTGGGTTTAATGCTGATGCTGATGTTTTTACGCGAGAGCTCTGCTTGTACAAACGTCTCGATATCCTCTATTTCATAACTACCCGTAGGTATCGTCAACACCTCTTCTCCCACGTAGAGTTTATCGTGACCATCGTCGATATTGGGAATAGAGTTGAAAGTCAACAATTCCACGAGACCGAGAGTATAATTTTTGTGTGGCGAGAGTTCGATGGGGGGAAAGTATTGCACCTCGAGTATGGATGATGAGCCAGAGATGGTCAATGTTAAACTTTCATCCATGATGCTGGTAAATTAACAACTGAATTCTCCACGTCATTTCCCCCCTATATATAGTGTATATTTGTCTTTGTGCTGTAATTGCCGACAAAGAAATTTGAGACACAAATGTCCACATTCAATCGTATCATACTCATGATATCCAGTATAATTATAATTTACGCTACCAACACGAAAATATCTCATGAGTTCGGATGGTGGTGGAAGGTTGCCGAAACTATCAAAGTACAGGACTTTCCATCCAGTCTTTTTGTAAGCGACCCAGTGTGTTCCAGGACCAACATTTTCATCCAAATTTACGATTGCTGCTTCACATTTGAGGGGCCCGCTCGCTGGCAATGTATCGCGCATGTAAACTCCACGAAAATGTGGAATTTTTAGGATTTTCGCATATTTGAGAAGATCGATGTCGGTGAGAGGTTGGTGAGGTAGCGTAACTTCTAGTTTTTTGGCTTAATATGAAGACCCAATCCCTGCTTATATGGTTTCAGATGTAAGCCTTTACCCAATGCGATCGCTTCAATTGTTCGATTATGGCGCTTACTTTCATCCAATTCACGTTTAGCTGCTTGAGCAGCATTTACCGCTTTAGCTATGCTCGCCGCACCACCTGACAAAGCACCCGCAGCGCTAAGACCCGCAAAAATGGGCACGAGGAACGGTAATAAACCACCAATTTTATGGGGTACAGGTAGAACTCGAGGTGTGCGTACTTTACCACCTTGCATCTTTACAGCTGCACGAGCACCCTTTAGAGCTGATTTAATAATCTTATGTGGATCATCACTTTGAATCATTGTCTTCTTCGCAGCGCCAATTATTTTTTTCAAACAAACGCCACCCTTGCGGGCCTTTATCCCCATACCAAATTTTCTCTTTGTCTTCATAATATTTGCCACGCCCCAAGCACTGGCTTTTTCACCGATACTAGCGTCTCGCGCACTAACTCGTTGCCAAGCCTGTTCAGCCAACACTTTATCCGCCAAATGTCTCGCTTCAAGATTATCCGGATTTTTCGAATATGCAATATCGTGTTGTTTGCAAGCTGCATCCAATGGATTAATGCCCGGATCACCACGAGCAAGACGCTTGGCCAACTTTGTGCCTGGTCCGCAATATTGATAACCAGGCAGATGCAATTCAACGGGTAGATTGTTGATTAGGCGATTGACGACACCTTTACCGCTATGAACGATCATGTCTAAAGACAATACTCGACTGACGGCGAATCCGTATAAAAATGCTATTTATATGATTTTTCCGTTAGTCCTGTGCGAGATGGCATCCAAGAAGCAAACTCACGGAGGTAGCCTTCCCGTGATAAATTTCGATGAATTTGTCGAAGATGGCCGGGAGAAAAGACAAAAGCGTCATGGACAGTTATTGCCGGATAGCATACGTGCGGTGTTTTGTGGTCCATCAAATTGTGGAAAAACCAATGCTTTGCTCACTCTCATCATCCATCCCAATGGCTTGAGATTTGAGAACATTTATTTGTATTCCAAGTCGCTGAAGCAACCAAAGTACAAGTTGCTCGAACAATTACTTGAACCTGTGCATGGAGTTACATATAATCCATTCAATGAGCATGAACAAGTGATTGCACCAAGTGATGCACGTCCCCACTCTATATTCATCTTTGATGATATTGCGTGCGAAAAGCAGGATAATGTTAGAGCATTCTTTTCCATGGGAAGACACGAGATTGTAGACAGTTTTTATCTTTGTCAGACGTACACCCGTATCCCCAAACATCTCGTGAGAGATAATGCAAATTTCGTGGTGCTTTTCAAGCAGGATGATATGAATCTCAAACATGTGTACAACGATCACGTTAATACGGATATGACTTATACATGCTTCAAAAACATGTGCATGAAATGCTGGAATTCCGACAAGTATGCATTTATCACGATCGACAAAGATAGCAATATGAACGAGGGTCGATATAGACAAGGTTTTGATGATTTTCTCACCATTGATAAATGAATCGTCGCTGGTGGTTCAAGAGGCAGTATTGTGCACGCGTCGACAGTGACAACATGAAGAGCGAACAACTGTTGAGAGAAAAAAATGTATTGCGTGAAATTGCCAAGGCGAGCGATGCAATTAGACGAAAGCATCGAATGATGAAAATTGGCAAAGAGAGTGATGAGCAGAGAATGCGAGATGTCTTTAAGCCTATAGTCAGACCATTGGAGAAATTGGTGTCATACAAAAACGGTGAGCCGGCGAAGGAGGAAATCAAGGATGAAAAAGCCGACGATAAAGAAGGAGATGCGATAAATAGTGTGAAACATGAATTGAAGAACGAGACACACGATTCCTTCAAGAGTGAAACACAAGATTCTTTCAAATTGATATACGAGGATGATGATGATGATGAGTCACAAAATGTCGATGACTTAATCACCGAATATCTCCTGCTGTTACGAACAAATAGAAAAGCAAGCCTGGATGTATCATATGGTGTGCGGAATCTCTCAAACAACCGATTAATGATTGGTGATTCTCCGATAAATTTCGACTCTCAACATATTCGTGTGGGAGATGTGAATTATGCGAAAACTGTTGGATTAACTGAGCTGCTGTTTAAAAAAGTGCCCAATATCGAAACTCTCACACCAGACGATTTGAAAAACTATGAAAAAATTGTCATTGCGACGAATGCTCACAAAAAATTTTATAAGCCTAGTGCGGCCATACGACGTAATACCTGTCACAAATTCAACACTTATATTGCAAATATAGCCGATCACCACGTGGGAAAGGGTATGCCAACGTATAAGCTGGCTAGAAAAAACGCTCAATTGGACTATGTATATTGGGACAATCCCAATGAGCTGGTAGACCGTCTTCGTCTACTTCTGGCATCACAAGCAGCCGGAAATTCGGCCCATGCGAATGAAATTATATCGATTATCGAGGAATTGCGTGAAGCTGAAATAATTTATTAACTCGGCGTCGGAAAATTTATGCATTCTCATCATGAGTGTCGATGTGTTTGGACGCCAATTGCGTCAGAGTGTACTCCTCAGTAAGCAAGGTCCTCCAGGCCGACCTGGGATTGGGTTTAAAACCACCGCAGATGGTCATTATGACGTGGGGCAGAAACGATTGTGTAACATCGCTAATCCGGAAGGACAAGACGACGCCATCACTCTAAATACTTTACACAAAAGATCCCGAACTATCATTAAGAACATTCGCAAAGAAATGAACGAGAGTAATCAGCTGCTGGTTAATGGACTTGAAGCTACGATAAGAGATATTGCAAAGACACTCGAGGCCAATGTCAAAAATCTACAAGATTTGGTGATTCGTAATTCACGGATCATTGCTGCACTGGATGCGCGACTGAGTGGACTAGAAAATGAACGAGAAAAAGAGCGCTCTCGTGCTGGAGCTACATAAGCCTGCTCGACGAAACTATCCGCGTCGACATGTGGACATCCGCGGCTTGGATGAGACCTGGCAAGCTGATCTCGTCGATATGTCATCGTACGCACATCAAAACACCAAACATAAATTCCTCCTCACCGTCATCGATACTTTCTCAAAATTCGCCTGGGCCGTACCAATACTGAGTAAGAGTGGTAAAGATGCAGCAGCCGCAATGAAGTCGATACTCGTTAAGGGACGCATACCACAGCACTTGCACGTCGACGAGGGAAAAGAATTTTACAATTGTCACTTTAAATCCCTAATGAAAAAGTACAATATTCACATGTATTCAACATATAGCAACTTGAAGGCATCCATTTGCGAGCGTTTCAATCGTACATTGAAAAATAAGATGTGGATGCAATTTAGTCTTCGTGGTAATTATAAGTGGATCGATATTCTTGATAATCTAGTAGCTGAATATAATGATTCCGTACACCGTACCATTAAGATGAAACCGAGAAATGTCAACGCGGAGAATGAGAAGGAAATATTGCGGCAAGTTTTCAATAAGACTCAGCCGCCAATAAAAACACCACCGAAATTCACCCCTGGCGATAAAGTGAGAATCAGCAAATTTAAGAGTGTTTTCGAAAAGGGTTACACGCCAAATTGGACAACGGAAATATTTACGGTATCTCGTGTGAAGAAAACGCATCCAGTGACGTATCGTTTGAAGGACCATAAAGATGAACCCATCGCCGGTGGTTTCTACGAACAAGAGCTTCTCCGTGTCAAGTACCCCGATATCTATCTCATAGAAAAAATTTTAAAGAAGCGCGGTCATCGAATGTTTGTAAAATGGCTGGGTTTCGACAATGCCCACAATAGTTGGATAAGTAAATCTGATTTGTAGTCGTCAATAAAAAAGGCCAAAAACATTTAGACTTTTATGACTCTCTTTCTACCCGTCAACGTGGTGCGCCACAGCAGGCGTTTTCTCTCCCTCCAATCCCTTCTTCCCCCTACTCTCGAACAGTGTATGCGGGAAATAATGGGTACACATGGATTACAAAAGCCGTTTCCTTTACTTACAAAAGTCCATTTTTGCAAAATCAAATATTTACAACAAACAAGTTTTACATCGAGTTAATGTTTACAAAAACATACGCAATTTTCACAAGTTTTATACATCAAGTATTTACAAAAATGTACACAATTTTACATCGAGTTTATATGCATGATACTTTGTTACAACGGTATGCTGTAATGCCCCCATGGTAGGGTCTCAGAGGTCCCAGGTATGATATACCGCTTATCATCATGAGGACTTAGAGCGATTTTCGTCTCACGAATGGTGTAGACCTTGTGCAACTTCGATCGAATACACGTTTGACTACGCATCATTTCAATGTCTTCCTTCAAGCATCGGGCATAATCGTCAAACGTGATTGTCCTAGCCACAACACTGCTCTTGACACCTTTGACTTTTTTAGTGTCATTCTTACCCTCAACACGTGTCGCATACATTTTCGATCGAAGTCCAATGAACTCGGTCATAATTGCACCATTACATTCGTCTTTCATGAGACCGGGTACCTTCTTGTTGACAAGCGGCATACCATACCTATTGTCCACCGGATAATCGCTCGTATCGAATTTTACAATGTCGCGCTTCATGTCCATGTACATATCATCGCTCTCAATGTCATATATGAGACTATCTGTATCGGTATACATGATTTTACACTTATCCCGATACAGAGGCACCATATACTCGTGATGAAATCCATACAAGCACGTTTTGGATATGTCGAGGATGCACATACCCACATATATCGGCTTGTTGAATTTCACCTCGAGATTGCGCAATTCTACAGCAATAAGGTTTTCCGAAAAAACACTTCGGCTGTGGAAGTTTGGCTTCGAAATCATTGCCTCTGCGCCATACCTGCCCTCCCATTTTGTTAAAAGCTTTACATCTACATGATTGCGCACATTCTCCATCGTTTTGCCAAACACCGCATTGTTCATCAATTTGAATAAATTCTTTTCAAAATCGTTTTTGGCCAGCGTTCGAAATTGCGTATTTAACTCGATATATGAACGTAGCCATGGGGATTGTGTGAATTGTAATACCCTATGGATTTTCGTGAGGCAAAGTCCATGTCGTAAGCACTGCTGTAAATTTCGATAGTGAATGATGTAGCGTTTTTTATCACAGACGGTTGCTAACAGCTTTTCCCCCTGCTTACCCGGCGGTTTTTCATGTATTGGACAAAACGGCAGGTCTTTGTGCGCATCATGTAGAGATTGTGGATATTCCAAGTCGACTTCAAGGATGTAGCCTGTTGGTGAATCTAGCGCGATGGAAGATGGATCAAACTTGGACACGTCGTTGACCCATCGAAAATCTCCGTATGGCAAAGGTTGACACATTGCCCATCCATACAAATTGTTGACGTCAAAATACATCAAGTATGATGATGCTTTCGATGGATCAAACGACTCCATGTACTTGTTATTAGCGTGTGCATATCGGTTTGAGCATTGACTGAGACCACCGCGTATACCCCGCTCAACGAATAAAACCATGTCGATGTCGGTTAGTAATTCAAACTTGACATTCGAATGTTTCAGCATTGCATCCCAGGTATACCCCGGCAATGTGTAGTAATACGCGGGATCTAGGCCATAGCTCTCGATGCACGTATTTCGAAAGTTTTCGAAAATATCAGCTAATAACAAGACATCTGTCTTCAAGTATAAATCGCTATAGTCACCCAGCGTTCGAATGGAGAACCGCTCCCAAATTTTCTCAGCATGTGCATACTCACTCTCAGATACTGTAGCATCTGTCAGGGAACTATAAAATGCGTCCCGTGATGGTAGGCAAGTGTCGTCTAGCTTGGTCACGTCATCAATATACTCATAAGGGAAGACCCCTTTTCGCGTCAGCAAACTGAAATTGTCCGTCGATAGCGTTGGGAATTGCATGCGTAAAATTTTGAGTTTGTCCTCGGTCAAAAATGAGGCTAATTTGTCGAGACTGGTGTTGAGGAATTTGTATGAATCGATGAAGCGCAATTGGATCTTCTGTTTTGAATCGTCTGTAATTTCAACATGCTTCGTGAAGGAGATGTATTTCTCCTTTGTGATTGGAAGCACATCGGTTTTTCCTTCGAACGCTGTGGCTACTTCCTTGATTATAAAATGTGCATCGTAACCGGATAAATTGTGAAAAACTATGGGAATGAAGAATGACTGTTTGTAGTTTAAATTGCAATTAGAATGGGCAGGGCCTCTATAGCGTCCAGTCAGATGGCAATGATCTCGAACGCGTACATCTTCTTGCGCGAATGGTTTCCTGCATATATGACATTGGGTCACGTTGCGAAAACTGGCCCACTCGCTCGGTGTCAGATAAATCATTGGGACGTTGTCGCAGAAAATTTCTTTTATGCGCAATGCTAGTTTTTTCAGTTCTTCGACAAACCACGAAACGCAATCGACACTGCGACGTGAGTGATATGAAGATAGTGTTTGATCATACGCACAACACACGTAGTATCCTATACTAAACACTTCATGATGTTGATACATATCTTTTGCTTGGTTCTTCTCATCAGTCTTTGCTAAAACACACTCCAAATCGGCATACACAATGAAGGGATGTCGCTCTTTCCGGCTAAAGTTGGTGAATTGGAGCCACTTGTTGGTGTCATTCGGTAGTCGGATCGCGCAGTCGTTTATTGCTCCACAATCGACCTCGTGCGACTGCAATTTATCCTCGGATCCGAAGTAATGCAAACACCTACAAAACAAACAAGATTTTTTTTTTTATCAATTTTCTCCTTTAGTAGATATATAATTTTGTACTAATAATGCTAAATTTACACACCGATCGCATATATATTTTTTATGCTCCCTCTTGCTCAGTTGCGCCCTCACGAGTCTCGACAAGTTCTTGATCCATACGAAATGCCCCACATTGTCGTCCTCAGTATCTTGCATGTACAGCAAATTGATGTGCTTCTCCTTCTTCTGCTGAGTCACGCGTATCGGAACAATGTCCTTTTTGTTGGTGGTGGTGGTATACACGTTGATGGATAAATTATTTTGCAGCTCAAATTTTTTTATTTGGTGTATGGTTACCGGGAATTGAATGCCCTGTAGATTCAGTATGCTTGAGTAATGTGGGTAAGATGACGGACGGTCACTGTTTCGTTCAGCTGGGTGTAGAGCAGCGCCAACTGCCCATGCGAAACATGCATTATCGTTCGATTTGACGTTAATCACAGCCCGCTTCATTATTATTTCCCGCGGCAATGATATGGAGCACCCAGCACGCATCGGATTATACTTATTCACATTTATCGTGAGGTTAAGTATTTTCCGCAAAGCCCAGCCACTATCTTGTTCTTGAAATTCATCGAGTTTGGTTAATAGCTCCATAACGCATTGCTGGTACCACTCATTCAAATCGCTTGTGTTAAATAGTTCACAGTTTCGCGTGTTGACACTTTTATTGGCATGTTTGTCTCCACTCGCGAATTCGCCATTAAACACTGTATTAACTTTAATACTGTTATGTTTGCAGATAGTATTTTGCACATGTTGAAGCACCAGGTCGCGAGCATCGTTGAGAAATTGCCGTGGTTCGATGTGATTGCGATTGATTACGGAACCGGTCAATATTCGACTATTGAAGGATGTGTCAATCTCTCGCCAGATTAGCCCATGATGACCGTGTCCTGCACCCGTGTGTATAAAATGATTACGCACAGAATTCCTCAACCCTTCCAGTCGCGCTATTTGGGCTATCAATGACTGTTGAAGTCCAATTGATAGTCGCCGGCGCTTAATGCGGCTTTGCGTTTCCAATTCTTCGATAAACTCAACGCACCGTTGTTCCCACACAGCAAAATCTTCGAATGAACTTAGGAGCGCGGCTTGGTCGTGCAAGATTTGTTCTGACTTCTCCGCGTTGCTCTCCATATTTGATGAAATGAGGCTTCCCAAAAGAGATGATGTTCACTAACTGACTGCTCGATCGAAAGTGCCAACACTTTTGAGCGCAGCAGATCATTAAGCATGGTTTTCCCCTCTAGACATTTTCCGTCTTTCCCTATCATCTCGGAAAATATCACCAACCCACGAGAATGTTCTAATATGGCATTGGAATGCCGGGAAAAATAAAAGAGCATCTCAGTCAAGATGCGTGTAGTGAAAAAAAAAATTTATGGGCTCTCGGCGCTCAAGTGGTCCACGGTCGAAGCCTAAAAAGGTCTCCGATCCATAGATCTCCGAAAGTTTATAGTTTTTCAACATAAACACCGCGTTATCGTATATGCTCTGAATAGCGGAGCAAAAAAAAAAATTCTAATAGCTTGGAGAGTGGTGTTAACGAAGAAAAAATCCTTAACCATTGGACTAACTTGTCCAGACCTGTATGATCTCAAGTGTCGGCATCAAGGTTCGGCGTTGCACTCTCTGTATATATTTCCATTCAGAGATGAAAAACTAAAGCCCGGTAAAATGGAAACGCATTTTTTCCCCGGATCACTGTCTTCGTCGCTTGCTGTCGTAAAATTTTATGGGTTTTCAAGTGTGGACCTATGGAATGATGAGGCCCGAGTTGCACATGCGAAGCGATAGGGTATGACGGCCCCTGGCGCTCGACGTAAGAAAAAAAAAAGAGTCGTAAAATTTGAGACTTTTCGGACGAGGTGGTTGAAATGTTGACACACACACACACACACACACACACACACACATTCACACATTTGGCTAAGTTTTATATATATATACTCCTGTGAATAGTCTAGACAAAAATGCTCCGCTTACATCTATAATGTTGATAATAAATTATCAGATTTTATGGGTTGTCAAGGAAACGCGACTCTATGATGCCCCCTCCCCCACAGAGTCGACAGCGGCTTCCCCCTCTCGCCCGCGGGTCCAGCTATCGCCTGGAAGACATCGTCACCAAAAACTAGCCTCCCCACTCTTTAACCCCCCCTCCCCCTCCGCCACAACCCAGCACTCGGCTGCCGCATGCAGGATCCCCCCCCCCCCCCCCCCCCCCGCGGCCGACATGCTACCCCGGAAAAACTAGCCTCCCCACTCTCGAACCCCCCCCCCCCCCCCCGGAACCCCGCACTCGGTTGCCGCATGCAGGATCCCCCCCCCCCCCCGCCATGCATACCCCGGCTTCCCCGCGCTCGACTCCCCCGCCCCGCTCCCCCCTGAGATCCCTGAGTTAGAACCGCTCCAGCTCTACTACTTACGCGGGCCACATTGGGTTGGGTTGGGTTGGGTCTAATAATTTGTACACTAAATAACTCTAGGTGCCTGATGGGAACTGTGCAACACGTGTAAAAAATTCTAAAGATTCCGTAACGACAATAAAAACAGGGGGTTACCGAATGTTTGAAGCAAATATTAATGATGAAAATTGGAAAAATGTGACAGCGGAAGAATTTTCATAGCCGCGACTTTTCGAAGGAAACAATTTAAAAGATCTAAGCCCGTGCGAAATTTTGTATTCTGTTTTATCGTTGGGTATAATAATTGATTGGGGTGTATTTTGATTAATGGGTGACACCACTCCGGCGGCCAAAAAGGCCTAACTGACGATTTTTTTTGGGAGTACAATAAAAGAAGTGGGAATTCTTTTGACAGGCATTATTCAGCATATATTTAAGTATAGAAATTTTTTATAACTATTATTTTTGTACAAAAAGGCGGCGGGAGAGCCAATCTTTGAAACGATATTTAAAAAAAACACCTCCAATAGCGAACAAATTTCTCGTGAAATAAAAAATCTTGAACAAAACACAAAAAAATGTTAATCTATATACTATTGGCTATAGAAGGACGTACGCATATTTTATTCAATCAAATTTCCTGAAAATTGTGCACTTTTGACCCCAAAAATCGATTTTTTGCTAAAGAATAATCAGCAAATTGTTCACACAATAAAAAGTTTACATTGAATCGAAAAACCCCTACGTACTTCTATAAAGGAAGTAAGTATGAAGCTCCTGTGAAAATTTCTAACCGTTCCATGCAACAGTGAAGTAATTTCAGTGAAGCAATTCACTAAGATTGAAAAAAGTGATTTCGAGACAAACGCGCTTTCGCAATGTTAATGCATTATTTGAGCAATGGAAAAAAAATATTTTGTCAAAATCCTAGAGTAGAATTACCCCTTAAGCGCCTTTATAATTTACCAATGATTCAGAACGGCCCTGCTTATGCCCCACAAAGTACGGCTTAACATACTAGCGTAGATAAATTTAAACAGGGTACTCTCTATAATTGTAGGCAATGAGAAAGACCACGAATGATTATTGGATTACAGCGTCTCTCCTCAGAGACTCACTTCATCCATACGCTTTGTCGTCGCCAATCTCCTCTTCACCGTCCAATGCATGTACGTTTTCAGTCTTACTTCTCTCATCGATCTTCACTTTGTCGAATTGTATCGCCACCCTCACGGTGAAAAGGTTGCTCTGGCGATAAGAAAGCTGCAAACCCGTTTGAAAAAATGGATAACACCTGTGACGGCTATGTCGAGATTTCTTGACTCCGCTTTCCGTTGTCCCCTGTTTTTCTCCCGAAAACGTGACGCTGAGTGCGGACGTGAACTAGGCCGAGCAAGGGTCTACTACAGACCGATACGCTCTTTTGAAAGGAAGACCAATGAATCGAGAAGGGTTGAGGGAAAAAACAGACCCTGGAGGGAGAAGAACAATATGAACATCACAACAGCAACGAGCTGAAGAATAACTTCCAGCTGGCGGTACATACAAGTTGGGATATCTTATGAAACTATTTATGTGTACACCAGAGGAATAAGCTTTGAGCTTGGGAACACTGCATAGAACGCACACGTACGTGTGCTCAGCGTGCTCTCCATGCTTCTCCACTCGGTTTCATTAAAAGCAGCCGGAACATTTCGAGATCCCTTACCGGCAAGATACTGTCTACGGGAGCTTGTGTAAACGTATATCCCTACGTACACAAGCTTATCGCATATTAGCTGCTGGAAAATAAAACGTCATCATCCATTTCGTTTTGATTCCATGCCTAAAGCGATGTTTCACGAGCTCTCTTGGTGACTCACTGTTGTTTCTTACGACATGCAATGTCTGGGACGAGCTCTTCTCGCATCTCACAATCAGGTTTGAGGAAGTAAAAGATCCGATGAATCTTTGCAAGCCAGGTGTATACCTGCGGTTAAAGATGAGGGCGAAATTTACTTGTCCGAAACGTGGCGCGCGCCACCCTGTGAAAGAACGATCATCGATCAACATAATGAGAGCTCTAAGCTTGTCAACGCTGAAGCTTTAGGTACCGCGTGCCCCCATACTTGTGACGTGCCGAGACTGAAAGTGACCAGGGAGAGAGTGCGAAAGATAGCGCCTAGGGAAAAAATGAGAGTAAGAAGTGTATAGCGAGAAAGTCGCGCGTGGCATTTTCCACCGTTATGTGCAGCGCCTTTGAGTCTGAATCTCGTCAAACCCTTGGGAAACTTATCCAGCTAGAAACAACCTCAACGCTCTTTCATGCCAGCTTCAGTGTATATGTACGTTTGTTCACTCGTCCAATGCCTTCACAGTCTCGCCCGGATACTTTCCTGCCTCTCCTGCCCACAAGTCTTCCCATCCTGTCGTTAAAGTAGTTTCGAAATATCACTCGTGCATTCTATACGTATCATTCGTTCCCTTACCGTGCCTCGTTAGAACCCGTAATACTTGGATGCTGTGTGTATCAAGACCGACGGAAAGTTATGATCTTGTTAAAATTTCTCATTATTTTTCAACTCCCTAACGAGGACTGTTCTACATTACGTTCGGTGGCTTTGCAATCTTTCGTTTCCGCTAGGAAAAATGCGCGAACACTTGGCAATGATAAATTACACCTCCGACGCGTGACGGATTTACGATTTTTTCCATTTTTCCATTTGTCTATTGCGGTGCATTTGATATCCGGTAGCCGCAGATCGCATTTGTCGTCCGCTTGCGGAGAGCGAGATTCGAATATTACAAAATACTGAAAAAAATCAAAATTGTACTGCCGAAAACCGGTGATTTTGTTTATATTTTATACTATAGAAATAGCAGTGAACGTATTCGATAGTCCGCGTAAACGTTGGATGCGACGTTTAATGGTAAATTATTTCTTAACTCTGTTGAATATTGTGAGGCAGTGATTCACGCTTGATCTAGCAGTATAGTAAAAAAAATGTTTACTCTTTTTGAAGAAACCTACGGGTTTACTAATAAATTGGACTGCTTTCAACACGTTCTTCGTCCTATCAATTTAAAGATTTCAGAATGAGGAAATCCATTCGTCATTCGCACGCATGGTTGATTGGAGTGCGTGCAATCACGCCGTTCGAGTGGATTTCATGGAAGACAGCCGCTCAGGAACAGTCCAGTTTCTTGAGAGGAAATGCGAACGGTGACGTTTAATCAATGATATTTAGCTCGTAGGTATTTATCTATGGGTGCAATGGAGATTAATAAAATTCATCACATGTTTGTGCCAACAATCGCAGACCTACTAGATATACTATACCGAAGTGTACCGAAATCGACTAGTTCAGCATCTTTGGCGTCGACTTGGCATGCCGTTACGCGGAAATGATCGTTTTTTTATATTATCTCAATTAAGTAGTTTTAGTTGTACCCGAGGTAAAATATTATGTATAATTTCAAGGAGGAAATCGGTAGATATACACTTAAGGAGTTATGCCTAGTTGTGAAAGTTGAACTATCAGTGTTTCGAAAACCAATATATTGTGGCATCATCTTATAAATGGTCCCTGAAAACTTCAATATGACCGCATCAAAGTTGACAGATTTATAGGCTGTCATGTGACGCCTGTCGAAAACCTCTGAGCGTCCTCCGAAACTTTGAACGCTTTTTTCCTCAAAAGTACGTTTCCAAAGTTGGTGTTATTTTCCAATGTTAGATAACCTGATTCAGAGGGACATTGCTCACCGCAAAAGACTTTTTGGAGAGGTGCTTCCCGGACATCGGCTGTCGATCGATTTGACTTGAATAGTTTTGGACGAAGAAATTACAGAATGTTCTTCAAATGATACTTTTCCAAATCTCTTTTTTTGTAGGAATTTATCATCACGATATTCTTGAAAAGAAACCCCAAAAATGAGCTTTCGACTGTTACAACTAGGCATGACCCGTTAAGGACCAACATACCTCAGGCATTTTTCAAGTTATGTGTTTTTGGATCCGAGGTATATTTCCACGATTTGTTAAAGCAGTTCCTTTCCATATTCCGAAGTAGTTTCTTTATAGTCTATCGAGCAATTTCCTTGTTCTTTATTTGAAACACTTTTCCAAATATATGAGGCGCGAAAAAAAAACAATTTCGTCTTCAAAATCTGATAATGACAATGTCTTCGGCCAGAGTTGATTCCGATGTAGGGTCCGAATCATTTGAACAGAAAACAAATGGATTTTTATCAATATCATTTTGAAGGCCAAATAAATATGGAGTTGAGCTCAAAGACGACAACAAGTCGTTCAATAAAAAATGCACTTTGCATCAAGGATAAAAGTGAAGCGAACATTCGATGTCCCGTGAAATATTCATACGTGTTTCCGTTCGTGCTCCAGTGACTTCGCCGAGAAAGTGTATTCACTTCCGTCGAGCGATGAAACTTGCTGTGACGGCGCATAAACCGGGCATACAGGATCACAAAACCGCCGACCCGTCATCACGATAACAACGCGTGCGTTGATCCAACCGGCTTAACTCAACGGTACATATGGGCAAACGGACATTTTATCCAGAGAAAGGAGCAGGTGAATAGCAGAGAGAGCGAGAAAAAATGAGGGAGAGTACGGTTGTGCGCTGGAGCGAATGATTGTTACTAGAGTCGGACCACGTCCGGGATAGATGTGGCCTCATATGTCGACGATTCCCGTAGAATTCAGTGGACCGAGTGAGTAAGAGGCAAGGGAAAGCGGTGAGTCACCAAAGACCTAATGCGCCAACGGCCACGAATTCGCAATGTAGGTTGAAAGTCCAAAAAGGATTTCTTGGGTCGACCCGCATGACGGGATGACCATCAAGAATTGAGCGGAGCAGAACTCGAAAAAGAATAGAGGTCTATCAACGAAGTGGGTTAGAGATTAACGGATTTACGGAACATGACCGATGGAGAACGAAAAATAAAAACCCATCCTCAAATTGTGATTTTGCTGAAAGTATATTCAACCCCTCCTGCTTTTCCACCAAAAAGAAAGGTTACCCGAATCATCGCATCGATACCAACCTCTTAAAAGTGTACCCCAGACCGGTCGTAAGTATCAATTCTCATACATCGTAAGCCAAAATGTGCAACGTTGAGTTGAGAATCGCGTTTGGGTCCTTTTCTCTCCGAATGACAGATCAACCCGTGCAGAAATGTGACCGGGCATTCCCTACTTTGTGTCCGGCTCTGACTAAACTTGCTTTGTCTGATTTACCTGACCGGGCCCTCCAATGAAACAATCCGAGAAGATCGCAAAATCGTTTTCTCACGGCTTACCCTCTATGTTTGGAAATTGCAATCTTCTGGCCGAGATACATGGCGAGCAAGTACATCTTCGCACCATGTATATCCGGCTAGAACATTGACCTGTTCTGAAAAGTGAAGCCTGTCTTTAAGAACTAAAGAAAGCTACTTTGCTTTTTACCTCATCAAAGATATTTATAAGTGATTGGGATGAAACTAATACATCTGTTTTAGTTATGTTCATCATTAAAATCATTAATTCCATCAATGATAATCGACGAGGATAACAATGCTTATCATAAATACCGGCATTACGATAACTAATGATTTCAGCATAAAGAATAGCCAAATTGTTTCACGAGGGAAAAAAGTAAAGCAGGTCATTCGTGGTTTTTGAAGGCCTTGTTGCCATGTTGGGAAATATCAACGTTTTGGCCGGGAAGACATTACCTGAATGTATTTCGCCAACAATCCGCCAGGTGGCTACAAGCGAAGGGCTTCGCATAAACAAGGTACCATCGTACGAGGATAAAAGTTCGTCCTGCGAGTTATACCACGTACAGAAATGCTATGCTTACAGCGTGCACTTACGCTTATGATTTTGCAATACTTGTGAAATAACCCTTTGCACTCTAGGCCTTTTTCGCTGGGATGGTGATCTGTGTACGTTTTTATGTCTCTTTGCCTATCAGGAAATGCGAGTAAGCGTATCTTACCAGGTGTAGAAGTATAAAACCGGAATTTCCCTATAGATGGTGTTAGTCATCAGTTTAGGAACCGTAAGACTGCTCCTGCAGCGCCATCATCTCCCTCTAGCAACTGACGAAGGTTTTCAACACACAACAACCCAAGTTCCCTACACCGGTATATGTTTCTATAACCTTAAACATGTCGAGTTTTGTGCCTACGAACTACGATTTGCGGACAGCATTGGTTTTCTGTTATCATTTGAAGAAAACTGCTGCAGAATCGCATCGACTGCTTGTCGAAGCTAACGGTGAACATGCTTTTGGTTCACCGTTGGTGAACTTGGTATCTGAACCACTCAAAACACAGTGTTCCGAGTGGTTCAAAAAATTTCAAAGTGGTGATTTTGACGTGAAAAACGAAGAGCGTGGGAAACCACCGAAAAAGTTCGCAGACAACGAATCGCAAGCCTTATTGGATGAAGATGATACTCAAAGTCAACAAGAACTCGCGGAGCAATTGATTGTTACGCAGAAAGCCGTCTCCATTCGTTTTTAGCATTTTCTAACAACAGGCGTGAAATTTTTACAAAAAAATTCCGGCTTCATACTTCTACACCTGGTATACACTCATATACTACCTTATCAAGTAGATAACCAACGAGCATCATGTTGTCAAAATACTAAATTGAATACACTCCCAATTCTACCTTCTCAAGGAATTCAAAAACGCTGAAACGTCATTTTCAATTTACTCGTTTGTTCCTGGTTATTTCCCCATCTATTTCCTACAACGACCCTGGTCATCTACTGCTTGTTCTCCGGCCCGTCCCTGGTCAGTTCCCCAGAAAGGGAACGGCGGATCGGGACCTAGACCCGTTACATTGTGAACCTATTCCAGGGCGAAAGGCCTAACCAGAGACTGATATTATCTAGGAAAGACAGATCAGGGGCAGTACTTTTTCTCGGCTCAAATTTCTACACGGGAAGCGGATGCTAGTCGACGAATCCTACACGCTCGCTCGGCAATCAATGACGGGCTGTTATACGTATGTGTGACACGAATATGAACACGCAGCACGGGCGACATAGAGGGTAACACAGGGAGTGGGAAGATATTGCGTTGAAGTACTCCGAGTTGTATGTATGTACCATTGTCATTATCCGACGAACCGGTAACAGCTTGACACAGCTCGTCGCACGCAATTATTGTACGATGAATAAGCATTCGACGAGATCCCATGTCCCGGAAGATTCACTTCATTGGGTTGTTTATTCCATCATTCCGGCAATTCGGGTTCTGCCTACATGGGATTTTATGTGTTTTTTTTTCTTTTAGCACGTTACCGTGGAAATTTCGAATGGCGAATTTCGTTCGGTCAAATTCCGACTGGTCATTTGTCCTGCTCCGTTTGCTCTTTCGATCACGTCATCTGCACGCCGTGAACTTTGTATTCGAAATAAGTCTGATGACCTCCTCAGTCCATGCGTATTTGCTATTTTTCTTGCATATAGGGTAGGGCTTGACTAGTTGAGCCATTTTTCACTTAAAGGGTTAGTAATGACAGTAACGGGTATAAAATCATGTGAGAATTTGACATTTTTTTTTCATATAAAAAAGTGTTTCACTCATAAAATGAATTACACATCTATTTAGTATGAATATCAAGCTGTTAGAATTTTTTTTTTTTTTCAACGTACAAAATGGCCGACTACTGATATTTTCTTTTGTTATCTTTTTTTCGGCGCTCTGCGGCGTGACATTTAGCATCCACAATTTTTTACTTGGAACAAAAAACAAAAATTCCCGTCAATCTACATTAGAATACCTAGAGAAGTCCGTACGGAATTTGAAAAAACATTGTTTTATTAAAAGTTGTAGGTATTTGAACTTAAGAAATGAATTTTCAGTGAAAAATTTCGTATAAAACTGCTCATAAAATGAAAAGTTTTCGATTAATCAGAAATTCCGTACGTACTTCTCCGCGAAATGCAATTAGGAACATAACTTTTAAATTTGAAGTAAATCGAGTGAAAATCGTTGAAATTATTTGTTACGCCAATTGAAAAAAAGCTGTTCCGAGAAAAACGCGTTCAAAGTTTTCTCTACTCTATGGCCGTGCCAAGGTGGGCTTACGTTATATGCTCAAAGTCGGTGAAACAAAAAAATGTCTTACAATAAATCGAATAATAACTTATTCTTGTGATGATAAAGCACAGTTTGAGCGAAGAAAAATATCAATTATTTGAAAATTCTACTGTTTACCCCTTAATCTGTCGAAACTCTCAAAAGGTGCATCAGATTTACTTGATACCCTTACACTGCTGCATACGTAATTTCAGACGTGTTTTGGAAGTTATTGTCATGATTGCCAGAAAGTTTCCAGCTGCTCAACCTACCTCATGGGTGGAGTAGGTTGAGCTTGACGTAAGTTGAGCAGTGGAAGGAATTGACTCAATAGTGATATGGAAATCATAGAAATATCAAATAAAATGGCAGTTTACAAGCGAATATATATTTAAAGCTGCAGTGCTAATTATTTAATGAAGCAACAAACCATTACCGTAAAACGAGGTTAAATTGACATTGAGGGTTAACGCTTTGATAGTTTTTGGGGCTACTTTAACAGAGGGTCAAAATACGGTTTAAGTGTGTGCGCTTATTAACTTTATTCTATTGTCACTCAAAGTTGCTATTCAAGTTGATTAAAATGTTGCTAAAGTTGATTTTAATGTTGCTCAACTCAATTTCAATCTCAATACTAATTATAAGATTGATTAAGGGCCTATAATAATACCCTAGGAACTTGATATTTTCGAAAATTGAAACTTGAAAAATTGAGAAAGTAACCTCAATTTTTGACATAAGTTGAATTTCAATGCCTAATCAAAGAAACCCCATACTCGCGGTTACTTTGACACTTATTTTCCGAATATGAAATTATGGAGGTGTGGTGGGACTTGACTTTCTTATACATTTGATAGTTAAAGGACACATTATTCTACCGGAGCAAACAAAGTTGGAATTTAGGATGTTACAAAAGTTACCTACAAAAAACTTCAAAAACCTGTTCAAGGTGACCCTATTTTACGCTACTTCTCCAATAAAATAAGATAAAAAACAACTGATATTAAACATTCAGATATTATTACACTCTTCATACTTAAAATTATATTTTTAGGAGTAATTATCAAGTAATTAGCTTATTTTATATGAGTTTGGTACACCTGCTTAACTAGCCCCGACCGGACGTCTCAAAAGAAAAGTTAGTTACGTAAAAATGGTAAGACATGAGAGTACACGGCCATTTCTAATCAAAAGCTGAATAAATACATAAAATTACAACACTTGCGTAATCGTGGATAGCTATTTTCATAAAAGTCCCGGCGAAAGGTAACGAAAAAGTTACTTTTTACTTTTCGGTAAAAAAAATTACATGTGTTGTTTCCCTCCTTCGTACCCGTCTTTGCGCCATTTGAAACTTTGTCGTACGTTTCTCACAAGGAACATCCCTCAGGTGACACCCTTCGATTTTGTTAAAAGATGGATATGTTATAAAGCATCAAAAAGTAAGCGATACGTATTTTTGTTTATCGGCGAAAAAACGGTTTTAAGGGGTGACACCACCCTTCGAAAAAAGGCATTTCTAGGGGTAATATTGCAGTTTCGCACACAAGGAGTCCACCGATTTTAATGAAACAAAAACGAAAATTCTTCTAATCCGAAGCAATGAAAGATCCACTATAGTGACATTCCAAAAAAAAATTACGGGGTGAACCACTCTAGAGATGCCTTTTTTGGAGGGGTGGTTTCACCCCCTAAAACCGTTTTTCCGCCGATAAAAAAAAATACGTATCCCTTACTTTTCGGTGCTTTATAACATATCCAAATTTCAACAAAATCAAAGGGTGTCACCTGAGGGATGTTCCTTGTCAGTTTTTGAGATATTTCAATTGTCCAGCTTGCTTCCATGCCACGGTCTTACATACAGGTCTTGAAACGACTGTAGCGAGGGAAGGTTCACTTAACGTCCAGTTTTTGCTTCAATTTTCGGTCGCATGGTGCGCACCGGAAAGGGGGTATTGTCTGCGAAGAAGACAGCAATATCATATGTCTCTGTCTTGCATACATCCCATGTACTTTAACGTACTGTACTGTAGTGTCCCGGCGGACGGGTTCTTATTTCTCTATTGTAGCAAATATCCATTACACGGAAAGTAAACGAATCAAATGAGTACATACGTGTTTAACAATATAATCAAATCTATATTAACCGCATGAAAAACTCAAGCCACTATGATACAAGTGATTCATATTTTGTTCTTTGCATTGCAATAGTCGTTGAGCTGAATGGTTGTGCCAATAACAATTACTTAGGGATATTCAACTATTTTATTCGCGTGGGGATTTTCAACTGTTATACGCCTATACGAAGAAACATTTTACGACTGGTTTAGGTTAATCTCATGACACCCCGCGATCACAACGACACTCGGTGGCGGCGATAAGGAAAAAAAGCTTGGACACTAAACGGTCCACTCGCCACCTACCAACAGCGACGATCGTTTCAAGGCCTGTATATAAGAAAATGCTCTATGCTGAATCTGCCCGGCCTACCTTACGTTAGAATGCAATGAGAGATTGAGTCATTACAGATTCTCATCGACATCCATCTCATCAAGGCGGTCCAATTCTTAGTTCAACAGTGAAGTCAGCTTATATTGTTTCCCTTCGTTAATCCATGCTTATGGACTGACTTGACGGAAATATAAAACGGCAACCACCTGTAGTTCCTCGGAAGTATACTTCTCTGGGGCCATAGCCATGAACATTCTATTCAAAACTACATTCAGTCAAATGTATACATATTTGTATGTACAGGTGGTTGAACGTCCTTCGTAGAGAGTGTCCGTGTATTTGGATCTATAAATAAACATATATCTCTGCGCGCGC
This sequence comes from Ophion costatus, assembly GCA_951751655.1. Classification (NCBI taxonomy): domain Eukaryota; kingdom Metazoa; phylum Arthropoda; class Insecta; order Hymenoptera; family Ichneumonidae; genus Ophion; species Ophion costatus. The sequence goes on from OX632356.1 coordinate 35,995,688, forward strand.
ATTTCCATGATGTGCGTATCCATAGCCACATACTTCGCATATCCTTCTGTCAGTGTCAAGATTTAATTCCAACTGTTACTCCGTGGGCCGTCCGTTACGCCTGAGATTTGGACGTGGATTGAAATTCAGCCTCCTCTCCTATCGTTGATACACATCATCCAATCTATTATACATTGACCGAGTTCCGATTTGAGGTCGGCCAAATGTGTCATCAATCAGCGAGTAGCTCCGGTACCTTGTACGGTCGCGGCCATTGAGTCCCTTGCCTATAATAGTAAGATACTTCGCCAACACACCAACCGACATCGTATGTTCTGGCTCGGTTCACGACCTGTGTTTACCCTTCCGGCTAAATCGGTCGACGTCGCTCCCTCTCTCGCACTCGCAGGGGAGCGTACCGGATCGTTGCCGGCTAAAGCTAAGACCATCACGCCTGCTCATCTTGGAACTGATCTCGTGGTAACCGAACCATTTACAACCACTAACATCACACAGCAACCGAGCAGGTTTATCTCAGCAGATCTCTCTTCTAGTAATAACCTAAATAGCTCGAGTGGTGCACGCTACAAGCCATCTAGAAAGTGGCCGAGACATCCAACGGCATACGTATAAGATTAGGATGGCCTACGGGAAACACAGCAGCGACATCGATGATAAGACGTACCCTCGGGAGACCCTTTCGAACACCTTGACTTTGCTAACCGGCTTCTGCCTCTTCCGAACCTGCCCTGTATGAGCATGCAACCACTTGTCTTCGTATACCTTGCGTATATACCATGACGGTATTTCCGGTTAAACGGCGAAACGGAAACAGAGTCGATAAACGCTCGTCACGTTTGTATGCGTAGGTGTGATTCATAACTAGACAGCTGCTTTTCCTCCAATCGAGTATGGATCGGAATATTCGGGTTGAGGGAAGATTATGCATTGAATAGGACGAGGTCCGATGGATGTGAGGAAGTGATCAAAAGTGGCATATCTGCATACGATAGACGGGCCATTTTTCATCCTTTACTCAAATGGTACAAGGTCCTATTTGATGTAAAGTTGTCACGGTTGTCACGAGTATTCTAGTCCTGTTATCGACTAGTCCTTTCCCAACCCAAAAAATGGGTTTTTGACCAAAATTCACAACCAGACAATCATGGACCATATCGACCAAGCCATCGATTTGGAAAGTGAAGACTGGTGGGTCCTATCACGTCTACGACGAAATGTGGTGATGCTCAATCGTGCTACAAGCACATACTGTGTCTCGCATGCAGCTCCGCGTCTTCCAACAGCTGCGGCAAATCATTTTGGAGGAATTCCAAATATTTCCAGCCGGTTAAAGGTCCAGCCCTGAAGAAAAACTGACCAATAAGCCACCCAGTAAGAATAACACACCACAGGTCTAAACGACACCGATGTTGGGGATAAACCCCGCGTTCCCATCGTGGATATTTTGCCAACCAATAGTACGAGTGGTGGCAATTCACGATCCCATTGAAAAGTGCTCCATCGTTGAAGAGGACGTAATAATAAAAAAAAACGCAAATTGCCGTATCCGTGCAGTACAAGCTATACGGGAGATATGAGATACGTAGGATTTGCGGCCGGTTTTCTCAACGAGTTTCATCAATGGCACGAATGCGCTTTACGAGGTACTCCTCAAAAAATTGCTCTTTACCGCGGTGTAGGAAGACCTCTCACCTCCTGGACATAACAGAGCCTGCTCGGTTGCAAATCTGATTTTATGGTATGGTATTATGGTACAGTATGGTCCTCCATAGCCAGTAATCAGCTATGGCCGACCATCATACCTGTGAAAATGGTCTGATAAAAACCCATAAATTCGATCGACACTCAGTACGTACGATGACAAACGTACACACACATCAAGCAGAGTCCAGTAGATTCGGTTATTGTACCGCAGTACTGTCGTTCTTTTTCCACAAAAATGGATATCTCAAATTGTTCCAAAACCTGCAATTAGTCTTATATCTGAAAACAAACGTGCAAAATGCAAAAAAATATATAATAATTAAAAATTGAAAGAAAAAAAACGTTAAAAGTAATGAATTACAAAGAGAAATTGAACTTCGTAATTTAAGAAGAGATTCTTGTATCAAAGAAAAAATAATAAAAGTAAATGATCATAAATAATTATGGTAAGAATCAAACATTACAAAATGCTGCGGTAACGTTGCCCGATTTGTGGAGATGTTTCAAAATATCCGCTCTCACCACAAACCTTTTTGCTGCATTGTTCTTCCACCATATATATTTAACATCGATTTCTGCTGCATTGCCACGGAACACGATTATTATCGGCGTAACACTGCACTCATGAAAACGGGCACTTTCTGGAAATCGTTTTCTTGTAGCAAACCGCTACCTGACATGGTTTACGATTTTTCCAATCTTTCCTTATCGCATACGCCGTCTCGAATGATTGGTAATATTATTTTTTCACGGTTAACGGCACATATATGACGATGGTTTTACAATGCTGAAGCCTGTAACGCGTTTGCGCTCAGCGAAATGTTATATTCATAACGGCACGTAGCAATTCGCCTATGAGCGTATGTCCACTAGCGAAGTACAAGAAAATATAAGAACGATGACAGTAGTAAAATCCGCAGTAGTAAAATCCGTCGATGGTCGGGCGCCCAATAGAAAAATAAACAGTGCCGCACGAACGCGCGTCTTTTTTTACTCGCTTGGAAGAATATTTTAAAAATTGTTTAAAAAGAGAACGATAACAACTCTGGCGTGTATTTTTTTGTTTTTCGTCATTTTTTTGTGCACGGTCAAACGGAAGAAGGCGCGCTGTGGAATGATAAATCGTTGAAAAGGTCAATGTATATTTGAATCAGGTATCATGGGACCGAAAACTACTCACGATAAAATTCCGCCCAACTTCGGTGCAATTTGAAATACGATACGAGAAATAGTTCGGAATTTACGAGGGCCTGTGCAGTTTAGCGATAACTTACATTGAAGGGGAATGCGAAACGACCCCTTTTTGGTCGAGGGTCAAAACAGATTGAAGCACTTTTCATCGCAATTAAACATGGCTGTATAATTTCATGACAAATTAGTTGCTAGCAGGGCAATGCCAATTACGTTGCTACAAATTATATGTACGGTAGATAACGAGTATGCAACACGATCGATATAGAATCGTTAATGGTCCACTATAAATACCCAATTTCACGCTAACATACTTCCATATGTACGACGATTGTCCTCGGATGGCTGGGTATCCGTTCGCGTTATTGTTATTGCCGTTATTAATGAGATACTATGAGAATACAACACACAAGGCTTGCTAGCGTGTCTACCAATGTTTCTCTCTCTCTCTCTCTCTCTCTCTCTCTCTCTCTCTCTCTCTCTCTCTCTCTCTCTCTCTCACTCTTGCACTCTCTGTCGTCTAACGCTTGCCTCAATTTCTGTAGTAAACCTGGTTCGTGTCATATCTGATGGTCCGTCGAACACCCGTGTACATTAGTACACATAATTCGAGGGTGATAGGGACGAAATCGGTTTATCGGGGTTTCCAAGAGACATTGCAAATCTGAAACAACACACCGTCGTTCTAGATAGATAAACGATGGCTCGGAGCCACTACTAATTTCTCTTCGAACTTAAAAAATTAAAACAGACTTAAAACAGACTTTCCGCAACAATGTTCATCCTCAAAAACGTCAACTTCTGTGACATTTTTAGTCTTAAATTTACGCGTAAGTTGAGTCGGATTGAAAAGGCCCTTTGACGCTTCTGCAAAGACGCGCGATCGAAGCTCTTATTTTTCAAACGTTATATACATTTTTTTCACAGACGGAAGTTTTTTTAAGGAGACCTGGGATAAAATGTAATCTTGCAGCGAACACAAAAGTACGGAATACCGAACAAATTATTTGTGGACTCTGAAGTGTTCCAGTATTGTTTTCAACTCAATGCTGAGGATTTTTCGCACTTTCATTTCGATATTTGCTTAACAATCGTTTCGGAGAGGGATCATATTTATTGTGGTAATCGATCAGAGATATGCAAGTACATTATTTATTCTGAATAAACTTAAATACTTCAATACATTACTGGGTATTCTGATTGGTAGACAATGACAATAGTCACAAAAATTCACATATTAATTGGTTGTTCAAGCACAGTCTCGAATAGGGATCAACTCCATAATTGTACTCTGTTGGAGCACGATAACCTTAACATGCCATTTTTTAACCATTTCATGGTAAATTAATGAGCACTGCCATACGTTTTCATCCTTGACTCTCCCCAGATTTGTCGAGTGAGATAATTTAATCTCAAAGACACATGGAAACAAAAATCTCCGGATACATGGTTACTCAATTGAAAGCTGTTGAAAATGGTATGATACTCAACATGGTACTCAACATGGTCTCAGCTGAAAGCTGTTGAACAATGTTTAATAGCAACTATAGTTTGAGGTGAGAAATCCCTTTAGACGCCCGAAAATGAGTCATTTATCATGAGTTTTTATAAAGGTGATAAAATAATCGCATCGTTTAAAAAAAATTCCATTATTTTATTACAACTTTCAAGTGTGAATTATTTTTTTCTTAAAAAAACAAAATGGCGGCATTATAAGGCATTCCTGTGGGCGACTTTTTGCTTTTGAATTTAAAAAACTGCTTATATTATAGCTCAAAAACTTCTTGATCGATGTGGCTGAAATTTTGGAAGGTTCCTTACTGTAACATTATTGGAAGGATATACCTATAAATATATATAAAAGTATAAAATTAAAAATTAAGTAGGCTTTGCTATCAAATTTTCATATTTTTTACCATCTTGGCAATTTTTACCCCAAAAAGGTAATTTATTACGCGATAACCTTAAAACTTTAGGTACATCCTTCCAAAAATGTTATAGTGAGAAACCTCCCAACACTTCAGCCAGATCGATCAATAACTTTTTGAGCTGTATAGCATCAGCAGATTTTAAAAAGACACCTAAAGGTATACCTGAAAATGGAAAAAGGCATTTTTCATGAATTTTTTTAACGTGATAAAATAACCGCATCATTTTTAAATTTGGCGGCGTTATAAGCGCCATTTTGTTTTGTTTAAAAAAGAAAAGCTATAACCCTTCGAGATTGTATTAAAATTTCAAAATTTTAAAATGATGCGATTATTTTGTCACCTTCATAAAAATTCATGAAAAATGCCTCATTTTTGGGCGTCTGAAGGGATTTCTCGCCTTAAAGCTCCGAATTAATATCGACGAACAAATAGTATTTCTGTCAGCGCGACATGGTTACGTTCGGGCATTAAAATTTCACCAACGTTGCCGAAAGGGCGATGAATGGTTGGGCGGGGGGCATGTTGGCTGGCGTGTATGACGTTATCCCGAAATCACAACGCGGAGGAGATAGTTTGCGGAAAAAGCTTAATTAAACATTTATTAGCACGAGGGAGAGTAAACTGGAAAGACAGCGTCATGGGAACGTTTCCGGTTAACCGAAAGGCCAAAGGGACTTTTCCCGCGGGCCCTCTCGATATTAATCAAGCCATTACGAGAGACAAGCAGGGGTGTGCCAACTTTGTCTCCATTCTGCGAGAGATCTCTCTTCGTACCACTCATCTCCTTTCTGCTTTCCTTGATGGCTGATCTGATCCCCATCCACCTTTCTCGTGCTTCGACTACCATTAAAAATCACGATCCACGGGAATCTAATGAACGTGGACATTGCCGCATCATCGATTGGTGGCCATGGTTATTCTCTCAATTTATCTTCGTACTCGGGTGAATCTATGCTCGTGCAACATTGATCAAAAGTTTGAAAGTCGCCAGTGTTATGCCAACTCGTAGCACGCCCGCCCGTCAACAGTCAACAAAGTTTTTCGCTTCATTACTTTCCCTCGAGTCACTTCCAGTTACCTGGATACTTTTTTTTTTTCAATTAAACAGAAAACAATCGGTGTCGACGCTGATATTACAACTTATTACGGATTACTTATAATCCCGAGGTCGTGGCCACTATACAACTTTTACTCTTCCAACTGCTTGAAATGGAAAATTAAATAGAAATTCTGCGGGAAAAATGTTGATAAAAATCACGTTGTTCATTAGACTAATGAATATCGCCCGAGGGTACATTTATGGAAGGCCAAAATGAAAAAAGATATGACAAATAGTGGATTGTTTACTATCAGATTGATCATCACTAACGCAACAGCAGTCTAGAACTGCATTTGTAATTAATAATCAGGAAACTCAATATGAAGTAGCACATGCGATAGTTTGACCGAGTATCGTGCAGACATTTTTTTCACTGCTAATGCGATTTTTCTAATTTTCAATGCGGGGTTATGCCTATAGTTGTGAAAATCGAAAAATCACTTTTTTAAAAACATTTTGACTGCAAATCATCAAATAAATGTTCCCTCAAAATTGCGAGGTGATCGGATCGAAATTGACGGATTTATAGGCTGTTGTATTGACGCCCATCGGAATGCTCGGAGCTTTTTTTCTCGAGAAAGAACGTTTTCAAAGAAGGCGAGCGGAATATCCCAAAAACTACTGCATAGATTTTTCTGAAAATGTTAGGCCCGTTTCTAGGTGTAGAAATATAGTGTTTGGGCGGAGGATTTGTTTCCGATGTGTACTTTCGATTTGAAGAACGAAAAATTCCCATTTTTTCTCAAAAATCAACTCTCACTTTGGGCGTGCTCCATTTTTTAAATTTAATATTTCGGACAATCCTTCGATTAATCACAGGATAAACTAATACACGAAGGAAATCATTGATTTTTTTTATATTAGATAACCGGGCACAGAAGGGGATTGCTTACTGCAAAAGTTGTTTTTGAATGGTGCTTCCCGGGCATCGGCTGTAAATCGATCATAACTAAATATTCTTACACAAAAAAAATTACAGAGTGTTTTTCAGATGATACTTTGTCAAATACCTAATTTTTGGATAAATTTATCATCACGATTTACTGAAGAAAAAAATCCGGCAATTATGCAGTATGAGGACTTTTTCGGAAATCAACGGGAAATTTTTTTTTTCACCGTGAACTTATTTATTCCATGATAATAAGTGATATTCCGTCTGGGGAGGCTGACATTGTCCATTAATTATATAAGTTATCGGGTTTTGAAGTTCGCGGAAACGTGATAAAATAGGGAATTTTCAAATATTTCGACACCTATATTGGGAAGTATGAAGTATTATACAATTGTACTAATACGTTGGTAATTCTTGTGGCCCTAATAAAGGCCGATGGAAATTTTGAAAAAGATTGACGTCGAAAAGTGTCGAAATTTCTATTCTTCTTCCATGGCTCCGATGACTTAGAAAACCATGTGGAATCGATCACGACGGTCTGGATATTAACGCTTGAAGAAAAAATCACGAAATCAAAACATATCTCATCGTTCCAAAATATATACATTGTTACCTTCATGATACACTATGTATAAAGAAACACGTAGCTGTTTAGCGACAACAAACAAGAGGCGTCGAAATATTACCTGTTTCCGGAAACAGGACATTTGTAGTCACCGAAATCAACACATATACATTGTTACCTTCATAATGTACTATGTATAAGGAAACACGTAGCTGTTCAGCAAGGCGTCGAAATATTAGGTTGATAAAAAAGTGTTGTCGCAAAAATTTTACAAATGTTTTTTTACGTATTGACGCAGTATGACATTGAGCTATGTCGAGAATATTCTAGAATGTTTTCTACTCTTCCGCGTGACAGGGTATAAAAGGACGAGCGCGCGTTCTAGTGGACAGAAATGGCTTCGATCTCACAGGAGCAGCTTCGAGCGATCATATTTTACGAGTGGCGGCGCGGCACGAACGCAAGCACAACTGCTAAAAATATTCAGGATGCATTCAGCGAGAACGTAGTTTCTCATCGAACATTCCAGCGTTGGTTCAATCGTTTTAAATCTGGAGACACAAGCCTTGAAGATAAGGAACGTTCCGGACGACCGTCGACCATCGATGAAGACGCATTACTCCGCTGCATCAAAGAAAAACCGGAAGCAAGTACTTGACCGGAAGCGAGAACTTGGCTGCACCCAACCGTCAATAGTAAATCACTTGAACAACTTGGGATACAGGAAGGTTCTAGCTCAATGGATACCACACCGTCTCACCGACGCCAATAAGAACTGCCGCTTGACCATCTGCCAGTCTCTCCTCCTTCGCCATCATCGCAAGGAGTTTTTAGAAGATCTTGTGACGGGAGATGAAAGCTGGGTCTTGTATGATAACAGAACGCATCTAGCCTACTGGCTTCCTACCCGACAAAAACCGCCACACCAACCGAAACCTGATCGCCACTCACAAAAGATTTTGTTGTGCTGTTTCTAGGACGCGAATGGAATGCTGTTTCACAATTTCCTCCCTGTAGGCAAGACGATCTCCTCTACACGATACATCGAGAATCTCCAGGAATTGGCAAAAGCTATAAGAGAAAAACGGCCAAGACGCGCGACTGTGCACCTCCACGACAACGCGAGACCCCATGTCGCAAAGGAAACCGACAAAACAATCACTGAGCTTCACTGGAATACCGTTCCTCATCCACCATACTCTCCCGACATCGCGCCATCTGACTACCATTTGTTCAGACATTTGAAGGCATATTTGAGGAACAAAACTGTCAAAAACGTCGACGATCGCAGAAGGGATGTATCAAATTTCTTTGAGTCCCAGCCGCCGCAGTTTTGGGCAAAGGGAATAAATGAGTCGCCAACTAGATGGTCGAGTGTCATAGGAACCGATGGCGAATATATTGTTGATTAGAAATGTTTTGTATAAGATATATAAATAAATAAATTGTATTGAAATTATTGCGACAAAACTTCTTTATCAACCTAATATTACCTGTTTCTGGAAACTCTAATACCCCATAACATATGGAATTAATGGGAAATGTCAACCTCCCCCAACGGAATATCACTTACTATACTGGAATAAACAACATCATGGCGAAAGAAAAAAATTCCCGTCGTTTTTCGTAGAAGACCTCATACTGCGTAATTACCAAAATCCCATAAATAAGCTGTTATCGGCCGTTACAACTAGGCATAACCCGTTAACGAGGTGAATACATAATATCAGTTAACCTTTCCCAAAGTTCGAGTATTTTCGCAACCACCCTGACCTCCCTCTCATCGCGTAGATAATTCGATGTTATGCCGAATCTCAAAACTGTTGTACGAAAGCTGGAGAAGACCGTATCGAAAGTTGCAATGTGAGAGATGCGTGGCCGTGTCATGTCGACCGCAATATTAATGTTGAACACATTGAGAAAATTGCCGAGGACTGCAGGTCGAGCAACAAAGTATATCTGCCATTCGATCTACGATACTCAGGAGCCTAGCGAGCTTTTCGTTGAGTTTTCGTTGCCGTATACCGCGGTATTTCCAGACAATTTCGTACAACGTGATGAAAAAAGAGGTTGATGCCGACGAGGGGTGAAACGGAGGCAAGCGAGTTGCATGCAGAACACAGATATGCCCGTTGGTAACGCGTTGTTAAAGTAAATGGAAAGTACGGAATCTCCGGAATACTGGAAAAACGCGAGAAGGTCGGGCAAGCTCAAATGAGAAAGTGAACTCGTCTCACTCGCTTTATCGTGCCTGCCGTGTGTTGCAAGCATCAGCAGCTGGCGTATTCTCCTGCTGGTAAATTTTCATGTACCATTGGAATAACTGCGAGCTTAGAAAAATCCCGGAGTGAACGGGGCTGAGATTTCACGTGAACGTGAGTTCGGATATACACCGAACGAAGCAACTCTTCTCGTTGAACAATGAGGAAAATAAAATGTGAAGGATGTATGGACCTCTGAGTTTGGCCGTTTCAACACGGATTGTAGATGTGAAAACTGAATCTCCAGTACCAACGTCGCCTCCATTTTCCATACTGCGTCCACCCCTTCCTCCTCCCGCCATTTTATTCCCTCGATCGAAAGAACCATTCCGGTGTAGCAGAAAAAGTCGTTTTTTCTGCATCGTTGCACATTTAGCTTCCCTCTCGTCCCTCCATTAGCAATCCTCAGCTAGTATCGTTTCTTTCTCCCCCGTTTGTCCTCTTTCCCTCTGCCTCTCATCTAATCTCGATTATTCGCCCTCTCAAGACTCCCCGAGGGCTCCTCTATCCTGCTTCCCCCAATTACGTCGATTCTATTTAATTTGCCCTGTATAATCAGTTGCGCGCTTCGCATGTGCGCTCGTTAAAGAGAAGCCCCACGGTTCATCAACTTCTACCCGAGTACTCGCCATCCCGAGAGCCAAAAGTTGAAACTTTCGACAATGATGGTCAATGAAGCCACGACAGCTTACGGCCGGAGATATTCTTCATACGGTCGAGGCCTGTGCCAGCTGCCAATCACTGTATGACGCATGTGATTGCACCAGGAGCGAAATCACGGTGGGATGAGGTCAGTGCTGAGAAAGGAGGAATGAGGATTAAAACGATGGAACAGTGGAGAGTTGGCCGCCTATGTTGAAAGCTCACGTTTAGAGTATTGCCTGGAGCCGCACTCCGCGAAGTATCTGCAAATCAAACAGACACCCTCGCCCTAACGCGTGTGTATTCTCAAACACACTGGTAAATAGCGACGGGAATCCAGAGATGAAGGAGAAGTGTAGAGTGGCGATGGACGAAGGGGATGAGGAGGATGAGGAGGTCAGAGGTTACGTGGGATGGTAAAAATTTTCTTCGACCCGTAACACGCTCCACCTCGAGTACTCCCTATGTCTGTTGGCCTGCAGCGGAAAGCTCGCGAAACTACTTCTGACCGAGCGTTTCTCAATAAAGCGAATAGGACCCAGGGCTAGGTAGGAGACGGGACGGTAGGCTCGGCAGAGAAAACGGCGCAGACAGAGAGACGTCGGTTGAGTGAAAAGAAGAAAAAATAATAATAATAGAGTGGAGAAGGGTATATGCGAGACCAAAGACTGACCTTTGTGTTCTCCATCCTCAGCGCGGAGTGAAAAAGAGGAGAATAACCTTCATATCCAATCGTTGCCAGGGAAGTGAATAAAAGGCGGGGCTCTATCCCTTTGGAATGAAAGGACAGTTGGAACTCTTCGGCTGGAATTTGAATTAAAGGTCGCTTTGTTCTCTGCATCGGGATAAAAAGAACCACCACGCGGCGCCGTTCCTTTCTATTTCCTCTCTCGGTCCTAGTTTAGTCTCGGCACACAGGGAACACCAACGGCGGTACTGATAAAACCACACAAAAAAACGTCCCTCAGAGCTTCACTGCATTGAATATCACGCCGCATTTTGTTCCTGTCTGTTTGCCAAGAATCATTTCCATACACACCTTTATGCACGTAACTGTGGGTGTGCACTATTGGAAATTCGGGTCGATATCGGGTAGGGATTTGCTCTTACATTAGTCATTTATTTCTGGAGTCGAGGAATCGTAATCGATACTCCATGTTCGAACGTATGCAAGATACTTTCGTGGGGTGAGGCAAGAGTGATGTGTAGCAAGATTGTTGCTGGAGTTTTTGTATGTGCACGGGTTTTCCAGTTTCCGGTTGCGATGCGAGCGAAATGGAATCGAGCCTCGTGGCGTAGTCAACATCGCATACCTGCGGAATGGTCAGCTTTGCGGTGCACACCGTGGTCACATCGGTGCTAGGGAAGCGAAATCATACGGATTCGTTTGTTTGAAAAGCACATAAGGTAGTGGGCCCAGTAGTCGTTGCTTTAAACAGATCACTCGGTTTTACCAATTTATGTAGCTCAACTTGGAAAGGGTGTAGGAGTTATTTTGAGTTAATCTTAATCAGTTTTTTTTTATTCCGAAGAAGAACGTCGTTGTGAAATTCTCGTGGCTGGTACAGTTTTCAAGGAAATATTTCATGAAGGTTATAAAACGTTATTGTACGGGTCATCGTCATGTCACCACGATGGTTGGTCGAGTAATCGCCATGGGAACATCCCACTAATCGTCACATGCGTTCAAACTGCTTTAAATTGCGTTAAGGATGTTGAGTCTCTATGAAACATGTTAATGTTAATTGTTCAATAAATAGCTTTTTAATCGTCATGAAATTTTTACACGACCTCCTGAATACTTCATGTAAAAACATGCCAAATTTTCAGAATTCTATCATTACTTCAACCTCCTTAAGGGTTGAAATAAGAAATGATAAGAAAATTCTGAAAATTTGGTATGTTTTTGTATGAAGTATGTAAGAGGTCGTGTTAAAATTTCACGACGATTAGGAAGCTCGTTATCAAAAAATTAACATTTTTTTAAGAACAATTTTTAAAAGAAATTAAAAAAAAATTATCAATAAACTTCGTTTTGTTTCCGTTGCTTTCAGTATATTGTAGATATTATAAAATTGAGAGATAAAAAAAAAACTTATTGCAAAGTTACATCAGTTTCCATAAAACAACATTTAATTTGTGAATGTTAACTGTTCGATAACGAGCTTCCTAATTGTCGTGAAATTTTTACACGACCTCTGAAATACTTCATACAAAAACATACCAAATTTTCAGAATTTTATCATCATTTGCGATTTGGGACTCAACATCCTTAAATTCCTTTGAAGAAAAAATGTATCTTTTTTTTATTTACTTCAATTGCGTATAAATATCCCGAAAATAATGTGGAACCGTTATTTTAGGTAGAAACATTTTTTAAGACATGTAAAAAATAGTTTTTACATGTCTTTTCGACGCTGCGGCTCATCGTCATGCCGGCATGACAGTTGGTCTAGTAATCGCCATGTGAACGTCCTAATAATCGCCACATGCGTTCAAACTGGTTCAACTAATTATACAAAGGGCCGTAGGCCTTAATATTTACATAGTAAATATTAGGTGCAACAAAAAGAAATCCATTATTTTTGCATGAAATTGAAGGTAATAATAATCGATTTCTTTTTACTATACCTAATACTTCCTGGATGCTAATATATCACAGGTCTGCTCGAACGACTGATTCTCATCTTAAGATACTTGTTTAATAAGAGTATTTTAAGATGAGAATCATTCGTCCGTGCAGATCTGTGATATATTAGCATCCAGGAAGTATTTACTATGTTGTATGACATTGTCAGACTCGTAAGTATATGTATTCAAGAATAATCAAATCAAATATATTCTCCTACGACGTCTATCTGCGATTTAGGCTGAATCCTTCATTTGGAGGTTAAGAGGAACCGTGCTACATCTCGAGTGATTTCAAAATGCCGCGGGACTTGCGTGACGTAAGGTTATCTTCGAGTAATAAATAATAATCTTAGTTTTGCATTCAGCATAGGAAATTATACTTTTATGCTAATTCCAACATGACGATCACTAGGACCCTGATGACTACTGGACCAACCTTACGCGTGCCTCATCAATATGTTCAACGATCGACAATTGCTTGCACCTCGAAATACAGGCCCTTCAAAATCCAAAGCCCACTAAGGAATGCTCAGTTCATCAACATTCATATTTGGCTTTAAATTATCAAATCACTTGGCGACGTTATAGGGAAAACATTATTGACTATAGAATTCCTTCTCTCAAGCAAGGGGATGTTTCTAGCCTTCGTCGCACATTTGCCATTCCTCTTACTCGCTGGCTCTTTTTCTTCATAGGTCTCAACCGCGATGCTCTCTCTTAGGAATCGGTGCGTCACATAACCCCTTTTCCGTCAGTGTGTTATTGACTCGTGAGCCACAAACGGTTCGTGCGCGAGTTTCGTTACCCTACATAACGTTACTCTACATTTGCACACTGCCCCTGTTCGTAACTTCTACATAGAAACGAAACGAGACTGTTCCGTTTTCGAACCTCCCAATTGTAATGGGGCTCAAATTTCGTTTTCCAATCTCACAAAAATGGCTTCGACCTAAAAGCAATGAGAAGTTCCATTACGCATGTGACTTCATAAATAAGACTTGATGTCTCTGCTTCTAACTTCAAGTTACACCTTAGTAACCACAAGAAAAATGGGAGCGGAAAATATCTATTCAACCCTTGAGTGCATGGATTTCTATGTTGAAATAAAACAAACATTTTCGCCTCGGTATGTATGGATAGAGATTATAGGAACAATACATTTCTAAACATCCAATATTTTTTTGCACGGTATTCCAATAGAATAATGTGTTGCCAAATGGCGCGAATATGCGTTCATTAGCGAATAAAACAAATTTCACAAATCCATTTTATTGGATGTCGAAAACTTACCTTCTTTCCAATACACCATCTTTTTCCATCCAAAACGATGATATTGTGTATCGGAAAGGTCAAACAAATATCACGAATAGAATTGAAGCGCACCAAGTTTTCCACTTTAGTGTAAAAGGAACAAATTCCGAAGTATACACGCCAAGCACCGCTACGTCATTTTATATATTGCTCATCTTGTACGCCATTGTATATCTCGGCATTAAGGGGTCATCTCACTTTAGACGCTAAAAAAGGCTATTTCCATGATTTTTTTATGGGTTTATATTAAAGATATTGATATAACAGTTAGTACACTTAATAAATACACTTTCGAAATACATTTAAAATAAAAAATTATGTTTTTAGGTAACCGAAACAAACTTTAAATACGTTTTTCGACGGCTGGTTAATAAAATCTTCGAAACTATTGAACTGATCCTTATGAAATGTTCACCACATATTCTTAACAACTATAGCTATAGCGCATTTCAAGTATTTTTCTAAATTTTGATATTTACTAATTTTTCTGCCAAAAAACGGTGAAAAAAAACAGGTTTTTATTTGTTTTTTCGAAAAAATGGCCGCAAAAGATCATATAAATTCTCGCTTGATGTTCCATGTTCCGGCAGCGACAGACATGCCGCAAGAACACCACAATCCAAACTCCCAAATTCTCGTTCTCATTCCATTTTATGTCGAGTGCTTAATTTCCGGCGCTACGATGCTGCGCACGGCAATCATTCAGCTTGTCCTTTTTGGGTGTTAGCGCAAGCAATTGTCCCGAGAAGTCGAACGTAACGAGATGGATTGTCTCTCCCTCCAATTTCAGCGATTACTTTGGCCCTCTGTGCGATGTGTCAGCCGGGGTTCCCCAACAAAGGAAAATGGACGCGCGGGCAAACGGGAAAGAAGTAAAAACGAAAGGTCAGCGGAAGCATTTCCGCTCGTGTGTTTACGTCGGACATATATGTAACGGGTGAGTCATTAAGTGGGTATTAGCCAGGCTTGGGGTTCACAATCACGAAGATACGCGCATTCACTACCATCTCAGAAGCATACTCGTAAACTTGTCCATACAAATGCGCTCTCCTCCCTGAACATCGGTGACTTCCTCCTCCGATTCTTTCGGCGATAGGCGAGAGTCTCTTGCGCTGATAGGGGTGACTGAGTTAATCCCGCGAGTTTGGTGCCCATCTTACTCTAGGCTGTTTGGCCTCTGACGCGCAAGAAACCACTGCTGGAGCGGAGTATCGGAGACAGCGACACGGGAAAACAGAGAGAGCGTAAGGAATGGTAGTACGGAGAAGGAGCGAGAGTTACGAGATACAAAGTTGCATTACGGGAGATCACCGAGGCGATGCACAAAGACGAGATCCCGAGACACGGAGTTGGAGGTGCAATATGGCAAAAGCACACTCCGTGAGCTCGCTCGTTCAGCAGCGTAATGGCATTAGTGGTCCACATTTTGTGGCTGGTACACCGTCGCTGTTGTTTGGGCCGAGGCAACCCGCAGTCAACGTCATATCCCGCCCTGCACCAACCCCCAAACTCTGCTCGCATCTTTCTTCCGACTTCACCCTTTCCACGCACGTCGAGCAAGTCCGCGTGTAGGCGGACAGATTTCCTACCATTGCCATCCCAAGAGGAAGAGGTAACGTTCATTCGATGTTCCTGATTCCTCTCTAGTAAATTGGATACTTCGGCGGGACGAAAGAGGAGTTCATGAGTAACCGAGACTCGTCGTGAATCGCTCGCTTCCATCCTAGGCAGGGAAAAGTTGCAATTACGGTGGAACTCTTTCTTCAATGAGAGGATACAATGCATACTAGCAATCCCGAGAACGTACGCGCGAATCCTGCTTTTCCTGTGGCAAACTGAACGACTGATGCTCGACATCATTCAACACGTATTCACCTCTGATCCGTATGGATCCATATGGATACCTCTAATCCGTATGGAGTGTGTGTGTATGCACTCATGCTCGCCTATACAGTTGTCACGCCGTAGGTGGAGATGTATCGAGTAACCAGCGAAAAATGGTGAATCACCGACTGCTTGGTGCCCAAAGCTACGAGGCCTTTGTCTTTGCGCCCATCAGCAATCGTCGACATGGCTGCAAGCACCCTCCGAACGGAGGCGAACAAGAGCTCAAACGGGAAGAATAAATAAACCACAAGCATATCAGGAGCAACGAGCCAACGGTACGGTAGGGCATCCCGCCTGCTTGAGATTGGTTCAATCGATCTACAGTCTCTTCTTGTTCGTCTCGTTACTCGTGTATCTCTGCTTCCTCTGTGGATGTGGTCGTCGAGCACACGCGATTCGATCGATGCTTCGTCTCATCCTGATTTTACAAGATTCCAGCTTCTCCCGGATACGTTAACTACCCTTACACACGGCTCAATCATCAGTTCAAGTCGTCGTACAAACAACTGTGTAGGAGAATAGGGGCACAATAAAGGGAGACTCAGTGTGCACAAGCTGGTAACCTTCAGCTTCTAAAATCAGTGCACGTTGTTGACGAGGTTTGCGAGCAAAAAACAGAATAACAAAATAAGAAGCTTGCGATTAGTTTCGGTGTATACCATTGAGGAATTTCACTCGCAAGCTCTACGTAATGAAATCGCATCGGCATCGTGTGGACAATTTGCCGGATGTAGGCACACCACACTAGTGTTGGATTGTGCATTTTTTGGTGGTTCAACCGTCAGCCCTCGTAGCTAAGTAAGTGTTTTCCTACACGGGCAATCGTAACGGCGAGGTTTGGGTCGTTGAGATGAGGATCAATTTAAATTCAAGAGGATACAACTTTTCTTTTCTTCTATAAAACTGCGCCCCTATTTTGCTCCTCTGCTTTTTTACGTCGTGTCTATAGGCGCTATGAATTTACGGCGGGGCTTTCGAATCGTTTGATTGTTTTTGGCGAATACGTAGAATGTTTGCAGCACGATGCTGAGCATCGTGGGCTGCATGGGAGAATGGCCAACGGTTGATTGCATCGGGACGTGGTAAAGCACCTGAAATTGACAAAATATATGTATTTATCCGAGAAAATGCAGTTTTTCGGATGTTCGAGAATATTTTTTGTAAAACTCGTTGTTGAATGCGCTCCTTATAACCGACAATTCTTCATTCGCAACTCTTGACACAATGAGTGACAAAGGTGGGCCTTTGTTTCGCAGGAACTGTCGAGACGATTCGTGGTGTCGCAGGGCGAAATGTGAGCCTTCCTTGTGACATTCTTCAACAACCTCGCGACCCGAACGACGCGGTTGCCATGCTGCTTTGGTTCAAAGAGCCCAGTGGCGAACCTCTATACAGGTACGTACGTTCAACCACAAAAATCACAACGCTACACGACTAAGTAGTAAATATATTTATGACGCTGCAACACGATCCTCTGCCCAGAGTGCCTTAACTTTAATGTTATGCGCGGGCCGATCGATTTTTCAACCTATGAATATAAAGATGAGGAAAACTCCGGATCTTCCGTCCTCCTCTGTCATGCTAATGTGGGATCTCTTTTCTGCACTAACGTTGAAACTAAAATCTACTTTAACGTCCCCAATGTATGCGGAGAACGGAAAAACTCGCATTGAAGCTTTTGCATCAAACTTTTACATTTTTCATTCAACATTGTTGATCGCGTTATTCTGCAGCTTATACCGATAAATCTCGAACACGAATCTATAGTTTTCTGCGGAAAATTATACCGAATCAGCCGCTTCCGTTTTCTTGGATCACTGTGCCGTTTTTTGTAATGTTTTTGTGCCGGCTGACGATGGAAATTGTTTGCAATGGTTTATTCAAGTTGTCTGGCATTTTTTTGTGACGATCAAAGGTCTGTATAGTCTAAAAGTTGTTCGCGTTTCGGAAACTCAGCTTAGCCGCTACACACTTCTGGTCGTTTTTCTTGTCAATTCGATGCACACGGCCATCGATGCACGTCACTATCGTACGAATGCAGCGAAACTTTTACGTCCGCGGGAAGTCTTTCGCAACAAAAACAAAAAAATGTGCTTTCAAATTCGAAAAGCTTTTTTCCCTCCGGTTTATTATTATGCGCACGTAACTGCAGACTTGGTCGAACGAGAGAGCGCGTACAAAGCACACACAAATGGATGATATGCTCGCCGGTATCCATGCCCCGTGACCACTCGTTCTACTGCCTGCCCTCGTGTTTAGTTCTCACCCTCTCAAACGTGCGCTTTGTGCCAGCGTTTATTATGCGTATTGCGTTGGCACGGATTACGACACCGTAAAACAGCCAGTCGCAGCACGCGACCTTCGACGACGACGACGACGACCAACCTACTGAGACGAGGTAATAGAGAAATCATGTATATAGGGAGGTCATGAAAAGTTATTGCAGAAGTATCGGGAAACTCGAATCCTCGAAGGAATTAGAGGCGAATGGAAGAACTGTCAGTGCGTGAAGATGCCAATGTACGAGTACTTTACGCTCGAACAATGAAATGTTTTGTTAAAATTCATTAGTGAAAGGAAATATTGTATTACAATAAATTGATGGTATGAAGTATTTTATTAGAATTCATTGATGGAATATTTCATGAATGGAATATTTTCATTCACGAAATAAAGTCATTTTAATAAACAAATTCATAATATTTTTTTAATACGGGACTAAAAATTCATAAATTCTCAATATAAATTCATAATAAAAATTCGTAATAAACATAAATTCATAATATTTTATTAATAAAATAATTTCGTTGATGAATTATTTTATGAAAATTGATTAATGGAATATTTTACTCAAATTCAATACTCAAATAACTTTCTTAAAATTCACGAATGAAGTATGTTATTAAAATTCATTAATGAAATACTTTATTAATATCAATGATTGAAAATTTTTGTTAAAACTCATTAAAGATAGATTTTATTAAAATTCAGTTGTCAGAATGGTACTCCTATTTGTTTTATCAAAAAAAAATCAAAATGTTTTCAGACCGCAATTCTTTCGCTCCGTGAACATTTTTATCGAGGGAGCTGCAACAACGGCAACAGTGAGAGCAAATATGAATGGGACCAATCTCTGGGAGAACACGCTATGAAAAAGTCGAAAGCTGCGCGACTCTCCTTTAATTAGCTCGGCCGTGAGACTACTCCGAACATAAACCTCAAAACAATTCGTTAACGAGAAAACCGCAAATGCATTTTGGATAGTGCAAATCAAAAGAATCATCAATTATTTCGTTTCGCCGTGTTTATTGCCAAATGCATTTCGGATAGTGAAAATGAAAAGAATCATCAAATATTTTGATTCAATAAAACTTTAGAAAGAATTGCTTGATTTTTTGTTCTCTCATTCGGAATTTTCGATCGCCATCTAATTATTATCGAAGGATCCCACAAAGTGTAATCTCTCCATCTTTTCATGCTATCAAGATTTTATTCCTTGCCGCCCGTCCAACTGTATCACCGCCATACGCACTCAGACGAATATTCCTCGTAGTTTCCAACAATAATAGATTGTTTTTGTCTATCATTTTTTCCAGCGCAAATGGTTCCGTCCAATAAATATCTCGGATCATTCTTTGAAAGAGCCCATTGTTCGAAATTTTTAAAATTAATTGTAATAAATCAATATTTTTCACATTGTGAATCCACACGATTTTCACTCTTTATTTTTTGCTTTATTTTCATTTTTTTATATTTATTAAATTCTCATTTTTATATGTGCTTTTATTTTCACATTTCATTTGGTTGTGATCTCTTTGTGAACCTCGCTCTCCGAAAAATTATAAAAACGAATATTAACCATGAAATCGACTTTATTCATCAAACCTTGTGAACATCCGTTAATTCACATTTCTCAAGTGCCCTCTCGAATTATTTGCTACTTTACAAGCCGGTACTTTTCGGAAACTTTCGTTTTATCGTTTTTTTCCATAACACATTGATGTGAACAAATTTGTATCAAAATATTTGTCGTCATTCAAAACTTCTCTGAACTAAAATTGACAACATTTTTTTCCCGTTTCACTGCATGAAGTTTCGTTTCCATCTTGCTGCACGAGATTTCGAAAATACCATCGGTTCCTTCTTTGTAGCCTCAAAGCTCTCGAATCTGGGATTACATTTGCTATCTCTCGTTTTTAACTCCATTTTTTCGCCCCAAAGGTACTCTATATCGTGAAAACGTGGAAAGAGAAAAAACATTTCACGACAAAGTTGGTGCATCCACTGCTAGCGTGCTTCGACCAATATTTCCACGACCCACGGGACACAAACATCATAAAAATTTACAACACGGAAATGACAGACTCGCACGGTTGTCCCACAAGACCGCTACGCCTAGTAGTACAAACCACGTAACGTTGTACGCTCTGCTTTTCTCCAATATCTCGAATTGTATTGCTCTCTCAGTTCCCACACACGTCGCTTTCACCGTTTGCTCCTCGCGCTTTTGTACCCCATGTTGAGCAAAAGAGACAGAGAGAAGGGGGAGACTAAATTCTTCAGGGTGTGATCCATCCACCCGACGTCTTCAACATGAGAATGTTAAATTTGATAGAAAGGTCCCAGGCCCTCCACATTGTCATGAACCCATATGGCGCAAACGAGCCAGTCTCGTCGCATTTCTTTTTCTCCTGGATCGCTTTAGCACCCTATACGAATTCTGATAACACGCCTAAGCACGATAAGCGCAACGCTACGATATAGCGTAGCCAGTGCAATTTCAAATGCTCGAGAATTCCAGCTATTTCTCTATTCCGGAGTTTCTGGGAATCGAAAATTCATCATTGTGGTTTGACATCGTCGACGCACGTTTCCACAACGCGCATTCGATTGTCGTTTTCGCGAGCGTGGTACGAATACCGCACGTATTGTCTCGCTGCCCGGAAACAGGTGCGAGAATGCACATTGAAAGATCCTTTGCGAATCAAATACAGTATTGAATATATTTTGATGCAAACATTTCACGATTCAGTTAGATTAAGGGGTAATACCATTGAAGAATTTTCAAAGAATTGATTTTTTTGTTGGCTTACGGGCTTACATACACCTGGGTAGGTCAAAAAGATTGATCTTTCAGAAAGGTGCTTACTCGAAGGTACTACTCGAGTGTCTACCCTGAAAATTTCATAAGGAATTTCCCAGTAATGAGGAAGTTATAGCGTTTTGCGACTGACCGGGTGAGCAACGTCTAACGCTTGGGGCGCAGGTAGACGTGGCCTTTGTCATCTGTTTGACTATGAGCCGGGTGTTCTCACTCCCGAAGAGAATGAAAAAAGTTATAATGGAAACGTCAACATCTAAGGAAGATCCGTCATGCGACCCGGGAATCGACGATTTCATGTAAGTTTGAAATAACGGAGTGTCTCCCCGTCCGGGTATCGGACGAGTAAGCGTATGCTATTCGTCCGGATAGCGGCTCACTTCAAGTCGTATTTCCAGTAGGCGTACATATTATTGTGATTCGCTTAAGGGGTTACCCCCACTTGCGGTTTTGAAAAAATCGATTTTTTTATTGCATTTTTTTGAAGTATAAGTATCGGAGAATATGTCCTGAACATTTCAAGTCGATCCGAACAAAATTGATTGAGATATGAGCATTGAAAGAGCAGAATCCGTGAATTGAAGAACTGAAATTGAAACTAAACGCGTTTTTCTCAAAATGGCATTTCTGAAGTCGGTGACCAAGATTACTCGAACACTAATGAACCGATCTTCTTGAAATTTTGCAGGCTTATTTAATACATAAAAATGTAGTCTTTAATCGTTCGATTTTTTTCGTTAAAATCGAACCATTAACTTTGAATGTCCGCCATTTTATGAAAAATGAATATTTTTTTAAATCCTTCGATTAAAGACTAGTTTATACTTATATTTGACTAAATCCATCCGCATTTTTTTTTCAGATGATCCACTTCGCCGCAATGTTGGTCACCGCAAACCGTGTATATAAAAACATTATTTCATTGACGGCCATTTGCCACTAAACAATGTAATATTTTTCAATAAAAAAATTACTGAAAGTTCTTCAAGATGTGTTCTTTAAGATGGTATATTGATCGATTAAAAAAGTTTTGTAATTTTCTTTAAAAAAATTCATGAAAAAGGCCTTTTTTGCGCTACAAGTGGGGGTAATGCCTTAAGCTAGTATTCGGACGAATAACATATATATAATTGTTCAGATAGATTGTGTTAAACTGTTAAACAAACTATCCGGAAGAATAATTTACACGTAATCATCTGACGAAAATCTTTTCAATTTTGTTTGGGTTTGGGTTGGTCGGATGTGTTTGGATTTCGGTTGGTTAGTTGTGTTTGGGTTTTTTTTTGGTTTGGGTTCTTTGGTTTTGTTTGGGTTTTGGTTTTTGGGTTTGTGTTGTTTGGGTTTATTTTGCGTTTGGGTTGGTTTGTTTCGGTGTGTTTGTTTGGCTTGGGTTGGTTGCTGAATTGTGTTTAGGTTCGTTTGGTTTGGGTTGGTCGGTTTTGTTTGGGTTTGCTTGGGTTTGTTTGGTTTGGGTTGGTTGGTTTTGTTTGGGTTTTGTTTTTTTTTTGGGTTTGTGTTGTATGGATGTGTTTGTTTGGCTTGGGTTGGTTGGTGTTGTTTAGGTTTTGGTTTTTCTTGGGTTTGTGATGTTTGGGTTTATTTGCGTTTGGGGGTGTTTGTTTCGCTTGGGTTGGTTGGTTTCGTTTGGGTTTGGGTTTTTTTGGGTTTGTCTATTTGGATTTGAGTTTGTTTTTTGGGGTGGTTTGTTTGCGTTTGTATGTTTGGGTTTGGGGTGATTTGTTTGGGTTTATGTGTTTGGGATAGTTTTCTTGGGGCGTTGTACAGCGTGAACCGCGTGAAATTACCCGCTGTCCGGACGAATAACATACGCTTATTCGTCCGATAACCGGACGGCTAGCCTCGGCGTTAGAATAAACCAGTTATTTCAGTGCAAAGTGTACTCTAAACTTTAAACGTATTTTACGCGAAACAGTGTTTTCAAAATCGGTACCACAAATATCTCCGCA
Organism: Ophion costatus; assembly: GCA_951751655.1. Lineage (NCBI taxonomy): Eukaryota > Metazoa > Arthropoda > Insecta > Hymenoptera > Ichneumonidae > Ophion > Ophion costatus. The sequence continues at coordinate 36,018,870 of OX632356.1, forward strand.
ACTACTGAACCGATCGGGATCAAGTTTTGCACAGTTATGCTTCACACAATAATCTAATACTTATCAAGCCGTTTTTTCAATACCTGGCATGGTTTTTTTTCATTATAAATACTGAACAATTTTGAGGCGAAAAATCGCCGGTTTTATTCCAGTGACTGCCATGACCCGAAAAAAATAAAAAATGTCAATTCCGGTTCGATAAGTACTAGTTTTATTTATCTCGTTTGAGAAATGAATATTTTTTTTAGATAAAAAATGGCAGAGGCACGTCTGGTACCGCAAACGCTGTGAACAAAAACACGTTCCAGGGAAACGACTGTAACTTTTAGATCGTTCGAAATTTTTTAACCTAATTTTCACATAATGTACATAAAATGTCATACTTTAAAATGTATCTCGAGGTTGTTCAATAAAAGGTAGTTTTATACGAGAAAACAAATTCTTAAACATAACCTCACTTTTAGCCATCTCAGGTGTATGTAAGCACCGAAAAGATGCTTTGGACAATCTAGAATGAGGGGAAAACAAGTTTGGCACCTGTAAGAGAAACATCCGCAGGCCCGTGTTGGTTCACTGTGGCAGTGCGTAGCCCGTGTGCGAGAGGTCGACCGTTTTTCTCGGAACACCATTTTTCAAAACGGCACGCAGCATAACGCCGACAATTTTCATTCTGTTCACTACGAATTTTAAGCGCATCCTGAAAATAACATTCCTAAGAGAATTACGTACGGGATTTTCCATAAGTTAATTATAACATTAGTTATTAACAAACGATTGTCCTTTTTTTCTGTCGAAAATTGAGTTTTTGCTTTAAATGCATGCCAATTGCCCGAAAAATGCATACTTTTGAAATACCCTACGTATTTCTCTAGCTATATTCATGTAAATTAATCGAATTTTTTTCTCCAAATTAAAATTTGCGTCAGTTATACTGCGTGCCGCAAAGCGTTTCAATTTCAACATGTGTCGCAAAAATGGCTCCAGCGTCATCATTTTGTATAATTTTTCAATATAAAATTTTTGTCGCTTGAAGATTCGATTAATAACATCCTTGAATCCTTCCACCCAAAAAATTGCGAAAAATCGCGTAATTTTAGGTGTTTACAATACCGTTGCTCCTTAACGGGTTATGCCTAGTTGTAACAGTCGAAAAATGCTCACTTTCAAGTTTTTTTAGACAATGGTGATGATGAATTTATAAAAATATCTTCTGAACAACTATAAGAAGTGGCAAAATACTCCATTATAATGTCCGGAAAGCACCGCTCGAAAACGTCGTTTGCGGTGACCTTCTGAACCCTTCTGAACCTGGTTACCTAAGATAACAAAACCGACACGATTTCTTTAGTATCCTAATGTACCGTATGATTAATTGAAGAAATTTTCGAAATATCAAATTTAAAAAAAATGCCGCTTGTTGAAAGTGAGTCTTGAATTTTGCGAAACAATATGGGCGCTTTGCTCTCATCAAATCGAAAGTATACATCGGAACAAAAAATCCTTAGATCAAATACTGTGTTTTTACATCTATAAAAAGACCTAGACATTTCAGAAAGATCGATGCAGTAGCTTTTCAGTTTTGCTCACCCTCTTTGGAAACGTACTTTCGAGAAAGAAAAAGGCGGTGAAAGTTTCAACGACGTTCCGAACGTTCCGACAGGCGTCACCATATCACCCTATAAATCTGTCAACTTTGATCCGATCACCTTGAAAATTTCAGGGAACATTTATACGATGCTATACTGTCAAAAAATCTTGTTTTTTTAAAAAAGTCATATTTCGACTTTTACGACGAGGCATAACCCTTCAAGTTACAGTTATAATGATATATGGTCGCATCCTGTTTCAATAGACACTATTTTTTCTCATCCTCAATCAATTATGCGAATGAACAATTCTGAAGACTCTTGGCATATGAAAGTCGTTATCGGAAGATTTTGCGAATTTTCACAAGCACTTGGAATCACGTACTCGTGAAGTTGTTACTCGTGGCATATTGTTGACGAATTATTTGTCTTCGTAGGCTTTCGGCGTTTCGGGAATGATGTTTGAATCTTGCATGAAGGTCACTGTATACCTGGACTTTTTAAAATTCGAACCACCAGCAAGAATTGCATCCAATGCCAACTCTACGCCTTTCTTTCCCTCTCTCAATTTTTCCTTGCAAATCTCGTGAGCCAGGGCGCTGTAGTACTGTTGGATTTGCAGTTTTTCCCACTCACTCCTTCCACTCTCTCTGCTCACGTTGCATTCGTCCCAATTTCGCGTAACTTCAACAGGAACGACCGAACCTCTTTTCTTTGACCTTCTCTCGCCGGAGAAAAGAAGAAGGGCGGAAAAAGAGGGAGAGCAAAGAAAGCCACAAAGTGGAGGGATGAGAGGCCACGAACAATCCGGGGTTTCCTCTTCGTCCTTCGAAGTAGAGCGAAGAGTTGTGCAGCTGGCAAGCACGAACCAACCCATGGAGTTGCAAGTATTCCGAATACTGATTGTCAGCTTACCAGATCTTTCTTATGAATAAAACAGCCGTCGCCATCTAACGGCGTTTTGTCTATAGCCGAGATAGAAACATTTCGCAATAAGCCCTCCTCATGGCCCGGATTCGCAGGCTTGCGAGAACCGCAGGGCCGCGCTTCGAGACGAACAACAGCCAAGAAGAATGTTTATGCCGCATCGCAGCTCTCCTGTTTATCCAGTAGAGAACAACGTCTCTCAGCTTTCGACTCGCCAATTGCGTCGCTTTTATTCTCACTTTGACGGTACGCCACTTTGCTTTTTGGAATTACTTACCGTCCCGAAGACGAAATTCCCAGAGCAAAGTTCTCCACGACGCGACGAAACGTCAAAATCGTTGCGGCATAAATTTTCATCGACGTGGCTCGAAAGCTCAACGATTATTCTTGTCGATCTATCCAAAGTTTGAAACGTGCCAAAAACACAATATCGCGAAAAGCACGAAAATGAGGTGGTTCGTGTTCGAAGATATTGACCGATTGCCAAAACTCTCGGCTACGAAAACATCACTCAGACCGTTCGATATCTTTGATAAATTTGCTCTCCTCGCATCGGTGAAGCTCGTTAATTTAACGGTCTTTGCGGAATAAAGGCTTCCACCGAAGGAAGCTTGACGAAAAAAAAAAAAAAAAAAAAAAAAAAAAACGTTGCGCATCTCTTCCACTTCCTCGCGCAAACCGACGCTCGCTCTTTTGAGCTTACGAGGGCCCTCGTTTTCAGAGAAGAGCATCTTCAGTACCGCGCTTTCCATCCGTGATTGTTCAAGTGGAAAACGACTAACCTGGAATATTACGTTGCGTAGCGACTTTCGATTTTCTCTGATTTTCTTTTGACAAGAGTGATGATAACTCGTGGAACAAACTCAGAAAGATACTCCCAGATGAAGGAACGAAATTTAAAAGTGAACTCTGCCGAAAGTAGCCGACGGTGTAAGTCTGTCTGCGTTTGTGTGTGAAAAAGAGAGAGAGAGAGAGAGAGAGAGAGAGAGAGAGAGAGAGAGAGAGAGAGAGAGAGAACGTGCACTCAGCTGCGCGAGGTGGTGAGGTACGTTTAAGAGTAGAAAGTGCAAGGTTGAGGCGCGCGTACAGCAGCCAGAGCTGAGGAGATGTTGCAAAGATGGATAAGCACGCTGCACTGTGCAGAGGAAAGACAAACGCGGAAGACTTGCCCGTCAACGTCTCTGAGGGATTTAACTCCGAAGACAAGGTAAAGCCGCGATTCTTCCTGAGAAAGAAAAAGACAGAAACAACTGGCGGAAGAGCGGCAAAAGTGAACGCTTCAGAGCTAGACGATTGGACGCAACGCTTCAAAAACGCACCGAGTGCACTTTACTACGTAAAGAACGTGACTCGAGAATGTCCCGGTGTTCACACCAGGACATTCTAAAAAGAGTTCACGAGGACCTCCAGAAACGCAAACTATACTACCGGATGTGAGCGCTTGCGCACACTCCGTCGGGAATGCAACGAGCTGCATATGTGTAACGCATATACGCACACACGTATAGTGACAACTTCGCGTTCTCCAAAGTCGAAAGAAAACAATTTACCTGGGAAAGCAATGATGGAGGATTAAGAAGTTTCGTAACAATTGACGAAACTTTACCATTTGATTCAAATTTTAGTAGTCAATTCTTTGTCAAATACTGAATGCACTCTCAATTTGAAACGACGATCTATACCGTTTTTGTAAAATATGCAATTGAAAAAACGGTTTTAACGAGGGCATTCAGTGGAAAATGTTTACAATGTTATTAAAAAAACTGTAAAACCACTCACAAGAAACATCCCTCAGGTGACACCCTTCGATTTTGTTGAAATTTGGATATGTTATGAAGCACCGAAAAGTAAGCAATACGTATTTTCTTCATCCGCGGAAAAACGGTTTTAATGAGTGAAATCACCCCTCAAAAAAGGCATCTCTAGGTGTATCAATCCTTGATTTTTTTTTGCAATGTCACTATAGTGAATTTTTTATTGCTTCGGAATAGAAGAATTTTCGTTTTTGTTTCATTAAAATCGGTGAACTTCTTGTGTGTGAAACTGCTATATTACCCCTAGAGATGCCTTTTCTCGAGGGGTGATTTCACCACTTAAAACCGTTTTCAACAAATTTCAACAAAATCGAAGGGTGTCACCTGAGGGATGTTCCTTGTCAGTACATTATGACAGTTTAATCAGCAGTGTCATAATGTACTAGTGATTCAACAGTTTTCCATAACATTTTAAACATTTTCATGCCAATTTCGTTATCAGTGTCATGATGTCCTGAGTGAAAAACTGTCAAATCACTCAGTACATCATGAGAACTCGCCTCCCTTTGCATTATGACAACTAGGCGTCTCCCTGTGTTCAAACGTGTTTCGTCACTTGTAAATTTTAGAGGTACGGTGTAAACGATCGATTTAAAATTGAGAGGGTGCATTCAGTATACGACAAACAATTTACAGTATAAATTTCAATCAAATGGTAAGATTTCGTCAATTGTCCCGAAACTCCTTACGACCATCATGGAGAAAAAAATTGACTGCGAGTTTCTTTTTCTCCAATGGTGATCAATTGTGAAAGGGGTTGCTGAATTTCACCAAAACCTTTCATATTTTCGTTTGTACATCAACATATATTTGCAGTATATTATCTCCTTTTCAGAGAAAATATTTCGAACTGCTTTTCCGTTCGGTACAGAAATTACGAAAACGGCTTTATTTCGTTAATTTCGTCAGGTGATGAATAGTAGTGCAACGCCTGTCTCGAAGTTCAGATGTAAGGTTGATGGTTGGTGGGCCCGAAGTGCCTTGTATCTCGATGATTCAATGGTAGCCTAAGTTTACCACGCGAGTGGGAAAAAAGCTCCTTCATCAACCAGTCACGGATGACTTGCTCATGGCACTTCCATGACTTTTCGTACAGCGGTGTCTATTTTTTCATAGACTCTATGAAAAACTTCACGGAGAGTCCATAAAAATAGCAGTCCAATCGAAAATGCTATTTTGTCGAAACCAACGTGTTATGACTTTATTCGATCTCATAAAGTTTCCAGATCGATCTATATGGGAATATAGATAACACACGTATATATATATATATGTGTGTGTGGGTGTGTGTGTGTGTGTATACGCAGGAGAGGAAAAGTCAGCGATGAATGTGTGCGGTAGATGGTAAAAGTGAGCAACGTTGTCAGCTCTCGATCTCAAGATCGTTTAGGATCGACCTTAAGGTTCTACCCAACGAGTAAAATCCAATTTGTCGGTAGGCGAAGATGGCCCGGCTCGTCGTATACTTTCCGCGCGCTGTCTTCCCAGCGACTATCCCGTGGAATATTACCTTCTTATTGGCGAGACGTGTCTTTTCCTGGAGAAGCAGTCCCCGAGCCAAGATGCGAAGGCTCCTTGTGTACATAGAGAGCTTGCACTTTCATGGTGTATGTGCAACCAAATATAAGCGCACACATGACTTGGCAACATCAACTTTTCACCTTCACACACATGCCCAAGCGCATGCTACGTCTACTCATATACATACGTTGGACGCCTTGTAAGTAAGGGTTGAACGAGGTTGAAATTGACAGCCGACGGGAGCTCACTTGCCGCTCGGTCGAACGGGATGATCGAGAAAGTCCGTGACTCCGACTATCCATACTGACTGCCGGTGTGGCTTTCATCGTAAATGCGAGCGTTCTCCTCTCCTGGCTTGCAGTAGAAAACGACGCGAACATGTCTCTCCTTTCGGCCGTCGTCATTTTTAAAAGTATGCTCACGAACAACTCGGATATTGATCCTAATACCAGCCATTCTCCTCTTCCTCGTAGCTTCCTCCTGTACGTACGTAAAATGCTTCGAGATATTTGCAGCCAAGTTTACGCTGCCATTCGTTTTTTTTTCTTATATTTTGTTAACGGGTTTTCTTTTTTATTAACACATTACTTTTTTACAGCGCTGTGCGAGCAAGCAACCGTAATTATCAGCTACTGGGACGTACAAAGGGAGGTTATGAAATAATACAGGTAACCAGGAAATGTATAAACATTGTGCACTTTTCGTGAGTGTACCAGGGTGTGAATGGCAATCGAGGTTTTGTTCTTTCAAGCGTTTATAGTAATGCAATGCGAGTTGTCAATGAATATCTAATTACTTTTATAAAGTATCGGAGCTTGTTAACGGTTTGAAAAGAAAAAAAAATCATCATACATAATTTTTTGGCTGTTCAAATGCAGGAATTTTTTTGTTTATTGGTTTGGTAATGAACTAGGTGCATGCGCGTCCTTCAGGCCTCTATCGAAGACACGCGTCTTCATGGTCTGCATCATGACCGCTTAATTAGTCGATGGATCCGAAAAATCCATAACGACTCTTGTAAAGCAGCCTCATAGTTGCAATGTGTCCAGCTAATATGACGGAATTCGAAAAAATGTAAAACAACTGGTCGCATTTTGAAATCGAAACATTTTTGTTTGGGGCAAGTTAAGGTCCTTATGGTGATGGTGACGAGTGGTAAACATTTGCTGTATTCCTTTACAGACTTAGGAAATCTATTGCTGAAAATAATATTGCTGAAAAGTGAAGAAAAAAAACTGCATGGAACGATATCGAGAACTCTTCAAGTTATCGTGCAGACCGTCTCGAAAACGTAGTTTAGAGAAAAACGCGTTTTAATGTGTACCCTCGTAATTCCATCTCGTGGAGCAAAAATTGTGGCTGAGGGCGGCTCCAGAAGTTGATGTTTCGTAAAGTAATATGCTCGCGTAGATTTTATTCAGATGTAGAAGAGAAAAAAAAGCGATATTGCTTCTGACGTTAGTAGACGGTTGTTGCCATCGTAGCTTATATCCAATTTGCTGCAACCCTCTCGACACGAGCCCTCACCATGCTTTCAACTGGGCTTAACACTGACGTGTATTGCTTCGCTAAACAGCAAGGCGAAAACGAATAACCCGCTTGAGCTACATTGCCCGGGTTCTCCTACTTTTTCTGTTTCGACTCGCTTCCCCTGACTAACAAGGAATATCACTTAAGTGTCCACCTTCGATTTGGTTGAAACTAATACATATGGTGAAGCATTGAAAATTATTAGGCACATATTTTTTTTTATCTGCGGGAAAAGGGGAATCAGTGGGAAAACGACCCCTCGAAGAAAAGGTTGAGGAGAGGTGATTTTGCAGTTTCCCCCACAAGCAGTCCACCGATCTGAATGAAACTGAAACTAAAAATCTTCTCTGTAAAGCGATGGAAAATCCACTATAAAAGAATTGAAGAAAATTAAATTAAGGGGCGACACGCCCTTCTCTGAGGGGTGGTTTACCCCCTTACGGCCATTTTTCCGCTGATAAAAAATTCCGTGTCCAATAGTTTTTAATCCTTTATGACATACACTGCCGGCCAAAAGTATGGATACACCTAGAAAAATTTCGCGCCGCACTAAACTTTGATATCTCTGTGAAAAAAAAGATATCCGAATTTCCAAGGCGGCATTTTAAAAGGGATAAATGAAGCTTCACTTTGCGTTTTGGAACAAAAATTTTCGATTTTTTTTAGACCCGGGGCGCCATTTTGAAAATGGCCGTTTTTGGCTTCTTTTTGGCTGTTTAAAATCGGCTCCACGTCTTCAGGACATTTTTTCGGCATTTTTTTTTTTTTGAAGAACCATAAAAGATAGAGCAATAAATAGCTATAGTTTCCTTTTATAGAAAGTTTCGTACGATTTTTATTCACCGAGTTATCGCATTTTTTTTCTCAAAGAGAGAATTTTGAAAAGATGCTGCTGAAATGAGAAACTTTGAGGTTTAGAGAAAATTGCCAGAAGAAAAAAAGTTGCGTTACATCGTATTGAATCGAGCAAAATTTTTTCAAAATTTTTTGCTCCAACATTGAATTAAAAAAAAAATTTCAATTTGTTTTTCTCAATTTTTAGCCGCACAAAACATCCACATTTTTCGCTGGTGACGACGATATTTTGATCGCCTGAGGACGTTGTCACTTTGGGTCGACCCGGACGATTGCGATTGAAAAACGTCTCGGACTTCTTAACCCGATGGTCGTCTGCACTCCTTTCAAAGACACGCGAATTTGTCTGGCAATTTCTCTGTACGACAATCCCTTATCGCGCAACGCGACAATAACCTCTCTTTTATGCATTGGAATTTCTTTTTTCCGCACCATTTTGATCTGTTAAGAACAAAAAATTTGCGTAAAAACTTGTCGATTGTAGACCGCACGTGTTCGCGTTCGAAGTTTTTACGCACAACTAACTGGCTTTGTCAGCGCGACACTCGTCACATTATTCCAAAGAATCAAAAATGTAAACAAAAACGACGAGCGAAAAAGAGAACGAGAAAAAGAACACGAGAGAAATAGAATATCGACTCGCGAGAAATAGAATCTTTTTTACGCTCCACAAAAGTAAAATGGCAACAAAGACAAGAAGCTTTATTCCCGCTCCTTGTGTTTAGATGAGGTAAGAGGTAAGAGGTGGATGTTTTGTGCGGCTAAAAATTGAGGAAAAAAAATTGAAAAAAAAAATGTCTTTTTTTTTTATTCAATGTTGGAGCAAAAAATTTTGAAAAAAAAGTTTTGAAAAAATTCTGCTCGATTCAATACGATGTAACGCAACTTTGTTTTCTTTTGGCAATGGTCTCTAAACCTCAAAGTTTCTCATTTCAGCAGCATCTTTTTAAAATTGTCTTTTTGAGAAAAAAAATGCGATAACTCGGTGAAAAAAAATTGTACGAAACTTTTTAAAAAAGGAAACTATAGCTATTGCTCTATCTTTTAAGGTTCTTTGAAAAAAAATGCCAAAAAAAATTTCCTGAAGACGTGCAGCCGATTTTAAACATCCATAAAAAGCCAAAAAACGAGCATTTTCAAAATAGCGCCCCGGGTCTAAAAAAAATCGAATTTTTTTTTCCAAAACGCCAAGTGAAGCTCCATTTGTCCCTTTTAAAATGTCGCCTTGGAAATCCGGATATCTCTTTTTTTCACAGAGATATCAAACTTTTAGTGCAGCGCGAAATTTTTCTAGGTGTATCCATACTTTTGGCCGGCAGTGTATATGAGTTTCAACAAAATGGAAGGCTGGCACCATGTGATGTTCCTCCTAAGAACGAAGTTGAAGTAAGCCGTCCTGGTCGAACCGAAAATGAACGTTACCCAATCGTATCCTAAGTAGGGAAAATCGCCCGCAAGATCTTGGGGTAATTGCGAGCGATCGCGATGGAGAAAAAAATGTGGTTGCTTGTCCGCGAATTAAGTTATCTCTTTGATCTCGTATTTATCTGCTTTGGTCCATTTTGTTATTCCAGGTAGTTCGTTTTCCCACTAACAAAGATCGCAATAAGCACTTACTTTAGACTCGTTGGAAAAGGGATTTGAATCATAAGTCATAAGTGCCAGTTTAAACTTTATTAAATTTTATTAAAATTTTATTAAAAGGTTATGCCTACTTGTAAAGCCTGCAAGGTCACTTTCTTCAAAACTAATATATTTGACAGTTTATTATTTTATAAATGTTCCTTGAAAGTTTGAATACACCAGTCGATATTTCTTGCTGCACCAAACGGTAGATAACTCAGTCAAAAAAAAAGATAACGAATCTTAACGGACGGCGTTTGGAAGGGAGCAAATTCAGCTTTGTTTTGCTTTTTTGAAATACTTTTTACGATTTCTTTTACCCGGTACGCCCTTTTATACGTGACCGTTTTTCGGCTATTTTTCGACCATCGGGAACTGCGCGCATAACTTATGGAATATTTTTTTTTTTCATTTTTTTTCATGATAAACTTAAAAGGAGTAGCAGGAGCCCCATTTTCGTTTCTTGAACCGTTCTTTACGATTTTTTTGCAAAGTTATTTCATTCTTTTGCTAAAAAACACAAATTTTGGAAAAATGCAACGTAACTCAAGAACGGGTTTAAGAGGAAATATCAGTGATGCAAAAAGATGCGTACGTTTAGACTGGATTGCCTGGAATTTTTAGAGAATTTTCCCGTGAGATTTTTTTTACTATATTTTTGCTCGAAACTCCGATGAGTAGGATGACTTAATTCGAAAAGTATGGCGTTTAGGACAAAATATCAGGAGTCTCTTTATCAGATAGTCTTTTCATTTTCGATTCCAAATCTTCTTGAATTTTTTCAGAATTTTTTTTATTTTTTTTCTAGCCGAAACTCGTAGAATCGTCTAAAAAACTGATTATCGTATCTCGAAAACTATTGAGTTAGAGACATAATATCAAGAGGCAAAAATGTTGTAGTGTTTCGTTTTAAACACGTTGCATTTTTTCCGATAAAAAAAATTCCACAATGTTTTAAAAGCACCTAGACGACCTGAAAAAACCAAATTCATCATCACGATTTTCTTTTAAGAACCCCAAAAACGAGCTGCTTTCGTCTGTTACAACTAGGCATAACCCGTTGATTTGACTAATCCAATCGCAACTCTTCGCAATATATAGCCACGCGTTCACAACTTGAAATAAAAAATGCGCAGGACAGCTCCTTCGTGGAGCCCCAACTTCTAGCAAATTCCGTGTGGAAATCCTGGAGACGCCTGACACTTTCGTGTTATACTTTCCAAAATTACAATTCCAAACTTACGATTTGTAATATAAATTATCTTTACTGAGGTAACGCAGGGTACCTATGTCAGGATGACATATTACTTCCAGCCGTTACGGGAGCGTGAGATCTGGTAGAAAGTTTCGAGGTCTCTTCAGACGGAAAGTACCAAGTCTCGAGCAGGTGGAAAAGAAGCATCGTAAGCTCGAGGCTTAATGCTCAGCTGGTTTCGTTCCTTGCTTGAAGTGCACGCAAGACAGTTCTTCGAATATACGCTTATCAGCACTTATCTAAAACTACGCAAATTCAAACGCGGAAAAAATATAATTGACGACCGCAATATCTTGCATTTGGAAGATACTTGTCTCGGTCGGCGAAAGGCTGACATAGGGAGGCCGCCACTTCCGAACGTCAACTTTGAAGTTCCTAAACGTCAAGTAGAGGCTCGGACAACCTTGGCTAAGATCTCAGCCTGTTTCGACATTTTCAATCCATCCAACATCCACTTATTTCAATTCGTTGATACAGGTTCGCGCGCGAAAGCAAATCCCGGGTATAAATTATCCACACCCAAAATCCGTAGCGTTTTTATATCAAGAGTTTCTATGGGCACCAAAGGTTCCGTCTGCGCATGCAACCTCATGAGCTACCATTTACTTAAAATGACACGTGGTATTTACTTGGGTCTGCATGTTTGGGTTAAGGCCTTAGGCCACAGTAACGGGTATAAAATCATGCGCGAATTTAACCATTTTTTCGTATGGTAAAGTGATTCACTCATAAAATTAATTACACATCTATTTATTATAGTATGAATATCAAGCTGTTGGAAAATATATTTTTTTTTCGATGTACAAAATGGCCGACTACTTGAAACTTCTCGTAATAGCTTTTTCTCCAATTGGTGTGACAAATAACTTGAACAATTGTCACTCGATTTACTTCAAATTTCAAAGTTATGTTCCTAATTGCATTTCGCAGAGAAGTATGTACGGAATTTCTGATCAATCGAAAACTTTTCATTTTATGAGCAGTTTATGGGCAGTTATAACGAAATTTTTCACTGAAAAATCATTTCTTAAGTTCAAATACCTACAAATTTTGTATAAAACAATATTTTTCTAATTCCGTACGTACCTCTCTAGGTATTCTAATGTAGATCGACGAGAATTTTTGTTTTTGGTTCTAAATAAAAAATTGTGGATGTCACGCCGCGGAGCGCCTACAAAAAGATAAAAGAAAATATTAGTAGTCGGCCATTTTGTACATCGAAGAAAAAAAAATTTCTAACAGCTTGATATTCATACTAAATAGATGTGTAATTAATTTTATGAGTGAATCACGTTTTCATACGAAAAAAATTGTTAAATTCGCATATGATTTTATATCCATTACGGTGGCCTAAGGCATTAAGGGACAACACTGCTCCAGGATTTTGGAAAAATCGTTTTTTTGCTTAAAAAATACTATGAGGTTATAAAAACAATATGCAATTAGTCCTGTAGCGGAAATTTTCTTTTAAAGGTTCAATTACCGAAACTTTTTTCAAACTGGCAGGACGGATTACTCGAACACTTTTACATGGATCGATTTGAAATTGATATCAATCGATTTGATAGTAGCTTCACAATGACAATCTCTATGGGAATACGTAGCCGTTTCTTGATTAAATGTAAACCTTTTTTTATAAACAATTTACTGCTTATATTTGGGCAAAAAATCGATTTATTTCTTTCAAAGGGCGCAATTTTGTCAAAATTTGATTGAAAAAATCTCTACGTAAGTAGTCCATAGCTAATAATATATAGATCATATTTTTTTTTGGTTTTTGTTCCAGGTCTTATACTTTAAGAAGGAACCGTCCTCCCGCGAAGCTATTTGTAACAAACACGTTTTTCAAGATGGGCTCTGTCGCTGCCACTTTGTATGAAAATTATACTTAAAAAAAACTTTAATATGTGTTAAATAAACATTCTCAAAAGAAATCCTATTCCTTTTTTCATACTCCCAAAATGAATTGGCAAAGTTAGGCCTTATTTTCTGCCGCTTGAGTGGTGTTGTCCCCTAAGAAAATTAATGCTGCTATTTTTCTATTGTCGCAATAAACAAGATCTGTCTGTAGATCGCGACAAAAGGCGCATAATTGTCGATGTAGATTATATCAAACATGAGGACGACTATGGGCACGGATTTCCTAATTTTACCACTCCTGCCACTACACCTGTGAGAAAATTACAGAGACACTACGCTTTCGCTCCCGGACTTCGCCCTTAACTCTCTTCGTCTCACTCCCTTTTATCTATCCCTCTTTTTGATGAGGTATCAAAATGTGCCAACAATTTTCCTTCCATTCCAATTAGCAGACTCAAAGAGAAAGTTTGCTAGGTCCAGGGTTTGTTACCCGGAACAAAACCGTCATAAAATAGCAGCCCCGCGGGTCGCAAGCACAACGTAGTATGTGCAAAAGCCCGAGAAAGCTGGAGTACCAAAAGTGGAAGTGAGAGCGCAAGAGAGTTGGAAGAATATGAGAGTGGAATGGAAGTGGGAAAACAAAAGCGGAAGCTCGTAGCTGAATGAGGTTTAAAAGATATAGGCAGTGTAACGCTTCCCAGGGAAAACGGTCTTGCCCCAAAGGTTTTCTCACCATCGTTTATGTATATGAAATCTTAACTGACTCACTGACGCATAGATAATCAACCCCCAGCCAAAACCCCTGGGCCTGGAAAGTTTTGAAATTTAGCGAAAGGCTTCTTAAAATGCGAGCACTCATTAAGATGAATGTTCTCTAAGCGCATAGATGTAGGACCATGAAATTTGACAGCAATGCTCTTCGTTGAAATCTTTCAGACACGTGTAAGACGAAATTTCGGGTTTTTCTTTTTTAAAGGGTAAAAACAGGAGTGAAAATCTCTATGCGTGCTAGTCTATATGTGTTCTAATCTTCCGTATGTGCAAGTGCTTAATTAATTCACTAACTTAGGAATAAGCCAGATTCCGCTTAAACCCATAGGCCTAGAAAGTCACCTTCGAGGTGACCACTAATTGAGGAGAAACTTTTAGAAATATTATCCTCGAGGGGGGTGTGGTTAGAATTTTTCAGATTTATTCGTAAGAAGTAGCGCCATTACTGTGTCGTGGTTCTCTCCGAGCTCATCATTCTTGGGCTACGACAAAAGCGAGGAAATTGAACGGGAATGCTTGAGTACCATGAGTGCTAGGTGCTCTGCACCGTCAGCCAAGAAAAATATCAAATCGATTCTTCAAATACTCTTCCTCAGCTCCGAGGATCACGTCTCGAGGGGGTTTTCGGTCTTCGTACAGCTCCTATCTTTACTCTTTCATCTTATTTCTTTGAGCAGGCAAGGGTCGCGGCTTTTTTAGGACTCCTCAAAGGGTCTCGCCGAAACTCAAGATGCTGAAGAGGTACTCTCGTGCAGAGATAGGGAGAAAGAGGAGGGGGCAAAAAGCATTTTATCCTACAGGTTTGTTGAATTATTTGTATATACATGACCTACTCGTTCATCTTTGACCGTCCTCGTGTCCCGTGAGATTCATCTTGTAAGTCTCAATTTTCAATGACACGTCCAAAACGAGTTGGTCTTTTTAGCTCAATCAATCAATAGAGGATACACAATGTTCAACGCAACAAGCAACTTTCAACCCTGGCTCCCGGGCCGTTTAGTCGTTTTACCAGGGGCTGATCGTAGCTCGCGCCCCTCATTTTTATTAATCTCCCGCATGCCGTCGCATCTCTGCCGTCGAGAACAGGAGGAAAGAAAAACCCACGATACAGACATAGTCCTGGGTACACGAGTGCCACATGAAATTCCAGCTTCAAGGAGTTCAGCACGTTTGGATATTTGCCAACTATTCACACTACCGACGAAAAAAATGAGAACATATTTACGCGCTTTTTCCATAACATAAAACCAAAATTTCCAATACATTTTTTTTGTTGTTCAAACTGCAGACTGATTGGTTTAGATCGGATGTTTTTCTTTCTTTATATTTTATTTCGAATCCCATGGAAAGCTGCATATCTTTGCGGTCGAGAAATATTGCTCACAAGAAATATCACTTAAGTGTCCGCCTTCGATCCAGTTGATAATCATATGCGTGATAAAGCAGTAAAAACTATTAAACACGTGTTTTATTTTATCTGCGGAACAACTTTTCCATCGCCTGACATCAGTAGAAATTTGGTTTTTTTTTATTTCATTCGGATCGGTGGACTGCCTGTGGGTGAAACTGCAAAACCACCCCTCGACACGCCTTTCTTTGAGGAATGGTTTTCATCCTTAAATCCATTTTTCCACAAGTACAAAAGACGTGTCTAATAGTTCTCAATGCTTTATCACATGTATGAGTATAAACAAAATCGACAGCGGACAGTGATGTGCCTTGTCATAGGCAAATTGAAGTTAAGCTTCAGCCCCAACGAGTTCCTCTAACCATAAAACGAGACTTATATTGCCGTTCTCCACAAAAAGACGTGGTTGTCACGAGAGTAGAAACATTGCAAAAGGAGCTACTATGTTCAAAGTCGTCTAGCGAAGGCTAGGTAAAAAAGGCTGCCTAAAAAAGGCAGGTAACGAGAAAAAAAGCACAACAGAGCTTTTGCTATCCAAGATCGGTAACTTCGCATCCCTATCAGAAATTTCTAAAGTTTATCAGTGCGTTTCACCGGAATTATATATTAGCGTTGGTTATTTTCGTCAGTTCTTAACCCATCCAGCAGGAGCCGAATTCATCAACTTGCGATCCAGTCATGCGATTGATGACTGACGGTATATAGCCGCAGGGCATTTCCGCGTCTGGCAGGAGAATTTTTCATGCAGTTTCTGCTCTACTCGTGCGTGCACATATCCAGAGATCTTCCAGCAAATGTTTGAGAACGTAGTTCACACGAAAGGGGAAAAAGCGAAATACACGTTACCTCAGCAGCGATCGAAAGCGAATGTAAACGTAGCGAATGACGTGAAATTGGTGATCCGAGCGTTATTAGTTTCAGGGGTAAACTTGGTCTCGCGGTATTCCCAGGTCGGCTTAAGAAACCGAGTATGGGAGCGACTGACCTTGTTCAAAATATAATTGTACATGCCAACGTACAACCACGAACCACGTAGCCAAACGTTGCTTTATTTTCCATGCGCACACATCACGAACTTAAACAATGTTGTATAATATGGGAAGGGAAATTCTCGTGCTACATTCCACCGTAGTGAAAAGCGAGAGTCGTATAACAGAAGCTGCAAACGTAATGTACGATTTATCGTAACATTGTAAGAAAATCGTAGGTGGCTTGCTCCGTAATAGTCTTACGGTCTATAACTAGACCTGAAAGGGACCCTGTGGGCTTCGATGTTTGGAGTACGTATTCCCATTAAACATCATATTTATTGTGGAGAGAACGGAAAACAATGTTTCGTCGAGTTCTTGATACTATCGTTGTTATCAGAGTCCGCGAAATTATGTGTGAGAACTGCAAAATGAGGACTCCAGTTAATAATTTCGTGTAGATTTCGAAATGATTTCGTGTAGTCTCAAATCAGAGAACTAAGCCAAGCTGACTCACAATTCCACCCGTAAAGACAATCATGAAAAGTTTTCGAACCTTCTTTCGAAATAATAAACTAGACCGAATGATCTGAGGTTTTCACATTCGATGTTAAATTGCCAGAGGAAGGTGCTACCTCAAAGAAATCCATAAATTGGTTTTGGAATGTTTCTAAAAAACAACTGAACCAGATGACTTGAAATGTGTACAGTCGACATCAAATTTCCAGAGAAATATAGTATCGAAAGCAAATTAGAAAGTGTCCTTTTGGTTGAGCTTGTCGCAAATTGCAGGAAAGTAGCTCCTAACCTAGACACTTGGACCATCTGTAAAGAAATACGTGACAAAAATTTCGAAAGTGCTTGATCAAAAACAGCTATTCACATGAAGGAACTCGGGGCAAGACGATGGCGCGTGGTAAGATTAATCATAAACCTAGCTACTCAAACGCCAACGGGAGCACTGTGCTCCCGTTGGAGTTTGACGTGAATGAGTGCGAAAGTATCAACTGTGGCGGGAGCACGCGTCGCGAGTGAGAAAACAATATCGATCTTTTGACAAAATGATCTGATTTTCATCTTGCCCCGCATATGAGATAAAATTGGAATAATAAAGGTTCAATTAAAAATACATATTCCGTGCTAACAACCAGAGACTGATGTTTTTGTTTCCAAAATGAAAAGATTGACATATGTCGATTGCTTTAAAAGAAAAATTAAAGTTGACTGATCATCTCTACTGTTTTATTGAAACACGACTCAAACTAACTCGGTGCATTTTCATCTTGCCCCGAGTTCCCCCCGCTTTCCCAATCAATAGACTTTTTCCCAATACTGTCTCCCTGGAAACAACGAAATGACAAAAACGTCTTCATCTCTGAGCACAAAACTGAATAAATTGGGTTATTAATTCCATCTGCTTTCATCCCCTCAATTCCATTGTTTTCCGGCCTCTTTTGGCTGCTCACCCACGAATCTCGAATAAAATTGCACCTCCTTTTCCCCGTTACCTATATAGGTTCGACATTCCTCCTACTTATCGTCTTCCCAATCGTTTGAGCACCGGAGCCCAACTGCACCAGGTCCTTACGTCAAGCACGTTATATCGATTATCTGCTCGTACTTTCCTGCCGATTTTATCCATACATCTGGCAAAAGTCGAGTTTGAAGAGTCAGTCCTCGATTTCCACTTACCTCGATGCAATTTATAATTCGCAGACCGATCGCATGTGCCGCAAACTTCCCAGAGGAACGGCTTCGCAGCATGAACTGGCTTTCCTTCTGACTCTCCCGTGACGAGGTCTCGTTATCCGCGAGAAGCACAAACCCATCGTATCCCTGGAACCCTTAACAATAGCGCGTAACAATAAATAACTACGACCCAGTTTGCTTGGCTCTGATTTTGTCCCGACTGTTCGGTTTCTCTCCTTCGCTCACTCTCACTTCCCATTTCTCCCTGCTGGTTCTGCGGGATTTTCAGCCGGTGAGGCGCTAGTTCTCGTAGAAGCCATCGTTTGCTCGTGCGTTCATTCGTTCGCCGTTCTATGGAACTCGACGTATCCGGGATGAGGCAGTCAGTGTGATCGCTATTACGAGTCGGTAAACGGTGCGGACAATGGCACGATAATTCGACCCGCTGTTGGAACACGCCATACGTTTTGTCGCCCCCCCCCCCTTTCTCCCACCCCCCTCTCTGCCACTCCTCCACTGTTAAGCTCCTGAGCACATACACGTTCGCGTCACATGGGCGAATGCGTGCACCAATGCACGGATCGTCCACAGTCCCTTTCCATATGATACGTGCGCATAACAGGTATGCAATTACTATCATACGTTGCAGCGTTGGTGGTTCGTACACGAGACTTCGTGTTTCCGTATCCATAGTATATATCGAGTACTGTCAATGGTGTCGAGTGTCAACGATCCATCTTCATATGCAGCTACCATACGTATCACCTCTTTCCCCTTCCAGTCGAGCATCATTGCGATCGTGAATAAGGGAGGTATAAAAATAATACACGATACGCCATATTGGGATTCGTGATTCCATTCGTTTGTATACCGATTGTATGACATATGACGTACGGATATACATCATTGACATGTGTATACAGTGTTGAGGCAAAAACGAGACGCATATAATGCGAGAAACCAACCACGGCTGCAAGTAAGTCGGATCACAATGGCCTGGTATAACTATTAATCGATATATATATATATATATATATATATATGGATATATATATATATATATATATATATATATATATATATATATATATATATATATATATATATATATATATATATATATATATATATATATATATATATATACATCCATTTTGGAGGTGGAAAAAAGAGACCCAGAGTCGACGCTTGTAACAGAATCGAGCAAGAGTTGCTTCCGTAAAATGTGACACGGATTGGGCGTAGAAAACTGAATAACACACATTGCAGTTGCTCTTCTTCGGCGTCAGCTCTTCAATGTCCGCCAAGCTTTTGTCCTTTTCCGTTCTCTCTCATTCTCGCCGTCTTGCGAATTCCACAAGGACAGCATTTTTTTTTAACACAGCTCGTACCCGGTTGCTGTCGTCGGTATGAATATACAAAAACGTCATCTAAGGCAACACAATTTTCAAGATTTTCCTTTGAGCTATCCGATTGGCTATGCAGAAACGAATTTATAATAGTGCCGTAAAAAAAATGTTGTTCAGATATGGTTCGTCGCAAATATACAACGCAATTGTACTTCAGGATATGACTATGTATTCGGGAGTACGGAGAATCTGAAGAACATGCCAACTGCGATAACGTCCCTTCAGCATGCTGTCACATTTAGTATGGTAGGACGAAAATCCAATGTGGACGAGTAGGTTTTCACAACAAATTCGTATGAGAGAGTGAAGCTACACGCGCGTACGGAGCTCAGAACCTGGCCGAATCGCCCTTGCGCTCGGTGCAAGAGCAATATGAGAAAGAGGCGAGCTGCAAGCCTCTCGTTACGCCTGGCAGCTTTTTGTATCGCTGAAAGTGCGGTCGGAGCGCGCCGTTTTATTTTTTCTTCCACACTGGTACGAGGAACAGCGGTGACTGCTCTGTACTTGTGCTCCAGCATGTAGTGATCTTGACGAGTAAAACAAGTACGCGAAACCCACTGTTCAACGACGGGTGAAGTTTCTATGGATTGGTGCAAAGCCTCGCCTGTACCACGTTGCCCTCTTAACCCCGTTACCGGTGCTGCACTCTTACGATGAAATAAAAAACGTTTTTTCGTGATGAGGGCCAGAGGGTGACATGCATGATTTTACTCGAGCTCACATATTTACCCAACTTGATAGACTTGTGTATGTTCAAAGCCATTCATAGCAACCAGGATTCAACGAGTTACGCCTAGTAGTAACGGTCGAAAACAGCTCATTTTTTAGATCAAACAAAAAATCGTGATGATTATTTTTTACAAAAATTGGGTATTTGGAAAAGCATAATCTAAAGGACAGGCCGTTTATTTTCGTGTAAAAATATTTGGTCTTAATGTATTTACAGTCGATGTTCGGGAAGCGCCTCTCGAAAACGTCTTTCGCGTCAAGCAAACCCTTCTGAACCAGATTATCCAATATCAAGAAATCAAACACATTTCATTAGTATATTAGAATAGTTTATCCTATGATTAATCGAAGGAATATCCGAAATATAAAATTTTCAAAAATTGGGCGTGTTCCACGTGAGTGTTGATTTTTGCGAAAAAGATAGGCATTTTTCGTTTATTAAATCGAAAGTGTGCAGAGGAAAAAATCCTTCGATCAAATAGTATATCTTTAAGTCCAGAAAAAGGCCATAATATTTCGGCAAGATCGATACAGTGGGTTTTCAGATATTTTGCTCACCAACTTTCAAAACGTAATTTCGAGAAAAAAGCGTTCAAAGTTTCGAACGAACCTGCAAGCTTTCCGACGAGCATCTACATAACATCCTGTAAATCTGTCAATGTTGATTTGATTTCCTTGAAATTGTCAGGGTACATTTATACGATTTTCTGTTGAAACATATTGGTTTTGAAAAAAAGTTATTTTCTGACTTTTACAGCTAGGCACAGCCCCTTAATACTTTTCGAATCACTAAAGGTTCGTTGATTTTTTTACTTTTATTCATCTTCTGATTAACGTTTCCGGAAGCACTGTCCAGTACGATCAACATGTGAAAGAGCATAAATAATTGAGGGATGACGAGGATATGCTTTATCGAAAATTCCTATTCTATGATTTTTTACGAAAGACGAGAAATGTTGGAAATCAGTAAAGAAAGACGATTCTGTATGAATGTTCTTACGAAAAGTACATGCAAATTTGCACCATCGAAGCATATTGCAAACGCGAAAATAGTTTGTCCAAAATTTATTCCAATATATGGAAATCACTTGCACATGCAAATTGATTGAAAAATAACAGATTTCGAAGGAGATTCTCAGCGATGTTTATGAAGGAGTAATGTTTATAGATATTGACATACAATTATAGCCAGCGCGATAGAAATTTGAGTAACCCATGGTAAAAGCATTCCCTGAGGCGGCTAATCCTTTAGATGCATCATCGTCGTTAACGTATATCAAGTTTTAGGTGAAAAAAAGAGCGCAGGCCCATATATAGAGATCTGTAGGTGGGAGAATGGATCGCGAAAAGCTTTTAGCTCCCTCGACGTTCCATCGAAAAATGAAAGCTCGCCCGATCGTTCCCGAGGCTTTATCGGGAAAATTTACCGGCGCGAATAACCGGGACGTCGGTGATAACTCCGCGAAGCAATTCCTGAACGTGAAGTAATCTGTAAGAAGGCGTAGTGCAAGGAAACTAGAGAAATCGCATGGGGCAGGATGCAGGGACAAAGGGAAGGGCTAAAAAGTGGGCTCAGCGTTTAACGGTTCGTGGCAAGGAAATCCTCGTCCCAATGTGGAACACGACTGTCTCAACACTTGTAACGACCGTGCAAAATCCAAACGGTATAATCTGATCGGTAAATGTAGACACGTGTATCGAAGTTCCGTTAACGACGGGACCGAGGAACTTTCCTCTTCCTTCCGAACGGCTTTAAGACGAAATGACGCACACTGGGAAATTTCGTTCGTTTAGCCATATTTTGAGAAATGATCTAAAATCTTTTCATGAATTTCTTCACTGCACTGCGTTATTGCAAAAATCGAAATATCACTTTTTTCAAAACGAATATATTTTTACAGCACATCTCATAAACTCCCGCTGAAAACTAAAAAATCTTATGCTACTAAATTTAAAAGCTTTGTACGGTTTTTTTCCCTCGGAATCGCGTTTTCAAAGTCGGTGAGCAAAATATCTCAAAAACTACTGCTTAGATCTTTCTGAAATTTTTCGAACTTTTTCTTGATGTAAAAATATAGTATTAGATCGATGGATTTTTTTCAATTGTATCGTCTCGATTTGATGAACAAAGACTGCCCATTTTTTTCGCATCAAGACTCAGTTTGACCACGCGCCATGTTTTTTTAATTCGATATTTCGGAAATTCCTTCGAACAATCATAGAATAAACTAATATACTACCGAAATCGGTTTGATTTTTTCATATTAGATAATCTGATTCCGAAGGTCTTTTGCTCACCGCAAAAGACATTTTCGAGACGCACTTCCCGGACATCGACTGTAAATTGATTATGATTTTTTTTATAAATTGATTATGATTAGGATTTTTACACCCAAAAATTACAAAGTGTTCTCCAGATGGTTCTTTTTGAAATACTTAATTTTTGAAGAAATTTATCATCACGATATTCTACAAAAAAATCTCAAAAATAAGATGTTTTCGACGGTTACAATCAGGCATAACCCGTTGGTGGCTGACTATGTATAGTTCTTACTACTACAGCCGCGAATCTCGAGAGGAGGCGGCGCTTAAAAAAATCTAATGGTCCGAAGTAACAATGACAATAAAACGAAAAATCCCGCAACCGTATTCCGTCTTTCGGACATTTTCCACCACGTTGCCACCGACAATTTCGCTTGTCTCGTGCAGCGTTTCCGCATCCAGGGACAAAAGTTATCTCGGGCAAATTATATTTTCTACCTAAAGACGTCTACCGGCGAGTAACGGGTTGACTCCTGCTTACCACTACCCAACAAGATGCAACGACACAGTACGGAACTTCGCTCTTTTTCTCTCATACTCTTTTCCCGTCTCGCAATTACAATGGCTTAATTTTATGCGTCAAGTTAAACTCCTTTTAAGAGACCCCAGAGTGGTTACCGGAAACGGTTCCCTTCTACACTTTGTTCCCTTGTCTCCGTTCTCTACTTTCTTCCTTCGCCTTTTTTCTTCCTTTTCCCCAGTTTCTGTTTCTATTCCGCGGACCGGTAACCGCCCGTCACCACACTCCATAGCAGGTACACGCTACTCATAAAAATAGCTAACTAAATATATATATATATATATATATATATATATTTGCTGTGATTTAAGAAGTCAGGTACACCAACACGACAGGATGAAGTCCGGTGTAGTTTTATTTTTGTAGTTTTCTTTTCTCCTCATCGTAACTACAGTCGACGAGCGTTTACGCTTAAATCGTCATTGTTCGTCAGTTCAGGACTCCGTAGTCCTGGTGAATAGTTCAACTTCGTTTCATCCCATTTAAACAAGTCCGCAGTTTTATTATGATCTAAACCGGGCTAAGTTAGTGTTGTATTATTGTGATTAAAGATGGAGATACACCTTGAGGGGATGAAAAAATTGGTGATTATCATGATTTTCTTTTGAGGGATAACACCACTCTAGGATTTTGGAAAAATGGTTTTTTTGGCTTGAAAAATACTTTGGGATCATAAAAACAAAATGCAATTGGTCCTGTAGGAAACGTTTTTTTTTTAAGGTTCATACTTTTTTCAATCTGGGAGGACGGATTTCTCGAACACCGTTGCATGGATCGATTTGAAATTTTGATAGTAGCTTCACAATTACATTCTCTATGGGAGTATGTAGCCGTTTTTCAATTAAATGTAAACTTTTTTACAAACAATTTACTGCTTATCTATTGGGCAAAAAATCGATTTAGTTCTTTGAAAGTGCGCCATGCTTTCAAAATGTGATTGAAAAATGTCCATACGTAGTTTCATAGCTAATAGTATATAGATTATAATTTTTTTGGTTTTTGTTCCAGGTCTTATCCTTTAGGCGAGAACCGTCCTCCCGTGAAGCCATTTGTAAAAAACACGTTTTTCAAGATGGGTTCTGTCGCCGCAGTTTTTGTATGGAAATTATAATATCTTTTTTTGTTATACGTGTTATATGTGTTAAATAAACCATTTTAAAAGAAATTCTATTCTTTTTTTCATACTCCGAAAATAACTTGTCGAAGATAGGCCTTATTTTGTTGCCGCTAGAGATTTTTTGAGTTTTAGAGTATTTTTTATTACTACTTTTGGTCGTTACATGGTATTTTTTACACTCACATGCTAAATATGAACCAAGAAAAAGTGAGAAATGTTTAAAATCGATAAAACCGTACGCTTTGAGAGAAAAAGAATTTTCCAAAAAAATGTCTACATTTTGCAATAAAAAAATATTGTCTTTTATTTTTTTTAAACGTTTAGGGCCACGTTTTAGACAAAACAGTTAGAACGATTTTTACCAATTTTCATTACAATCGGTCGATTAGTTTTTTAGCTACAAGTCACGCCAATTTGGAAAACTCAGTTTAGAAGACCGTGCCATACCTCTGCCACTTTTCATAATTAATAAAAATTAAACGATACCATGCAACAGCCAAAAGTATCAATAAAACATACCCTCGATCTCAAAAATGGTGAAGATATGACTCGAAAAAAAAATCATGAAAATCAGCAAATGTTTTCCTCGCCTGAAGGTATCTATCCGCTTAAGCATGTCTGACAGTCATTGCAAAAAAATACCTGACTAATGACCATTGCCAAGTGTTTCAACTGATCATCAGCATTCGCCTGAATCCATGCCCCATAAGAAAGTGAAGAAAAAAAATATATTTCAATTTTAGATTTACATTCCAACATTATAGAAAATTATGCCAAATAAAAAGAATATTTATTATCCTCGAAAAGTTTTGGTCACGAATCTAAAGGATGATCCGACAACACGTTGGACGGCTTTGGCATTGGAGATCGTAAACGGCGAGATTTCGATTAAAAAAATTTTATCCGACATCCATCGGGTCATACACACTCGGAATGTGGAAAACTAAGCCCGCGTAGTTTCGTCGATAAATCTCATAGGATGCCATCGCTGACTATTGGAAAATTGATTTAGAAATAAAAGCCTAATTTTCCAAACAACTCCTTTTTTCACACTAGTCTCCGATTTCTCTAATGAACACGACTGCGCCCACGAACGTATCGAACAAAAACTTTCCACTTTCGGTTAAAAACATTGACTGGAAGCTGCGTCGAAATATACAGCATTTTTTCTTTCTTCAACGTAACGTTCGTAAAAGCAGAATGCAACAGAAAAAGGGAATGCACCAAATCGACGGAATTACGAAGCTGGACAAAATTAAATAGCAACGTATAAACTTTTTTGCAGAAATGAAACCTACGTGATATCCAGATCGTAGTGTCTCAAGAATGTTTACTAGAATATTGTGATCTTGTATCAATAGCTTTAACAGATTATTCGTGGCTCATTTTTGGAATGTGTTTTTAGAAAATCATGATAATATTTTTTTTAATAAAAATTAGGTATTTGAAAAAGTATCATCCGAAGAACACTCTGTAGGTGCTTTTTGAAAAAAAATCATTTGATTGTACTCGATTCACAATTGACGTTCGGGAAGCACTTCTCGAAATCGTCTTCTCCGGTGACCAACACCCTTCTGAATCAGGTTATCTGACATTTAAAAACTCTAACAGATTGCGTTATTATATTAGCTTTTTCTATGGTTAATCGAAGGGATTTCCGAAATATCAAATAAAAAAAATGGCACGTGCTCAAAGTGAGTCTTGATTCTTGCAAAAAAAAAAACGGTCATTTTTTGTTTATCAAATCCAAAGTATGCATCATCGGAAAGAAAACTTCCGATCATATACTATATTTTTACGTCTAGAAAAAGGCCTACAAATTTCAGAAACATCGATCCAGTAGTTTTTAAAATATTTTGCTCGCGAGCTTTTAAAACGTGCTTTAGAGAAAACAGCGTGTGAAGTTTCGAACGATGCTCCGAGCGTTTCGACAGGCGTCAACGTAATAGCCTATGAAACTGTCAGTTTTGATCCGATCACCTTGAACTTTTCAGGTCACATTTATAAGATGATATACTCTCAAGATACATTAGTTTCGAAAAAAATGATAACTTTTACACACGGGCATAAGCCCTTAAATCTCCGTTAGAGAACGTATTTTTTGGCAGCCTCATACAGTCGTGTACAGAGAACAATATCGTATATTTAGGTTTATTCCAGCAAAAATGGAAAACACCGCAATTCTCAAGCGGCGCTGGACAGGGCCAACGCATTTTCAATCAATCAGCCATCCAGAACGAGAAGTCTGTACCGAACCATGTACCAGTGATTTGCCTTCCAACCTCTATTTTCCGTACCAAACGTCGATCCCAATAAATATTTCTCAACGAATTCAAAATCCATCAACCACGAAACAAAACTGTCATTTCCTGTTGCTGCATGGTGTGAAATTTTGGTTACAGTTACGACGCTAGAAAGGGTAGAGTGAGGAGAGGGAACTCGCCGCATTATTGGGGCACAGGAGCAACTTCGAAGTCCGGTCCGCCGCCGAAGCTGCTCATTCAAAATTTACGAGAGAGCGACGAGGGTGTGTACAGGTGTAGAGTTGATTTTCGAAACTCGCCAACGAGAAACGTCATGGTCAATCTCTCCGTGATACGTGAGTAATTTGTCAAAAATCCTACTATTACATTTTAGCCTCGACCAAACTAAACATCCCAAATTTTCGGAAGTTACGAAGGGATATCATTCCGAACCGTGCAGTCTGCGAGAGTTCCTAATTGAATCAATGTGCCAAGTTGATGTTAAGTAATGGAGAGTCTGGAGGTAGGGATCGAAGTCAGGCAGGACATAAACGTCACAGCTCGTCGCGTGGTGAATGGAGACTACAGAAAGAGCAAGAGAGAGAGAGAGAGAGAGAGAGGGTTTGCCAAGCCCTGTGAGAGGAAACCACGGCCCTCGGTCCCTCGCCCGAACATCGTCCGGTTTCCCTGCCATTGCTCGGGATCCTACGAGAACTTGCATCGAGTATCGATCGACCGCGAGGGTGGTTTGCCGGCCACTCGCATATGACTTTGGCTAAGAGACTGGGCAAGAGAGACAGAGAGATGCATGGAGACCACCAGTGTTGAAGATCTTAGGGATGTCTGCTAATAGGATCAAACCACTACTTCATATCGGAGATTCGTTGGAAAACTAAAGGTCCGAGAGGCAAAGCCGTCCAGATCTGGAGCGCAAACTGACAGAGGGTGGGATTGGTTATTGATGAGTATAAAGCGACTTCCGCAGCGAACCAAAAGTCTTCCCGACATCGATATCGTAACATGATTTGCCTGTCGGTTGCCTGTTACACGAAATGCAGTCTCGACCAGCTCTTTACTCTCCCTACTAACACTGTATCGATCCTCATGTGATGAGTTCCATATCGGCTTGCTACGCCATACACACGTACAACGCGAAATCCTCGTAGTTGTAAGTGACGCAATCGCTGTCGGCATGTACTTCCCATCTTCCCGTTCCGTCCCCAGCAAGCTCTCATTGTTTCTGGTTACGCTACCTACATGCTTGGTGAGATCAGTAGCTTTTGCCTCGTTGCAACCTCCCTACCATGCTTTCTCTCTTTTCTCATTCTCTGCCTTCTTTTTTTCTCTTCCCGAGCTGGCTCTCGATGATTCTTTTCTTGGCCAAGCACCAACTCTAGCGTGCAACAGCGAGAACAAAACTCGCAAACGATAAGCACCGGGATCCCTCCGGCCGTACGACTCCGAATTTTCGCCGCCAGGAAATTACGGAAAAGAAGGCATTTCCGGCAAGCTGATTATTTCTATGATTAGTTTTAACGGTGTGGTATGGTTATGGAAAGCAATTATGCAGGACATCGAATTAGCTTGTGCGGTGTTTCGTGAGCATGGCCACTGCGGACTTAACACGAGCGGAACTTTATTCAGGTTGATAATCCAAAAGACTTAACTTGCAATGTCACACAATTTTGCCGGCGAAGATATCCGTTAATGGTTCTCGGAACTTTTCTCTAGAAACGGCTGGACCGCGTGACTCGAAAGTTTCACAGTCGACGTTGAATTATTGGAGGAAGCATCTACGCGTCCCCGATGGTCATAATTTCGGAAAAATGCACAATCAGTGATTACAGAAAATTGTATTAATAGAAGATGAGAAAATGATATTCCGATTGAGATAATCGCAAATCGGAGAGGAGCCTCTCCTGGATACATGGAAAAAAACGTAGCTTGAGACTTGAACCATTTTATTTTGCAAAAAAAATCGAGAAAGTTGCTAAAGTCATCGTGTATGTAATTGCTGATCATTTCCGTGCAGAATTCATCTTAGGAAACCAATTGGGTTCGCATACTTGTCCCTATTTCGTCATAGGGATCCAATGGGTCATCACATTGGATCTCTGTACTAAAAACGACACGCTGGTACATTGGATTTTATCCGGGATTTTCCATTAGAATCCAAATTACGAATCCTATTCGAATCCTGAAAGATTCCCACATTATCAAGCTGAATCCGATGCCATTCTTGGTGGATCCCATCGCATTCTCTACGTGAAATTCTCCAAACTTAGAATAGAGTTTAGGATTCTAAACTATATTCTAAATATGGTTTAGAATATAGTTAAATTAAATCTACTAATTGAGTAGATATTTAAAATTTATATATTTTCTTCTAAAAATAATAAACCGCTGTAAAAAAAGTTATATCTTAAAAATCGATTTGTATCACATCATTAAAGGTCCACTGTAATTATCGTTCGTTCATTATTTGACTGCACTTCCACATTAAAATGAAAGAACTTCTAAACTGCGTTCATCGAGGCACGGTGCAGAATCCAATTGGATAGGACTCCCAATGTGCAGTGTCCGGAACAAATCCCTATAAAGATGTGGGTGCATCTTGATACTCCCCACCAAATTTGTACACGGGTTGACGAAAGTATATCTTTAGCTTGATCCAACAAATTCTGGTTGAGAATTTCAAATAAAAAAATCTCAAACGACGTGAATTGGGAAACAGCGTGTCCCTACGAAATCCCTATCGAGAATTGGTAGGATCTGAGAACTCCCCAACGATTTTCTGCACCTGCTGCTGATGATGCTGGTTACTCAAAGATGCTGGCGGCCAAATTTCTCAGCCCGTGGCATTTCATTTCAATACCAAGTTATCCCTGACCAAACGAATAGACATTCGATCGAAAACGAGTGCACTTTGAACCGTTCACCAGCTGTCGATTGTATGCCTGAAAATTAGCAACCAAATTCATTTTCCTAGCACCGTTTCCCCATCAGGAAGGATCACAGTGTAAATCTGATGGTAACTATGGAGACCTTTATACAGACGTTATACAGTTCTGCCATGCTATTTGCCCGGATGTTTCTGCGAAAGCCACAAAGGGAGAAATCTACCGATATCGTAAGCTCACCATGAAGCCCTATCAGAGAGCTTCCTAGAAATATCGTCTCAAAGCTTCGGTGTACAATAAGTTGACGTGACGATTATGAATCGATACGAGCTTTCGTAGTTTCTCTGACGGCGACGCTCGATCCGTTCGGCCAGCCGTTGCCCGGGAAATTAGTTCAAGCAGCGTTTCACTTTGGTTTCGCTACACCGCCGTGTGAAAGCACGAGTGTGGCAAAGAGAGCGAAGGAACGGGTTAGCGGAAAGAAGCGCAAGATAAGGCAAGAGGACAGGGGGCAAAAGGAATAAAATCGCAGATACAGAGAAAGCGTTGTGCTGCCAGATAAATTCTATGCAAATGCCTTTTATCGATGCAAATTGCACCGGCGTCCTCGTCGCCCTCCAGGCTCGCGATCTTCTTTCCAACAATAGTGCAAAAATAAAATTCGCTACAAGCCTTCCGTATCTTTGAACCATGCCTCTCGTGTGTTTTTTGCCTCCATCACTACCAGGCACGAGTGGTCGCTGAAAGGAATAGCGAAGAAAGGCGGCGAGCACAAAATCGATCGAACCGCGGAAAGCCGAGATGAAGAAACTCCCTTGTACATCGGCAACCCTTGATGACCTTTTACTCGAAATAAACGAGAGAAAGCCTCGTAACGTATTAGCGAATAAATCTATACACAGATGGGTCTCATTCGTGTACGCGCCAACTGGGTTGAACGGTTCAGTGATTAATGGAATGATTCAGCCGGACCCCGTAACGCAATCTCATCGAGCTTCCAAACGCGATAAGATGCGGCGAACGCGAATAAGAGTTTGCGGTACAATTTGCCGCCCACGGCAAAGCCCGAGGAACGAAGAAAAAACAACGGAAGTCAAGTTAGGCTGAAGGAAAGAAAGCGACGTTCTCACGGGAGTACTGACAATAAACTTTTTCCTTCCGTACGAGCTTACGTAGATAGGCACGATGGAAGAGCTCCGTGCGTAAAATGCCCCAGGCCTAAGAGCGTATGTATCACTGCAAAAACTAGGCGTGTTTGACGTGTGCTCAAAGTATGTAGAAGTAACGCAACATAAAGGCGAGACACGCGTTGCCATATTGGTTCTACACACTTATGCATTTGGTAACACTTAATGCGTTAAAATCACACACTTAAGGATGCTGAGTCCCTATGAACCATGTTAATGTTAATTGTTCAATAAATATCTTCTTAATCGTCACGAAATTTTTACACGACCTCCTGAATACTTCATGTAAAAACATACCAAATTTTCAGAATTCTATCATCATTACTTCGACCTCCTTAAGGGCTGAAATAAAAAATGATAAGAAAATTCTGAAAATTTGGTATGTTTTTGTATGAAGTATTTAAGAGGTCGTGTTCAAATTTCACGACGATTAGGAAGCACGTTATTAAAAAATTAACATTTTGTTACGAACAATTTTTAAAAGAAATTTTAAAAAATTTATCAATGAACTTCGTTTTGTTTCCGTTGCTTTCGGTATATTGTAGATATTACAAAAATGAGAGGTAAAAAAAAAACTTATTGCAAAGTTACAGCAGTTTCCACAAGACAACATTGAATTTGTGAATGTTAATTGTTCAATAACGAGCTTCCAAATTGACGTGGAATTTTTACACGACCTCTGAAATACTTCATACAGAAACGTGACAAATTTTCAGAATTTTATTATCATTTACGATTTGGGACTCAACATCCGTAATGCATTAAAATTACACGTGTGAGTGTGCAACTTTTACGCATTAGTTTATTACACACCGTCGTAGCTGTCTCTATAAACAACACGCTTATTGGAACACACATAAAGTGTGTAGAATCAACAGATAAGACGCTTATTTACACACATTGAACTAAACAATGCACTTCGATAGCAGCGCACGAACAAAAATAACACGGGAAAAAGCAACACAGTTTACGTTTGTTAATTGCGAGTTATTGATCATATATGTTTTAAAAATTACCTTCGTTACGCCATCACGTGAAACTCGTTAGTTAGTTTGACATTTATTGATTGACCGGTTAACAAGACCACATTTGATCTTCAATTAACCGGTTAACGTATTCAATTAACATCTTAGTATAGACATACAAGCTCTATAATAAAAATTGTGGTAGCAGATCGCAATATACGGGTTGAAATACCGGAGCCCATGGTCAACAAATCCATCGTGTGTATACTCGCATCATAATGTATTTACAAGGAACATCGCTCAGGTGACACCCTTCGATTTTGTTGAAATTTGGATATGTTATAAAGCACCGAAAAGTAAGCGACACGTATTTCTTTTATCGGTGGAAAAACGGTTTTAAGGGGTGAAACCACCCCTCCAAAAAGGTATCTCTAGAGTGGTTCACTCCTTATTTTTTTTTTTGCAATGTCACTATAGTGAATTTTTCATTGCATCGGATTAGAAGAATTTTCATTTTTGTTTCATTAAAATCGGTGGACTCCTTGTGTGTGAAACTGCTATATTACCCCTAGAGATGCCATTCACCCCTTAAAACCGTTTTTCCGCCGATAAAAAAAAATCCGTATCGCTTACTTTTCGGTGCTTTATAACATATCCAAATTTCAACAAAGTTGAAGTGTGTCACCTGAGGGATGTTCCTTGTCAGAAAAGAAAACTATATCAAAACGGTAAATATATAATTAACTTTATAATTAAAATAATTAATACAATCAACACAGCGTTATGTATAAGTAATCTCCAATAAATAGGTATATTTTGACGATGAGAAGCTTTGTCATTCAATTCATTTTTCCAACGCATCCCATGTGTACGCAGCACTGCAAAAATAAGTGTGGTGTTTCTACACACTTTGAGTGTGTAAATGGCTGCAGACACTTTTTACACGTTTTGACGTGTGCAAGAAAATAACACACATTAGTGTATTGTTTGAACGCATATATCCGCGTTATTTTTACACCGTCATCTTTTTACACGCGTCAAAACGTGTAAAAAGTGTCTACAGCCATTTACACACGTAAAGTGCATAAAAACAACACACTTGTTTTTGCAGAGTAGTATATAGGCGAATGTATAATACGCGCATGACATCCCCGGCGCACATTGAAATTGACGCTGCGATATGAGGGCCGCGTGGAAACGAAATTTCCGCTCAAGGGGAAAGAATAATCGCAGGGGGGATTTTCCGTGCAATGGTCAGACTGCGCAATGATCATGGGCGGGGGGGGGGGGGGACAATGGAATGATCACTCACGGCAACAATTCGTCTCGCGTCAGATCCCCAGGGTGTCAAAGTCATGACGAGCCATTTGACATTTGCGTCCCTCGATATGCTCACGTGATCTCTCGAGCATATCTATATAGGGTGAACGAGAAAAGAAAGCTCCACTCCACGTGGCTCATCGATCCCTGAGGCTGTCTCGGGACTCATTTTTTATCGATGATCCCCTGGACCCATCACGATGACACGTAAGACTTTTGTCTTCCTGTTGTTTTTCTTCTTGTCTTCGGGGATCCGAAAAGTAGTCGGATACGAACGAGAGATAAGCACACCCTCGTTGCGATAAGAACGACACTATTCATTGTCAAAATATACGCGACTAGCGAGCGGGAAAAATGGAATCTCGGTAGGAGCAGATGATGCCCGTAGCAACTCGATGCGTTCCAAGTGCAAGGGAGCTACACGTAATTCGATTAAAATGATACGAAACCGTGCAAATTTCGCAAATTAAACTTGATCGGATTGCCGAAGAGTAGAGCAAACGGGAACAAGCGAATTAATCATCACGTGTCTTGTTCTCTCGGCCTGCTACATTTTCTTGGTTAGCATACACGTGGACAGTGCCAGAGAGAAACGAACATTCATTCTGCATGGGTAGAAGTGTGGAGCACGCTCCTCTGCGGATGTTTTATACACCGAGAGGGAAACCGAGACCACTTTGCGCACATCGGAACTGAGATCCCAGCCGGAAAACCCTCGGCTCGCTTTGCCGCACTGTTCATTATGCTTTTTAGTTATAATGAGTTATTATACGAGGATGAACGAGGGAAGGGGTTGAAACGGAATAGCTACCATTCAGTGTAACGTAGGCTAAGTTGCTCACTGTCAAGAGTTAAAAACTTACCTTCGAATACCTTTACTGTTCACTCACGGTAGATACGACGTTATACTGCCGAGAACTTTCAATACGACTCTGAATCACGTTGCAAATTTTACGCGAAAACGACTTCGTAGCAGGCAGGTTTCGTAACTTACGGACGCGCAACAGCCCAAATGATCAAACACGTGCGGTCGATCTTCGCATTTTGCGTTACACAAGCTCCATGCATATTTTCCCCTATGGTGAATAATGTGTCCTCACAGTTTTGAAAGATCGACGGGTTCCGCATCGCGCTTATTCTTCCGGAAAATTTCCGCTGTCGCTGGTCGCCCGTGCGCCGCAAGGCCCCTTCACCGCTCGTTTTATTTCGCCGTCCTTTGCGCTCGAGCCTCTCACTCCACATTTTCCATCGCTGTTTTTATTCCTCGATTTTTATGCCATGCCCGAATCCCGTCCATCATGTGCACCACCCTCTATCAGCGAGCTACGTAACCCCTCGAACCGATCACGAAGGAAGAAAAATGCGTCGCGTCATGATCAAGGAGTGAAAGCGAGGTGGGAGCCAGAGTCAGGGGAGATACGCTCGCGAGGCAGCAATGATTTTCCTGTCTCGAAGTGTATCTCGATTTAAGGGCAGATGTACACCTAGGAGCTGGAAAAAAAGGTCATTTTTGTGAATTTTTTCAAGGATAACTACTTGAAATTTCGCATTGGGGTTTTAATTATCTAAAAGTATATACATTCGAAAATATGTTGAATTTTCTTTATTTAAAAATATCAAAAACATACAAGGATGTTGTATGATCCTTGGAGCGTCGTAAAAAAATCGGTACCCAAAATTTCTCGAAAACCAATGAACCGATTGCCTTGCGGTTTTTTGCGGTTATTCTATACACCATTATCTAGTACTTGTCATAGCCGATTTTGAAAATATCGATTTATGACAAAATGGCGGACGTTTGTCCGCCGTGACGTTTGAACATAAATAGTGATTTTTGGGCAAAAAATTAGTTATTATTTTGCCTATGAAACAAAAACTAAGTAACGGAAAAAAATCCTATGACAAGTACTAGATAATGGTGTACAGAATAAGTACAAAAAACCTCAAGGCAATCGGTCCATTGGTTTTTGAGAAATTTTGGGTACCGATCTTTTAACGATGCTCCAAGGATCATACAATATCCTTTTATATTTTTGATATTTTTAAGTAAAGAAAATTAAACATATTTTTGAATGTATATACTTTTAGATAACTAAAACCCCAATCTGAAATTTCAAAAAGTTTTCCTCTAAAAAATTCACAAAAATGACGTTTTACCGGCTCCTAGGTTTATATCTGCCCTTGGCCTTAGGCCACAGTTACGGGTATAAAATCATGTGCGAATTTAACAAATTTTTTTCGTACGAAAAAGTGATTCACTCATAAAATTAATTACACATCTATTTGGTATGAATATGAAGCTGATAGAATTTTTTTTCGTGACAACTAACTCCAACCATTTTCACTCGATTTACTTCAAGTTTAAAATTAATGTTCCTAACTGCATTTTGCAGGAAAGTACGTACGGAATTTCTGATTTATCGAAAACTTCTCACTTTATCAGCAGTTTATGAGCAGTTATAACGAAATTTTTCACTGAAAATTCATTTCTTAAGTTCAAATACCTACAACTTTTGTATAAAATAATATTTTTTAAATTCCGTATGTACTTCTCTAGTTAGTCCTATGTAAATTGACGAAAATTTTTATTTTTTGATCTAGGTAAAAAATTGTGGATGCTTAATGTCACGCCGAGGATTGCTTAAAAAAAAAGATAACAAAAGAAAATGTTAGTAGTCGGCCATTTTGTACATCGAAAAAAAATGTCTAACGGCCTGATATTCGTACTAAATACATGTGTAATTAATTTTATGAGTGAATCACTTTTCCATACGAAAAAAAAATGTTAAATTCGCACATGATTTTATACCCGTTACTGTGGCCTAAGGCTTTAATCTTGAATATACCCGGCTGTTATTATTAGCGAAAATGAATAATACCTACCAATGGACTCTTTAATTTCTCTTCTAAAATCACAATAATTGAAGGATATAATCAATTTTCTTCTGGAATGAATCTCGTCAGTCAATGTGTTCTTTATTGTATGCGGAGCAGGCGAACAAAGCCGGACTTGTCGGCACTACGTCAATTTTTTTGTCGTGTTCTTCATCATTTAAGAAGTAAGGCCACTGTAACGGCCCAAAAAAAAAGGTTTTTTCACTAATTTTTTGCTCCCGAAATTGAAGGTATTTGAAAAAAAACTTTTAATGGTGTTATCGGGCATACATTAAACTTTATTATAAAATTTTTTTACAGTAAAAAAAAACAAAATGGTGGTTCCACAGCTATCTTCTCGGGACATGTTTTGCTTCCAGGGCTCCGCGGCACGCAGCACCACTGGTGCACTTTTGAATCTAGAACAAAAAAAAAAAAAACCATTAATCTAGAGGGCTATAGCTAGAGAATGTCGATCGGATTTTAAAAAGTATCAATTTTTGTGGATTTGGCGTGCGTTTGAAAAAAAAATTGATTTTTGACGAAAAAAACGGCAAGTTTTTTGTTAATAAAAAATCAATAAATAAAGGTCTTGAAAATTCCGATCGACATTCTCAAGATAATGTAAATGTTCACATCTGGTTAAAATTTCAAGTAAAAAAAATGAAAATTGTTCGAGTTATGCTGCGTGCCATTTTGAAAAACCATGTTTCGAGAAAAACGCGTTTAAAGTTTTGCGAATAGTTTTTTATTGGAAAAAATTTAAAAAAGAAGTTAAAAAAATTTTTTACCGTTAGTCTGCAATCCCAGCACCATACATTTGTCCTTCGATAGCCAAATTTTCGTCTTCTTCGTCTTTCCTGGTTGATTTTTGGAGCGCGCGCGCACTTTTGGCCGCGTCGCTCAGAGATGTCTCCGCGTGCGTGATGCGTTTGGCGTCGGCTTCGATGCAGAAATTATATAACTGTACACCAATTTCCACCTCCAACATCTTGAATATTTGCAAGACGTTGGTAAGGCCGCCATTGAATATGCAAACAGCGATATCCGTCGCAATATCTAGTACAGTTTTTCCGCTTGAGGATGATTTGGGGGCCAAACTCCAAACGGTAGCGTTGAAACTTTCGTTATTGTTTTGAGTATAGGCCCCCAAGCAACGCTCCAGCAACTCGTCCTGGCTCAATTCCATGTAGATGGGTTTGATGGCTTGATAAACCTCCTCACTCATTGGCTGATTGTCATGATACGCATCCAAGGCATTTTCTGCTTTCGCTTTCTTCCAACTGCACCAATTCTCCGAACATTTTTCGTGCTGAGGCTTTTCATCCGTTGACATTTTGTGAAAAAGGGTTGCCCAGATCTCATTTTTCATATTTTTGATGGAATCGGAATTTCGACGGATTGCTAAGCCGTAATAAATGCTTAGTTCGTCAATCAATTTGGCAGTGAGTTTTCCTCTTCCCCCGAGACCTTTTGTTCCTTTTTTTAAGTTTCTCAATCGAGTGCCCATTCTTTTTTGCACGTGATCTATGCACTCTTTTTTTTTAACATCAACATTTTCATAAGGCTTCGAATCCACGATGCCTTTGAAAGTTTTGGAATCGCCATCTCCGATATAATTGCAGTCGTTTCGGAGCAAGTTTTGACACGCTTGGCGGCGACCTTCATTTCCTAAGGACAACAAATTTTTTTTCGCACAGGACCTTTTTTTTCTTATTCTAGAGGGTTTAAACTATTTTTTAAGCCAATAAAAAAAATCGATTTTTCAAAAAATGTACAGTGGCCTTACCCCTTAATAGCTCCCGGAATATTTTCAATCAAATCCGGCTCTGAACGCCTCCAAATTTGTTAAAACTGCCTTTTCAGGCGGAAGGCCAACAAAACAAATAAAAATGGCAAAAAAAAATTTTTTTACAAAATTTAGGTGGTGTGGACAGATCTGGTTTTGTTCGCCTGCTCCTCATATCAGCAGCGTGCGGCAAATACGCATGGGAATCGCAAAAAAAGTAATCTCGTATGTTTATAGTGTAACTCGAGGAGGAATTGAAAAAAAAACGAGAACTTGATCTTGTTCGCCGGACGATGAAAGTTTGCAGGGTGGAAGAAAGAAGAGCCATTGGGCGATAATAACAGCCGAGTTCAATTTTTCCTTTGCTCCTGCTACACTCTTTCTCGCGTTGCGACATTGAGACATTCGTTCATCTGCGATCCGATAACACTTTCAGGCCGTATTCACTTTGTCGAGCGGAAAGCGAGACGGTATTTCCAACTTTTCCTTTGGTAGAGACGTCCGAAAAACGACAGAGGGAAAGGCAGAAGAAGAACGAATTCCGAAACTGTACGAGCGTTGCGTTATTTATTAATCTTCTCGACGGTAGTTGAAAAAGCTTTTTTTTTCTTTGATCAATCGAGGACGCTGTTCACGCTAGATTTGGGAGAGGTTTTAGCCACGCTGACTAAAGGCGATAACGGATAAAATGCTAGTGGAAGTTTTAGCGTATGCCGGGGATGAACTACGGATGGTCTCCATTTCATGCGAATCCCTGGACCCTTCTCTTGTCTCATTTTTTTACGATAATGGACAAAGTAGCTTTGTACTTACAAGGAACATCACTTAAGCGTCCGTCTTCGATTTTATTCAAACTCATATATGTGATAAAGCATTGATAACTATTAGACACGTATTTTCTTTATCGGCGGAAAACCAGTGTGAAGGGTGAAAACCACCCCTCAAGGAAAGGCGTGTGACGGGGTGATTTTGCGGCGTCACCCACAAACAGTCCACCGATCCGAATAAAACAAAAACCAATACTCTTCTGATTCAAAGCAATAAAGAAAAATCGACTATAGAAGTATTGGAAAAAATAAGGGGTGACACGCCTTTCTTTGAGAGGTAGTTGCCCCCCTTAAATCTGTTTTACCGCGGAAAAAAATACGTGTCTAATAGGTTTTGATGCTTTATAACATTCATGAGCTCCAACAAAATCGAAGGCAGGCACTTAAGTGATCTTCCTGGTTAGATGCCTAGAAATTCAGCATTCGTTGATGAAGACGTCTTGAAGATGAACTACAGCGAGCTTTTTTATAGTCAGGTGTATCGCTTTTCAAATTTCCACAGTTAGCATCACAATGTCTTCCACCCATCAAACGATCACATAATAAACAGTTACATTCGCGAAAAGAACATTGCAGTCAAAAGAATAACTTTGACCCATACCACATGGAAAAGTTCATCAGCTATGGCGGGGATTGCAGTTTTATCGATTGGGGTAGAATATGCATAAGTGCTAATATCCAATATAAGTGAATATCCATGAGTCGAATATCCATAAGTGCGAATATCGACAAGTGAGTATAGAGTAGAAATGAGTGCCAGAAATGGCGGAAGGTAGAGGAAAAGTGAGTATAGAGGGTGAGTATAGAGTAGAAATGAGCGCCAAAAGTAAACCCAAACAAATAAACACTCATTTTTACTCTACACTCAAACTTATTTTTACTCTACACTCACTTATGGATATTCGACTTATAGAAATTCGACTTATGGATATTCGACTTATGGATATTCGACTTATGGATATTCGACTTATGGATATTCGACTTATGGATCTTCATACTTATGGATATTCAATTTATGGATATTCAGCCTATGGATCCGCATACTTATGGATATTTGTACTTATGGATATTCGATTTATGGATATTCAACTTATGGATATTCGTACTTATGGATATTCGATTTATGGATATTCAACTTATAGACATTCGACTTATGGATATCCGACTTATGGATATTCGTACATATAAATATTCGACTTACGTATATTCACTTATACATATTCGACGACAGTTGTTTTATCGTGGTTGCGAAGTATAGTATTTCGTTTTTTTGGTTCGGCCAAAGTTCGCGATTGAAGAACTTGAAAAAAAGAACTAAGTTCCGCGGTCGGTTGGGCAAATGGAAGAAAAAAAATAGTTAGATTTTGGGGGGGGGGGGGGTAGTAAAAAAGTACAATGGCCCACTTAGCGGTTTCATTCCATTCGTTACAAAAGGCACCCACATGGGCACGCCAATGTGGACATTTACTTTCATACCGCGCTCCGGCGCTTTCTGAATGTCTCCATATTGAAAAAGAAAAGAAGCACTGGCAGGCAACGAAACGTCGCGTTACTCGAGGTTATGTGAAAGTCGAAAGCGCCCTTTTTTTTAATCATCCACATAAGCCGTTACTTTCGTACGACATACCTCTACGACTGTTTTTAATCCACTTCAGGTTTTTGCTCATTTGCCACAAAGTGCGAGCGTACAGAGGCAAGAGTCGCAGGTAAAAATTCCGCCAGAGGTAACCAGACATGCTGAATGTTTTCGCACGCAATGAGGCAATTTTTCGAACGATGAACGACCCTGTTGGCCGTTGAAATTTGCAAGCTGTAGGGGTTTGAAGGAAAACCAATATTTGGCGAGAATGAAAAAATTGGATTATTGTATAAACCACACTCGCCCTTCGCGAACTTTTATAACGGGTGCTACATCAGCCTATACACTCACCTCGCCTTATTAACATCGTATTATCCATTTTCTTTACGACCTCCAACCTTTTCCAAAGTTTAATTCAGAAGCTGAGTAATCGTTGAGCCGGCAGTAAGAGGGTGAAAGGCGTCGATGGAAAAACGCCGGGCACAAGATGAGAAAGAAGAAACACAAATGGTTAATAAGAAAGAAATTCTCAAGAGATCGCGCCTCCAACCAGGCGAATTGTAGAAGATTTAACGACCGCCCACGCGCTACAATCTTTCGGTTTTTCTTCTGAAAGTTATTACAGCTCCAGGCCCCATATATATTTCTCGAAAGGGCGCCCTCTGCTGAAGTTCATTCGTGAATTAAAATTTGTTAAGTTAGCGACTTTGCCCTCACCCTAAAAGAGATTATCAAGGCCGGGGGGGGGGGGGTGATCGCGAGTCTACGACATACCGTTTATTTTCATATCCCTCAAACTTTCTTCGGGCCACCCTTCAGCCTTGTAATTTCTTTGGAAAAAGGATAAACAGGGCCTCTGAGAGATTAACGAGAATGATATATGATTGAAAGAGTTTATGATAACTCGAACCGAGAATTTATATTTCCATTATTTTTAAGCGACGGTCTAAACCGGCTATTCGTCTATAGCTGTCCTATCCATAGCTGTTGGACTTTTCACTACAATTGATAGTGACGGTAGATTTCATTTTTTTTAAACAAATTAAAATGTTTGCACTACCCCTTAGTGAAGTGTGCGACGTATGAACTTTTCTTCTGTCAATGTTGACAACACGTTGGGAATGAAAATTCTCAATCCAGTGCGAACGATATTTTTGTATGCAGTCGACTGATATTGCAAGACAGCATAATATTAACGACATTCAACAAAGTCAAACGATTGTAATGTGTGTTTATTAAATAAAAGTAACATTTAAAAATATTTTCCGAGTTTCACAATGGATATGTAGGTATGTGCTACTTGTCAATGGAAAAGAAAATTCATTATTGCGTAATATTCATATCGGCTTGCAGGCAAAAAATATCCATGAAGATATTTCGTCGTCAGGCCTGACTAGTTCATTAGGGGGTTATGCGTAGTTGTAAAAGTCGAAGAGCCACTTTTTGTCAAGACCAATTTATTTTTACAGTTTATTGTCTTATAAAATTTCTCTGAAAATGCCAAAGTAAGCGGTTGAAAATTGACAAATTTATAGGCTGTTATGTTGACGCCCGTTGGAACGCTCGGGGCTTCGTTCGTAACTGCAAACGCTTTTTGCTCGAAAGTACGTTTTCAAAGTCGATGAGCAAAATATCTCGAAAACTACGGCATCGATCTTTCTGAAATTTTTAGGCCCTTTTCTAAATGTAAAAATATGGTATTTGATAGAAGGAATCTCCTTTACGATGTATACTTTCCGATAGAATGACTCTAGAAATTTTTTCTAGCTGATTGTCAGCAAAACTTAAAAATAGTTTCTACCAAATGAACGACCATCTGCAATATTTGGCCAGTGCAGTATTGTGCCCGTAATTTTTTTAATTTCTCTTCTACATGCAGTGCCAAAATGAAAATTCTCGTACTACACGATAGATCAAAAGTTGTTGTGTTTGCATTGAACGGAAGACGTTGAAAAATGGGACGCGAATAGACATCATTGTTGGAACAACAAAATCATTACGATGTAAGATAACAATTGCAATTAAGTATTGAATAATTACAGAGAAGAAAAGATATATATCGCCTCTCTCTGTCTGCCGAGCTTTGCATTTTCTGTAAACTCTTGATCGAGTCATTTATGTGGGCTAGAACTAGAATAGGCACTTCGTGGGTTGTTGTACGAATATCCCGTGGCTACAGTTGTGCTGCCTCTGATAGAATTTCCAAGAGCATTCCAACATGGTGGAGATACCGGTAGCAGGACTTGCGTGGAAATTCCATTCTGGTTATGCACTAGCATCTAAAGCAACGGTGTGGAGGACACCCCGTACAACTCGCGAACGTTCGCATTGGCTTCGCTCCATATCATCCCTTTCTTGGCCACCGAGTCTATTCTCGTTCTCATTCCTCGTCGAGTTAACCCTCCAAAATAGCAGGGCTGCAGAGAAACTCAAGACGCAATTAACTCCGAGCCGAGAACGAGCAGGTTTTTTGATACACCAGGATTCCCTTGCCTGGAATGAAAGCTCTCGCTTCTCAAAATTATTTTATACCTGGAAGACGTGCACCTACTAACAGGACTTCAAAGTATTGAAGTCTTGATGAGGCCGGATACTCAAATTTCTTTACGTCATTACGCAATACTACATTCTCCATTTTTATAAGAGAGAAATCCTGAAATCTTCCACGGTGACTGTTGCCGTGGGAGTAACTAACCATTTACGTCACTGCGTTCCATTTTAATGACTGAACACGTCCACAACCTTCACTGCGACAAAGCTCGATCCTGCGCTATCTCATGGATCTCTACTTGAGTATACCATGGAAAGATCCAGTTCTATTTTGTTCAGGGAGGTGCTGATTGTTGGAGATGCCTTGAACGCTTCTACTGCTAAATCTCAGACATGTTTCACGAATGCATGGTGCACAATCCAATCAAGTGTATCCGCTAGTGGTTGTCCCAACAACCTCCAAGGATGTGCCTGACTTGAACATACCGGCATTGTCCATTAGGCAAGATTCGGAGGCATAACCAATTGGGGTAGACCTGTCTTGAGATGCTGCAATTGGTATCCCGAAAATAATGGTATCTTTGGTCAATTTCCTCCCAATCAACGAAAACGCTGTGACAGCGCAGAAAGACCAAACTGTACAATTTACCATAAGAGCATGAGGGTTTCCTCTAAGTACACGTTTTTCGGAACTCACGGCATACAATGAACATCACTTAAATGTCTGCCTTCGATTTCGTTGAAACTCGTATATGTAATGAAGCATTGAAAACTATTAGACGTGTGTTGCTTTTTATCGGCGGGAAAACGAGTTTAAGGGGGCAATTCCCCCCTCAAAGAAAAGCGCATCACCTCGTAATTTAATCTTTTTAAATACTTCTATAGTGGATTTTTCAGCGCTTTACATTAAAAGTATTTTGGTTTTCGTTTCAATCAGATCGGTGTACTGCTTGTGGGTGAAACCGCAAAATCATCCCTCGACACGCCTTTCTCTGAGTGGTGGGTTCCCCGCTTAGAACCGTTTTTGCGCCCACAAAAAACGTGTCTAATAGTTTTCAACACTTCATCACATACATGAGCTTCAACAAAATCGCAGACGGACACTTAAGTGACGTTCCTTGTTAGTCCAGTCAGCCCTGTCATTCCGCTGCCTCGAATAGGATGTTGTTTCTTTAGAGCCGAAGGCATCAATTTAGCTATGATTTCCTTTATAAATTCACGGCTTTTAACGATTGCGCTCCATCGTGTCCAAAATAAGAGTGGAGCTTTGCTCAACTCAAATCTGCTTGAAATTTCCTGGAAAGCTTGCATGATAGTTTTTTCAATCGGTTTTCCCACACACCAGCTGTATCACTGATAACATCTGGTACC
Organism: Ophion costatus; assembly: GCA_951751655.1. Lineage (NCBI taxonomy): Eukaryota > Metazoa > Arthropoda > Insecta > Hymenoptera > Ichneumonidae > Ophion > Ophion costatus. Next base: position 36,062,319 of record OX632356.1, read on the forward strand.
GAATGGTCCGATGCTGCGTCACGAACGCAGACGAAAAATGTAAGGAAATAGACTCATCATGCTGAGACATCAGATACAGGGAACAAAGTATCTCCAAAGTCGCGATCTCATCGCGTGAACAGTAGCGGCACTCCGTTGTAATCTCCAAAATTGTCCATTTACGAAATACATTTGATGAGGTCTTTCGTACAGCGATCAAGTGACCCAAGTGCGATCGTCAGGTACTGGGATGAAACAAAATTTTGCAAGGCTACCAGTATCGCCGTATTAACGGTTAAACTTCTCTCGGGGACTCGGTTTAACGAACTTTTCTCGTTCGTGAAATATACATAATGCTTCGTGGCTTCGTTAACGTCGTCCCTCGTCCCTCATTGTGCCGTTTCAACGGCGTTTTGACCTATCGAATCAGCCGCGGAGTGAGAGCCCGCAAATGATGGTCGCTGGTTAACAGACCCGGTGGTTCGAATACTCGACCTCGTTACGGTTTCAGAGGTTGCCGCGCGGAATTCTGTCGCCTAGGTAAAATACAAGTCGCTCCTCATTATCGTTACTCGTACAGGATTTCTCTCGATTTCACATTATTATCCTGGAGCGTACTTGCTCTTTTTCATTCCTCTCCCTCTTGGTGGCTCAACCCTTCCCCCCCCCCCCCCCGCCCTTCTGCCCCCCCTCTTCGTCTCTTTCGGTCTTATGAACTGAAGTAAATCACGTTGGAGAATCCCGCGACGCTGCCTCCGTCTAGGTAACGGAAGATTGAGTTCGCTAATAAGTGTAATCGAGCATGTAAACGCAACGAAGAAATGAAGGGACAGCCAAGAGAGAATAGCCTTTGACGCCATTTTGGTATTCGAGAGTGACTGAATGTGTTTCAGAACTGGCGAGACATTACTGAGGTATAAAGTGGCAATTTATCGGGCTTGCTGAATTCCCTTATTTTCAATGTTACCCGAACTTCACCCGAGCATAAAACAATCTCTTCAGAGAACCCTTGGAGTAAATGAAACGCGTTTGTCCCTCGTTGCAGCCTTTTACCGTAGGGTAATTCCGGGGGAGTTGGCTATAAGGCCGAAATGGCCGATAGAAATGTTTCATAGAACCGCGCACTAGATTTCACCTGTTACTGCTTAATTCGCGTCGCGTCGTGCGCAGGTGTAAGGGTACGAGTAAAAGTGTGTGCAAAAAAAAGTGTTAAGGAGTAAGGCCACTGTAACGGCCCAAAAAAAAAGGTTTTTTCACTAATTTTTTGCTCCCGAAATTGAAGGTATTTGAAAAAAAACTTTTAATGGTGTTATCGGGCAAACATTAAACTTTATTATAAAATTTTTTTACAGTAAAAAAAAACAAAATGGCGGTTCCACAGCTATCTTCCCGGGACATGTTTTGCTTCCAGGGCTCCGCGGCACGCAGCACCACTGGTGCACTTTTGAATCTAGAACAAAAAAAAAAACCATTAATCTAGAGGGCTATAGCTAGAGAATGTCGATCGGATTTTAAAAAGTATCAATTTTTGTGGATTTGGCGTGCGTTTGAAAAAAAAATTGATTTTTGACGAAAAAAACGGCAAGTTTTTTGTTAATAAAAAATCAATAAATAAAGTTCTTGAAAATTCCGATCGACATTCTCAAGATAATGTAAATGTTCACATCTGGTTAAAATTTCAAGTAAAAAAAATGAAAATTGTTCGAGTTATGCTGCGTGCCATTTTGAAAAACCATGTTTCGAGAAAAACGCGTTTAAAGTTTTGCGAATAGTTTTTTATTGGAAAAAATTTAAAAAAGAAGTTAAAAAAATTTTTTACCGTTAGTCTGCAATCCCAGCACCATACATTTGTCCTTCGATAGCCAAATTTTCGTCTTCTTCGTCTTTCCTGGCTGATTTTTGGAGCGCGCGCGCACTTTTGGCCGCGTCGCTCAGAGATGTCTCCGCGTGCGTGATGCGTTTGGCGTCGGCTTCGATGCAGAAATTATATAACTGTACACCAATTTCCACCTCCAACATCTTGAATATTTGCAAGACGTTGGTAAGGCCGCCATTGAATATGCAAACAGCGATATCCGTCGCAATATCTAGTACAGTTTTTCCGCTTGAGGATGATTTGGGGGCCAAACTCCAAACGGTAGCGTTGAAACTTTCGTTATTGTTTTGAGTATAGGCCCCCAAGCAACGCTCCAGCAACTCGTCCCGGCTCAATTCCATGTAGATGGGTTTGATGGCTTGATAAACCTCCTCACTCATTGGCTGATTGTGATGATACGCATCCAAGGCATTTTCTGCTTTCGCTTTCTTCCAACTGCACCAATTCTCCGAACATTTTTCGTGCTGAGGCTTTTCATCCGTTGACATTTTGTGAAAAAGGGTTGCCCAGATCTCATTTTTCATATTTTTGATGGAATCGGAATTTCGACGGATTGCTAAGCCGTAATAAATGCTTAGTTCGTCAATCAATTTGGCAGTGAGTTTTCCTCTTCCCCCGAGACCTTTTGTTCCTTTTTTTAAGTTTCTCAATCGAGTGCCCATTCTTTTTTGCACGTGATCTATGCACTCTTTTTTTTTAACATCAACATTTTCATAAGGCTTCGAATCCACGATGCCTTTGAAAGTTTTGGAATCGCCATCTCCGATATAATTGCAGTCGTTTCGGAGCAAGTTTTGACACGCTTGGCGGCGACCTTCATTTCCTAAGGACAACAAATTTTTTTTCGCACAGGACCTTTTTTTTCTTATTCTAGAGGGTTTAAACTATTTTTTAAGCCAATAAAAAAAATCGATTTTTCAAAAAATTTACAGTGGCCTTACCCCTTAAGTAAGTAAAATCCTTTTTAATTATTCTGTCTGCTGCTAAATCTTTTAAAAGTTTCATGTTTTACATTGTGGTGATGTTATTTTGTAAAAGTAACGGTTACTTTTGTATTTCTTGAATAGTTCACGAACAGTGCTTTGTTATAAGCTCAAGATTTTGCATGTGTTGTTTATACTTGTTGACATTTTAGATGAGGCCATCTCTCCCGGGAGATTAGGAGAGATGGCCACGTACAGTCGGTGTATGATGGCGATAGTATTAGTTGTAATGTATTCGAGTAATTCATTTTTCCTACATTTGGTTTAGATGCCTAATAAGTACAAGAGAAAAGCAATTACTCTACGAGGGAACTCGACTCAAGAATCATTAGAAGCAGCTATTAGTGCTGTAAAAAATGATGAATTGTCGGCTCGTGCGACCGCTAGAACCTACGAAACACCTAGGAAGACCTTCAAAGGACGATATAAGAACAATGACAAAAAAGGTTGCAGCGAAAATTATTATGAAACTCGTCTCATCGAAAGCTTCAGTGGATAGTGTGCCAACTTCAGGCACACAAAAATTATATTGATTCCGAGTATATGTGTTCTAAATGCGGCCAAAAGAAAAACATTAAGAAATAAAACATAAAAGAAAACCGAGAGCATAATGCTGGGTAACTGGTCATTTCACATCAACTCCGATGGCCATCACACCCGGATACTCCGGGAGGCATAGTGAAGCGCGGTTAATAAAAATAGTAATTTTAAGGTTGATCCGATGGTAGTTTGTTTTAATTTTGTAATTGATCTTAAAGTTAAATGTGAAAGCTTCGTTACAAATAAAGGTAAGTTAAGAAACGTGGCCACCTACCTCGGACTTACTCTACGCACCTCCGCAGTTCCGCATGAATGAGGGACCATATATCTCTGTATTGCACCTGAGAAAATCATATGCACAATGTGAAAGCGACTCAGGCCTGTTGGTGCTTTTGATTGCCGCTGCACCAAGGCTGCGTCATCGCTGAAGATTCAGTAATATGTATCCAAACGGTCAGTACAAAAGCAGCGTACTGCAAAGTATAATTTCTTCGTTGATGGACGGGTTTTCCACACCTCTAACGTGGTACTCCTATACCGGGAATGATTTTAGAAGTTCGGGAGAATGCAACGCCAAAGTTTTCGTTTTATTTATTCATGTGACTTTATAGGGATACTTTGTAGCAAGGGTCCCAATTTATCGCTAGAGAAACAGCATGAAACCATCGCCAACCGGATGCCCCGTGTCTTCAACCACTTTTCTCGCCATCGTTCCATTTTCGATGGCGCCCGGAAATAGGAAGGGCGCTGGTTGATCGTGATATCGTTCGTGGGAAAAGGAGCTTCTGCTTTCATGGTGGTGCGTGTGGAGGAAGGGAAACCATTACCAAAATGCTGTACAGAAGATGCTGTACAGAAGATGCAACAATATATGGCTCACAGGCTTCCTCGTCTTCACCTACATAGGTGTAGCAGACACGAGCTTGGGATAACTTTAGCTTATCACGATCCTCGCGAGACAAATATCTCTCCAACTGCGACATCGACGCTTCCAATATCCTCTTTTCGTGCCGCTTCCTTCCGCCTCTCGTGCGAATTTGTCAGCGAAATCTCCACCTTTCGCGTCGCGCGATATACCGGAAAGCCAAGGTATGTTCGTGCGAGTTCTTCATGCCTCGTGTGCGAGGAGGATGATTCAGGTCTGCTTCAACACTTCGCTCGTACGCGGGGAAACGGGAGGAGACCCGTATGGGCTAGCGTTGAGGAAGAGAAGTTGACAAAATGATGAGTTAGCGGGAGCGGAGAGCTGCGGAATGAGCGGGATGTATCGACCATAAACGACCACCGTTTATCCACAAAAAACGTGGTCCGTTTTCCTAAAGCCGTAACGCGAAAGCCAGCCCGTGGAAACTTCACCATTGGCGCAACTACGTCGAACATGAGCATCCCTTTTTTTCTTTCGATCCCTTTCGAAATATATATCCAGCCGGAGCTTTCTGGCACAATGGGCTCGAGTCCGTTGGCCGATTAAATTGCCATCCATGTATTGCCATCTTGCTCGGATTGCTCTCGCATAAAAACCATTCTTCGCCATTTTACAATTCAACCGATCGAGATATCGAATAAAAGTATGTTTAGTCGCCAAAGACGTGGAGTCGATAATGACAACGCATGGCTCGGGCATTCGGGAGGGATTTTCCACGGGTATTGGCAGCTCGCGTATGCCTTATGTAGCTCTCGATCATTTAGCGGTATTTGCCGAAGGACATGGGAGGAGAGATGATGCTGCCGGAAACGGCGGTGGAACGAACCGTAGTGAGGGGACTACGAAGAATGGAAAAATTTTACAACCTCGTAAAAGGAAACCCGGACGACGCCCTCGTAACTCAGGAGTGTCCACCGCTCTTATATACATATGTATCTGTCCGTTTCGCTCTTTCTTTGCTCCATCTCTATTTCTCGTACGTCGTCGACCCCTTTTCCATGCCGTCGCATATTTCTCATTGTTTCCTCCGTTGCTTCGCTCGCACCATCATTTCCATTATCCGCTTCGTCACACTGCCACGTACCCGCGGTCATACTCCGTCTCTTTTGGGTTAGTCTTTTTCTTCCCTCGCTCGGCCATCTTATTCCACCGAGAAACCAGTCACTGATGACGTATCCCATTGTACGAATAATACTGATACGGGTTTCTCGACATGGGTACAAGCTGTGAAAAAAGGAAGCGCGGGAGCGAGAGGGAGTGGACGATGAGGGGTTGGAAGAGCGGAAACTATTCGCATCTAGAAATTACCATTTTTATTCGTCCTCGGGAAAGTACTGAAAGACCGGGGTCAACCATCCGTCCGTTCGCTGGGCATTGCTGGATCCCGTACGTTTCTGTACAATTTACAATGCTGCGTGCTCTCCGAGACAGAAAATCGGAGTACGGTACACCGCCTCCGGGAACATTCCACGTCAACTCGGTCGCCGGTAATTTCACAAGAATTTCGAGCATCTGCGAAGAAATAAAATGAAATGGTGGAGGTAAAATTTGATGGTGCTAAACGTATTTTTTTCGCCAGAATCGTATAAATTCGTTACTTTGAAATTTAATCTGTTTGGAGCATTTTGCTAATGAACGGTGTGATTACCAAAGGTTTGTTGCCTTCCACTTTCGGATAATTATTATCATTATAATTCGTAATAATATTTTTAGCAAAATTCATCGGTAACGGCTTTGCTGGAAAAGAATTTTTCAATTACGTAAAAATGAAAATCTACAAGATGCGAGAGCTTTAAATTTTTTACGGCAAAATATTTTCCGGATCGTCGGCATACTTTCTCAAAAAACCATTAGTATATTTTTTATCATGGACATTCCAAGTACCCACGATAAATATATTATTCGAGCTTTTAGTTCCATCCAACAAACTCATATGTTTCTTGTACTTGCTGATCTGCCGAAGGTAAAATATAAAAATTCTCATATCAATTCGCAGAGCATACACAGTTCATAAAGCGAATGATCTTTGATTAATTCCATGTCGTACACTCGGTGAAGCTTTGGACACTTTACGTACCAAAAAGTTTCGTTCTCCAGACAACTTTTTCACGTTCATTAACGAACGCAACGTTAAACCAAAAACCTACCATCGATTATAAATCATATGACAGAGAAGAAGAATAATTTTTACAAAATCATGAATATGAATTGTGCGAAGAATTTTCAAAGTGCTAAAAAGCGTCCAATAGTTCAGAGGAAAATGGAATTTCCGGTATAAATTGTCAGCCCTTACCGAATCGACGATGAAAGGCCCATGTGCAATGTACACCGATGTGTAAGGGGTGAAGTTGGGTGAAGCCCGCGAAGGGTGAAAAGCGACTTCATCCCCCTGCCACTTCGCTCTTCTTCGCTCTTCGCTGTTCCATCGTAGGTCACAATGTACGCCTCCTTTTCGCCTCGACGCGCCCCGGTTATTTATTTTTACTCTCAACTTAACTTACCCCTTCTCTCTAGACCGTTGCCCCGAGGCTCTGACTTGCCATCTCGAGCTCCGTACACTGTACGTTACATGTACACATCCATATACATCTCCGCTCTCTCACGTTCCTCCCTTTCATTCCTTCTCGCATCGCTGCTATGCTTCCTTACGAAGCACCAGGTGATGTGCGACGAACGATACATACACGTCCAGTCTCGTTGTACCTCGAGTCCCTTAAATCCGTAGCGCTACGTGTAATCGACCCTCACCGCTTTCCCGCGATCTATCAGACCTCCCTTGTATTGCGAACGCCATTCTTGCGTTTTACATCTTAGTAGGTACGAGCTCTTTATTTTGTAAATCTTCGTCCCTATACTTTTCAACTTCGTGGACTACATGCACCTTTGGTGAATTGGGAAGAATCAATTTGAGAGTTCCCGCGAAGAAATTGCCATAGAGATCCAATGGAATAACCGTCAATGGAAAAACTTGACCCTACTTCCTCATCTGATTGGATTGCCGTACTTTTTCCTACTTCCTGATAGGAATCCATTTGAAAATCCATTGGATCCCTATCAGGACGTTTGGGTTTTAGTATAGAGATCCACTGGATAATCGCATTGGATCCATGTACTAAAACGTCACACTCGTACATTGGATCCTCATCGGGATTCCCCAATGGAATCCAATGTACGAATTCAATTGGAATCCTAAAGGATTCCCCATTGGAATCCAATGTACGAATCCAATTGGAATCCTAAAGGATTCCCCATTGGAATCCAATGTACGAATCCAATTTTAATCCTGAAGGATTCTCGCGTTATCAGACAGAATCCGATACGATTATTAATGGATCAGATCGCATTCTGGACATTGAGTTTTGGAAACAAAATATTAGGTGAAGGCAAAAGTTTGTGGCGTTTTTCCCAATAGATGTATCGGGAGAAACGCCATGGACTTTTTCTTTCACCTAATATATAGATATACAAAATAAGCGGAGATTAAAAAGAATAAATCTTAATCCTACGTTGACACACTGGGTTGATGTGACCTGGACGAATTTGCAACGAAATGCTCACTGCCCCGAAATTGAAAGTTTTGAATAATTTTTTGCAACGATTCAATTGTATACTTTCTGAATTTCAATTATGCAAACATATTGAGTAATGTTTCAAGTATGTCCCTGATTTTTTAAAATAAAAACCCAACGGACCGTTGTTAATGGCAGATGGATGAAGTTCTATCCGGGTCAAATTGAGCCGGTGTGCCAAAATGTCAAAGAAGGGTTAAACAAAAGTATAAATAGCTTAAAAAGTATATTTTAATAACCGATTTAGATCACGTCACTGGAGATCGCCGGTAATTAGAGTTTGTTGATAGTTTTACTGCATTTTGACATAATATAACCACACACAAGTTCGTGCACAGGATGAAGAAAAGTTCTTTTTTGGGAGATCCAGCAAATTTCGGTTGAAAATTTCAAATAAGAAATTCTCTCACGACGTCAATCGGAAAATAGTGCAGAATTCTTGGATTCCAATGCGGATTTCCTACATGCAGGTATCAAATCCCTATAGGGATGTGGTGTAATCTGAGGACTCGCGTCAACAAATTTCTGTACGGGTTAAGGTCACCGGGAATTCTTTCTCTCGTGTGGATATATATGAATTCTTTTCATTCGACATATTAGGCGTAGAAATTGAATTTCGATAAACCGCAGGCTGGTTATTGGATTTTTATTTATTTGTCTTTCTCCTATTAGGAATGCTCTGCAAAAACCATTCACCTTCTATGATCAGGTTGATGGAACTTCTTAATTTTTTCCAATCGTCTATATCATCGTTTCTATTATTCTCAACGCCTTGCCAACGACCAACGCAATAAGTATCCGAAAAACAAAATTGACTCGACACTGTAATGACCAGTGTATTAAGGGAGAACACCACTGTGAAATTTGCTAAAAAACGTTTTTTTGGAATCACTTAAAAAATGCTTTGAATCTTCAAAAATATTATGCAATTTCGTTTATAACTGAAAAAAAAACAGTTTTAAAGTGGCTTTCGAGCTATTTTTGAGGGGAATCTCCGGGCGCTGAAAAGCGCCTTCGGCGATGCCACGCCAGTAGACGCAGTTCTCGACTCTTGTAAGCCCATTATCTTTGGGGAAAAAGTTGTCGACTAAAAATAATTTTATTTTCTACCAATAGGTGGCAGTAGATTACGGAAAAAAAACATCAACTGTAGCGTCTATAAAATCGTTGACTTCAAACACGTTTTTCTCAAAACCATGTTTTTGACAGCGGCACGCAGCAGAACTCGAACAATTTTCGTCCAATCGACTTGAAATTATAACTACAGCTTCTTAGCTTGCTTTCACAGTCAAGTACGAGCTCTTTTTTTGATTAATTGAAAACCATTAAAAATACCAATCACTTTTTATGTGAAAATTATGGTCGAGAAATCGAACTCTTTTTCCAACTCGTCTTCATTTTTTTTTTCATCAATTTTTAATTTCCCCGCGTACTTGACTGCTGACACTAATATAATTAACGAAAATATTTCACTCTTAGTTCCAGAATTAAAATTACGACAGTACTACTGCGTGGCGCGGAGTGGGTTGGCTGAACACCAGTAGTGTCATAGCGACTCGTGCGCCGCCATTTTGTATTCTTTTGACAAATAATTTTTTTACATACTTCAATATATACCTAATAAAGCCTAAAAATTCTTCTAACCATATATTTTATGACTTTTTTTTTTTTTAATCGAGAGAACACGGTCGAAAATGGGTCCTCCCTTAATATGCGCTGATTTCGAAAGAAAATTAAAAGTAAGCTTCCATCGTAAGGCGAAAAAGTACGACCATAAAATTTGGCCTTTTTTCGATGTTGTAATAAGACGTTGGTGATAAAAAGAAGAAAATGAACGTATTCGTTGGAAACCGTATCGAAATAATAACGATGGATATTCGATCCTTCGAGTCGCATAACTCCATGCAGACGAGAAAACGTTCGCAAACTCTCGTCGCTATCGGCTCGATAAATTTCTTCTGTCCTGGATTTATTCGCGACGAGAGACGACTTACCGGCAACTCGCTCCCGCGTGATTTCGTTTTCAATGGTCCGTTAAGGATCGAATATATACTGCTCGGTTGAACTCGTGAGACTTTTCTGCAGTATACAGCTATAGCTGGTGCATGAAACGTCCATAAGTGAGAAATGAGCATGTTTCTTCAAGATATGCCACAGACATATTATATATATATATATATATATATATATATATATATATATATATATACACCGACATCAGTGTCGTTTTACGGGAAAGCAGTTTTATGTGTCGCACTTTCGTGTCTATTGGACTCTGAAGTCTCGACTCGGTCATCAACAGAGCCAGTGAAATATGCAATTCCATGAAATCAAAAAAAAGTGAAAGAATAATTCAACTTGGATTGGATCTTCGAGTAGCTCCTGCATACACTTCGAATGCACTTAAACTTTCGAGCAAGTAACGCAATTCTCATAGTTACTGAAAAGTTTCGAACTTTCTTTCTCATTTTGAACTAACTAAAATGGTGCTACTGTCGTTGCGTGCGGGTGAACATCGTCTCTATGATTTCTGCCCAGAATTCATAGCTCATCAACGCTCCAATTGTCCAATTTTTTCTCCGAATAATACATCGGGCTTATCGCGATTTTGTGGGAACGTTAGAGTTTATGCCATTTCATCGAAAAAAGTTTGAAATCCGCCGGCTTTTTGCGTCCTGGTGGTCCTTCCAATTGCTCGCTCATCGCTAGCCCGGCAGTTGCTTTCGCGAAAAATTCCGAAGTACCCGTCAATGGCGAATCATCCGGGAAAAGATGTTCGGGTCGCTTTGGCTGCTGAGAGGTGGAAAGGAAGCGCAACGGCAGTGAGAAGAAAAAAGCTGAAAACTCGATTTGGAAAGTTGTCGCCTCGGAGAAGTGCGCGAGTCGAGTAACTATATCGTTGGGGGAAAACTCAGTAAATGGGTAAAGGAGCGCGAGGAAGACTACTCGAATGCCAACCAAGCGGCGGAAGAGCACAAAAAGAACGGGGCTCAAAGTGAAAAGAAGTGAAATTACAACTGTACAACTATGGCCGGTGCGATGGCAAAATGAAGATGAAACGAAGTACGAAATTTAATATTTGCCAACAAGTTGCAAAATACTAGACACTTTGTAGCAGACGGAAATTGCATGTCCAATTAGTTTTTAGCAACATTTCACGTGGGCGATTCTCATAGGGCTTGGTTTTATTCAAATCACGCGCTTACTTTTTTTCTCGTAAAAAAAGTAAGTTCATACGTACTTGTTCATACGTACAAATTATTTTATCGTGTTTCGCGATTCACTATTTATTTAATTCCTCGGAAAATATCTCGAAAAAGTATCGGTGGTCCAATTAATCTCTTTGGCAATATTCGTGCTGTTAAAAAAATATTCAGGTCAACATTTATTTAAAAACAGCTCGAAAAATCTAGGTGAGAGAATTTAGCAAAACTTACTAGCGATATACAAGCTATTAAAAAAATATTCACGTTAACATGCTGTACGCTAGTGGCATTAATTCTGGACACTTTTCAAATTGTACAAAAATTCGTATTTATTGATCATTTTTACGTTGTAATCACTTATATTTTACATTATTATTAAAGCAGGCTCATTAAGGCAAATATTAAGTAGAAACATCATAGATTAAACAGAAAAAATAGAGTTTTATTTCGGCGTAGCAGAAGATACATTTTCTGCACGAATATCGAAAAAGTTGGTTTCTCCTTAAAGTGTCTAGAATTACTTCCACTAGTGTACACCTACCTTTTTCCTGAGTATTCACAATTTAAATATTTACTTCCTCATAAATATCTGTACATAAGGCGGTGTACATATTAAGTGAAACTCACTGACGATTTACGTGCTTCTTGTTAAATATCCACGTTAACAGGTTGTTCGCGTTAACCTTTATTCAACTCCTTATAAATATCTCCAAAAATCTCGGCATTCAAATTCCGCAAAATTCAAATGCAGGAACTATCAAATAAATCTTATAGATCAATTTTTTTTATACACTCTGAATCGTGTATTAACGGAACGCCGTACAAAACGATGGAACATTTTTTAACGAAATAGTACGTCTCGAGCTGTCATTGAAGAAAGTTGTCTGTATATTCAGGACGGAAATTACTAGTCAACCACAGCACCGCCCGAGTCCCCAATAATCTTGTTAAAAATCACCATCGGTCGATTTCTCGGTCTGTGATCGAGTTATATAGAACTCACCACCGTAGCATAAAACTCGAGAAGCGAATAAAAAATTAAATTTAAAAAATCAAGTAGTGGTAAACAATTTGTAGATTTAAAAGAAGGCTGAAGAAGACTCGATTTGCGCTACTGCCGATCGCGAGTTAATCTCACTACGTTTCCCCTATTGGGGAATGGCTACTCTTGGTGCCATTGCGCCGGTTTTATCCGATAATTTTTCCAAGATCGATTTATATCTATACGTATGATATATTTTGCGATGCTCGTCATATTCGCAGAGAGGAGAAAGAAAAAATGATGAAGTATCCGAGTGACGACGCTAGTGTCAGCATATATATGTGTGTGTGTGTGTGCGTGCGTGCGTGCGTGCGTGCGTGCGTGTGTGCGTGTGTGTGCGTGCGTGCGTGCGTGCGTGTGTGTGTGTGTGTGTGTGTGTGTGTGTGTGTGTGTGTGTGTGTGTGTGTGTGTGTGTGTGTGTGTGTGTGTGTGTGTGTGTGTGTGTGTGTGTGTGTGTGTGTGTGTGTGTGTGTGTGTGTGTGTGTGTGTGTGTGTGTGTGTGTGTGTGTGTGTGTGTGTGTGTGTGTGTGTGTGTGTGTGTGTGTGTGTGTGTGTGTGTGTGTGTGTGTGTGTGTGTGTGTGTGTGTGTGTGTGTGTGTGTGTGTGTGTGTGTGTGTGTGTGTGTGTGTGTGTGTGTGTGTGTGTGTGTGTGTGTGTGTGTGTGTGTGTGTGTGTGTGTGTGTGTGTGTGTGTGTGTGTGTGTGTGTGTGTGTGTGTGTGTGTGTGTGTGTGTGTGTGTGTGTGTGTGTGTGTGTGTGTGTGTGTGTGTGTGTGTGTGTGTGTGTGTGTGTGTGTGTGTGTTGGTGGCGGGTGTGTGAGTGTTCGTACAAAATTCCCAATATCTTTCGGAGCTCAACCGAGAACGATAAAATACTGTCTCTATTTTATTCCGTCTCGCGGATATAAAGGCAACCTCTTATCCTTATCATTCATTGTTACACCCTTGCTTGATACGTTTTCTCGCTCTATCACATCGGACGAGCTTTCAGCGCCTCCGCTTCGATCCATATTTCACAATACTTATCGGTTTCAGAACTCACTCTTGCGAATCGATTTGATTTACGATATTCGAGTAGCAGACTCGAACCCCGACATATCAAGAAAGAAACTTTATACTCGCAACGCGGAACTACCGTTGTCAAACGAAGTTTTTATTTTCCCGTGTGTAAAAGCGAGAATTCGTCGGGAGGAAGAGTCGCAAAGTATGAGAAAGAGCGTTGTGAGGGCGCCGCGGATCGGCCGACAATGAGACGAGGGTTTTGTCTGGAAGAGGCGATATAAATCTGGGAACATTTTGTCCTCCAGTCGTACGTCGGGAATTTAACAATACGCGATACACACCTCCCCCACGAGCCGTATAGAACGTGTCGTGCATTCTAATAATGCGTTTTCATATTAAGGCGAAATGACACACGACTCTGCCAGTCGAGAAATTCATGAGAAAATTTCGTAACCTTTCTCAAAAGCACCTGGATCGAATGGCAAAGGGAGGAGACACCACTGTAGCGGTCCATTTTCGATGGTTTTCTTTGGAATCTGTTCTCAAGAAAAGAATAAAATGCATGGTCAACATAATTTTTAGGCTTTATTAGGTTTATATTGAAGTATGTAAAAAAAATTATCTGTCAAATGAATACAAAAACGTGTTTGAAGTCAACGGTTTTACAAACGCTACAGCTGATAAATTTTTTCCGTAATCTAATGCCACCTATCGGTAGAAAGTAAAACCATTTTTCGTCGGTAACTTTTTCCCTAAAGATAATAGGTTTTAAAGAGTCGAGAACTGCATCTACCGAGAACTGCGTCCGGTTGGCATCACCGACGGCGCTTTTCAACGCTCGGAGACTTACCTCAAAAATAGTGCGGAAACCACTTTGAAACTGTTTTCTCAGCTATAAACGAAGATGCATCATATTTTTGAAGGTTCGAAGGATTTTTTAAAAGTATTTCCAAAAGAAGGATTTTTCGCCGATGTTACGGTCGTATCGTCCCTTAAGGTGTTCCTTTTGCAGAGGGCTCTTCTGAATCATTGGTACATTACGGTGGTAGTTAATAAAAACAAGTCACAATCAATTATAAATTTCGTCCAAATTTAGTAGGTGTAGACATTTCTACATTTTCTCTGAAAATTCGTGGCTACGAAAATTCTTCTGTTGGCCACATTTTTCTAAGTTTTATCATCATTATTGTCTTTAAAATTCGGCAAATTTCTTAACGTTCGGTGACCCCCTGTTTTTATTGTCATTACGGAATCTTTAGAATTCTTCACACCCGTATACCAGTTTACATCAGGTATCTAGAGTCATTTGGTGTACAAATTATCAGATAGAAATGTGACCAGCGTGTTATCTCCACAAAGTGCCGTATGAATGAGACGATTTGCAGAGTCGTAATTTTGCGTTAAAAGTTCGGCAACTTGGCTTGAAATTTTACCACTATAGTGGAATGTATCTCTCCTTGATTATAGGCAAAAAAATCAGTTCATTGTCAAATATTCGGATTCGTGAGAGGAGTATCTAAAATGTGTACGCTCTGCGTCTAATTATTAGAGGAAGAGGCTACAGCCGCTCGACATTCGTGATTTCAAAAGAAAAATAACGCTGTTACTCTTTTTTCACGTTTTGACACCAACGCATTCTGTGATCGTCGTCAGCTTTCCCAAACGTATTCTTCAGTTGAAAAAAAAGGAGTTCAGATTCGAAGATGTACCAGGGACTAGTAAAAGACTGTCGCATTTCCCTTGAGGAAATGAGGGTAGGTTTTATCGTAGTATTTCGTTCCGGAAAGAAACTATGAAGAAACAATGCTTCGAGTATGAGAGACATTGTCTTGTTCTTCCTTTCCCTCGGGAGTAAACGTGACGTTCCTTTCCAAATGTATTATCCATTAACTATTCGCCACCCTCGGATCTCAGGATGCTCCATCCTCGTTCTCTTGCTCACCAGGCGGAAGTCCCAATTCTCTCGTCTCGCAGCGTGTCCGACCGCACGAGTCGAGATCCGCGCGAGCTTGTCAGAGCGGATCCAGGTATGTAACATTGGATAGCAGTGACTTTAACGGAATAAGGAAAGCGCAAACCTGTTTTGAACCAGCCGGCCATTTTCGCCGTGCACGATCGCTTCCAGACGATGGGCCTTTACCATTCGAGGAAGATCATTCTTGTGGAAGATCGGATGACAAATGGTTCGGCGTTGGCCTCGCACTATCTTTCAGCACCAAAGAGGCAGCATCCCTCGTTCCACCCTCTCTCTCTCTCTCTCTCTCTCTCTCTCTCTCTCTCTCTCTCTCTCTTTCTTTCTCTCTCTCTCTGTCTTTCTGTATCCGAAGATTATATCCGCAGTCTCTCACCATCTCCATTTTCCTGTCATATTCTCGATATATCTATAAGAGCTTTCACATCGTCTCATCCTTCTCTGCGTTCGTTCCAGCATCCAACAAACCTACGAATATTCCATTCCAAGCATGCAACCCTCGCGCGCGCACACACCCCCACGTACATCGCCTTCGTGCTCCCGATCTCAATACTTTAATCATGATCAATGCATCCAGAATCTCTCATCCGTGCAGTACGTCCCTACCAATTTGGAAAAGACAATTACTCGCTTCGTGAACGTTGCCCCATCAGGAATCCCGAATTAATGAGTTATTTTACGATAGCTCGGCCATGACTCGACGGAAATTTATCGCTACGTATAAAATAAATTGCTTGCTATCATTACAAATATATGAATGGGACATCCCATGTCGCCTCTGCATTTTTCGATACACCTCTGTGTTTTTTTTCGAGACGCACTGGAGAGAAATCAAATTGCGTGGCGAGAATAGAACGGTTCTCCACCTTCTCTCTGTTTCTGATACCACGTCCGGCTTTTTCACATCCCGCGCGGCAAAGGTCCCGTCATCTTCGAACGTATAAGGTCGAGGGAGGAAGAACGCATCCTGTTTGCTTCTTTCGTATCCATCCTTCAGCTTGCTCGGGGAGGTTGGAGCGTCAGCCACAGTCCAAGATTGCATTTCTATCCGGACTAGACTGAGTCTTTACGAATTTTTGGAATTTTTTTCATTGCCAAACGCGAGAGGTAAAAAATAGTATGATGTACGTAATCGAACGCTAAGAGTGAAGTAATTTTTTGACCATTTAGCACCAGGATAAACCACTTGGAATAACGGGTTAACGCAAACTAAACCTTTGTGAACATTTAGAAAAATAAAACCCATCTTGCCCATCGTAAACCATGTATATTCAATATCGAACCATCAAGGTTTGATAAAAGATTACGAGTATTGGCTGGCGAATGAAAAGTATTGCTGCTAGCCTCAATGTACGCGAAGTTGCCGTATCTCGGCAACACTCAATATAAATTAAGGCCTTAGGCCACAGTAACGGGTATAAAATCGTGTGCGAATTTAACCATTTTTTTCGTATGAAAAAGTGATTCACTCATAAAATTAATTACACATCTATTTAGTATTGATATCAAGCTGTTAGAAAATATATATTTTTTTTTTCGTTGTACAAAATGGCCGACTACTCGAAACTTCGCGGAACAGCTTTTTTTCAATTGGCGTGACAAATAACTTCAACAATTTTCACTCAATTCACTTCAAATTTAAAAATCATGATCCTAATTGCATTTCGCAGAGAAGTACGTACGGAATTTCTAATTAATCGAAAACTTTTCATTTTATGAGCAGTTTATGAGGAGTTATAACGAAATTTTTCACTGAAAGTTCATTTCTTAAGTTCAAATACCTACAACATTTGAATGAAACAATATTTTTCGAATTCCGTACGTGCTTCTCTAGGTATTCTAATGAAGATTGACGAGATTTTTTGTTTTTTGTTCTAGGTAAAAAATTGTGGATGCTAAATGTCACGCCGCGGAGAGCGTAAAAAAAGATAACAAAATAAAATATTAGTAAGTGGCCATTTTGTACATAAAAAAAAAAAACTTGTAACAGCTTGATATTCAAAAAAATTGTTAAATTCGCACATGATTTTATACCCGATACTGTGGCTTATACTACATATAAACAGGCATAATTATAAGTGACTCGAGATTTCATTCCGTGGCTTTATGTCCTTTCTCTATTTTCTCTATTTTCATTCTGTGGCCTATGGTACATATAAATAGGCATAATTATAAGTGACTCGAGATTTCATTCCAAGTGGTATGAAACATTCGTTGACATATTTTTATCATAATAATCATCGATAATGATAATTTTTTCAAGTTGGTAGTAACACAAAAGTTTTCCTTATTTACGCAATAAAAATATAAAAATTCATAATTATGCCCTTCGATTAGACATTTTATTAAAAATTAGTATCTACAGCATAAATCTATACCTCGTGTGCAGTTTTTTGAGGTTCGTTGAAAAAAAATGCACAAACCACCATTTGACTCAAATGGACGGCTTCAACCTCCTGAAGGTAGTACCAGCGCGTACTTGATTATAAGATTATAAGATACACAAGTATGTTTAAAAACTCAAGTAGAACTACCGGCTATTTAGGCCAATTAATCCAAAGTCAGCAGATTCACGCTTTTTTGGAAAAGGTGCCATCACTGTTTCGTTTTTCAGTTTCATTCGTATTTCACAATTTGATGAATATTGGAAGAAGAAGCGTAGGGTATTCCGGAGATTTCAAGGATTGAAACGCCATCGGAATAAAATTATCAAATGTTTCAATGGGAATTCGGTAGTTAACGGCAGCCATCAGTCTGCGAGCAGAGAACTCGCTCCGAATCGCGATAGCGACGCTATGAATTAGATTATACATGCTAAGTCGTTATATGCGAACGATGGGGGAACGCGGTGAATCGCGGGAAATTTATGCGAAAATAAATCATCCGCAAATTTAAAGTCTGTCGTGAAATTGTAGTGATTTGATGTGAGTTGGCGTGAAAGATGAGAGTAAAAACTGTACCTTTCTCAATATTTTAAACATTGCGAAGCATAGAAGCAGATGATTATAAGCCAGAGTGAAATCGTACTTTATCCTACAGCGTTTATTTTTTCGATATTGAAATCGGGCTAATTGAACATGTACGTAGTGATACTTTTTTTTCAAGCACCTGCTGCACGTATACGAGTGGCCTTAGGCTACTCTAGGATTGTCCAAAAATCGATCTTTTCCGTCAAAAAGGTACCTTAATACCTATATAAAATTATATTCCAAAAGAATATGGGTGTAAAGAATCTCCAAGTACTCGATTTTTGAACGTTGTTGAAGATTAAAGGTATTAAAACATATTATTCATGTCGTAACTTTCTACAAACTTTAAACGCGATTATCTCAAAATGACATTTTTCAAGTCGGCCGGACTCATAACCACATTTCAACCGAATCACCAAAAGTTTTAACTATATATTTAGAATAATGTTTTTGAGGCGCTACGTAGGATTTTTAAAAATGACATTGCTTAGTTCCTTTTTTATAAACAATTTTCTGACGATTTTCTCATGGCATTTCATACTTTTTTGTTTTAGAAATGTGCCATTCTGACAAAAAACAATATATCAAAAAAAATCCTATAGCCATCTATAGCTATTTTTATATATAATCGAAAAAACTTTAGTGTCTCATTGTAACTGAAAAATTATAGGAGCCGTTGGTCCTGCCGTTGACCTGTCAGAAATAAAAGCATCATCGAAAAAATCCTGCACAGTCGCCATTTTGGCATGTGTCGCTGCGAAAAAATAATTTTGTATAGTCAATTACGTGTACAATAAAACCCCGATTTTGTAATTTCGATTTACTTTATAGTTTCCCTGAAAAATAAATCACAAAATATGCCCTTTTTCGTCTCTGGAGTGGCCTTAACATTTTTCTCAGTGTATTTGTTCATAAAATGAACAACACTAAACGAGAGAGATGGTGAATACGTGGAGTAAAAATGCTATGAAGAGCTTCATAAGCATGTGGCTGATGTATTGCGGCCCACATTCCATTATCGATACACAGTATGCATATATATATAATTCATGTTTATAGACACTTGAAACTTCAGGAGCTATCGAGGTTTCCTTTCAAGCTTTCGTACTGCATCTTCCGCGGCTTCTTCACTTCTTTCATCTGCCTTTTGTTGCGCCTCCTTCTGCTCCTCTTATCTCTCGGGACAATATATTATTGCTTCCAGCTCAGGCATACCGGAGCTGTTCCCGGTATGCTTCTTTTCAATTCACGAATTTGCATAATCCTCAAAGTTCCGGTTATCGAAATCTCGCACGAGACACGAGGGGAGCGAAAAATGAATAAATCAAGATAGAAATCAGACAGGCACGCGTGTACCTAACCCATATTATTTCGTTTCAAGTTGTCTTCACGATATTTTTTACATGGATTATCACTGACCTATCGGTTTAACGCATTTATTTGAGGACTCGTCAGCGTTTCATCAAAGGACCGGGCAAAAAGTGAATATTTCGCGAACGCGGAGTGGAAGCTGTGCCAATTCAAAGCAATTTAGATATATTCGAAATTGCAACCTTTGGATCGAACGTGAACATCGACTATTTCCAACGAACGTGTCATTCGATCTGGGATGCCATGTTTGGGTCAGAGCGGCTCATTTTATAAACTTATTCAAACATTTTTGGGGGTTTTGTAACATAGAAAATTGTGTTTATAAATTTCCACAAAAATCAGGTATTTAAAAAAGTGTCATCTGAAGAGCACTTTTTTGTGTAAAGTAATTAAAGAAAAGTAATTAAAGTGAAGTAATTAAATTAAATTTTGTGTTAAGTAATTAAAGAAAATAATTAAAGTATTAAAAAGGTAATTTTCTCGAAAACGTCTTTTGCAGTGAGCAGTGAGGAAGTAATTATCGTTATTCAAACTACGATATATAATATTTAAACATAATATTTAAAAATTTGGTGGCATCTGTGATCGCGTCCTCGTCTTCAATGCCACGTATATCGCGAGGTGCTACAGATGCTATGCGTCCCAAATGGTACTCGTACAGTAGATAATGTCGGACGTGTACTCTTGTCGCCTCCACTTTTAACGAAGAAATTAGAAAAAGAACTATGAGTAACGCGTATATATACATTTCATCCCATTCTAGACCTGTGACGACGCTTCTGGAATATTCTGGTATCAAATTTTAAAAAAATGCTCATTATTTTCCTACCAACCCAATAATATAAAAAAATCAAGCAGATTTCGTTAGTATATTAGTTTCTCCTATAATTAATCGAAGGAATTTCCGAAAGATCGAAATTAACAAAAATGGCGAGTGTTCGGAGTCTTGATTATTGCAGAAAAAATGGACATTTTTTCGATCAAATGATATATTTTTGCACTTGGAAAAAGCCCTAACAAATTCGAAAATATTAATGCAATAATTTTTTAGGTATTTTGCTCACCGACTTTGAAAACGTACTTTCGAGAAAAAATCGTTTAAAATTCTTTCTGACAGGGGTCAACATAGACCATAAATCTGTCAATTTTGATCCCATCACCTTGAAATCTTCAGGGAACATTTATAATCTGTCATCATAAACTGTCGAGAAATAGTTTTTGAAAAAAGCAATTTTTCGACTTTTACAACTATGCATAACCCCTTAATTTCCATTCATCTTATGTGTAAATATGTCCCTCAGAGTAATTGTCTACTTCTAAATAGTTCGTTCCATTACGACGTATATGGGGCCTTCACTACAAATATATCAGAAGATCGACTTACCCTCAATACTAACAAGAAAAAATATAGCTCCCTTCGTAATCGTAAGTTCGTTTTTGAAAAGTTAATCATCGTCTATCCTCAAGGAGAAGGGCTAAAAGTGCCTCGATGTAACGAGCATGAAGATTTTCCGAAAAAAAAGCTCGCTTTTTTGGCCGCCATTGTCGCTACACGCTGTAGTTGTTGGCAGTGTAGGTAGGCTGTAGGTTGCTCTTCTCAGCGACGAGAGGGGGTAAAAACGACGAAGGTCGACCAGGGACCTTAGGAACGTGACTTGACTTAGTTCCTAGCCATTCTCAGAGAATGGTGAGTGGACTCCCCCTACCCACATATACACAATCACACACTTTGGTACGTCGTCGTAGCTTTTGGTAGTTAAGATGCCGACGCCACAATAGTACAATCGTTGATCCACGTACCACGACCCCTCTTGTAATTCTCATCGACTTGTAGACTCGTTTCTTTCCAAAGCTCTCGTTCGTCTTATTGTCCTTAAGCACTTTTCTACCTCTAAGCAACACTCGCATTCACGTCACTCGCCATTTACAGCTCGGAATCACATGAGTTAAAACACAATTAACGTCTTCCCAAAAAAAATACTCCTGCTGGCAATGCCTTTGCTTGTATCATCAGTTTCAATCTTGAAAATCATTTTTTACACTTTCTATTCCCTACTGAGATCATTCGGGCTATGTCCTGTATCAACAACGTGACCCCAAAAGCCATCAGATTAGGGGTACCCTATTTATTCAAGTGTGTACACTTTTCTTCCGCTTCCCATATGAAATTTCATTCAACGAATCGTTGTTGCTGCACCTACCAAATCCGCTTTTACAAAACATTAAACCGATCTGAAACATCCGAGTTTGGAGTTTCGCAACGCAGGCTGTACGTAGCATACAAAGTTGCGAATCAACATGCACACAATCCCGACCCAAATTAATCGAACAAGAGTACGTAAGCTGCAAATAACTCTAGCCAGTACCTGCAACTTAATAATCTACCGAAATGCTCGAAATTTATTACGGATTGAGTTACCAGCTTACATCAGGCAGACAATCAGAAAGTGGAGGTTAACGAGATTACAATGTCCTGTTGATTCAAAAATCACCTTATCACCTGCAGAGGATCAAATCAGTAACTGTTCGATCCCTCGTGAATAGCCCCTGCCGGCTTTCACCAGCAGGCCATTCGTTTGATTGCAGCATTGATTAGATGTCATGTGGAATGGCCGGCCCTCCTCAGGGAGGAGCGAGCAATCGTTCATATCGCCGTATCAAGCTGCAACGCCTCTTCAAACGCTTACTACTAAATATATTTCAGCCCTCCACCACAAGACCTTTTTGCTGTAATGGAGGCAAGACGAGCACTAGCCAACTTGATATTTTCGAATCGGCGATCAAAGATGATTTATTTGTACAGCAGCTGCTGTCGAATCGATCCATCAATGCTTGCAACATCGATGCTTTGTCTATTGAGTTTTGCATTGTAAAATTGATGACGAAAACCGCTCTCGTCGTCGGGAAAGCTTCGATGAAAGCAAAATCAATTAATCTCTTACGACGATATGTGCGTTGTAGTCGTGGAAGACTAGGGTACAGATGGGAGTCGATAGGCAACAGCGATCAACATCGAGTTAGATTACGATTCAGCTATCACCTAGGCAGAAGAAAAGGCGTGAGAGAGAATGAGATTTAGAGGGAGAGAGGAAGAGAGAGAGAGAGAGAGAGAGAGAGAGAGAGAGAGAGAGAGAGAGAGAGAGAGAGAGAGAGAGAGAGAGAGAGAGAGAGAGAGAGAGAGAGAGAGAGAGAGAGAGAGAGAGAGAGAGAGAGAGAGAGAGAGAGAGAGAGAGAGAGAGAGAGAGAGAGAGAGATTCAGAATATGTGGTGGGGGCTCTATTCGTTAAGCTGGTTTAACGTGTGTGCCGATGTGGTAAGGCATTACTCTCGGCTAACGGGGCGTGTTGCAACCCTATTAGCAATATATTTTCCTCGGTCCAGCAAACCTTATACTGGTTGTGGTGCTGGCAAACTGCGGTATCCGCAGAGAGCTTCTCCGTTCATTCTCGCTCGATCGGTTTACACGTTGTCACTTAGAGCCACCCGGTCTCGTTAAACTTCACGGTTACTCTCTTTCCCGAACTAGGCTTGTAGCTGTATACAGCTGAACTGCATCTAGGACTTTCCCTCTCTCTTTCGCTTTCTCCTCCCACTTCACATACATCGTTCACCTATCATCCCATTACCTTTTAATGTTCATTAGCTCACGCGTGTCTACCCTCTTCTAGCCCGGAACTTACTCTCTCTTCCGCCTCAACGATTGCCGCGATGACAGTGCGAATGGTTGTGCCTAGCAATATCATCGTCATGCTGATGTCGCTCTGCGTAGTCATCACCATTGATTACTGAGGCATCTTAATATCGACCTGAACGGATACTGATGCTTGAAGTCTTCACACTCATTTCTTAAGGCTTTAGGCCACAATAACGGTTATAAAATCATGTGCGAATTCAACTTTTTTTTTTCGTATGAACAAGTGATTCACTCATAAAATTAATTACATATCTATTTAGTATGAATATCAAGCTGATGGAAAATATATTTTTTTTTCGATGTACATAATGGCCGACTACTCGAAACTTCTCGAAACAGCTTTTTTCCAATTGGTGTGACAAATAACTTCAATCATTTTTTCTCGATTTACTTCAAATTTAAAAGTTATGTTCCTACTTACATTTCGTAGAGAACATAACGAAATTTTTCACTGAAAATTCATTTCTTAAGTTCAAATACCTACAACTTTTGAATTAAACAATATTTTTTAAATTCCGTACGTACTATTCGTAGTAAATCGTACGTAAATCCGTAGGTATTCTAACGTAGATTGACGAGAATTTCTGTTTTTTGTTTTAGGTAAAAAATTGTGGATGCTAAATGTCACACCGCGGAGCGCCTAAAAAAAAGATAACAAAAGAAAATATTAGTAGATGGCCATTTTATACATCGAAAAAAAAAATATTTTTTCTGACAGCTTGATATTCATACAAAATAGATGTGTAATTAATTTTTTGAATGAATCGGTTTTTCATCCGAAAAAAAAATTGTTAAATTCGCACATGATTTTATACCCGATACTGTGGCCTAAGGCCTTAATTCGTCAATTTAACGAAGAGTTTATAAATAAATCGTCCCGCGAATGGCAATTTTACAAACCACAGTAAACTATCCGTGAAAATTTCCGGAAGACTGATTTGAAGTTTTCACAATTGACGTCTATATGCTAAAGGAATAAGCTACGCGGACCTGGTGTACTTCATTTTGCAAAGGTTAATTTACAGATTCACTCACTAGAGAAGAATGTATTTGAGAGAGCTTAGGAAATGACGAAAAACGTTTCGAAGAATATCGTGTAGATAATTGCTGATAATTGCGACAAATTGCGTCTACGAAAGTAATGAAAATCTCTACGGGCCCTGCGACGTTATAAAAGCACAGATGACTACTTATCAAATTAGGGCGAAAGAGAGTGTTATCTGCCAAAAGAAAAATATTCGGCGTTGGACTTTTACTCGCCTCAAACTTAAATTTGTTTAAACCGTGACAAGTTAAATTTTCCGTGGTACGTAGGGGGAACAGTGTTTGTTGAAGATACTGGCGTAAAAGGTGATGCCTGTGTGGTGGTGGTAATAAATTTTCGAACGTAATCTCCTGCGATATTATAGCTGGGTACTTGCGCTATACGCAGACGGAGAGAGGATGAGAGAGAAAGAAGAGCGAAGTGTTTCGGTTCCGGGCGAGAGCTTTCACGTAAATGCCAGCATTTATAGCTTTTATCGTGTTTATCCAGGAATCACAAGACGCCCTCGGGTGCTGGCGGAGGCGCTCTGTGCTCTGCATCCACGGAGCTCAGAGAGAACGACAGAGAAAAGACATTTTTCTTTCGTATTGTTCGTTTCTATCCGTGTATGCGTGTGTACGTCTGCACACACTTAAACGATTTCTCCCGTTGCCCTCGAGCGTCGCTACCGGAGGGTCTGCGCGCGAATAAAAAAGTGAATTCAAGCGACAAATGCGCAGCCTCATACCACACACCATTGTTTCATTGCGATGAATTCAAAAGAACAATTCCACTGGCTGACTAACCAACAATCGTCAAAAAACAACTTGATTTTTTTACCACCAGCATCCTCCGCTCTATGGCACAATTATAAACCACGGGCCCACATTTCTACCTATTGTTTCATTCTCCTCGCCTATTTGGAATTCCAATCGCAGTCGTATCTCCATGACGCGATAAATTCCAGTCCACAATCCATCTGTGCACACATATCATGTGGTAATACATTCAATATTCAATAAATTTCCCGTTCCCGTGTACAAACGACTGCTCGTACCCGTAGAATAATGAATTCCATCGTCAATGGAGATTGGCTAACGGCACATAGATACGTATGCCAGAGGGAGACAAGACCGATCCTGGGGAAATACACACACACACATGACCGTTTCGAAACCCGGTTGATAATACTTTTGCCTCTTCCGCGTGTGAGTTCCATCGATACATATCTAGTACGTGGTTCCAGGCTCCATATACGCTTCCGAACTTCGTGTGTTATTCGAAACGGGAAGGAATCCTAGCTCCCTTTCTAACGGCCAGTGTGTTGCAGAAGGCGACACGTCAGAGAGGACACCCCGGCGGTAGCTCGACACCCAATACGTGGCTTCGGAATATTGAAATTTTGTAGTTTCGTGCATGGAAACGGAAAGTACGCTGCCTCACTGAGGGATACCAGTGAAGGTGAAAAGGAACAGAGAAGGAAGAGGAGAGAGAGAGAGAGAGAGAGAGAGAGAGAGAGAGAGAGAGAGAGAGAGAGAGAGAGAGAGAGAGAGAGAGAGAACAACGCGGTGAGCGAAAAGCTTCCGTGTCTCTGGCAAAGAGATTACTCAAAAATGGCACATGGCTGCCTGACTGCCATACAATATGGAGCGAGGCACGTATAGTTGCGGTAAAAGACGAGCTGGGTTTGATCCGGGACACGGACTCGAGGACGATCTCAGCACCTATGAAAACTACCCGGCGTCTCTGTGACGAAAAGAGAGAAAGAGAGAGAGAGAGAGAGAGAGAGAGAGAGAGAGAGAGAGAGAGAGAGAGACATGGTTTATTCGTTGCTGAGAGATATTGTGCACAGGTACGTTCTGCGGTGTCAATTGCATCAACATGTACACATGTAGTCTTTTGATGCGCATCAGTCATCGATATTTCAGTCAAAGCACCGTGCGAGGGACGAAACATGAATAGGCGTTAGGAAAAATATACAGGGAACCGCCGACAAGTAGAAAAAATGCGTTTAGTCGGCCGGCGGAATAAGATGAATTGGCAGAACCTTTCGATAACATCCTCTCCATGACATTCGTCTCCTTGTTGCGGGTGAACCGCCATGTGGATGGGGCGTTGGGACAGATGTTTTTTTTTATTGCCACGTTCAGTCCTTTTCATGCCCATGTACAATTCTTTTTTGTCACTCCTTTTTTGTGGATTGGAATCATTATTGACACGGAGTAATAAATGTTTACCAAAATGCTGATGACTTGCACTTATTGGAATAATGGGCCCACATATTGAGGAAGCAACTCGAGAGAACTTTTTTTTCCGTGTATTTTAAGGGGTTATGCCTAGTTTTAAAGGTCGAAAAATCACTTTTTTCGAAACCAATATATTTTGATAGTATACGATCTTATAAATGTTCCCTGTCAATTTTGAGGTGATCGGATCGAAATTGACGGGTTTATAGGATGTTAGGTTGAAGCTCGTCGAAACGCTCGGAGTGTCGTGCAAAGTTTTGAACGCTTGTTTTCTCGAATGTTTCTCGATATGTGAAGTTGTCATTTCTCGACATGGCAAGAACTACTGCATCGATGTTTCTGAAATTATCAGGGATTTTTCTAGATGTGAATATCTAGTATTTGGTCGAATGATTTCTTTTCGATGCATACTTTCGATTCGATGAATGAAAAGTGCCCATTTTTCGCAAATATCTAGACTCACTTCAAAATCGTGCAATTTTTTAACCTTGATATTACATAAATTTCTTCGATTAATCATAGGATAAACTAATATACTAACGAAATCCGTTTGATTTTTTATATCAGATAAGCTGGTGCGGAAGGCCAATGCTCACAGGAAAAGACGTTTTTGAGAGGTGCTTTGAATAAGAGAATATAATTAAATGTTTGCACACAAAAAAATTACAGTGTTCTAGAGATAATATCTTTTTAAATACTACATTTTTGTAGATATTTATCACCACGATTTTCTTTAAAAAATCTCAACAATGAGCAGTTTTCGACTGTTACAACTAAACACAATCCGTTGAGACGAAATTAAACACACGGGCTTATCGTGCTGCAATACGCCGTTTGCGTCATCAACGTACGCTGTGTAAGTGAGCAACGCACACCCACCGTGTCACAATTACGAACCTACACGTTATCTTTGGGAACTTTTCTCAGTAATTTTTCCCGGAAAATGGTCCAAGTGTCGTCGATTGGCGATTATCTGAACCGGAAAATAATTTCCCAACTCCTTGCAAATGTCAAATTTTCTCTAGCAAGTGAATCTGTAATTTGATTTCTAAATCACGAATATTTGGCGGCCGCAGCTACTTTCAGGGTCACTCACTGAACTCTCTGAACTCCATTCGCTTCAACCATTCTTCTAAAAAGTTTCAGAAACTTTTTCATTATTTGCAAAATGTACTTCCTTCAAATGGCTCATAAAAATGGATTTCCGGAGCCAATAAGGGGGCGTCCATAAATTACGTAACGCAAAATTCCCCAATGTTTGACCCCCCCCCCCCCCCCCCCCCCACGTAACAGAACCGTAACGCCTGACCTGAACCGCCCCCCTATTCCGTTACGTAACGGGTGACTGGTCGTCAATAAGTGCGTTTTTTTTCAAAGGAATAACTAGATATGAAAGGATAGGGTTTATACTCATTTTATGAAATATATATTCATCTAGTTTTATATCAATTTTTATGATTTTTAAAAAATTAACCCTGATTTGGCAACGAAAAAAAATCCTCTACATTGTCCCATCGATATCTTTATGAAAGGTTATCTGTAAATGAAAAGTCAACAATTTATCAATAGCTATACAAATGTAGCTATCGTTATGCGTAGCCGTTTTTTTATTTTAGTTTTTTTACAAAATGGCGACAGTTTGGATATTTTTTTTATGTTCAAGGCACTTTTATGTAGTCAAGCAATCTTTAAAAAAAGTAATGATGAAAATTTAAAAAAATCGGCTACGTACAACGTTAGTCACTGGATTATAAAAATGTTTTTAAAAAATTGAAAATCGGTTGATAGGTTTTTAAGCATTCACTGAGACGAGGTTGAAAAAAAGTAGTTTCGAGAAAATCGCGATCAAAGTTTTCGTTCCATTTTTCTTGATATAAAGTCATGTTTTATTCTAGAATATTGATACTTACATTAAAGTATCAAGTCGCGGGCGATATGACGGTTTTTCATCTTCATTATATTTCTCAAAATAATAAGACCTTGCACTTCATCTATTCTGAACGATGAGTTTAAAATTTCAAAACTTGAACATGCAGAAATTTTGCTATTTCTGAGAGTTCTAAAATCGTGACGTAACACAAACCTCGACCCCCCCCCCCTTCATTGCGTTACGTAATTTATGGACGCCCCCTCATCGGCTTTCAATCTTAACGTGGTTATTTATTGTCCGAGTTATAAATGCGGCCTACAGCTGTGGACTCTAACATAGCAAAACGGCAATGAGGTCCGACCGAACGAGTCTAAATTTTAGATACCTGATCGAAATCCACCCCCTATCTAAACCATCTTCAGCATTGTCCATGCAACGCATGACCCCCTGACACGAGCAGTCGGGCTCCTTTGCAAAAGTCGTTCGCGGCTCAACGTATGCGAGACTCGGTCGTAGTTCGCGTCAGCGGGAGAATCGCCCAACGAGAAAAAGACGAAAAGCTCGAGGTAGACAAGAAGGAGTCAGAGGGGGCTGGCGGGGGACGAAGTCTGGGGAAAACTTTTGCAGGAATTCCTCCGGCGTCGAAGCGGTCTCACAGGAAGTTGTTACCAAGGCAAAGGGAAAACGACCGAGAGTTAGGATCCTATATAGAGCGATCGTTGAAAAGGAGACAACAAGAAAAAAAAAGAACTGAGCAAAGGAAGGTGACTGCCGTATGCGGCAACGATTGTTGGAAGAGAAAACGAAAATAGTAAAAAGTGAGTTTGCCACAGCGGTTCCCCAAGATATAAATGGCGGATGAGATCAACCTGATTTTCGACTCTTGTCTATGTGCATCAGATAAGGATTTATACACGGCGACGATAAAATCCTCGAAAATAATTTCTCTCTGCTTTTCGATTCTCGTTATTAGGACTTTTCCTATTTACTTTCCCTCGGCATCCCTATCTGTCGTTTATCACCCAGAACAGGACGAGACAACAATGCCCGGGGACTGAACGTCTTCCTATCCTTCTCCGGCTCACCCTTCTTCGCCTTTAGGTAGACAGTGAGAAATTGGCCCTTCGTATCGAGTGCCCTCATCGACCCAAATAGGTACTATATTCAAGCCATTAATAAACGATCTTGCAAAGGCGACCGAGCGATCGTTCGAAAGGGGAGGGGGGCGACGAGACAGCGCGAGAGAGAGAGAGAGAGAGAGAGAGAGAGAGAGAGAGAGAGAAAGTCCACATGGGACAAACGAGCCAGGGGGAAGATTGAAAGAACGATGGTAAAACGGGCGATGAATTTCAAAGCATTCTTCGTGGAGAGATGCAAACATTTTTACGAAAGTACTCCGACACTTGCCCCTTTCAATGCATCGTCTTTAAAATCCCATGAAAAATGCCGAGATCCGTCTTCCATAAACGCGGGGCTTTCACTGTTTCACCTCGTTACACGGCACCTATTTGCTTCCGTGTACCAACGTCGACGAAACGCCAAGCGTAATTTGTAATAACGCCACGTGCCTTTATGTGGGATAAGCTACTGCCATAATCAAATACTATTACAATAAAAAATAAAAAATAAAAAATCTACTGCCGTAAATGCGGCAAGTACGTTCATCCCCAAAATCAATGTGGCACAGCGAATGTGAAAGGAATACTTGGACGTGTTTATCGTGAAAGAGAGTTTATGATTCATGAAATACCATGATTGTGAGAACTTCCAGCACCCCCGTGACTGGTTAAAAATGGATATTTTTTTTTGCATTTTCTCAAAATATATATGTTGAAGAATATGCGAAAAAACATTCGATTTATAATATTGAAAATTGACCGAGTTACAGACGATTCAGTGAGACGATGTAGCCCAACGTTTTCCCGACCTGCGCGGAATCATAACGCTAGCTATAGTTGTCCGAATTTCAATTTAAAAAATAAACCAAAATATCCATAAACTCAGTAGCTGTCGTTGTTCATAGCCGTTTTTTGATTAAGGATTTTTAAAGCCTCCTATTAGAAGTAAAAATTATGCCGGAATTAAATTTTTAAACAGCCGACATTTAATGAAAAAAATGTTTTCGAAAAGCGACAACTACACTTATATTTATTTTACTTTTTTCTTATTTTTCGGACCAATTATTATCAAGTTATCGATTCGACCGCTGGACCACATGTTTTATACAGGTCTATTATACCTTCATAACGTAGTTAATTTTTTTTCAAATAAATATTTACACGGCATACTTTCAATGTATGCTTAATAACATACCTTCTTTCAAATCCTAAATGAATAATCTGGTAGACCACAAAAATCGGAGAAATCAACCTTTTTGGGCCGTCACAAGGATGTCCTCCTTTAATTAACCTTTCTTCTCCTTCTATACAATGAAGGTATGAAAGTTAACATTATTTATTTAGCTCTACTTGTATCATTTCTACCACGGATATTTATCGTATTTTTTTTGTCGTCTGCTTTTTTCTCACCCTTTACTGTTAAACGATCAAGCTTTATATGTTTACGTTCGGGTGTTGTATCTTCATACATACTCAAGTCCATCTTTTATGTGCATACGTTTCATTTTTATATGTCTGTAGGTTTTCATGTTCTTTTTTATGTGTGTGTGTTTTTATTCTTCATGATAGGGTGTTTCACACGTCCGTTTCGGCAATGTATGTATTTTTTATTTATTTGTCAATATGTCGGTCCATTTGATGCTTCGATTGGTTTGAAAGATTCCGATAAAGTTGAGTGATGTGGCGATTCCGGGTCCAAAATAGCGACTGGTCTCAGCCATGTTGCGAAATTACTTGACATGGCTCTTTTGATACTGAAAAAGATCTCTGTTTCGGCGAGAACGAGCACCACGCTAGGTCCTAACTTTGGGCAAACCCATTATTGGACTTATATAATCAGATTCATGTCTACCAACGAAAAAAAAACCCGCCTGGGGATTTTTGGGGTGAGCTGCGACGGTGAGCTGTGTCGCGCCTTTGGGAAAATTCATTTGCGGGAATCAGATTGAAAATTTACCTTGTGGTATCCAGAAATCTACTAATATAATCAACTGAGCCTAGGCATGTTGTCAGCTCGAACCAAGAAAAGATTTACGCAGCAGCAGTACATGAACAAATCTACATATTTAACATCTTAACCGCCTCCGGAGACGCGAACATTACTGCCACCATTCAAATTTACGAAAAGCCCGTACCAAACGAATCCCGGTCTTCCAGGTACTAAGCACTTCCTCATACTCGGACCATCCGAGCTTCCGAAGCTACTCGGCTTTGATCAGATGAATTCGGTATTGCCGAGTATCGTCCCGGTTGCTATCGATCGGAGGACGACCCGAAAAGAATAAGAAGTATTTTCCTCAATCGCCTGGGGCCTTTGGTAATTGAATTTAATGAACGGTCCTTCCATAGTCAACGAACACTCCACTATATTCGCCATCCAGACATCGATGGAGTCGTACGTACCTAGTTTACGAGTTTCCCCCCTTCTATCCACGTATACCTTGTACATACAGTAGTAGGTGCAGAGAACAAAGAGGCTCAGACGTTTCACGTATGCAGCAGCATATGCAAAATATTTTTCCATCGTGACCTTTTGCGCTTATCGAGTTTGGCTCAGGGACCTCACGTACTTTCCACATCCACGCTATACCCGTATTCACGCCACACTGTGCCCCGGCATAACCAGTCCAAATTCTCTGGCCTCATCCACATCAGCGTTTCGTCGATGCCCTGCGGATCCGACCAACGAATGCGAAGGAAAGTATCAACATGCATGCACATACGAATAACAAAACAACCGGTTAGCATCGTGGACGTCGTTCACGATGCTGCGAGGCTAAACCTCCACATGCGATGTACACATGAGCTGGAACTGTCTTCTCTCTGGATGGTCTCTCTTTGCAATTGACGGTCTTTCTCCCTCTCTCTCTCTCTCTCCCTCTCTCTGAATGTGTATGCCTGTGTTTGTGGAAGCGTATACAGTGGTGTCGAAATGCGTCAGGAGCAACCAGCCTGCAACGCAATGGCAATAGCTGTGGGCAAGTTCTGCCGCTCGAGCGACTTCCTGTCCACAGAGAAGCAAAGGCCCCAACATTGTTGCATGTTTACCACCCCAACAACCAACCGGGACGGCATACCACTGGCTACAACTCATCTATGCCGTCGCCCGTTGCTCCCTTGTGCTCATTCTTCCGTGTTTGTCTTGTGTTATCGACCCAAAAGAAAATGCTCGGTGACAGTCGACGAAGGGCGCAACGTGGGCCACCTGGAACGAGAGGAAAGTTCACCTCCCTCGCGAGAGACACGTGTCTTGGTATGTTACGATACGGACATGAGAATACGTGACTCCGTCACTCGATTCGACCTCGAAGAAACTAATAATATCAACGGTGATATTTTTAGTTTCTTCGGGGCATTTTTTTCAAATTGACAATTGGAAAATATCCGGGAAAATGTCAATTGTACATTGATTATTGGTACTTTGTTACTTTTGGTACTTTCGTACTTTGGCAGTAATGCTTATAGCGAATTATTAGAATTGCGCTTAATATCTTAATTAGAAATATGCGAAAGTGCAGACGTCATTCCAAGGGTGCCTTAAAACTGTATTCCGCTGGAAAAAAAAATGTATCTCTTAGATTTAGATGAAAAGTAACATATTCCAACATGAACGAAACTGGAGGAGGACACCAGAAACGGTTTCCTTGCGAGAAGCCCAAGGAGATTCTTGCTAGGTCCCGAACCAACTTCGTGTTATCGTCCAGACGGTCTCACAAAATACAATTTTGAGAAAAATTGTTCAAACCTATTTGCACCCGAGCCAGTCCTTTCCGTCCGGCTACATTTGCCCTCGTAACCCTCTCCCTAATTGAGATTTCGAAATCATTGTTCAACGATGAACTTGGAGTTGATCGGTTCTTGGAGGGGGAAACGGGACGAGTGGAAAGGGATCTAATGAGGGACTCAATAAGATACCGAAGATTTAATCTGAATCGGGATCTATAAAACCCTAACTAGCTTATTAAATCATTGACTTATAGATAATCAACGCCCAGCGCAGCTCCTGGAGCTGAAAAGTTGAACTTTCACCACTCACTCACCCACTAAGAACGAATTGTAAAACGTGGGGTTTGAAATTTGGATAAATTTTTTTGGAAACGGTTAGATGTTGAATCCTTCAATTTGGCAGATATACTCTTTGCTGAAATCTACTAGACACGTGGAATAAAAAGTTGTGAATCGCGCTTTTGAAATGAGTCAAAATGGGGGTGACGATCTCGATCTTATATTTGTGAATGATCTTAACTGATTCGTTGATTTAAAGATAGTGAGCGCCTGGCCCGAAGCCAAGGTTCTAGGACGTTGGCATTTCAGGAAAGGCTTCTCTTATTTTGAGTACTTGGCAATGAGGTTAACATTTTTTTTTAATGCAACCACGTTGAATATGGTAAGAACATTAATTTCCTGTAATAACAATGTAAAAATATTATAAGTAAATTGTTGAAAAAAAAATATACAGCGAATGTCCGGTGACCTACTTTTTTATATTATAAAATGAATCCGTAGATAGTTTTGAGTACGTATGAATTTTTTTTGAATTTTCTTTCTATTTTAACTTTAATTTTTTAAATTTTAAAAATGGTTGATGAGTCACAAATTTTCAATATGTTTTCGGTGCAATGTTCCATATCAAGTCCAAGAAGTGTCCGGGGTAATGAACGAACAGTGTCATAGGTACAACCACTGAAAAATTCCAAAAACGGAGTTTTCGAAATACAGAGAAAATTCTTCAAAAAATAATATGCATTCAGAAAAATATCATAATTCATTAAATGTCACAAGAAATCAAGATTACCGGAGATTTTTGGAAGAAATTTCTGTTTAAACAATGTATTTATAAATTTTTGTCATTCTTATTATTCAAAACCAACGTTCTTAGCATCTTAAATACGGTTGACTTTTTTAGATTTTAATGTTATCCCAAAGTACTCAAAAATCTCAACGAAACTCACTTTTGGTAGGGAATGTACGGGACAGACATTCTTAAGATGTAGGCACTTTAAGGGTTTGAGATTTGACATCATATTCGAAAATCCTTGAATTTCTGAGATCCTTTTGAATCTCAGAAATCCCTTTTGAAAGACATAGAATAAATCAACGGCGAGATCGATGGAGCTGATGAATAAAAATTCTTTTCTACTTTCAGTGCCACCGTCCATTCCGAAAATTTACGACACGAAGAGACGGGACATGAGCAACTTGCCAATTGCCTACGTGGACGAGGGTTCGAACCTGACGCTCGTGTGCGAGTCGCACGGAGGTAAGCTTGAAATATGGTGAACGTTACTACGTTAAGACGGATAATCACGAGGTGGAGATTACACGCAACAAAAAATCTCATAAACTATTGAAAAATATTCTTTTGTCGGTATAGAGCATTGAAAGCAGTAACTTTCGTGCTTGCTATCTCATAGCACACGGTTCGATTATTATTGGAAGTGCCGATTTACCGACTCGTAACCGCGTGCCTGGAGGATATTTTTGCGAGATTAAACCACTCGGGAGCCAACTTATATTTATTACTCACATTAATGCCCCGTGTGCGGATACTAAATGCGCAGGGCGAGGTAGAATATTTAATTAAAAATGGCGAAAAAATTACAACTCCGAGGTATACGATGCAATAACGATAAGACGATAACGCTGGTGGTATTACCCACGGTACTATGTGCTTCTTTAATCCACCATTTTTCTTTCCTCGTCCACAGAAATCCCTAGAGTTTCGTCAGGCGTATTGACTTCATTGATGTTAGTTATCTTCGACACGTTGACAAAGAAACAATACTTCACTTCCGATAAATCCATTATTTATTGTAAAAGTATTCATTATGGTTAATACTTTCATAAAGCTTCATAAAAGCTCATCCAAAAAGAAACTAAAAGCTCATCCAAAAAGAGACTAATTTTGAAAAATATTACATTTACGCGCGTTTTCATACCGAGATGAAGTTTCACATATTTCCTAACGTCGAAGAAATAATAATTTATGGCAAACCATCGTATCTGTTATTATTCGTAAATTTATGCTATGTCTGCAGGGATTTTAATTATCTTGAAAAAAAAATTAGACATGTATTATTGATTGTGATCGGCGGTCCTACTCAAAGGGGGCGTGAGGTGAGGAATTTGTATAAATATATTTAAAAATATATATATATATATATTTTTCTTTTTATACACCAGTAAGTTGGTGTTGAATATATATATATAAGGTCTTTTTTTTTGTATATTTCCATATTATGAAAATGTACAAAATGTACCGTTTTCCAGATATGAGTTTTTCAACACTGAGGGAATTTCGACGAAGTTTGCATAGCTGCAATGAAACGGAAATTAATTCTTTCTAGTTGCTCAATTTTGTTATTTCGCCGATTTTCACTGCGAAAATAACTCAAACGATTTTACGGATTCCTCTTAGATGTTTATTACCTCAATTCGCAAAAAAGACTCTTAGGATAATGACGAAAATGAAAAAATGGCGAACGGAGAAAAAAATCGTTGCGTTGCAACGTTGTGAGCTTCAACGTCACGAATTTTCAGGTGCATCGTCCTGTTTTCGTTGTGAACGGTGGAGCAAAAATTATATCTTTCAAAATCCGGCAATCATCCTGTTAATCTTAAATAATTATTCCAGAAGAAATGCGCAAAGGATTATTGACCGTTATTGTGATCATTTTTGAAAAATATGTATAACGTCATACAAATATAACGTGCTTTTCAAAAGCACTAATGACACTTAATAAATAAAATAGAGAAGATGTCTGTTGAAAGCTAGTAAATATCGGTTCTCTATGACCAGATGAGAATTTCAGAATTTGATGTCGTTAAAACAAATTGAAGAAATATATGTTTTGGCTCTTAAGTGGAGGTGGAGTGGAGTTGGGTGGAGGTGAAAATCTACAAAAAATCTTGATTCTTCTTTTTGATATGTAGAATAAGGTAAACAATTAATGAAAAATGGCTAGAACGAATTTTCGTTGAGTATTTACGGAATAGGAAATATATATATAATACATATATCGGCCTACACACATTGTAGCGTTGCGTTACGAATATCGATACTATCCGAGAAAGGTGAGGTAAGCGGGCTGGCGTAGCTCAGTGTTCAGAGGAGTCGACCAGCAACCGAAAGCTCCCAGTTTCGAGTCCCGGCCCAGAAACGCGCCGCATTTTTGCTCGGATACTTCTCATGGAAGTTTTTTTTCGGGGGTTTTGCCAAAAACAGCTGATTACTTGAACCACAAAATTCCTGCCATAGCCGGACGGGAAGTATTTTTTCGTCAGCGTTTAAAATACGAAATTCAATCGAGTGAGCAATCTCGGGGATTGTCCGAGACGAAAAATGCATTACCGAATAAAGCACGCTCACCCAAGGATGAATGGCACTATAAGATCGAAAGACGGCGAAGAGATTCTCGCTCATCATCCCACGAGAGATAGCATATACGAGGAGGTCCTCATCTCGACGCCCGGCATTGCTGAGAAGGGAGGGTAAAAAAGCTCGACTTCACGTCGCGTGTGCCTCAGTAGAAACTAAACGCGTTACGTGTTGTCGACTGTCCATGTATGATGGTATGTACGAATCACATTGGCAGAAGTCCAGATACGTTGAGATCGCTGGCGAGGTAGC
The DNA here is from genome assembly GCA_951751655.1 of Ophion costatus. Taxonomy (NCBI): domain Eukaryota; kingdom Metazoa; phylum Arthropoda; class Insecta; order Hymenoptera; family Ichneumonidae; genus Ophion; species Ophion costatus. The sequence continues at coordinate 36,099,333 of OX632356.1, forward strand.
GGGGGCCGGGGGAGGCGAAAAATTCACTGTGCGGCGTTATACGCGTGAAGAGGTGCCGCAAGTAGGTTACGAAAAAAGTGTGAGAGCTTTCTCAATCCGTCCGTCTCTGTCTGTCTCTAGCATCGAGCATCAGCAGCAACAGTAAAGCACAAAGCAACAGCAGCGTAAGACGACTCCGCTACTCCCGTCGCGTCCATCTTTTTTTCTCGCTCTCTCTCTCTCTCTCTCTCTCTCTCTCTCTCTCTCTCTCTCTTTCTCAATGGTTCGTCGCGCAAGGAGCGGCAGCTTCTTGGGGTCGGGGAGGGCGGGGGTGGTCTCCGTCCCTCGACTAAGAAGAGCGCGACGAAGAGGGACGAGGGACGACGAGAAGCACTCGGCGACTTGTGCCACGAGTACTTCCTCTCGCATCTCTGCAGCTTTTCCACCTTGAGAGTGTGTGCACGAGGGTCTAAATGGAATTGGCCCTGCGCCAGGGGAGTCCCCGCGGTTAAGGGAAATGGGATTTTTCATTTGGAACGCAGAATTCCAGTAGGAGAAAAGAGAGCACGAGTCGGAAGGAAAGAAGGAAAGAAAGAGACGGGGAGAACATTGTAGGGGTTCTTGGAGGGGAAAAAGGGACGAGTGAAAAGAAATCGAATGAGAGACTGTGCCACGAGTGGATGACTCGCTAAGATACCGATTATTTAATCCGAATCGGGATATATAAAATCCTAACCAACTTATTGAATCATTGATTTATAGATAATCAACGGCCAGCGCAAACTCCTGGACCTACACAGTTGAACTTGCACTACTCACCCACCGAGAAGGAATGGAAAAACGTGGGCTTTGAAATTTTAGCCTTTTTAGAAACGGTTGAATGTATAATCAGTCAATTGGGCAGAAATCCTCATTGATGTCCGTTAGACAGGTGTAAGGAGAAATCCTGATTCGCACTGTTAAAATGGGTGAAAACGGGGGTGATGATATATATCTTATGTATAGAAATGATCTAACTGATTCGCTGATTTGGTGATAATGGACGGCCGATTCAAGCGCCAGGTCCTAGAACGTTGGCATTTCAGAAAAGGCTCATCCTTAGGATGTAGACACCCACTAATGTCTTTACATTCGGGCCCTAAGGGAATTGGCTGCAACGTGTTCGGCTTCGTCAAAGAAGATAACATCCAATCGCACATAATTGGCAGAAATACTCATTGTTGAAAGCTATCAGACACTTGTAAGACGCAACTGGGATTCTCACTTTGTAAAGGAATGATAGCGGGTCTGGTGGATGACCTAAAGCTAGTAAACTTCTGCGTCGTGCCCGCGTCGAGCCCGGTCAATCGGCTAGTGTGCTGTGTGGCACATTGTCTATAGAGATACCTGCTGGTGTATTCCGTTGGGTCTGTCATTCTCTTATCAGATCCTGCTCGATTTGGTGAGCTTCGCCAGTTCTGCTGCTTTCAAGTATCATCGTCGCAGTCCTTCACAGTTCAATGAAAATTCTATTATATCGAAACGACGAAATGCGAAAGTCATAACTTGAAAGAAAAAAACAATAGTACGACAATACAATTCTATCTGACGGTCAATTGAATCTGTTGCGTAGGTACTGTAAAATATTGAGGCCGAGAGAGCTCCGACTCTACTATTGATCATTCATCAGAATACCCTGACATCAGACTTTCCTTCCACTTTCGAATCCCTCGCATTCCAAATAACGTCCACGATATTGCCGACCCCCACATCAACTTGTATCAATCAGATATCAATTCCTATAAATTCAATGTCGTCATCCATTCGTAAGGACAATATGATTTCTCTGTGCGTTGCATCTCCGTTATTCATTCCAAGATTTTCTCCCGTGAATCCACAAAGCAGCATGTGATCGATAAAAGTATCATAGCTCGCGTATTCCTAGCTAGTGTACTCAACAAGCTATGCGCTACTGATTCGTTTCCTACCTCGTCCTTCACTTCGTCGTTGGGTATCCTTGCCTATCGCAAATTCGAACCTTAAACCGAACCGGAAGCGAACCGCAGCGGAAAATGCAGAAAATGAACGAACGAGCGTGGGAGCGGAACAGGGTAGAGAAGCAACGCAAGAGGAAAAGGACAGCGGGAAAAAACCGGAAAGGAAGTGTAATATAGAGAAGGTGGAGCCGCAGCAAAGAGCTGGAGCTTCGAGAATGGCTGGTATTGTACAGTTAAGGGGGAGGAAAAGTGAGGGAGAAAAATTGTGGCTAAGCATTAAGGTGAACGCACATTTAACTTTGCCACGAGCTTAAGAGCAATCCCGCGTATATCTATGTACAAGTAGGTCCGTGGGTAGCATAGGGAGGTATGTATATATCGGTCGGATACTTCGTACGCTGCCCGGGATAGCCCCGAAAGTAATTGTTATTTCCTCCCGGAACAGGAAGGCACGGTTCGGCGACTCTGCGAAACTGCTATACCCAATGCACTTCCCTTGCTCTCTCTCTCTCGCTCTCTCTCTCTCTCTCCCCTCTCTCACTCTCTCTTTATCCTCTCAGGTTCCCCCACTTTCTTGCTGTCGCCTATTCACCCTCGCTTTAGCAACCCTCTTCCACCCCCACTCACTAGGATTCTACACTCGTGTATCGAGTAATCTCTTACTCTCCCTCCGTATATACATCTTTCCTACCCCTCGATGCATAGTACTCTCCTCAATAACTTTCTCAGCGCGTTAATTCACCTCCGATGTTGTCCAGCACGTTTCTCGAACTTCCGGCGTGCTGTGAATGCGTATAAGCCAACGAACGAAACGAATATTCATGCAGATACAGAAACAGAGAGAATGGCAGATTACCTCTTCGATCAATGAGCTCATGAATCACCCGAAGTATGTCATTCTTCTCATACATGCGGGAGATGTTGATGGTGAATACTCAGCTTATAGCCGGAAGAACTAATTTCAGTAATTCGAGCAATCTCCAATCCTCGTGACAATTTCGTCAAACGACTAAGAGCATTGGGACGTTTGTTTTTTTTTTCGAGTCCATTGTGATAAAGAACGGCAATGAGGGAATAGAAACGAAAATTATTAGAAATATTGTTGCACGAAAGGTTCGCCCTATTTCGAAATGTATGTTTTTAATAATGAATTGATGGACGCAGCGCTCAGATTAGGAATGCAGAGAAGGATGACTGCATGCTAGGTGGAGTGGAGTATGAGAGATGAGAGTTGAAGATTGTCATTGACCTCATTGAGGCCCGGAACGGGGAAGGCTAGATTGAAGGTAGGCCCATTGTACTAATATTGGAACAAAATCGTTCAGTCATATCGATTCATACTTTATATATATATAATATCTCCGTACCGAAAAAAGTATTCGGAGTGTCTCCCCGTCCAGTTATCGGACGAATAATTCGTGTAAGCAAGTATCCGAACGAATAACATATATATATATAATTGTCCGGATAGAATGTGTTAAATTGATAAACAAACTATCCGGAAGAATAATCGACACGTTAATCATTCGAATAACATTTTTATAATTGGTTTGGGTTGGGTTGGCTGGTTGTGTTTGGGTTTGTTTGGTTTTGGTTGGTTGGCTGGTTTTGTTTGGATATTGTTTTTTTTTCGGTTTGTGCTGTTTGGGCTTGGTTGGATTTCGGTTGGTTTGTTTGGGTTTTTCGTTGGTTTGTTTGGGTTTGTTTTTTGGGGTGGTTTGTTCGCGTTTACTTTGTTCTAAAAATAGTACGCGGGGTCACGGGAGGGTAAATCGACTCATGTTCGCTTCGGGTTAGACCTCGCTTGTGGCCGGAAAAACGAGGAACTTACGCAATTTTTTTCTGGACAAACATGTGCAGCTTGAACATTTTTTCGCTGCACTAAAAAGGGTATGGGTTTAATTATACTTTACCATTTTTGTATTAAACATTTATAATGTTCGTTATTTTTTTTCTGGGAAAACTTGTGCAGGTTTAACCTTTTTTTAGTTCGTCAAAAGATATGGTTTTAAGTATCTTTTACACTTTTTGTATTGAAAAAAATGTATAAATACGGTAGATGCAATGGTCAGTGGAGACCGCTGTTTGAAAAACGTCCTTCGCGGTAACCACTGCTGCTCGGAAACGGATCATACGAAATAAAAAACGTCAATCGCATTTAGTTATTGGAAATATCTAGTGCTTGGACAAAGGATTTAATAGAGTATACATTTTTTGGAAAAACGGCCGTAGTCAAAAGTAAAAGTATCGACTTTCGATGAAACAAGCTCTATTTTCATTGATGAAAAAAAAAATCCTCTGTTCAAACACTGCTTCTTGTTGTGGAAAAGACACCTCTGAAATTCGATGTTGATCGGTGCAGTGATTTATGAGATATCGTGGTTACTGATTGGGAAAAGCCGATTGAACCACCCATAACTTCCTCAATATTGAACAGATCGACTTGAAATTTTCAGAGAATATTTTTGAAATGTTATACTTTGCTATTCCGTCACGGACCAATGGCCGATGTTTTACCAAATGTCAACTATAGGGTGTCTCAAAATGCCCTGACATTGTAATTCATTAATAAAACGGGTTATCCATTTGAAAAGTACAGATATATTTATTTCAATATAAGGAACAAACATGGTGGTTATGTGTGGAACACAATATCCGATAAACGGCCGTCTCGTCCCTGTTTGCAAACGTCGACTTTTTTGACGAAACTTACAATAACATTCTGGCATAATTGCGGACTTATTTCATTTAGGCATTAGACCACAGTAGCGGGTATAAAATCATGTGCGAATTTAACAATTTTTTTTCGTATGACAAAGTGATTTACTTTATGAGTAGTTATAGCGAAATTTTTTACTGAAAATTCATTTCTTAACATCAAACACCTACAACTTTGGAATAAAACACTATTTTTTAAATTCCGTACGTACTTCTCTAGGTATTCTAATGTAGATTGACGAGAATTTTTATTTTTTGTTCTAGTCAAGAAATTGTGGACGCTCAGTGTCACGCCGCGGAGCGCCTAAAAGAAAGATAACAAAAGAAAATATTAGTAGTCGGACATTTTGTACATCGAAAGAAAAATATATATATATATTTTTTCTAACAGCTTGATATCCATACTAAATCGATGTGTAATTAATTTTACGAGTGAATCACTTTTTCATACGAAAAAAAATTGTTAAATTCGCACATGATTTTATAGCCGTTACTATGGCCTAACGCCTTAATGGTGCGTCCAATTGCTTTCTCAAGCTCCGGCATGGTCTGTGGATCATTGGCATACACGTTTCCTTTCAGAAAAGCCTAAAGAAAGAAGTCCAATGGCGTCAAATCGCACGATGTTGGTGGCCAATTCACATCGCCGAGGCGCGAGAAAACACGACCGTGAAACTGCGTCTGCAATAACTGCATTGTTTCGTAATGCGGCACAGGTTGCGCCATCTCGGTTAAGGATGTTGAGTCCCTATGAAACATGTCAATGTTAATTGTTCAATAAATAGCTTCTTAATCGTCATGAAATTTTTACACGACCTCCTGAATACTTCATGTAAAAACATACCAAATTTTCAGAATTCTATCATCATTACTTCAACCTCCTTAAGGGTTGAAATAAAAAATGATAAGAAAATTCTGAAAATTTGGTATGTTTTTGTATGAAGTATTTAAGAGGTCGTGATAAAATTTCACGACGATTAGGAAGCTCGTTATTAAAAAAATAACATTTTGTTAAGAACAATTTTTAAAAGAAGTAAAAATAAATTTATCAATAAACTTCGTTTTGTTTCCGTTGCTTTCAGTATATTGTAGATATTATAAAATTGAGAGGTCAAAAAAAAACTTATTGCAAAGTTACATCAGTTTCCATAAAACAACATTTAATTTGTGAATGTTAATTGTTCGATAACGAGCTTCCTAATTGTCGTGAAATTTTTACACGACCTCTGAAATACTTCATACAAAAACATACCAAATTTTCCGAATTTTATCATCATTTGCAATTTGGGACTCAACATCCTTAAAGAATATGTCTTCCAAGTCCATGCCGTTTATTCCATTTGTCGGCTATTGTGTTCCACGCATAACCTCCATGTTTGTATCTTATATTAAAACAAAACTATCGACAAATACAAGTTTCATTAATAAATATTAATCAATTGATATTTATTTTCAATAATATTATAGAATTAATTAATAAACACAATTACATTAATAATATTATACCACACAATTAATTAATAAAGTTTCAATAATAAAGCAACAAGTTTTATTAATAAATAAAAATGTCAGGTCATTTTGGACACCCTTCAGTTACAAGCCCTTGATGACGACGTAGAAGGCGATAGCAGGAATCAACGCAACTTCCGACCCATTCGACGCTTCGCGATATTTCTCACGTCCCGATATTCCCTTACGCCAATTCGCTTCTCAGCACATTTTGCACGGCGGTGGGCACCGCCTTGCAAAACCGACAGGGATACCACAGCAAGAGATGCCGGCGTCGTAATTTGTCAGCGTGTCATATTTCATCATGATAAGAAAGCAGAGCAGATAGCACGGGCCCATTATTGTGTAGCACCACACGGTCCTGGTCTCACGTTTCCGAGGTTATTATTCCCTCTCGCATTCCAGTTACACAATGCAACGAATTATTTTGTCGCCCGTGCGGGTCACTTTCGTCCCCTTTGTTCATACATAAATATACGCGAGGGAAGTGCTGTTGGATTAGCAAGAACAAAATGCAATTAGGGACGAGGCGGGTGGTGCGTGCAACGCCCGAACGTGGTATCGGAGCTGATGAAGAGAAGCATTAGCTTGCAGAGCGGCAGCGAGAGCGACGCGGCGCGTGCCGTAGCACACGAATGGACACCCGACGCCCGTAAAATGTTTGTTTTAACGCCCAGCACAAAATCACCTCTGCAATCCCACTCGTGATAGGATATAGGCATAACCCAAACGATCGCCTCCACACCAGCGCAATTCCGAGCCCATGAAAATCCGTCGGTTCGTCCAGTTGGCCAAAATGCATTTTACGCCTCGCGTTTGCGTGAGCGGCCGGTCGCGTTTCAGTAGTCGAGCCAGTTGTTGGTCAGACCGGAGACAGGCGTTCTCTGTCAAATAGCAGCGCAAGAATCATGACTCGACCTGTGCACGTTATTATCCGTAATTAAACTGGAAAATAATTACTTCTGCCATAAAATACACCTGGTTAATCGTCTCGTTCTGAAGAGTGCTCTGATTTTTACAATAAAGTTTTTCACTTCTCTCGGCCCGAAAAAAAATAGTAATCACAAAGCAATCGGAAAGATGGAGGGCCGAACGATAACCACATTCGTAGAAAATAAAATGATAAAAAAACATCGTTTGTTTCAAATGACAATGGCAACTTCAATCGCAGAGCACGACGATGAAAAAAATTCGTTACGTGACCTGTGCAACATTAAATATCATGTACAATTTTGAATGAAGAGCTTTGAAAAAATTTAAGATGTTACTTCAAACGGGTATAACTATAATTGTGAAGTACCAATATTGTAGACATACCCGTTTGTCGAAATATAATTCCCACAAAATTACCTTGAAAATGGGTGTTCACACTAGAATTCGACCTTAATTGGGTAGTCTGTAAAGTCATTGCTACGCACAGGATTCGAGTACCTCCGAGAAATCGATCTGGTCTATGCGTATCAGAGTAGCACTAACTTGAGCTCTATTGTTTTTCCTTTTTCTCACAATCCAATCATCTTCTTTAAAGCGTTAGGCCACAGTATCGGGTATAAAATCATGTGCGAATTTAACCATTTTTTTTCGTATGCAAGAGTGATTCACTCATAAAATTAATTACCGATCTATTTAGTATGAATATCAAGCTGTTAGAAACTTTTTTTCTTCGATGTACAAAATGGCCGACTACTAATATTGTCTTTTGTTATCTTTTTTTAGGCGCTCCGCGGCGTGAAATTTAGCAGCCACAAGTTTTGACCTAGAACAAAAGACGAAAATTCTCGTCAATCTATATTAGAATACCTAGAGAAGTACGTACGGAATTTTAAAAATATTCTTTTATTCAAATGTTGTAGGTATTTGAACTTGAGAAATGAATTTTCAGTTGCAAATTTCGTATAAAACTACTCATAAAATGTAAAGTTTTCGATTAATCAGAAATTCCGTCCGTACTTCTCTACGAAATGCAATTAGGAACGTAACTTTTAAATTTGAAATAAATCGAGTGCAAATTGTTGAAGTTATTTGTCACTCCATTTGGGAAAAATCTGTTTCGAGAAGTTTCGAGTAGTCGACCATTTTGTACATCGAAAAAAATATATTTTCTCACAGCTTGATATTCATACTACATAGATGTGTAATTAATTTTATGAGTGTATCACTTTTTCATACGAAAAAAAATGTTAAATTCGCACATGATTTCATACCCGTTACTCTGGCCTAAGGCTTTAAAGAAAAAAAATGTCACGCAAGCAGCGAGCGGTAAAAAAATATTTAGCGGTCGCTCAAGTCTCCCAAACATTCAAATTTTCATTTAAAAATCCATTTTTTGTCCACTTCCCACCTATGAATTTTACGTTTTATAACATTAAAATTAACCCCGCCAAAGCTCTAGCCGGCCAATGAATATTTAGTGGTCGCTCAAGGTTTTCGAAATTCAGGATTCCCGCCAAAAAATAAATCTCGGATACGCTATAATTTCTTGTAGCATAAAAACAAAATAAACAGCGGTGGGTTACATTTTCTGAATGATTTATTATAAAAATTTGTCACAAAGACTAATTAGACTATATCTGTTATTATGTATAATGTATTATTTTATTATGGCGTTGCTCGTCACAGAGTATACAGCTACGATTGGTCTGCAGTTTGATTTACGAGACCAACTGTGGGACGCATTACAATGCGCGGTAAGCTGTTTCTAAAGAAAAAGGCATTAATTGTTTGGAAAATTTCACCAAGCGTCAAATTTTTGAGTGGGAAGAGTAAGCGACTCGATGAAAATTGGAAATTTTCAAGCTCTTGAGCTACCAATAAATATTCATTGGCCGGCTAGAGTTTTCGCGAGGCTAATTGAAAAATTATAAAGCATAAAATTCATGGGTGAAAAGTGAACCGAAAAAAATCGATTTTTTAATAAAAATTTTAATTTTTGGGTGGCTTGAGCGACCTCTAAATATTTTTGACCGCTCGCAGCTTTTGCGGTTTTTCTTTTATCTTTAAGGAAGATAATTGGATGGTGAGAAAAAGGAAAAATAATAGAACTGAAATTTGTGCTACCCTAATGGATATATAGGATTCGAGAACCTTTCGCGGGCAATGACAAATTCACATCTTCCTTTAAGTGAAACCCGTTTTTTTGTTGTTTTTTTCTACGCTGAAATTTTTTTGCGTCATAAGAATCTGAATCGAACGTATTTATAAAGTCAACCGAAAGTGGGCTCAGAGCATAAAAAATAAATAACTGTCGCGAAAGGGAACTTTGATTCTTTGAAATATATATGGTATGTTTGAACAGTTAGGACACAAAGAAAAGTACGTGAGTGTTCCAGGAGTATGCGCATGGTTTAAAGGGACCTTTAAGTTGATAAACACATCGAGACGTCGTACCCAAAGGGTTGTCCTTCATGAAAAATATAAAATTAGTATTTTTCAATGGATATTTCAAAACTTCCCGGAATGAATGATTTTTCTGATCGAATTAATAATAAATGATTCTGAATAGCAGATTTTCAACCTTCCAAATTAGTCCTTGAAATTTCTTCACAATCAATTTGTTCTTCGCTTACAGGCATTCGAATTTGAAACTGTGGTTTTGGCTTTGATCGCGAATAACTCGGTCGAAAATGATCAAGGAACAATTTAAGAAGACAACAATCGCAGGAACGCCCCTGGACTAAGAGACTCATATATTGGATTTCTCAAGAACATTTTTTAGCCCGTAAAGGTCACTAAAGTGTATGCAATCTCTCGTAATTCTTTTTCCGGTTGCATAACCCTGAAAAAAAAACTTCATCATGACCGTTAATAAAACACTTTTAAATAACGTTTTAAAACTTTGAAACGTTTTTTATAATCACTTTTCACGGGGACACAGCAATTCGAAAGTGCGTCAAACATTCAGAAAATGTTCGCAATCCTCTAATTTGGAATGGCAGTGAATTACTTGGCGTCAAAGCACTGCCGCCCCTTTGGCCCATCATTAAATCTGAAAACTGAAATACGCATACGAATTAATATTCTAAATACGTTGAATGCGCGACTGCACGACCCCGTAAGGTTTCGAAAGATGAATACTCCCCGTAATATATATATATATGTGTGTGGAGAAGTTCATATGGAGACCGATTGTGCATATCGCTGAAGCGATATACATAAGTTTACAACTGCACTTATAGTTGAATTTGTCCATTAATTTCATTATGTATACAAAATTAAGGACGATATTCCAAATGTTTACTTTTATATGTACAACGGTTAAAAGAGGGACCTTGGTCTTACGTATTGGTACATATGGGGACCAGAAATAGTTTATCCATATTTATGGCCTTTAATACAGCATTACAAAATGTGCTTTGAAACTGTCGTAACGGTTATAAGATGAGGTTAGGCAGAATATACGAGTTATCCGTCTTTCAACTTTACATGATCATAGTAATTTACGTCTTATGATGCTAAAAAACATGTGAATTTTTTTCTCATAGATGTATTCTACACCTCCGTTAAGGTTCGTAGCTGACGTATTCGTATTGACAAATCCCAAATTCTAACTCTGGATAAAAAGTTACCAGCAGGAATAGCTTGTTCCGGTTTTATCAAACGTCGGAAATGTTTGATCGAATCTATCAGTCACAAAATTTGGAAAAAAATCGGATACCCGTACGCACGCCTGTTTATGATACAATGTAAAAGGTTAAGCCCATTCTTTATTTACTATTTCCTTTATCTTCAAGCTCTTTGTTGAGACCAAAACAATAATATTATATACAACGGTTTTTATTTATTTTATTAGTTTACGGCCATAACCGTTTTGAGTTACCATTAAGCACAATCTTCATACTATAGAACCGCAAACATCATGCTATAAAATATATGCAATTTCCAGTTATCATTAAAAACCTTTCATAAAAAATTAAGTTTTCATTAAATTCCAGCATTCATTAACATTATACAGTAATTATGGTACATTCTACGCAAAATTGTAATGAATTAGCATAGGGTATCGTTCGAAGCCTCTTTGTAACCCGTATTCTTCTATACTTTTTTTATGTAGGAATACCGTATACATCGCTACCGATGTAAATCGCGGTGGATAGGCAAAATCGATACGGGTTAGAAAATCGGCATGGTCCGTGATACAAGTATGTACCTCTACAACGAAAAATGTTTATTGGAACTGATGTACGTTTATAATGTATTGGTAAAAACGAGGACCGAACAGACTTTTGTTTGATTCGTGGACCCAGAATATACCTTTACAAAACGAACCCTTTTTTTCGTAACAGTATATTCCGGTACCGACGTTGACATAGTCTCTCTTCAAGCGTCAAAACGATATTTCCCTTCCGTGCAAATCCTCCCAGTATTCTAATCATATGGGGGCCGGATTACAATGCCGAACTTTGAATGATCAGAACGCTCAAAACTCCGAAAGAGTACTGCCCTGAAAGAATTTTACGGGAAAGACCAAAATTCCGAAAATCTGAACACCGCCAAAATAACTCGGCTATGGAAGTTTTAAAAGTTTCAAAGTTTCAATTAATCAACGAATTATTTTAAGCCTTTTTTAATTAAGAAGTGATTTTACGTCAATTTTGAAATTTGTCCAGACAATGTTATACGTTAAGCATTATTTACAGTCAACTGTGTAGACTTTCGCTGGCATGATCTCGGCGAACCTTGTAATTTCGGAACATTAGAGGTAGAAATTTTAAACCGTCGGCGGATTCAAAGTTCGGAATTTCAATCCGGCCCCCAACCGATCGCTGCGATCTTCCCCGTAAATCTAGACTATCCATTACAGAGGTAAAAACTAGGACCGCGAATGACACCGTCCTCGTATGCAACATATTACATATAGCGAAGCGCAGTCATCGGTACCCGTACGTACCATTACATATAGATGTACGCATCGATATGTAATGGTACGTATGGGTGCCGGCGCTTATTCGTAACGTTTCATACGAGGACCGGTACCCATACGTACCGTTACATATAGATGCGTAGATCTATATGGAACCGTTACATATAGATGCGTAGATCTATATGGAACGGTACGAATGGGAACCGGTCCTCGTATGAAACGTTACGAATTAGCGCCGGTACCCATACTTACTATTACATATAGATGCGTACATCTAAATGTAATGGTACGTATGGGTACCGGCGCTAATTCGTAACGTTTCATACGAGGACGGTGTTAATTACGGTCCTCGTTTTTACCTCTGCAATAGATGGTCAAGATTTACGGGGAAGATAGTCTAGATTTACGGGGAAGATAGTCTAGATTTACGGGGAAGATAGTCTAGAAGATAGCTAATTCGGAACGTTACGAATTAGCGCCGGTACCCATACTTACCATTACATATAGATGCGTACATCTAAATGTCATGGTACGTATGGGTACCGGCGCTAATTCATAACGTTTCATACGAGGACGGTGTTAATTACGGTCCTCGTTTTTACCTCTGCAATAGATGGTCAAGATTTACGGGGAAGATAGTCTAGATTTATTTATTTCTACGCAATGTTATGTGCGAGTACCAGTCAACGTGTTATATTGATTCAAATAGGTACTGCGATACCTGGCCTCATTTGTGATCCCGGCATTGACCGTTGCAACTCACAATCAGTAACGATTTTATGTCGATTGTCTTCCTAAAAATACGCCCCGACATAAAGTCTTCCTTTTCCCATATAGATTGGCTGAGTCCAGAAGGACTTACCAGTACTAATTGGTCTGCTTCATTGATACAATCGGAAGAAGCATCTCCGACCGATTTCATAACCAAATTGCGTATGAATGCAGTCCGACCTCTCAATAAGAACGCCCGCAATAAGCACGCTTCCGCAGTTTCTCGCTCGAGCATTTTCGTCTACTCCGACTCGAACTCCGAGCTCGAGGCACGCTCGAGTGAATTTGCGCGCGGACCTCTCAATAAGCACGCCCAACCGAGGAGAGCTCAGATGAGTAAAATGGGATGAATACATAGTTACTGAACGTGAAAAAGTTCACATTCGTTCGAGCGTGCTTATCGGGAGGTTCGCATGCTATAAAGAATGAGAGATACAAAGAGAGCCAGTGAGCGTAGAGCGCGCGCCTGGTGGGGGTACCCGAATTCTCGGGAATACTCTTCTCCTTCGGGGCTCTTCCGTGCTTATTGAGAAGTCGGGCTGAACTAAAGAATTTTGAAAGCCCAGAACTCTTTTCGATTTTGTGTGAGGCAGGTCTAGTGATCGTTTAACATCTTATCACAACCCAAACCTCTCAGTTATACCCCAGCATATCACCTCTGTATCGATATTTTGTTTATACCAACAATTTATACTAATTGAAGATGTTTGAAAGACCAGAACTCTTTTGAATTTTGTGTGAGGGAGTTCTAATGATCGTCTAATGTTTTATCACGACCCAAACCTCTCAGTTATAACCCAGCATACCATTTTTGTATCGATATTTTGTTTATACCAACAATTTATAATTATTGAAAATGTTTGAAAGACCAGAACTCTTTTGGATTTTGCGTGAGGGAGTTCTAATGACCGTTTAATGTTTTATCACAACCCAAACCTCTCAGTTATACCCCAGCATATCATTTCTGTATCGATATTTTGTTTATACCAACAATTTATAATTATTGAAGATGTTTGAAAGACCAGAACTCTTCTGGATTTTGTGTGAGGGAGTTCTAATGATCGGTTAATGTTTTCTCACGACCCAAACCTCTCAGTTATACCCCAGCATATCATTTCTGTATCGATATCTTGTTTATACCAACAATTTATAATTATTGAAGATGTTTGAAAGACCAGAACTCTTTTGGATTTTGTGTGAGGGAGTTCTAATGATCGTTTAATGTTTTATCACGACCCAAACCTCTCAGTTATACCCCAGCATATCACGTCTGTATCGATATTTTGTTTATACCAACAATTTATAATTATTGAAAATGTTTGAAAGACCAGAACTCTTTTGGATTTTGTGTGAGGGAGTTCTAATGATCGTTTAATGTTTTATCACGACCCAAACCTCTCAGTTATACCCCAGCATATCATTTCTGTATCGATATTTTGTTTATACCAACAATTTATAATTATTGAAGATGTTTGAAAGACCAGAACTCTTTTGGATTTTGTGTGAGGGAGTTTTAATGATCGTTTCATGTTTTATCACGACCCAAACCTCTCAGTTATACCCCAGCATATCACTTCTGTATCGATATTTTGTTTATACCAACAATTTATAATTATTGAAGATGTCTGAAAGACCAGAACTCTTTTGGATTTTGGATGAGGGAGTTTTAATGATCGTTTAATGTTTTATCACGACCCAAACCTCTCACTTATACCCCAGCATATCATTTCTGTATCGATATTTTGTTTATACCAACAATTTATAATTATTGAAGATGTTTGAAAGACCAGAACTCTTTTGGATTTTGTGTGAGGGAGTTTTAATGATCGTTTCATGTTTTATCACGACCCAAACCTCTCAGTTATACCCCAGCATATCATTTCTGTATCGATATTTCGTTTATACCAATAATTTATAATTACAGTCCGACCTCTCAATAAGCAAGCCCGCAATAACGACGCTTCCCCAGTTTCTCGCTCGAGCACTTTCCTCTACTCCGACTCGAACTCCGAGCTCGAGTCACGCTCGAGTGAATTTGCGCGCGGACCTCTCAATAAGCACGCCCAACCGAGGAGAGCTCGGATGAGTAAAATGGGATGAATACATAGTTACTTAACGTGAAAACGTTCACATTCGTTCGAGCGTGCTTATTGGGAGGTTCGCATGCTATAAAGAGCGAGAGAGACAAAGAGAGCCAGTGAGCGTAGAGTGCGCGCCTTGTTGGGGTACCCGAATTCTCGGAAATACTCTTCTTGGGGGCTCTTCCGTGCTTATTGAGAGGGCGGACTGTATAAAATATTAAATCAAAATTAGGATTTGGAGATCAATGTCGTTGGTCTAAAAAAACGGATGTCAGCGATACCTATCGACGTGGTGCTCTGGATTTATAATGTGTCTACAATTTAGAAATCTGTAAACGGTAATTACTTTTTCTCGTTTTGAATCTGAATGGTTATGGTTCATTCCGAGATAATTAATTATCTCCCACTATGATCGACTCATAATTGATTGTAGTGCGCAATGTTTGCGAAGTATGCGAAGACTTGCGGATCATAATGCAAATCCCACGTGGGCATCATTTCGAGTCGAATGCACATTTTCATACACGTCTGTCATATTTTCTGGTCCCCGTAAATACCTTTCAACAAGTAATTCGGATGGTCCTCATTTTAACCGGTCTAACAAATTGGGACCGGTACCACTATTAACCGTTGCATATAAAAAAATACCGGGACCGTCCCCGTATGTGCCAAATGTCCCCCTATGAACCGCTTCAGCTCCGAAATGGTCCCGGCATAAACCTCTCCACACACATATATTTATTTATATATATATATTAGCCGCACGATAATACATGACTGATGGAGTGATCTTGAGACCTGTAGATACGAATGGCCATGGGGAGCTCAAGAGGAACCAAGTTAATATATAGATATCGGATGTAGGCAGGGACGATGGCGAACTTGGGGACGTTGGAGCAAATGCCAAACACTGCTATATAGATATCCCTTGCATATGTACATTCTACCTGTATATGTTATATAAAGTGTACAGGCACATACAGTCCCCTATATTGCAGAACTTCAGAGTTGACAAACACAGAGAATAGCGATGATACGTGGGGCTTATGTATAATTAGGGTCAACTCCGAGGTGATAATTATCGCAAGGGTTCCTGCAGCTTACGATATGTAAACTTTGATAGATAAATAAGTGGGTATTAATATCCTGATTGACAAGATTCCTTGATTATGATCGATACCCATTCCCCTTTCTCACCTTTCATCAGCCTCTCTCTCTCTCTCTCTCTCTCTCTCTCTCTCTCTCTCTCTTTCTCTCTCACTCACTCTGTCATTACATTTCGTTTCGATCATTCTACGCAAGATATACATTTAAACTTTGCACGTAATATGAGAGGACATGTTTATTGTTCATTAAATATGGTTATACTGATGATATAATAAGAATGTGGTATCCACCCGTTCTTTTGGTCTGAAATAAAGCCCGTAGGGTCAGAATACGTTCTTGAATGGATATCTATCACTTTTGTAAATTTTGTCTGTCTCTCTTTCCATCTGTTCCAACCGGAGGTAACAGGGGAATGGATAAAACTTTTTTCCTGCAATTTTCGAATATTCAAAAGTCAAAATGCGTGTTTTTAGTATGGCTGGGAGCTGCTTCTCGCTAATTTGCAATTATCTTAACGACAAGGCCATTTTTCTAACCAGCTACACAAACAGGCCATTGTGATAAGGGTATCTATATATTTTAATTTTTAAATCACGCATACCGAGGAGGTGCAGCTCCTTCCTCTACCATTGAGACTGAGACTGTAAACATTTCAAGTCTTCCGGAGCAGCCGCTTTTGGGAAAAGTTTTAAAAACCATTCGTGGATTTCGTCACTAACGAAGCCGTGTGCAACGTTGCATTAAGGGGTTAGGCTACACTAACGGGTATAAAATCATGTGCGGATTTAAGAATTTTTTTTCGTATGAAAAAGTGGTTCACTCATAAAATTAATTACATATCTATTTAGTATGAATATCAAGCTGTTAGAAAATTTATATTTTTTTTTTTCGATGTACAAAATGGCCGACTACTAATATTTTCTTTTGTTATCTTTTTTAGGCACTCCGTGGCGTAACACTTAGCATCCACAATTTTTTACCTAGAACGAAAAACAAAAATTCTCGTCAATCTACATTACAATGCCTAGAGAAGTGCGTGAGGAATTAAAAAAATATTGTTTTATTCAAAAGTTGTAGGTATTTGAACTTAAGAAATGAACTTTCAGTGAAAAATTTTGTATAAAACTGCTCATAAAATGAAAAGTTTTCGAATAATCAGAAATTCCGCAGATACTTCTCCGCGAAATGCAATTATGAACATAAATTTTAAATTTGAAGTAAATCGAGTGAAAATTGTTGAAGTTATTCGTCGCGGCAATTGGAAAAAAGCTGTTTCAAGAAAAACGATCACGTCGGCCATTTGGTACATCGAAAAAAATATATATATATATTTTTTCTAACAGCTTGATATTCATACTAAATAGATGTGCAATTAATATTATGAGTGGATCACTTTTTCATACGAAAAAAAATTGTTAAATTCGCACATGATTTTATACCCTTAACGCAACCAAACATCCATTTCTGACATACACAAAAACCACATTTCCAGCATACATGCAAACGAAGCCGCGAGGAAGAGCTCGTATGTAGAGTATTCAGATTCAATTACCATTCTAGGGCTTACGACCAATGTTATCCATACTATTGATTCAATAAACTAAAAAACCTTATTGACACAAAAAAACGATATCGTTACAAGAAAATTTCAAGATTGCTACTCTGCTTTCGCCACTGCACAATTATTTCCATCCTATGACCCTATATTCTAGGGCGACAAAAAGATTAAATATCAACAAAGAAATGGAAGAAACAGATTTTTCCGTTTTCAAATCAGCCGTAAAGCCTAGTTTTATTCTCACGGTGTAATTGCGGGCAAGACATCTTGTGTTTTGTCAATTATGGCACTTTCTCTCGATGTCAAAGACTCTGCCATTCACCGAAAACATTTGTTGCACGCGCCTCTCCCTTAATTCTCGGGCTCAACATAGATACGTATGTGGGTTTAGGTTATTCTCCATGTACACGGGTGTACGCATCTACGTATAATTAGAATTATGCGTTGGATCATAGGTTGACGGAATGATGTCATTGACCGCATGTGCCCGACGTTTCTGACCGACAGGCAGACCGAAGCCGAGGGTCGTGTGGTTTCTCGGTCCTCAGTTGATCAATTCGAGCCACGAGGTGAAGGAGATACAGGGTGCCAACGGCGAGATCAATTTCATGACGGTAAACCGCGTCACGCTCGAGGGCCTCACCAGGAATCACCACAACGCTAGCTTGACGTGCAGAGCTAGCAACACGAATCTCACGCGGCCCGCCTCGGCCACCGTTTTCATCGAGCTCAACAGTGAGTATACTCAAAGTTTTCATGGAATAACATTTCACACGGAATACGCGAAAATGTCATTTTTCAATGCTCATTTAGTGCAGTCGTGCTGTTACTGAACAACCCCGTAATCAGTAAAATTAGAAGGCCAGTTTTTTGTCAGATGATTCGGTAGGTGCCGCGGGTGCTTATGTCAAGTTTGCCTGAAAATTGGGATGCAGGGATTTTTTAGGGGATGAAAGGGTATGGAGGTGGATTGTTGCCAAACTACAACCCATACGAGGTCGGCGCTGTGAAGAAAAATGTTCAGAAAAATCCGGGCTTTAGTTTTATCCACAGCGTCGAAGTCGTGGAAGTTCATTTTAGGGGTGAAAAAGTGGGGTGAAGTTTTGAAAAATCAGTTTTAATTCAATAACTCTTTAGAAAAAATTCATACACTTTTTGTTCAAATGGTAACGTTGTAGCCCGTGAAAAAACGCGTCGATTGAGTATTTAATCATCACTCTCCGATAAGACCTTCATCCTCAAAAAAATTGTTGAAATAGCATCAAAAAAATTGTTTATCAAATAACTCAAAAACAATCGATTTTTTCGCGTAAATTTTAAATGTACGAAATGAAGAGAATAATTTCCTCTATATGTTCGTTTCTACCGACCACCCTTGAATTATGATTCTCCAATCCCTCTCGGCCGTTGAAAATAAAACATGAAATTTTTGGAAAACTATTGACCGCACGAATTCGCCGCCGTGGAACAATTTGTAGCTCGAACCCTCAGCTACGTTTTTGTCCACAGCACCAAATTCGTATCTCTTTATTTTCGGTCAACAGTTTCCCCAGAATTTCACTTTGAATTTTCAACCGCAGGGAGATTCAAAAAAGCAAAACTCAAAGGTGATCTATGGAAACAACAATATAGAGAAAAATATTCTCTACCTTTCGTACCTTAAACCTTCCCCGAAAAAACGATTGTTTTTGAGATATTCAATAAACAATTTTTTTTATACTTCGTCAATTTTTTTGGAGGTGAAGACATTATCGGAGAGGTATGATCAAATACTCGATCGAGGTGTCTTTTCAAAGGCTGTTCGGATGTAAACGAAATTTGTATGAATTTTCCTAAAACAAAAATGGACAAAAATAAAGCCCGTATTATTCTGGACATTTTGTCTCCCGGCGCCGACCTCGTGGGAATTATAGTTTGCCATTAATCGACCTCCATCCCCTTTCATCCCATAAAAAACCCTACACCCCGATTTTAGGCAAACTTGAATTAAGCGCCCATAAAATGGCGGCACCAATGAAAATCATCTGACAAAAAACTAGCCCTCTTCTATTTTTTTCGATTCCGATATACAGCACGACTGTACTAATTATCCGATTTCAAGGATAAGAGCAGGGTTGCTGTGAGAGAGCAAAAAAAAAAGAATTAGGGAACATAGAAAGATAAAGCTCGTTGATCGAGTCAGGAGCATTATGAGGGGTGCTGTTATTCTATGTATCATGTAAGCCAGTAGGTTAATTGTTTTAGTGCGATTTAGGGGAGACTACCAGTCTAGAGTCCAGAAAAAAGGTGAAATTTCGACATTTTTTATGGTTTTCCAGTTGACAGAATGAAAATTCCATTTAGTGGTTTTTATTCCACAGATCTGCAAGCATCTTTACAATCGTTTTATTAACGATAGCGTCCTTCGGCCTGGCCGGCAAGAGTTCTCCCCCAATGTTTTTACCTTAAATGAGAATTCAACATAATTCGAGTTCTCCATAAGATTTACCCTCGAAGTACTCAGCAACATTGAAAAAACATCGATTTTTGATCAAATGATGCGTGTTTGAAAAAAAGATATATAGTTTTCTGTAAAAAAATCGACGAAGATGGTTTTATCGGAAGAATATTTCAACATGTCAAAAATCCCGTAGATTCTTCGGTGTAAAATGTTGTTATAAGGTTTGAAAAAATGTCAAGTCGATCGGTGAAGAATTGGCGGTATGCTGTTGCCAACCGAAGGACACTGTCCAACCGAAAAAATGTATGGAGATACTTAACCCTCAATCCGTGAAGGTATTTGAGGCATCTTAATTCCGTGAACCTGAGTCGTTTATTGCACTACCAAATCAACAATTGTCAATAAAAAAAATCTGAAAAAATTCATGATCAATCTTTAGGCCGTATTTTTTCAAGGGAAAATAGGGTTTTTTCTTTTTTATTTTTAGTTTTTTTTTTCATTAAATATTAAGCAACATGCGAAGAAAATGATTTTGGGCAGGACGTAAATGACCAGTTGCTCGGATTGAGGTTTTAAGGCATATAGAATAAAACTCACTAATTGTCAGCGGAATTTGCATTTTATTAACCCTTCTGCTCATACTGGTAGTCTCCCCGAAGCAATTCTAGCCTATATTTTCACTAATAATCGTTGTCAACAATTTTACAAAAACAATCAGATAATACATGCTTCATGCTGATAGAATCATTTCCAAACGAGCAGTAAAGTTTCGAAAACATTCGAATATGAACTGAAAAATATTCGTTTGGTATTTTCCAAAATAGAATCAGCCTCTGTCTTCCTCTCATACTGGTTGTCTCCCCCAAGCAACTCAAGCCTATATTTTCGCTAATAATCGTTGGCAACAATTTTACAAAAACAATCACATAATATATGCTTCATGCTGATAGAATCATTTCCAAACGAGCAGTAAAGTTTCGAAAACATTCGAATATGGACGGAAAAAAATTCGTTTGGTATTTTTCAAAATAAAATCAACCTCTGCCTTCCTTTCACTCTCCCTCTCTCGCTCGTTCTGTCTCCCTTTCTGTGCCAACTCTATGGATTGCAAATCTAATTGCTGAAAGCAACAAATTCGTCTGTGCAGCAATAAAATATCGAGTTGCACATAAACGTACGTGAGTTTGGAATGTGGAATATGATATTGAAATTCCGAATTTTTTTCATCCATTGAAAGAACGGATGAAATTGGGAAAATCAAACACGCGAGTGGAAAATTTGGGTGTTTGTAGGGAAGAAGGGGTTGGTTTTACGAGTGTAGGCGGGTGGTGGCCGTGGGTGGCATGTCGAAAACCAATCAACTCCCGCGACGCTACTTCGCTACTATCATTAATAAACAGCCGAATTGGTGGCGCACAGGCCGAACGAGATGTGCCGCCACAGCAGCAATGAACGTATACGCGAAACAACTACGAATCGTCGTATTCTGCAACGCAGCAACGCCGCCTCGACGATATTAAATTAAATTTTATGACGCGAAACCCAGGAAGCCTGGAGACACCGATATAGCACGTCATCTCGTTTCTCAAATATCAGATACCCACAGTTTTGTTCACTGCAACGCCGGCTGCCTTTGCTTTCTTGGCAATATTTGAAATGCCTTCGCGTAATATCGTACAAAAAAGCGAACAATTCTTTTTTCTTCGCCGTTCTCGCGTTTTTTTTTGTACGTCGACTTCAACGCCGTCTGCGACAAATGAACGTATTACAGACAACAATAGCAATATTTTCCAGCACTCGTTTTCGCTAGTTATCGAGTACCCTTTGGAGAATGCGATAAGCTCACTTAAGGAGGTATGATCATTACTACGATTCCAACTTTCGGATTTGAAATTTTTATATGATTTTGACGTATACTTTATGCGCCTATTCCCGAAATTGGAGCTATTTTGACCGTTTGATTTTTTCGCAATGAAAGGGCAAAGTCGAGCACTGTGAGTACGTCATCTTATGGAGACGGTCAACCGGAAGTGCGGTGATCGTTGTTTTTCTGCTCACGTATCCAACTAAATCCGTTGGAAAACTGAAATTCAATAGATTAGATCTAATAGATATTGTAAAAAATAAGATAAACAATCTTCACCGTGTAGTTAAAGCACTACATTACATGAAAGTTTCAATGTCCGGCTGAAAATGGTCAGAACGACGAAATAGCACCCACAGACTTAGCAACGTCGCGAGTGACAGCTGATGCGTTTGGCGAATATAACCCAGCTTGGTTTTTAAATTAATTTGACTAGAAGCCGCTACAAAATATGCAAACAACAATTTATGGAGTTTTATCATTTATCACGTATCAATAATATGCATAATTATGATCTGCCTATCGTGTTAATTCTGTTGAGGCAATTCAAGCCTATTTCAATAAGTTTCCGGCTGATCTTTTTTGTCTTATTAGTCCATTTTTATGGTGGATATGTTAATATTATTATTACGAAGATTACTGCCGAGTAGTTCACAATCTAATTTTTCAGTTTTTATTTGTTCACGTGCAATAAATGCATCATTTACCACAACATTTGGCACACTATAATCGATAATACGAATAATCAACATAAGTAAACATCAATCAGAGCAGCTGTGGGTAAAATAAATTTAGACTCTTTTTTTCGCCCCGTGGAAGTGATTTTACCTCCTTAAGGATATTGAGTCCCAAATCGCAAATGATAATAAAATTCTGAAAATTTGGTACGTTTTTGTATGAAGTATTTCAGAGATCGTGTAAAAATGTCACAATTAGAAAGCTCGTTATTGAATAATTAACATTCACAAATTAAATGTTGTTTATGGAAACTGATGTAATTTTGCAATAAGTTTTTTTTTGACCTCTCAATTTTGTAATATCTACAATATACTGAAAGCAACGGAAACAAAACGAAGTTTATTGATAATTTATTTATTTCTTTCTTTTAAAAATTGTTCTTAACAAAATCTTAATTTTTTAATAACGAGCTTCCTAATCGTCGTGAAATTTTAATACGACCTCTTAAATACTTGATACAACAAAAATACCAAATTTTCAGAATTTTCCTATCATTTTTTATTTCAACCCTTAAAAAGATTGAAGTAATGATGGTAGAATTCTGAAAATTTGGTATGTTTTTACATGAAGTATTCAGGAGGTCGTGTAAAAATTTCATGACGATTAAGAAGCTATTTATTGAACAATTAACGTTAACATGTTTCATAGGGACTCAACATCCTTAACGAGCTAGACCTAGCTGGTGGCTCAAAACAGAGGTATTTTCGTGAATTTTTTGCGGGCAACACGTGTGCGGGTTTTCAATTTTTTCTTTTGACATTTAGAAGTATGGCTTTAGGGGGTCTTCTCACTTTAGACGCAAAAAAGGCTATTTTAAAGAATGTTGTTGATAGATTTATATTATAGATATTGATATAAAAGTTGTTACACTTAATTAAGTAAATACACTTTCGAAATACATTTAAAAAAATATTTTTATTGATTTATGTCTCTATTTATAGATGAAAATAAGAGTTAAAAAAAAGTCCTGAAAAAATTGTAGGCTTGCGCTGTTGATGAAATCTCGAAGATGGACCATCCGAAACGAAAAAATCACACGATTTTAGATTCAATGTGTTAATGGCTATAGCGCATATCCTATGATGTTTGCTATATGCAAAAATAACAAAATGGCGGACATTTTTCGAAAAAAAAACGTGTTTCTTCACCGTTTTTCTACTATTTTCTCACCGTTGTGTACTATTTTTTTTGGCAAAAAAAATAGTAAATGTCAAAATTTTTTTAATGATTTCAATTTCAAACGATTTCAATTTCCTCAAGATGCGCTATAGCTATATTTGTGAAGAATATGAGGTTAAAATTTCATTACTATCGGTTCAGTATCTTCGAAGATTTTATCAACAGGCCGTCGAAAAAAAATTGTTTCGAGAAAAAGGCGTTCAAAGTTTGAGCGGAGCCGATGAACGTGCTCAGGTAGTAAAGTAGAGATCATACATAAATACAGTTAGACCCCTTCGATCTCCATAAAATGTTAGTATGATACTTTTGGATATGTATACTTTCGAAAAATGTTATCTAAAAAATCGATTTTTTGAAAATTCTAAAGTGAGAAGACGCCTTAATGCAAGAAAATATGAATACGTTTAAATATAGTGAAGTCAAAATACAAGGCAATTACAATTAGAATGAGTGAAACTGCTCTCAATCTTTACGCACTCGTACTTCATCTTAGACTGCTTGCCTCTTCGACATGTCATCCAAGCACTCTCTCATCTTCCCACTTTATTCTTTCGCACTCAGCTCTGTCACACCAACCCTCGTTCTCTGCCCTCTTTGTTCCATGGGTGACCTGACGGCTCGTCACACTCGTCACCCGCGCTCTTCAAAGGAACCCTGACAATCTCGCTCACGCATAAACACGTTCGTCATTAATCTGTCATTCCCTCTAAACACTTCGCTCGCCCTGGAGTTTTCTATTTCGTCTATAAACTGATTCGTATTTCAAACCTTTGGGGACACATCGCCTTCTCGACCACACGCAGCGCTAATCACGCTCTCGTGACATTTGTTTTTTCAGACAGACACGCACGTACAGTCACGCGCGCTAAACGCTGAACTCCCATACATTTTCGATGCACTTTTTTAAGGGGCTAGTCCACTTTGGAGCCACGAAAGAAAGACTATGTTCGCGTTTTTTTGAGGATTATATAAAATATATGAATATAAAAGTTGTTGGACTTGATATCCAAAGTCTTGAAATACATTAACAAAAAAATTAAATTCATTTTTATTCAATTTCAAGTACAAAAACTATAGTTTAACGGAACGCCTCAAAAATAGGTGGGCCAGGTGGCTCCATCACAACTCGGCAACGGCTTGTCTGAAACAAAGAAATAAAAGTCCATTAGATTCAGTATGACACCAGCTACAAAATGACCCTCGGATATGAAGTTTTATCAAAAAATAAAAAAATGGCAGATGAAAAACGAAAAAAGTAAACAAAAACGCGTTTTTTCGCAGTTTTTTGCAAAAAAAGAGTAAAAATCAAAATTTTACGAACCATCGAGGGTCATTTTGTTGCGAATCATGTTTACAATATGTGGTTCAAATTTCAAGAGAATCGGTTTATTAGCTTTAGAGATACGATGGAGCTAGATTTTGAAAACGTTGTTTCGAGAAAAACGCGTTTGATGTTTATACTATGAAAAACTCTTAACTAAACTCAATCGGCAATTCCTGCACCGTACAAAATCCCTTCTGATTGCTCATCATCGGCGATTTCTTCAAGTGAAATTTTCAAAGTAGACTGGTCCCTTAAGCACAAAAAATCGACAAAAAAGATTGAAAATCGGTTGATGAGTTTTTGAGTATTCGTTGGGACAAGGTCGAAAGAAGTAGTTTCGAAAAAAACGCGTTCAACGTTTTTAGTCCATTTTTCTTCATATCAAGTTGTGTTTTTTCTATATAGAAGACCGATACTTGAATTAAAGTTTCTAGTCTCGGGCGTTATGACGATTCTTCATCTTCATTACATTTCACAAAATTATAAGAGCCTGCACTTCATCTATTGTGAACGATGCTACTGTAGGGACTGAGGGCACTTATCGGTCGCGCTACCTGTTCTCACTAAAGTAACTGCAGCTCTGCCAATTTTCGGACTTGCGACTTAAAAATTTTGCTAACATATTTTTGAATATGGGCACTGGCAAGAATTATGAAAAACAAAAAAAAATTCTTTAAATTTTGCTTGGCTATTGTAGGAAAGGGGGAACGCTACTGTGCATGTCCTTGCACATTGACTTTCCCCATTAACTGACATTCCGTATGGAGAACTGTCGACTTTTCGCGGTAAATTGCGCGCAAGTTTTACATTGAACATATCGAAACGTTGCTATTTCTGACAATTCTAAAATCGTGAGGTAATGCAAACTTTGCCCCCCCCCCCTATGTACATAAACCGTAACGCCTACCCCCCCCCCACTAAATTTCGTTACGTAGTTTGCGTGCCCCCCCCCCCCCGATGGGTTCGCGACCAATCGGTGAGTTGCAGCATTAAGGATTTCCTCAGCATTTGATTGTGAGTAAATATCGTATTTTGTTGTTAATCCGTAGGAAAACTATTAATATTAATAGATGTTCCGGAAAAGGGTCGAAATTGTCAAATAGTATCAACGTTTTCCACCTACCGCGTGTGGACATTTGAATTCATGCATAACTGGTACCTATAAATGAGTACTCATCTACTGTGATGATTAAACATGAAGTTGGTTCATCCAGCCAGCGTATTTTTGGCTTTGATTTGGCTATCGATATACCTCGTTTGCCCATCGTTGTATCATCAAATCCATTGATACGTTCTCTCGCTTTGATATTCCAAACGCTCCCTGCATCGTTGGAATAATTTCCTCGAAAATGAATATATACGCAGCGAGGATATTGCATTTTGCCTGGAACAACAAAAGTACCTTCCGCTCCGAGAATATAAATCGGCTTGATCTCCCTGCCGATGATGACTTGCATTGACATTGATCATGGCAGAGCACAGACAAATCGAATGACATTCGTAAAACTAACGAATTAAGGCCTTAGGCCACAGTAACGGGTATAAAATCATGTATGAATTTAACCATTTTTTCGTATGAAAAAGTGATTCACTCATAAAATTAATTACACATCTATTTAGTATGAATATCAAAGTGTTAGAAAATACAATTTTTTTCGATGTACGAAATGGCCGACTACTCGAAACTTCACAAAACAGCTTTTTCCAACTGGCGTGACAAATAACTTCAACAATTTTCACTCGATTCACTTCAAATTTAAAAGTTATGTTCCTAATTGCATTTCGCAGAGAAGGACGCACGGAATTTCCGATTAATGGAAAACTTTTCATTTTATGAGCAGTTATAACGAAATTTTTCACTGAAAATTCATTTCTTATGTTCAAATACCTACAACTTTTGAATAAAACAATATTTTTTTAATTCCCTGCGTACTTCTCTAGGCATTCTAATGTAGATTGACGAGAATTTTTGTTTTTTGTTCTAGGTAAATCATTGTGGATGCTAAATGATGCTAAATGATGCAACAGCTTGATATTTATACTAAATAGATGTGTAATTAAAGGCAAATATACACCTAGGAGCCGGAAAAAGGGTCATTTTTGTCAATTTTTTCAAGGAAAACTATTTGAAATTTCGGATTGGCGTTTTAATTATCTAAAAGTACATACATTCAAAAATATGTTGAATTTTCTTTATTTAAAAATATCAAAAATATACTGTATGATCCTTGGAGCGTCGTAAAAAAATCGGTACGCAAAATTTCTCGAAAACCAATGAACCGATGGCCTTGAGGTTTTTTGTGGTTATTATATACACCATTATCTAGTACTTGTCAAAAATCACTATTTATGTTCAAACGTCCGCCATTTTGTCATAAATGGACATTTTCAAAATCGGCTATGACAAGTACTAGATAATGGTGTATAGAATAACCACAAAAAACCTCAAGGCACTCGGTTCATTGGTTTTCGAGAAATTTTGGGTACCGATTTTTTTACGACGCTCCAAGGATCACACAATATCGTTGTATATTTTTAAATAAAAAAACTTAAACATATTTTTGAATGTATATACTTTTAGATAATTAAAACTCCAATCCTAAATTTCAAATAGTTTTCCTTGAAAAAAATTCACAAAAATGACCTTTATCCCGGCTCCTAGGTGTACATCTGCCCTTAATTTTATGAGTGAATCCCTTTTTCATACGAAAAAAAAATTGTTAAATTCGCACATGATTTTATACCCGTTACTGCGGCCTAAGGCCTTAATACTGGTGTTCCTGCATCCGAAGGAACAAGAGCGAAAGAAAAAAAAAGCAGAAAGGAACTTAATGAGAGCCCAGCGCGAATTCGTTCAAGACGACCCTCGCTGTTTCGTGTTCCAAAGAGATTCAGCTCGCGAAAAGTTTCGTCAAACAAGTTTAAATTAAATCATGTCCCGTGGAGTCGTAAGATGGCGAAGGGTGACTCTGGTGCATAAGACCGGCCTCATCGTATAACCGGCCCGCAGACGTTATGCCGTCTCTTCCGTAGCTTCACCAAATACCCCATCTCGTTCTCTCGCGCCCCTGTTCCAGGATTCCCGCTTCATTGGCATCGTTATATTCCCGTGCTTCTGTGTGGCTCAGGCCGCCTTTGCATTTGCCAGTACGAGGGAGGCGGGAGTACAGGGAGCAGAATTGAGGGCTCGGGTCGTTGCGGAACTTTTACCCCGTACTGGCCGTGCGATTCAGCCGCGTATGCGAAGCAGTCGAGGAAACAGAAAAAAAAATAGGAATAGAACAACAAGAAACGTACAAACAGTTGAGAGGTAGAACGGTGGCTGTATACGCTGGGATGCTTCCGGTAAACGGAAGTGAGGAAAAGATAAAGCCAGAGGAATGAGCGGTGGGGGCGGGTAAGGGGCGATTTTTCACCGCTACGGATGTTGTCACTGTGGCATTGGGAAATCGTGAGAACTGCGAATCCAGCAAGCCCTGGACGATGGCTAAAACGATCAAAGACACCCCTGTAGGATATCGTTGATTCGCGGTTAAGGGATAACACCGCTCCAGGATTTTGGAAAAAGCGTTTTTTGCTTCAAAAATACTTTGAGGTCGTAAAAACAATATGCAATTGTTCCTGTAGCGAATTTTTTCTTAAGGACCAATAATCGATTCACTGGGTTTTGTCTTTTCAAACTTTTTTCAGACTGGGAGGACGGATTACTCGATTTTGATTTTTATAGTACCTTCACAATTACATTCTCTATGGGAGTACGTAGCCTTTTTTGGTTAAATGTAAACCTTTTTTTTATAAACAATTTACTGCTTTTTTGGGCAAAGAATGGATTTACTTCTTTCAAAGTGCACCATTTTTTTAAAATTTGATTTAAAAATCCCCTACGTTGTCCCATAGCTAATAATATATAGATTATAATTTTGTTTGACTTTTGTTCCAGGTCGTATACTTTACGAGAAAACCGTCCTTCCGTGACGCTGTTTGTAAAAAATACGTTTTTCAAGATGAGCTCTGTCGCCGCCATTTTGCATGAAAATTACAAAAAATTTAATTTTAAAACTTTAATATGTGGTAAATAAACCCTCTCAAAAGAAATCCTATTCCTTTTTTCATGGTCCCAAATTGAATTGTCAAAGTTAGGCCTTATTTTCTGCCGCTAGAGTGGCGTTATCCCTTAAGGATGTTGAGGCCCTATGAAATATGTTAATGTTAATTGTTCAATAAATAGCTTCTTAATCGTCGTGAAATTTTTACACGACCTCCTGAATACTTCATGTAAAAACATACCAAATTTTCAGAATTCTATCATCATTACTTCAACCTCCTTAGGGGTTGAATTAAAAAATGATAAGAAAATTCGGTAAATTTGGTATGTTTTTGTATGAAGTATTTAAGAGGTCGTGTTAAAATTTCACGACGATTAGGAAGCTCGTTATTAAAAAATTAAGATTTTGTTAAGAACAATTTTTAAAAGAAATAAATAAATAAATTATCAATAAACTTCGTTTTGTTTCCGTTGCTTTCAGTATATTGTAGATATTACAAAATTGAGAGGTCAAAAAAAAACTTATTGCAAAGTTACATCAGTTTCCATAAGACAACATTTAATTTGTGAATGTTAATTGTTCAATAACGAGCTTCCTAATTGTCGTGAAATTTTTACACGACCTCTGAAATACTTCATACAAAAACGTACCAAATTTTCAGAATTTCATTATCATTTGCGATTTGGGACTCAACATCCTTAAGAGAGGTTTCTACTTTGTTGGATAAAACACTATTCGATTTTTCACCAATTTTTTGTGCGAAAAATATGAAAAATAGAATGTTGAAATTTGGTATGTTTCCTAAGTGCTCTATATTGACTATGATATTTCGTTTTATTTGACAAAACGTGCTACTGGGAGTGGGAGGAGTCACGTATTTCGGTGCGCCGGCGATGACATCCTTCGCTTGTGGTAGGCCTAAGTTCTGAACAGGTTATCTGAAGCAAAAAATCAAACATATTTTTACTTTGTACAATATTGTGTACAAGTCGTACTAGAATCAAGAAGAACAATTGAAAGATAAAAAAATGGATAGCCGCCGAAGGGGAAGTGTTAGTTTTTTACCAACAAATTTTTGCAGTTCTTTCTTCATAAAATAAAAACGTTTGAATATTTTTAGATAATTCTAGTTCAAATAATGAAGACGTTAGTTGTACGTAAGCTTGCCAAATTTATTGACGATTGCTCATCCAGGGCGTAGGGGAGACCGGGGCATAATGGGATCGGGGCAAAATGGGACAGAGAGGAGTGGAATATCAAATTGGGGCAAAATGGGACACACAAAAATGAAGTGTCGCAGCCCGCTGAATTTGGGGCAAAATGAGATGACAGGAAAATTCATGCTTCGAGCTGTTGAAACATAATCTAATCTAAATGGTGCTTGTGGTTCGTTTCAGTCTACATATACGCAGTTAATACGGACTGACCGATATATTTGTCGACACATATCCGTCGATTTCATGGGGAGCGGCGGTCCTAGTTTCATAAAACAATTTACGTAAAAATTGACAAGAGTTAGATTTTCATTAATGGCTTGAAAATCAGTATCAGTAACGTGCAGTTGGCAGAAAATAAATTAAAAAAAAACAAAGAAAGATAAAAACGAAAAAAAAAGCAAAAAATTGCACGCGTCAGATTATAAAAATTACGAGTACGTTTGCGACAATTGTGCCGATAAAAATTAGCTTAGTTAAACAAGCAATAAAAATTAAACATTGCCACCGTTAAATTATAGTAACGTAAGTAGAGTGTGACCCAAATATCGTGTAACATTCAATAAAAGCTGTTTTCACTCATTTA
Source organism: Ophion costatus (assembly GCA_951751655.1). Taxonomy (NCBI): domain Eukaryota; kingdom Metazoa; phylum Arthropoda; class Insecta; order Hymenoptera; family Ichneumonidae; genus Ophion; species Ophion costatus. The sequence continues at coordinate 36,130,283 of OX632356.1, forward strand.
TTACCCCTTGTTTTTTACCCCTGCATTTCTTTCGTTTCTGCATCGAATTATTCCATTGTCCCATTTTGCCCCAATCTTGTGAAATTAGTGGTCTCCGATTTTTCCTGTCCCATTTTGCCCCAGTCCCGTTTTGCCCCAATGACGTATTTTCCAGCAGTGTTGATTTTCACTATTCCATTTTGCCCCAAAGCCGTTTTGCCCCGGTCCCATTTTGCCCCGGTCCCATTATGCCCCGCTATACTATTTTGCCCTGGTCTCCCCTATAAGCACTTCCGCAAGCAAAGAATCTCATCGCTGGCGCATCGACGTACGTGGCTCCTCCCACTACCAGTATGTCTTATCAAACTTAAAAAAAAATGTTATTATGTTCAATAAATGCTCAGTAAACGTACCAAATTTCAACATTCCATATTTAATATTGTTCGCAAACAAATCGATAAAGAATCGAACATTTTTTGGCCCAACGAAGTAGAAACATCCCGTAATCCGAAGATAAACCTATTTTCAATACAGTTTTCCGTGCTATTCTGTGATTCTTTTTCAACATTGTAAAAAGCAATGCGCCGCAGTTTTTCCCTGACAATTTTCGGAAAATGCAGAAAACTTTTTTAACAAAAATCGAAAAATTTTTGGCGGGTCTCTTTACACTCCCTCGTAATTATGATGCAGTGCGGAGTAGCCGAATTCAATCGACCCTCTTTCTCCCATGCTTCAGGCAACGATCGGTGAATCCTGAGTGATCGCAAACCGTTTTCTGTACGAAAGAAACCGCACGCATCATGACATCTCAAGTGCCAGAAGGGTAGTGCGACGCGTGACGGGGGAGCAGAAAAAAAAGCTCTATCGTCGTACCGTAATGACGCATTTCAACAGGTCACAAAGCCAAAATGGTGTCGTTTAGGCCACACTTCCGGCGAGAATGCATTCGTCTCTGCGATCTTTCTTGTTGCGGCATTCGAGTGCTGTTCGTGCGGTTATTGCTCGAAAGTACTAGTTTTCGGCCTATATACGGCAGTTTCGTTGCGTGTGTCTCGAGATACCATAAAAGCTCGTTACGACAGCCCGGCACCCGGTGCTGGCTACGATCCGTTACTGTTTTCAGTGCTCCGCGTGTGGACCACTAAACTTCGAATAATTCACCCTCCGGGGTTTTCCACTTCGCCATGTCTCGTACGGCAATTAAATAAGTATGCCACTCCAGCCTCCCTCGCTGCTGGACCAGCTAAAGCAATCTATTTCTCTTTTCGTTCCCCAGAAACGAATCAGCAACCGTTCTTTCCCATAATTTATATTACTCATTTCTGCGTCATTCCCCAGTCGCCGCGTTTCAGGCTGAAACCCAACGCTGCTCAGGGCAATGGAAATACCTAATGTTTACTAAAATTTGGGGTAATTTCGAATGTGAGCCAATACTCGCGAGACTTGGATATTCCTAGAAAAACATTGGAATCTTGATAGTTCTTCCAGCATCTTGGAAAATTTCGCAATTATCGTAACAAAGGGCAAAACATCTGTTACGTGCAAGAAAAAATTACACAGGCAGCACAGTACACATCTTTTCCAGATGAAGCTTTCATATATCTATAAGGGCGAAAAACCACGGAGGCGCTGGCGTGATACCTTTTAATTGTTTTCATGGTTAGTTTTCTGATTTTCTCATCGCCGTCGTCGCCGCAAACTCTTCCTTGGTGAAGAGAAGGTGATGGAAACGAGAGAGGAAATTCTACAAACTTGGCAACAGCGTACAAATATACTGAAATGACACATCCATTACTGTCTCTCCCCCCCTCTCTCTTCCCCTCTCTCTCTCTCTCTCTCTCTCTCTCTCTCTCGCCCTCTCTCTCTCTCCCTCCCCGTATCTCTCCCTTTCTCAGTTGTCCAGAGCAACGCGCTTAACGAGGAAACTTTTCGTGAAAAATGTCGTTTCCACTCCTGTTATGGAGAATCATGCATAGCCATATATTTTGTATAAGTGTACATGGAAGATGGGTTACCCCGGCGACTCGCATATTTCAGCAATCACCAAGGGAGAGATTCCGAAAGGAGTCGTATGTACCCAGGGGGATTGTCAGATCTGTGAAAATCTCATGCGTAGCGTATCCTTTCACTCTCTCTAGCCCAAGTTAGCTTCGTCGACTCAACGATGTTAAGGATGTTGAGTCCCTATGAAACATGTTAATTGTTCAATAAATTGCTTCTTGATCGTCATGAAATTTTTACACGACCTCCTGAATACTTCATGTAAAAACATACCAAATTTTCCGAATTCTATCATCATTACTTAAACCTCCTTAAGGGTTGAAATAAAAGATAAGAAAATTCTGAAAATTTTGTATGTTTTTGTATAAAGTATTTAAGAGGTCGTGTTAAAATTTCACGACGATTAGGAAGCTCGTTTTTAAAAAATTATCATTTTGTTAAGAACAATTTTTAAAACAAATAAAAAAAAATGTATCAATAAACTTCCTTTTGTTTCCGTTGTTTTCAGTATATTGTAGATATTATAAAATTGAGAGGTCAAAAAAAAAACTTATTGCAAAGTTACATCAGTTTCCATAAAACAACATTTAATTTGTGAATGTTAATTGTTCAATAACGAGCTTCCTAATCGTCGTGAAATTTTTACACGACCTCTGAAATGCTTCATACAAAAACATACCAAATTTTCTGAATTTTATCATCATTTGCGATTTGGGACTCAACATCCTTAACCGACAACGACAGGCTAATTGCATTAAAAATCGTATACATACGCAAGAGCTAAAGCTCGCATAAACGAAACTTCCGATAGGTGAACCCTCCTATTTTTGCAATCGCCTTCAATGTATACCGAATGCGCTACGCTTGAACCTGAGAATCACTCAGAAAGTTAAATCCACATCAGTTGTGGTACTCAAGTAGGAAGCACGTGCATCTTGGACAACGCGGTTGTGCGTCCCGTGAGACAGTGGTGGAGGTTTAATCACGGCTGGATAATTCCGCTGAACCCTCTAATCGCCGCAATAATCTCTCACGTTCGCACGCGAGAGGAACGTTTGGCTCGCGCGATGATAACCATCTAACCATCAGCGACACAGTGAAATGTGAAATGTCCCGTGCAAGCTGGCCTCGGATCGTTCCTCTCGCTTCCTCCCTCTTTCTCGTCCACTCCCGCGTTTGTTAGAAATACACATGTAGTTTAGGTGGATAATAGTCGCGGATTATTATGAGCTCGTGCATGCATTATCCCTCGCCAATCTCGGCAATTGCGCTCCAAGCCACGCGGACTGACGAGGACTTGTACAGCGCTATCGTTTGCGGACTGTTATTGCCAAGTTGTTAACCAGCAACGACATGCTTAAACATAGCGATTTCGACGACCTCATTAGTATGTTCACGCGGAAAAAAAGTTCAATGACCAGTTCAGTCGCTTGAAACAATAACGGTACTTAGCGGACTGGCGAGCGTGTTCCAATAACAAGTGGAGGCAGCATCAAATGATTCACGCAAGCCGAACATGAGAATGGTGAAAGAGATGAGGGAACTAATGTTTACTGATCTGAAAGTACTTTTACTTCGAGGTACGTACCGCTGTATGAACATGGGATGATTCTTTTTGAGGGAGACTACCCGTGTAGAACCCGGATGAAACGATCAATTGGGACAATTTTTTATTGATACCCAGTTGGTAGAATATAAATGCCGTTTAGTGGCCTTTGTTCTACGTATCTTCGAGTATATTTGAAAATGTTCTCAAAGTCAGCCTATACAGGGACGTGAAAGCAGCAAAAATGTTCATATGTTCCTACTCGTGCCATTATAGTCTTTTGGATGTTAAAAAATTATCGTTTCCATGACAATACTTCGTCCCCGTGCCTTTCATCCTCAAGCTGGAAATAATTTTGTTCTCGTGGCTTCCTTTTTCAGTGCGACCGCTGAGTGTTCACATCGTGTCAAAGAGAAGGCAAGTCGGGGCGGGCAAAAAATACGACATCACATGTCGGAGTACAGGCTCAACGCCTCCAGCTGTTTTTACGTGGTGGAGAGGCTCCAAGCAACTGAAGACAGGAATAACGTCGAATGTAAGTTCACGATCATTCTCTATTTTCATTTCCGCATTCTACAGCATCAACGACTACGGAGATGGACGCATTCAATTAATTATTTTAGATGACGATGTGAAAAAAAATGTCTATACGTCTAAACGATTGAATATTATTTTTGCCAATCGTATGAACCTAGAGGCTGAAGAAAGAAATTCCTAAATTTTCGCTATTGGAGAGATAAAAAAAGACATGAAATCCCTTTTGAAGGTGACGTGATTAAAAAAGATTTTTCAACGTTTATGTGGATAGGTAGGAGGGGAGACGAGAAGATTAACGAAGGTGAACGATGAAGCGGGTCTAAAAAGTCTCAAGAGGCATTGTTGCAATAAAATTAGCCCCGCGGTCTCGTGGTGTCGCAATTCAAGCACGCGAACGGAGATCATACCCTTTGAAGCGCCCGAGCTCGGAAGACGCGCGAAAAAAAAATGATGAAGTAAAAAGGTCTCATTAAGGTTGTGGAAGCCACTTGCACCTCAGCGACCTTCTATACCTTGTGCTTCTCTCTCTCTCTCTCTCTCTCCCTCTCTCTCTCTCTCTCTCTCTCTCTCTCTCTCTCTCTCTCTCTCTCTCTCTCTCTCTCTCTCTCTCTCTCTCTCTCTCTCTCTCTCTCTCTCTCTCTCTCTCTCTCTCTCTCTCTCTCTCTCTCTCTCTCTCTCTCTCTCTCTCTCTCTCTCTCTCTCTCTCTCTCTCTCTCTCTCTCTCTCTCTCTTTCCCTCGGCACTATTGCTTCAGATACGATGGAAGCACCGCAAAAAGTTACATTTTTTTCAATAATATTACTGGTCCTATCGGCCGACAAAGTGCACAGAGATTTTTTTTATTTCTAGCGAAGCTAGATTGTCCCATATCGTACCTATGATATTCAGTAAAAAAAAATAACATATCACGCAGATGGAATTTCTGACTCTGGAAAAAATGCATCCCACATCGTCTATTGTGTTGATGGTCGTTACGAATAGTCTTATTGAGAATAATCTCAAACGCATAAACGAGGAGCTGGCGAACAAGATCGGACTTGTCTACGTTACGTAAATTTTTTTTCGTGTTCTTCAAGCACACCTTCATTAGCTCCCAAAGTATTTTGCATAAAATCCAGCATCGTTACCTTAAAATTTGTTAAAAACTGCCTTTTCAAGCAGAAACGAAATGGTCCATGGCTGGCTGGATGGAAAATTAGTAAGGGATGACTGCAGTGATGACGATGATGACATTGAATGCGATTTTTATGAGCTTGACATGAAAGAGTTTGAGTAGGATTATTAAATTGATAATAACAAAACAAATGTATATTTAACCCAAAGAATCGGTTTTATTTCATAACCGGATATGTCCATAAAGTTTTCATTCAAAAAAGTTGTCCACCATTCTCATTCAAAACTGGACTGTCCACAATAAAAATAAAAATACACACATGGTAGTTAGTGTTTTTATTAAATGAAAGCCTAGTCCAGGCTTACATTTTAATAGAGCCTTGATATATTGCAACGTAAGAATTCGACATCATCCCTATTTGGTTATTTTGGTTTTTTACCTCTCCCGTAAAAAAGTAATTCATGGACGAATCCGGTTCTGTTCGCTGGCTCCTCAAATACTTATCCTAAAATGGGATCGAAGCTTGTAAAGAAAATGGAATTCTCTTGGTTTGAGAATAAAATTGCTTTGAGACGCTGTCAAGTGGAATTCCGTGGTACACAGACTTTCGATGATCGAAAATTTTCTCTAGTCTCTTTACGGGGCAGCCAACAGAATTAATCGCCGATGAGATCACTCTCCATCAGTAAGGAGCGCAGAGACGAGTGTCCATTAATTTCCGGAGAATCGCTCGATCAGATTTATACAGACAATTTCGAAAATACTTTTTTTGGTTTAGCCAGCGCGTGGGTTTTTACTAGAGAAAAAACAACAAATCAACGTATGGTAGTATCGCCCAAATGCCTCAATCTTTTCGGTAAACGAACTGGAATTTCGCGGGTTTCAGGATTTCCAAATGACTCTGAGAAAATACGCGAATGAAGAGGTCACTGTGAATTTAATTCTACAAATACAGATGTAATTAAATGGCGGCGGGCAAATACGCAAATGGACATTTCTATCTCTGTTCCTCTCTTTCTCGTTCTATCCATTCACCCTCCGCTTCCCCTCTGCCGGCTCAACCCTTCAAACCTTCCCCCTTCCGTTCCCTAATTTTCTCTTATTTCTAAAGTAAGAAACTTCGAGTCTGGGTCGGGCGAAGGTCATCGGAGTCCTCGATTCACGACCAATTCCGCCCCTTACAAATGTCCTTCCATGAAAGTAACATCTTTCTGTCACAATCCTTTTTTCTCCCTGTATATCCCAGGAGGCAGGCTATGCTGATGGTCCACCGCAATATCTTCTTCCTCCTCCTCCTCCTCCCCTTGTCGTCCCGCATCCGGAGAATTCTCTTTGCCACAGTATATCGGGCTTCTGTATTTCTCGAGAGGTACGAGTGCCGACGCGATTCTGGAAGGAAATTTGGACAGCTCGACAACGAGAAGGAGGTAGTCAGGAGCTTAGTTCGAGTCCCGCGGGACCTTTGGCCGAGGTCAGCCGGAGATTCGAAGAGGCAGAGTAGATGGCATTTGGGAAAAGAGGGGCCAAAGGCTTGGAGACGTCAGTGCGCTGATAACCTAAAAATCATACCCACAAACGATCCTCGCCATTGATACATATATACGTTGAAATTTTGTAGTTATATATATATCTACAAAACTACAGGGTGTCCTGTTATGAATAGATAATTCTGCAACTGTCGTTAGGTCAGATCATGTCCTACTATATGCTGGCATTTCGGTTCAGTAAAAGTCCCACAGTTTTCGGGATAAAAATCATCTTCTGGTTTTTCGCATGCCATTTCTACAAATGATAACCTTCTTTGACCCGCTTTTTTTTAAAAATACTCTTGGTTGTTTATTTTATCTCTCAAAGTCTTTTTTTTAACCTCAAATGTTAAGGAAACTTCATGAAAAAAGATCTTATTCAGAATTTCCATACAAACAATTCGAACACCTGAATCTGATAGCCTGCGGTGTAAAAAAAATGTACTACACATATCATGCCGATTACTTTGAACAGTTGCTTAGTTATTGCCGGCTTATATCATTTGTAGAAATGGCATGCAAAAAACCAAAAGCAGATGATTTTTTTTCAAAAAATAACATACAACCGCAAATATCGAAAACCGTGGGGCTTTTACTAAACTAAAATTGCAGCATATCGTCGGACGTGACCTGACCTATCGCCAGTTGCAGGATTATCTTTCCATAATTCCCTGCATATATTGTGCCCCGAAAAAAAATCCTCGGCACATCCTCCATCAGGAGTAGATGATAAAAGAATGGCGATTTAAGGATGTTGAGTCCCCAATCGCAAATGATAATAAAATTCTGAAAATTTGCTACGCTTTTGTATGAAGTAGTTCAGAGGTCGTGTAAAAAGTTCACGACAATTAGGAAGCTCGTTATTGAACAATCAACATTCACAAATTAAATGTTGTCTTATGGAAACTGATGTAACTTTGCAAGAAGTTTTTTTTGACCTCTCAATTTTGTAATATCCACAATATACTGAAAGCAACGGAAACAAAACGAAGTTTATTGATAATTTATTTATTTATTTCTTTTAAAAATTGTTCTTACCAAAATGTTAATTTTTTAATAACGAGCGTCCTAATCGTCGTGAAATTTTAACATGACCTCTTAAATACTTCTTACAAAAACATACTAAATTTTCTTATCATTTTTTATTTCAACCCCTAAGGAGGTTGAAGTAATGATGATAGAATTCTGAAAATTTGGTTTGTTTTTACATGAAGTATTGAGGAGGTCGTGTAAAAATTTCATGACGATTAAGAAGCTATTTATTGAACAATTAACATGAACATGTTTCATAGGGCCTCAACATCCTTAACATGACGTGACGAATCAGTAAACCATCTACTCTCGTTCCATGAATGTAAATTGGAAAAAAGGATTCTATCTAGCCCCAATTTCAAGGTTCAACTTCGAAAATTCTGTCGTCGGTCATATTTTTTTTCAATTTACCTTCCAGTGCCGTTTTATCTCTTTTTTTTTTGAAAAGCCAAAGCATCATGACAAGTTTCTACCGTAGACTGTCACGACTCAGCAAACCTACATTCGTTTGGATAAGAGGTACTTCTTTAAAAGTGCGCCCAGGTAGAAATTACATACCCTAGTCGGGCTACAGTCTTGCAATACCATGTACAGTCGTACAATTAAGACTCTGAGAGGGTTGCCCGAGCAGCGCCCGACGCGCACTCGACGAAATTCGTAATCTCACTCCATGGTTGAGTTCGTTCGCTGCCTATACACGTGACGACGGGGATTAAAAGAAAATGCCAGACGTCGCTTCGTATGCCCGCTGGATATTGCGCATAGCAAATCTTAACGAGTTAGGTATATACCACCAGCTCGCCTAAAAAACAACGTTTTTCGCGATTTTTTTAAGGGTGAACTGTAACAAATCCAAAAAAAAATACCCATCATACGATATTCATTGATATTTTCAGTACGTCACTTTTCGGATTCATTTGGCAATCAAATGTTCACGTTCGTCCAACCCTTCCTTGGCACACTCATATTTGGCCACGGATTCGACACACTGGGTCAATTTGGCCCGGATAGAACTTCATCCATCTGCCCGCTACAAACCTTCGGTCGGTTTTTATTGAAAAAATCCCGGATACACTTTAAACATTTCTTAATTTGTCTTAAAATTCGGGAAGTATAAAATAGAATTGTGGTAAAAAATCGTTGAAAGTTTTCAGTTTTAGTAACGTGAGCATTTTATTTCAAATTTGTCTCGGTCAAAATGACCCAGTGTGGCATTTTCGGAGGGACTGAGTTGCTAGGAGGGACTTCGTTGATAAGAAAGGATTAAGTTGTTCAGGTCCCTGATGAAAACATACGTCCGGATGCAAACGAAACGTCTGTATGATGTCTGCCTCGCAGTTTGACGACTCCAAAAAAATTAAAAAGCTTCTTGGCTAATAATGTCATAGATTTATCGAGCCAATTTGTGAATACCGAAAAAAAACAGCCGTTTTTTTACCTGGAATACCTTCCAGAGAATTTGGAAAAATGAGACGTATGTTTTGCATACTTAACATCACACTTTTTGAAAATAATCGATATGGTCGTGTGGAAAAGACTTGAAAGTACATTGCGGTATTTTTTTATTTTTCAATAATTTATCACATTGCAAAATGATTGGGGTGAATTTCATCCACAACGACTTTTACGTAATTTTTTCGAGAAATTATTTTTTACACGACAAAATGGAGTTCAAAATATCATCGAGAGCATATAATGTTCACGAGCAGGCTATTGTTTATGTTTAAAAAATGCCTGTTCATTTGCATGATCTTAAACATCAACTCGCGAGTTTCCGAAGTTTCACAGTCGCAATTTCATCCTGTCGAAACTTAAACACAGGAGGTTCAAATTAAATTCCAAGGTGTTGAAGGCAGCAGATACGATTTGAGATAGCTACGGATTGTCTCGTAATCTCGTTCTCGAGAGAGACAAAATCGTCTCATGTCGTAGATCCGTCGGAGATTATTTCGCTCTCCTTTTTCGAAAAATAACCCGTATCGTACACGCGTGTACGACTAGCGTATTCCATTATATTTGCACAGGCTATCGCGTACTTGTGCGAATATAATACTAGTATTTTTATTTCCCCAGCAGCCCCGAAACCGACTGGTAAGTGGGTAAAAGAGTTGACGAGAGTGAATGGCAAGCAAGTTTTCCAGCAGAGCACACATTTTTAATTGAGCTCTCGTTTAATAGACCAGCGGCTGGCTTGTGTAAACGGCACGGAAATCACTGAGGCTCAGCCCCCCATTTTTGCCTCGCTGCGGAGCAGTCAGTGCAAATGTGAAAAATTTGCCGCGTCTTCCGTACGATCAAACGTTTACAGAGGTGAATACGTTCGAACTCATTCACCCGAACGAACGTTCATTAAAAGTTAATTAGCAATTATTACAGCGTTATCTGGAATGGCGGCCAATTATTTTTCGTGACACCTCGATTATTGCCAATTGTCGTAATTACATATCTCGAATGAGCAGCAGGATTTGTGCGTACGATAAAACCCGTGATTCAGCATGTAACCCTCCAAGAGTTCGGAGATTTATCTACTTGTGGTTAAGTTCTTTGTGCGATAATACATCGAAACTAGCGCGCTGATCAAAATTTCCGCCAACTCCTCTATATCTCAATTCCGTTGACTAATATTGTGAAAAAAGAACAAAAGTTATCCACTTTGTCCATTGTAGGAAAGACAGAGATAAAAGCATGTGGCATTAGGGGTGAATACCATGAGAGAGCAGGAATGCTGGAGCATTGTAGGGGACGGAGGACACGTAGACCGCGGTAAGGGACAAGAGTGAATTATAATGTTATCCCAGGGGCAACATTTTGCCAACGGAAATATATATATATATAAATATGGATGTTAGAAAATAATCGTATGGACCCTCGTGCCGGTGGGATATGTCGCAAAAGAAGAACGAGAATAAGGCAAGGAGAGACGGAAGTAAAACGCTATCCAAGACAAAGTTTCTTCGTCGGTCCTACATTTCCCAAATCCGCTCTAATTCTCCATCCATCCATTCGTGTTTTATTTTTTCCCTTCTCCCCCTTTTATTCTTTCAAAATGGATAAAATTGCGATTCGCGGATAAAGCGAGTGGAGTTTCGAGTGGCAAACCACGACCGGGCGCCCGGGGGAAGTGGAGAGCGATAAAAATAAATCCCAGGGAGCGGTGCGCGTGTTTGGACAATGCCATATAGTAAAAGCGTTGCTAGCGAGGAGACGGGATGAAGAGAGAATGCGGAGGACGCGTGAGTGAAACAAAGAGGGTTGACGGAGGAAAATAGGTTGGTGGATTTGTCGGCGGACTTTCAAGGGATGCATTTCACACTCGAAGTGGGTGTGTGCTCGCAGGATGTCTCCATCCTTCAATGCGTTCGTGCACGTGCACGCGGTAAAATAGAAAGCGGATTGAAAGCGCTGGAAAGTATGAGAAAAAGGGTGGGAGAAGAATAGGGTGACGGGGGGGAGGTATGGAAAACGGATGGAGGATCACGTCGCGTAGGAATAATCGGCGATGCTCGAAGCGTCGTCGCATTCGTCTATCCGAATAGCGCATTAGGCGATTCGCGTTGAACAAGTACTCGCGTGGAGAGAGACGCCTTGATCTCGCCGGCAAAAGTATATTGGTTTTACGTTAGGCACCATGCGGAACGTGCATCGTCGTGTTGATTCGTTTTATTCGGGCGAAATCGCGACAGAATTGAATTTCAGCCCGACGCAGCGAAATTTAAGCCGAACGTCGAGGCTGCCAAGGGGAATATGACAGTCGTGGTACTGGTTTGTCTTCTACACGCCAGTGATTCCTGGGTTCCCAGGGATGTCACGAGAATGCACGTTATTGCCAGCTGAGGCGTGTAAGACAGGAGTATATTAGGTATACACAGGATACGAGGATGCCTTCCGCCAAGGGGCTGAGGCGTGTATTTAGTCAGACATGTTTTGCCAACTCTCGTCTTGGATTAGGATGCTGCGAGAGGATCCCAGTCCCCGCGGGGATGATCCTGCGGAGACCGGGAACAGGGAGTTACTGAATGAGAACAGAGTAGCATGTATGGGCCACTCCTACCTAACGGGTTAGGCCTAGCTGTCACTGTCGGCAAGACCTCATTTTTGGGATTTTTCTTTTTTTTTAGAAAAACGTGATGTATTTCGACAAAAAATATTTATTTACAACAGTATCATCTGATGAACACTGTAATTTTTGTGGGTAAAAATATTTAATTAGAATCAATTCACAGCCGATGCATTTATTGAGAATATTCTTTGTGGTGAGCCAGGCTATCTAATAGGCATAAAAAAATATTCGAATACATGTTTCTAATATACCACGTTTTTAAAACAGACTAAAAAGGGTGAAATTATTTATTCTAGCCCCATACAGATTTATAACCCCATACAAGGTGTCCTGAAAATTTGTGATTGTGAATTTTGAATGGCTATGAAAGTACGTGTGAGATTTGACACGAAAAACGTGGGGCACGTGCAACAGATAATAGTAGTAGTAGTGTAGGGAGTAGCTGTCGTTAAGAAAACTCGCACAACAGTTCGTGTAATTTGTGGTGCAATAAAATGGCTAGTGACTTAGGTGAACTATTCATGCATCAATTATCTATTGATAGAGGATGGAGCTACACTAGCAGGACATTCGTATATTTGGAAAAGAAGATAACAGATTTACTTACCGCGGAAAGGGGTTTTCGAAATAAGTTAGAAAATGATCTTTTGGATAAGACCTTAGGCCGCAGTAACGGGTATAAAATCATGTGCAAATTTAACAATTTTTTTCGCACGAAAAAGTGATTCACTCATAAAATTAATTACACATCTATTTACTGTGAATTTCAAGCTGTTAGAAAATCTTTTTTTTTCGATGTACAAAATGGCCGACTACTAATTTTCTCTTCTATTATTTTTTTTCGGCGATCCGCGGCGGCACATTTAACATCCACAATTTTTCACCTAGAGAAGTACGTACGGAATTTAAAAAATATTGTTTTATTCGAAAGTTGTAGGTATTTGAACTTAAGAACTGAATTTTCAGTGAAAAATTTCGTTCTCATAAAATGAAAAGTTTTCGATTAATCATAAATTCCGGACGTACTTTTTTGGGAAATGCAATTAGGAACATAATTTTTTAATTTGAAGTAAATCAAGTGCAAATTGTTGAAGTTATTTGTCACGCCAATTGGTAAAAAGCTGTTTCGAGAAGCTTCGAGTAGTCGGCCATTTTGTACATCGAAAGAAAAAAAATATATTTTCTAACAGCTTGATATTCATACTAAATAGATGTGTAATTAATTTTATGAGCAAATCACTTTTTCACACGAAAAAAAGTGTTAAATTCGCACATGATTTTATACCCGTTACTGAGGCCTAAGGCCCTAAGCTAATCGCAAATCGAAGAGAAGCAGCCCCTGCCCACACTAAAAACGCGCATTTGGACACTTGAACCATCGCATTCTGTGAAAACACAACGGAAGGAAAATTCGAAAGTACTTGAGTAAAAATAACTATTTTTATGCGCTTTCTCTCAATCAACATACTCCTTTCCGATACGCATCTGCCTTCCTGGAAACAATAAAATAACAAAACGTCTCCATCTCTGAACACAGAACTTAATAAATTGAGTTATTAATTCGTTCTACTTTCATGCCCTCGAATCTCTTGTTTCCCACCCCTGTCTGGCTGCTTAGCCGTAGGTCTCGGCTAGTATTCCACTAACTTTTCCCCGCTACCTATACAGATTAATTTACCATTACTTTCTATGAATCAACAACTGAGAAAAGTTCCGACAGTTGTAGTATAGTCAGATGCTGATAATCATGGCGCAATGCGTGAGTGTTGCTCAACCATAGGAAGTATTTTGCTATTAGCCCTCCGCTGACACACTGGATCATTTTTACGCGGACGAATTTTGAATTAAATGCGCACTTTCTCAAAATTGAGAATTTTCAATAATTCTTTACATCAATTTAATTTCATATTTTCCGCATTTTAATTATGCAGACAAGTTTTGAGCTGTCAAACATGTATTGCCGTTTTTTAAAAATAAAAACAGACCGAAGGGCTGGCAGGTGGATGAAGCACCATCCGGGTCATCTTGACCCGATGTGTCAAAATCGGCGCCAGAGTGGGCCAACCGAATGCTAGTGACTTCTAGTAGTTTCTAGTGATAGGCAGCGGCGTCAGGGCTCTAAAAACCGACGGAGTCCTCCAATGAGAGACGCCGGTGTCGAAATTTCTCACCATGTGTCATTGCGTATTAAGGCCATGTATCACACGCTGCGAAATTTCGACAGGGTCACAGCGTTATTCGCAGTTTTTGGCTACGAGCCGCCGCAAACCACCGTCGGATGTCGCAGCAACCGTCTGCTACTCACATGACAGCGAAGGGCAGAAACCCAATAGGTGCTGGTTGCTGCAAATCCGTGTGCGATGCGTACATGTGTGTGCACGTGCACCATGCGGAATCGCCACCAGCGGGAAAACTGATGCACTAGATTTTCAGAATTGCCGATAATATTTTGCGCTTCGTTGATACAATTTTGCCACTTTTATGTAAAAATAAACTGTAAACGCCAATGTCTCCGTCATGTTTTCATAAAACTAGTTGAAACAACGCTCAAAATGTTTGCTCTTTCACTGTCAAGAGTCTGACGGTCTCAAATAATGCATAAATTTGGCTCATCAGTTAGTCATTCATAATTCATCCTGTGATAACTACAATCTGGAAAGTTTTTTCATCATTTGGAAAAATATCGACTGCCAGGCTCTTGCTGCATCAATATCGCATGCACATAATAAATTTAATCTCAATTGATCGTATCGCTTGGTCGCAATTGGGGTTGAAGATTTTGAAATGGGCCCAGTGGGAAACATGGCCCAAAGGTATTCCTTTCGCGGAGGGCCGTATTTTGTGGGACCATAAGCAGGGCCCTTCCAATAATTGGTCAGTTACAGTGACGCTCAATAAAATGAGTCACAATCAATTATTATACCCAACGATAAACTGGAATAAAAAATTTCGCGTAAATTTAGCTATAGACATGTTTACCTTTTTTTAACGTTATGCATGTGAACATTCTCCTGCTAGTCACATTTATCTGAGTTTTATCATTAATATTTTCTTTGAGGGGTCTTCTTACATCAGACGCTAAAAAGGCTATTTTCGTAATTTTTTTATAGGTTTATATTGTAGATATTGATATACAAGTTATTACACCCAACGAATACACTTTCGCAATACATTAAAAAAATGTTTTATTTATTTGAGTTACTATTTATGAACGAAAATGGTAGTTAAAAAAATGTCCTAAAAATATTGTAGGTCTGCGCTGTTGATGAAATCTCGGAGATGGATCATCCGAAACAAAAAAATCACACGGTTTTAGATTCAGTATGTTAATGGCTATAGGCCATACGATTTTTTATATACGCAAAAATAACATAATAGCGAACATTTTTCGAAAAAAAAACGTGTTTTTTCACCGTTTTTGGCAAAAAAATTAGTTAAAATCATAACTTGAAGAAATCCTTGATATGCGCTTTATAGTTGTAAAGAATATGTGGTTAAAATTTCATGAGGATCGGTTCAGTAGTTTCGAAGATTTTACCAACAAGCCGTCGAAAAACGTTGTTTCGACAAAAACGCGTTTAAAGTTTGTTTGCGTTACATAAATACATGAATTTTTTAAAAATGTATTTCGAAAGTGTATTTATTAAGTGTAACAACTTTTATATGAATATCTATAAGATAATCCTGTCCAGAAAATGCATATAAATCGCATTTTTTATCGTCTAAAGTGAGAAAGCCCCTTAAACATCCGATGACCTCCTGTTTTCATTGTCGTTACATGTTTAGAATTTATTACACGCGTTGAGAAGTTTATATCGTGCATCTAGATTTATTTAGTGTATAAAATATTATATAGAAATGTCGCCCGCCTGTCGTCTCCATAAATTCCCATATAAAAGAAACGATTTTTAGAATAATCATTTTTCGCTAAATGTTCCGTAATTTGGCTTGAAATTTTACCAGTATACTGTAATGTGTTTTTACTTAATTATATAGACGAGAAGTAATTGTTAAATATTCGGGTACGTGAAAGGAATACCTTGAGCAAACACCAAAGAACCAAGGAAGGTAAACGATAATAAAATGACCGAAAAAATTGTGATAACCAACGTCCTAAAAAATATCAACTTCTACCGTCAAACAATAACGAAGGACTTTTGTCGCTACAAAATAGCGGTTTTGCACTTTTACCGAATCCTGTTCACTGTTTGTAGCACGTTGATTGGCTACCGAGTGCCTCGTATGTGAAGATTTATAATGGAACGCATGCCAACAACCACGTATAGGTTGAACGACGACGTGGTATCTAATCTCGAAATCCATCGAGGAAGGAAGCAACGAACGGCGAGAAGAGATGGCGAACTGTAATCTTGAAGTCATGCTCGAAGCTCACAGACTCAGCGATCTTTAAAGATTAATATACCACCGAAACTTTTGTACCCCCTCGCGGAGCCTCCTCGTTCCTGGTGAAAGTTTCTTCTTCGTATCTATAGAGCTGCTTCCATATCCAACGGTGTTTAGCCGGTACCGCATGTAAGGGGTGATCGTTGACGACAGTAATACTCGTAACGACAATGATAACAACCGTCATCGCGAGATAGGGTTCTTCGGGAGCTTTGTGTCTTTCTATTATCCAATATATAGGGATATATAAGTTCCGTCGGGCTTCGGCACTATAAAATGTAATGGCCTGAGACGCACCCTATCGTTGCCACGATCGAGGAGAGTTTGAAGATAAGGCGGAAGAAAAGTCTAACAAAGGTTAAGAATGAATCGGAACTCGCGGTATTACTTCGGGTGAACGTTGGCCAACCTCTCTCTTTCTCTCTCTCTCGCTCTCTGTTTCTACTTTATCTTTATCCTTTCAACTTCCAGCTCTTCTGGACATCCAGGGCTATTATTTCCACGAGGCTGCCTCGCCCTCGGCCTCGTGAGAATAAGCCCGGAGCACACAGCTGGCCGCGCATTTTATAAGCTGGCTCAGCCCTTCGTTCCTTTGCCTTTCGCTTCCTCCACACGTCTTGACCTTCGCTCGCTTATTCCAAGCCCCTTTTGTCGCGTTATTTTCGCGCTAATTTTTTTTTATCTTCCTGCAGTCAGCTTACGGATTAATATTTTCTCAACTCTTGACTCTTGCTCCCGTCGCCTTGCTCTCATCACTGCCCTGCAGAGTTGTGGCTCCTGGATTGCCTAGTTGGATTACACAGCTGAAACGCACGGAATACCCCTTTTAAAATAACCATACACTTCAGGCTTCGTCGTTCCGTTATTTTGTCTTCTCCCGATAACCTCGTTATCAGAGCATAAATACGTCGCCCAATCTCAGCTCAAGGGCATAGAAACGACATTAAAGGAAAACCAAATTTCGCGAGGTCCAAAGTTTAACGCCAGCTTTGGGAAATTCGGCTCAACTTAAAGTTTCGTCATTCACGCTGTAGTTTAACGCGTACGGATTTTCGATAGCACAGTTGGCCAAAGTTTTTGGATACCGAGAGCAAAACTGAATGATGTCATGGCGTTTACGATGTGCGCCGAGTCTACGTCAAACTCGGTATTGCATGCGAGTCCGATACTGCATTGAGAGAAAAGTGTACAGTGTTTACAAAAAACGCGCATGGTAAAAGAGGGTATAGTCGAATTCCCTGTAGTTTATTGTCACCGCAATCATAATACGGTTAACACAACTATAAGCGAAATGTATTTGACTTTTGACTATCTAGTATCTTCGAAATTTACTATACACTATTGCAAAAGGCTTTACAATATCGATCCGGTTAATTCAGCTATATCACAAAATCGCCGCACAAATACTAATGCTGCACTGAGAGCAAAGTACATGGTATTTATGAAAGACGCCCACGTCAAAAGAGAGGATAGTAAAATCCTGTACAGTTTATTGGCACCGTAATCATAATATCGTTAACACAACTGTAAGCGAAAAATATATCTAAACATGCAACTTTGGTGGCGTGCTCGACTATCTATTATCCCCGAAATAACTACTAACTATTGTAAAAATATCAACTGAATTAACTATATCGATATTGCAGTCCTTCACAGTAGTTAATAGTTATTTCAGAGATACTAGATAAAAAACACACTACCAAAACGCATGATTAGATAGACGCTTATAGTTGTGTTGACCATTTTATGATTGCGGTAGCAATAATCTATATGAATTTTACTATGCCCACTTTTACCATGGGCATTTTTTTAATAAATACTATGGACATTTTTCTCAGTGCAAGTTTGTACGATTTATATGGTTAACATTAAAACTTGTTGAGTATAAACTGTTACAAGATCTTACGAATAGTGACTAAACGAATAACATTATGGTAATCTTATAGTGAAGACGTAAATCATTTGTGGAACGTGTCAATAAAGTAGAGTCAGCAGTAGAGATTTAGATATATTAGCGCATTAATTTATCAGTTTTTAGAATTAGATATTTCGAAAACTATTGGGCTGCGCCAAAAATCCATTTAAGCAGTGACGTATATTATCATAAGGGCGGTCTCTGCAAAATTTCGCCTATATCAGAGGTAACAGCTATTCGGAATTGCAGCTGGAATCACTTTTATCCGTTATGCCAAATCTACGATCAATATAACATAAGTACCCGGTAGCATAGTGGCAGCGTGCGTAAAAACAGATAGGTAGGTCGTAGGTTCGAATCTCCATGTAGGTAAAATATTTTCTGCGATAGGAATCATTTCAGGAGGTCAGAGAATAACAAATCATGATAAACAATCACACAGGTAGTTCGAATGAACATTTCTGAATTTTTGAATTTAAGAAATATTATGTACATCTAGTAGACATACCATTCAATATGATAAAAACTACTATTTTTTGATAGTGTAAGGAAATATTCATTTTAAGAAAACCTACTATATTATATAGCATTGGCAATCATCGTATGCTTGAAAGATTGTTGGTTGCGATTAACATATGAGCATAGTCGACACAACTGCCGAAATATCATAAACAGTACTATATTTTCGGCAGTAACCATGACTATAAAATATTATTGTTCCCTCAGGGTAATATAACGTATGGTTGAAATATGGTTGAAGTTACTATACATTTCTCTCTGTGTGGCGAGAAAGGTGCTGCGCGTCGAACCTTTTCCCATTCGGTTCTACCTACGAATGCACGCCGAGAAAAAATGGAAACGGTTTCGGGAACGGCAACCATCGGAGGAAAAAAAATATTAGTCATAGAAAAATCGTAAAAACGGAAACTTTGTTGTCTCGGGTTGGAAGCGTACATTGACAAAACGAAGGGGTAACGACGACCTAATGCAAAGGCTATAACGGTATCGCGAAAAACTAGCAGAGCATGGAACAAGTGAAGGATGAAGCTGCGCTTGCGGGAAAGAGGAGAGGAATACGGAACGAGAAACGGATAAAGTCGAACGGAAAGAGGAAAAACAGAGAAAGAAGGAGAAATTGAAGAGGAGGAATAGGAGGGAGAGGAAGAAGTTAATCCGGTAGCTGCAAGAGCGTGATACGGCATAGTAAGAGCGGAGAGCGAAGCTCGCACGAAGGTTTTCGCTCTGCTATACACAAAGAAGCAAACGTTACATAAATTGGGTCTGGCTTGGCCAGGAAAAGCTCCCCCCCCCCCCCAACGCCAGAATTTCCTCTTCCGCGTAGTCTCGCGCTCGCTACTCGGAGCGTATTTTCCTCCAACGCATACTACGTACATGGCTGTTCAGCTCACAATATCGAACGGTCCAACCGATACCGATGCACCGGGAGCGCCCACGCTTACCGGTACATCAATGCAAAACAGAGAAAGAGAGAAGCAGAAATTGTAATAACGCGCTACGCGCAGCCTCTTCGCGAACTGTCGTTTTTTTTTTGTCCCCGACACGCTTCAATATCGGAAGCTGAAATATCCATTTCACGCGCGCGATTTTAATATCGGCACAATTACCGGTCGCATTCTCATCCGTATACCCTCCAACAAAGTTCCAATGCAAGGTCTCGGCAGTTCCAATGCACATCGAAAAGAACAAGTCAGAGGTGAGAGAAAAGGAGCAACGAATGCGCGCGAGTGAAATAGGATGAACAACGTTAATAAATATCTTCGCTGAAATGCCGTTTTTCGTCACGAGCCAATCGACAATGATGCTATCCCGAGTGCAGAATACAATTTATGTGATACACGGAAACGCGAATCAAATTTTAGCAAAATTAAGGCCACTCTAGAGGCCGAAAAAATAGGCTTTTTGGGGATTTTTTTTCCAGAAAAACTACGAAAGAAATCGAGATTATAAAAAAGGGTGTTTTTCATACATATCAGTGACTGTATACAATAATTTTTTTGAAGGGATTAATTTCAAAATGGCGGCTGCGCAGCGTTTTTGCGATAACGTCTCCGTTTTTTCAGGGTCCACGGCCGGACAAACAGCTTCTGTAATTTTTTAATGATCATGAGCCAATGCATTTTTTCGATTATATATAATAACTGCTATAGAAGTACGTAGGATTTTTTCGATATATTGATTTTTGGCCGAATAGCGCATTTCTAAAGTGGAAAGTGAAAAATTTGCCTTAAAAATCGTCAGGTAATTGTTAATAACAAATGAATTATGCGATATAAAAAAAAATCCCACGTACTTCCATAGACAAGGTATTTTCCAAGATATATTCAACATTTCAAGTGAATCGGTTGAATATCGTCTGAGTGATTTTTCCAGCCAACATCAATCGGAGACGTCATTGCAAAAACGCTGCACAGCCGCCATTTTGAAATTAATCGCTTAAAAAAAATTATTGTATACAGTCACTAATATGTATGATAAACAACTTTTTTGTAATCTCGATTTACTTTGTAATTATTTTTTTTAATCCCCAAAAAGCCTATTTTTTCGGTATCTAGTGGCCTAAGGCCTTAACTGTACATGTCTATGACTATGTAAATACAAATGATGGAAAGTTTGGAAACTTTGTTTTGGCAGTTTTTTGTAGGTAACTATTTTTAATATGCTAAATTCTTACTTTTTTGCTCCAATAGAATAATGTGTCCTTTGGCTATCAAATGTATAAGAAAGTGAACCAACCCCCCTTCGCGCAACTTTTTTTAAATGTCAAAGGTACCTCGAGTGTATGGTTTGTTTAACAAGGCATTGAAAAAGACTGCGGGTTACTTTAGGGCATTTATGGTTACTTTAGGGCATTTATGGTTACTTTAGGGCATTTAATTACATCAGAGGCTAAGGGTTACTTTAAGACATTGAAAGAGACTACGGGTTACCTAGCAAGAGACTAAGGGTAAGGGGGACGTATGCCAGAGGGTAAGGGTTACTTTGACATCATCTTGATAAAAAAAAATGTAACGTTTTATCCATCATACATAGAATCAAACGAAAAACGACGATTTTTTACAACCAAATTTTCATCTTTGCTAAGGAAACATTTTACAAAAAAGAAATATCATTTTATCTTTATAAATTTCATTTTAATAAAAATAACATTTTACAAAAAAATATCAAGTACATAACCGTAGGATGCATTGTGAATGGCTAACCGATCCAAGACCACATTCCAAGACCGTTGGGCTCTCGACAGTGAAAACGCACACATTTTGATCGTTGTTTTCCACTCATTTGTTGGGAAAATGAAGGAGAAACGGAGGTTCAGTGTTTTTGACACAAAACTGGCAAAATTGTACGATCGAAGCCCAAAATATTATCGACAATCCTGAAAATCTAGTGCAGATTACACGCATGACAGACGGACTTGGAGCATCCGTTGTCTATTGGACCTTTACTCTTTGCAGTAAGTCGAATAGCAAACGGTTGCTGCGATATCTGGCGATAGTTTGCAGAGGCTCGTAACCGGAAATTCCCACGTTAAACTGTTGCAGCGGTTGATATATTATAGGACAAAATTACACGTATTTTGTCACCATTAACAGCAACGCCTACACGGAGAGAATTAAATGTTAAAAATTACCGTGCAGTAACGGTAACCAGATGACAACCCTGAAACTTCGCTTATTATTGTTGGGTAGAACACAGATTTTCACGAAAATAAAATAAAATTTCTTCTTCAGATAGAAAATTTTACCAGATTTTCTAGTAAATTTCGATGTGTAACAAAATACGCAAAACTTAAATTTGAAAAATATATAATATCAGCGAAATTTTACTGTGCATTTTAGTATTTTATGCCTTTCAGAAATGTCTATAAAAAAGTATCGTCTTTATAAAAGTTATTTTAAGATTTATTATAAAATTTAATGAATGTTATAGGAAAATGTATTGTGCTCTCGGTAAAAATTATCGTGCGCGCTTGGTTAAAATTATCGTGCGGTACGGTACGGGAATTTTGAGGGACTGCATTGTAAAAATTCCCCTTCATTCCTTTGACTTCAGAATGGTATGGTGGTGGGGGTAAGTAGGGAAGCGCGATTTCTTTATGGCACGATGGGACTTCCCAAAAAAATTTCGTCTAAACTGCGTACATCGCCGGTTCAGTGTAGCCTGAAGCCTCCGTCGCATGCAGTGCCTCGTTGCGAGAAAGTCCAACGTAGCGATCGTGTTAAATGATGACGAAGTAATATGTGCGCAAATTAGTCACATCACTCGAGCCTGCGATGGTACAAAATGTATTATAAATAAATGTTAGTATTAAACGAAAAATAAATTCTAATGATTAAATTTGTCTCCTTATCCGTTTGTTGACTATACCAATTTATATGGAAGAAAAAAATGTTCCCAACAAAAAACAAACAGCATTAATTTGTACCAATTTTTCAATAGTAAATAATATTCATTATTATTATTATGGTTATTGTTATTTCGGTTATTATTATGATTATTATAGCACCAGTTTTTGAAGAAAAAATACATTTTACTAAGGATTTCTTCAATCGAAGAATTTAAATTTTACCAGCCTAATAGGGAATTGTTTTTGAGGATTCGGCTTCGATCCGGCCAGTGAAGGTTATTCCAAAGTCAACAGTGGAATTACTGTTGACTTTGGAAT
Organism: Ophion costatus; assembly: GCA_951751655.1. Lineage (NCBI taxonomy): Eukaryota > Metazoa > Arthropoda > Insecta > Hymenoptera > Ichneumonidae > Ophion > Ophion costatus. The sequence continues at coordinate 36,153,081 of OX632356.1, forward strand.
AACCTTCACTGGCCGGATCGAAGCCGAATCCTCAAAGCCTATCTTGTCATCTACACGGCCGCACACATCTCTGACTCACTTATAGGGAATTTTTCTTCCGAGGTTGACGCAGGTAAATTTTACTGTGCAGCACCGTAAAAATAACGTACGGCGCGGTTGGTAATTTTTAACCGACAGTAGGTAAATTTTCGAACATACATGCTAAATTTTACTGTCTCCAATTTTTACCCTTCTTGTATAGTAAAATTTGAACTACGTATTTGAAATTTTCTGTAACGTGAGTTAAAAAAAACTTGACGCATACGAATTATTATGTTTTTCTCACTTGTCACCACATTGAAATATATCAGGGTAATTTTTACCGTGAAATTCACCACAAAAATTACTTTTTAATTCTCTCCGTGTAGACGATATCTTTCGGAACGTTTCTCAGGATTTTTTTCCGGGCCTGCAATGGTCCAAGTGTCAAAAAATCCGTTTTCAATGTGACTGCAATGGGAGCTGCTGCTCCCATTTCATAGACTGTTCTCCGTGGTACCTAGATCTGTATTTGTTTTCCCTTCAAAGTCACGAATATCAGGGAGGTGCAGCTCCTTTCTCGATCACCCGACGTCGACTGCGTGAAAATTTAAAGCCATTCGATTCAGCTGCTTTTGAGAAAAGTTCCGAAAGCTTTTGATTGATTTTCTCACCGGCGGAATCGTGTGTCCTTTTGGCTCGATATGTAATTATTCTTTTCAGATGACGCGACTCGATGAATCATTTACATATGAGCCTACATCTGTCAATACACCGTACGAGAAGACTCAAGTCGACTTTGCCTATGCCGAGGGAGAACATCGTGGAAATTCTGTAGCCGTAACACCCTCACAATCCGCCCGCGATTGAATTTGAATCGGGTAGAGGTCCAAGAGCGATGTTGTACATAAAAATTGGCAGCGCGTTAGTATGAGAGAATACGATGGTATTTCCTTCTGTCGCCAGACACAATGCTGTCTCTCAATCTCTGGCCCCATCTCGAAGAGTTTTCTTCTTCATTTTATTTTCTCTTTTAATCTCCTTTGCTTTCCATTTGCTCCGCATTGCGCTGCGTCATACGCGCCCGAGTATTCGTCCGTATATCTGTGCAAAATCGTTTTCGCTACACCGTAAACGTGGCGGAAATAATCGCCCCTTGTCGAGGAACCATTCCGCTCGTCTCGCTTCCCATCGATCCCCAGTCGCTATGCGCACCCTCGTCCTGATCACTTTTACCGGATAAACCAACAAATGCGCTGGATAAATGGATTGCGGAACGAGGTTCAACTATATTGTTGGAAAGAGATAGAAGAACTGAATTATCTTCCTTCTTCCGCTTCCGCTAATTCATTGCTGAATTTATTCACGAATTTCCATCATCGTGCCATTGAGCAAATTCGTTTTTTCGTCTCGCTGTCGATACTTTCGTCTCATACTTAATTACTTGTCACGGAGGGCGAAATGTCAGAAAAGTGCTCAACGGTTCATGCCTAGTTGTAACAGACGATTACAGCTGATTTTTGTGTTTTTTTTTTTTAGAAAATCCCGATGATAAATTTCTACAAAAATTAGGTTTTTGAAAAAGTATCATCTGAAAAACGCGCCGTAATTTTTTTGGGGTAAAAATATTTAATCATAATCGATTTACAGCCGATGTCCGAGGAGCATCACTCGTAAATGCCTTTTGCGGTTAGTGATGCCTTTCTGAACCAGGAATTTCCGAAATGTTAAATTTAAAATAAATGGCGCGGGTTCAAAGTGAATATCCTTATTTTTGCGATAAAGTGGGTGTTTTTCGATCATCAAATCGAAGTATACATCGGGAGAAAAAATCCTTCCTTTATATACTATATTCGTAGATCTAGAAAGACCCCTAAAAAAATTCAGAAATATCGATGCAGTAGTTTTTGAGACATTTTGCTCACCGACTTTGAAATCCTACTTTCGAAAAAAAAAGCGTTTAAGGGGACTAGGCAGCGAAAATAGGCCGGAACTGGGATTGAAGAACCGAGTAGGGCTAAGATCATAACGCTAAGGTCATGTTAAAATAAAACAATACATATATGAGTCGGTCAACTTTAATTATTCTTTTAAACTAATCAATATTTATTAAGGCCTTGGGCCACAGTAACGGGTATAAAAGCATGTGCAAATTTAACAATTTTTTTCGTATGAAAAAGTGATCCGCTCATAAAATTAATTACACATCAATTTATTATGAATATCAAGCTGTGAGAAAATATATATTTTTTTCGATGTACAAAGTTATTTGTCACGCCAATTGGAAAAAAGATGTTTCGAGAAGTTTCGAGTAGTCGGCCATTTTGTCCATCGAAAAAAAAATATATGTATTTTCTAACAACTTGATATTCATACTAAATAGATGTATAATTCATTTTATGGGTGAATCACTTTTTCACACGAAAAAAAAAATTGTTAAATTCGCACATGATTTTATACGCGTTACTGTGGCCTAAGGCCTTAATGTATTAATTTCGAAGCAAAAAAATCAGTCTTTCTGATTTTCACCATACAATATATATTTTTTATTTAACCTTTATTGTTCCCATCTTACCCTGTATGCGGGGCAAGATGGAACAGCGCTTGGAGAATGGTGGAAAATGAATTATTGGCATCTTTCGCATATAAAAGTGGTTTTATTCTCAATACCAGCAATTTGATAAGCCAATCGTCTAAGTTCTGTAGTATTTAATCCGAATAATCTTGCTTCCATATCATCTTAATCATTTGTAAGTTTTTTTCCTTCCCCCGGTAGAAATACCGGTTGAAGAGTAACGAAAGGCTTCACTAGTTTCATTTCACCCTTTTGTAACGTAAATAGTGGTACGTTGTAAAATATTGCGGCTTTACGATAGCTCGTACTCAACTCGCCCCATTAGACGGTTAACGAATTAACAAAAAATCACCCAATAACATTGCAAGTTTTTGACAAACCGTTCTTTTTATATTATTAATTAGTACTTTCAGTGTGTTTACCTACCTGTCTCTAATCAATATCAGCAACTCAAATGAACTGAAACGATGGTAAACTTTACAAAAAATTGGATCGTTTTGTCAAAAAAACGATATTGTTTTCTCTTTCGCGACGCGTGCTTCCGCCACAGTCGATACTTTCTCACCCATTCGCCGCCCAACCACCCCTTCAAACTCAAACGGGAGCACTGTGCTCGCACAAACTGTTTAGTAGCTAGACTTATGATTCATCTTACCCCGCGTATTCGTTTTGCCCCGCGTTCCCCTACATACATTTTCTTTTTTGCAACATTGTTATTGGAACTTTGGCTATTAAATTCAGTGCTTGAGGTTTTAAAAATATAAACATTTAAGGGAGATATGGGCGGATAAAGAAGACCATGCGTCTTATGCACTGCTCCCTCATTTCCACGATTCCAAGTGGCTGGTTGCAGTTTTCGGCAATCCCTAAACGCCATTCTCTTGAGGGATGTTCCTCCACCGACCAAACCTGACATTTTTGAAAAAACATACAAATTAAAAAGTAGCGGCTAAAATTTGAAAAACACCGAAAAATGGATACCATTTTTTGTAATAACAATAATAATCAATTGATTTTTCACACAAACGTCGGGTGATTTTGTAAAGAAAGTGGATATCTTCATTCAACAAAAACAAAAACCATGCCGATTCCTTCAAACCTTCTTGAGTTATCGAGGCAAAACTAGTACAAAATGGTGTTTCGAGAAAATAGCGTTTAAGTTTTCGCGCGTACGTTTAAAATTGCCGGCGCTGTAGAAGGACTTCTCGAGTTTAGCTTTTTACGTAGCAGCAATCGAGGAACGTCGATTTTCTTTCCACCCTAGCTTCTTTTGTCGATGCTTGCGATCTCTTGTCTGCATCCAACAAGCGTTCCTGGTCACGCCAGCCGTTAACCGTTAGCGGAATATTGGATTTTTATTGCTCTCGAACTTAATTTTGGGAATTGTTCAATTTCCCCGGCGCCAAAATCTATGGAAGAAATTGTAATAGCAGAACCCAAAAAAAACGATTGTTCGATGTCCCTTAACGTTTTCGATCGGCGCTCCGAGTGTTCCAACGGGCGTCGACATAACCTACAAATCTGTCAATTTTAATCCGATCACCGTGAAATTTTCAAGGAAATTGGTAAGATGATGCACTGTCGAAATATATTGCTTTTGAAAAAAGTGATTTTTCGACTTTCATAGCTAGGAATAACCCTTTAATCAATTGCAGAACTCCTCATCACGATTTTAGTGACATTTTGTTTTCCAAATGTACAGGATACTTAGAAGAGCTTGTTATTTTCTTATCGCGAGAAAATATCTATTGAGGCGAGTTTATTAATGTATATTTTACTCAATTATTCCAAAAATGTTCGATCGAAACAATCTAAAATTCTGGACAACTGGGATATCTATCGTTCTCCCAAGTTTAAGGATGTTGAGTCCCAAATCGCAAATGATAATAAAATTCTGAAAATTTGGTACGTTTTTGTATGAAGTATTTCAGAGGTCGTGTGAAAATTTCACGACAATTAGGAAGCTCGTTATTGAACAATTAACATTCACAAATTAAATGTTGTCTTATGGAAACTGATGTAACTTTGCAATAAGTTTTTTTTTGACCTCTCAATTTTGTAATATCTACAATATACTGAAAGCAACGGAAACAAAACGAAGTTTATTGGTAATTGTTTTTCTATTTCTTTTTAAAATTGTTCTTAACAAAATGTTAATTTTTTAATAACGAGCTTCCTAATCGTCGTGAAATGTTAACACGACCTCTTAAATACTTCATACAAATGCATACCAAATTTTCAGAATTTTCTTATCATTTTTTATTTCAACCCTTAAGAAGGTTGAAGTAATGATTATAGAATTCTGAAAATTTATTATGTTTTTACATGAAGTATTCAGGAGGTCGTGTAAAAATTTCATGACGATTAAGAAGCTATTTATTGAACAATTAACATTAACATGTGTCATAGGGACTCAACATCCTTAATAGTATTCCACGAAATTAAACTTTTCTATCGATAATTCTCATTTGGCCGAAATAACTCACGATTCCACGGGAAAGAAATCGGTGAAAAAAAAATTCGAAAATTTTTTTCCCGATGTACATGATTTTGAGAAGAAAAATTCAATTATCACAGAAAACTATATTCAAAGCGGGTTAAAAAATGAAACTTTGTTTGATCGAATGGTGAGTCGAAGTAGCTCCGAGCCATCCTGGAAAAACGCATTTTGCCACTCGAGCCATTGCATTCTGTGAAAAAATAACTGAAAAATGTGTACGTGGTATCAGGTTAGCGACAAATGAATCCGGAATTGCCCGTGCGTTGCACGGTTAATGGAGAAATAACGCAATCGAGCACGGTGTATGGATTCGAGAGAAAAGCGCACAGTCGCGTGAAATAATCATGGGAATTTCCGGCATACCCCGGATTTCCGAATCCTCTCACGGTATTAATCCTTCCTATATGCGCCAAAAGGACGTTGGATTGCACCATTGAGTGAGCTGCCAAAGAGACGGCAGATACGCAAAATGGAAAAGGGATGTGAGTTCGAAAGGACAAACTGTTATGAAATTGCACCGCGCTGCCATGTTTTTCATCCCTTAAATTTATTATATTGCAATTGTCCTTGTTGTACGCCACTTTGGCGTACACCCAAATTTTTGCAGTCGTCTTCGTCCCTGCACCTTCTTTACCTGAAAAAAAAAACAAAACACACGAAATTGAAAATCCTTAAAAAATACAACACAAACACAAATACACTAAAATATGGAACGAGGAACGCCTGCGTCCCTTGTTCTTACCTTGGCGAAGAAAGTTCCTCCGTCGGTCTTCCGGCGCCCCCCCCCCCCCCTGTAAAAAGACAATCTAATTATAATTAGCCTTTATAATTTATGCTACATAATAGTATTTGGAAAATAGACCAATTAATAGTTCTAAGAGTTCTTACCTCATGCTGCGCACCAGATCTCAGCCCGCCGTCGTCCCCCGGTCCTTAACGAAGCAAGGAAGGGTTCTCCGTTGGTCGCCCAGCGTCTCCCTGTAAAATTAGAATTAATAATTCACTAATGAACGCTATATTTAAAATGAATAAAAACAAACAATAGTACTAATTAACAATCTTACCACTTACACTGTCTCTGGCACGCCACGTCTCAGGTCTCCGTCAAGCCACTGTAAATGACCAAAGTACTATTTTAAAAAGGAAAAATATTTCTTCAATTGAAAAACAGTAATTACGTCACGATTAACAATAATAATATTTTTTAAAAGGTATCAACAGGATTAAAGTTACCAAGAGTGACACTTACCGTCCAGACGTGAGAACTCGCGCGCTGAAAATCCTGAAAGAAAGAAGTACCTGCAAAGTGGAAAGTAGCTTGGTTAGATTAAAAAATCACCCACGTGTTATGCGCCTTGTCAAAAATTACACGACACTTACCTGCGGAACAAAATCACACATAGTTCACCCGACCTGTCAAAACGCGTTCCGAGGTTAGCCCGGTGAACTCGGAGCACGTCTTGGTCGTACCGGCCGCCGGGACTATAACACTTCGCGACACATGCGCCGCCGGCGGAATTCCGGCGAACCTCGATCGACACTTGTCCACGGCGCAGGCGCCCCGTGGCCGAACCGCGCTGCTAGTGGCCCGCCGTCGCTAGTGCCCCGTCGACGGGTATAAAAGGCGAGACGCGAGGCCCGACGAGAACCTTTTGCCAGCGAATCCTCCCAGCGCTAGCAAAACTCCCTAGCCTTGGAATCCGCTCTACCGCCGAAAGGTGGATAACTCTCTTACCGCCGAAAGGTGGTGTCACCCTACCGCCGAAAGGTGGTGCCCCCCACCGCCGAAAGGTGGTGCCCCCACCGCCGAAAGGTGGTGCCCCCCACCGCCGTAAGGTGGTCTATCCCTACCCCCACCCCTTGGAGAGGGCTAGCTGTTTTTTCTACTGCATGAGAGGGGGGCGCTCAGCGAATGGTATATGTTAAATACTATTATATTATATTAATCAGTACGAATTAAAAATAATAATAATAATAAAAAAAAAAAAAAAAAAAAAAGCAGTTTCGTTCTCACTCTCCCCTCCTTCCCGTTAATGACGAAAAAGAAGTCCCCCGCAGCCGAACGCCGGAAAAGAAAAAGAACAACGGAGCCAACCAGTTCGGCGGGGAAAGCCATCGTCACCAGGACTGGGACCGACCCCCGGTCGCTCTACAAGCCCCTTAAGTGGGAGGCTGACGAAAACACCCCACCGGAAGGAGAGTTCAAGATTCCCTTCCCCCCTCCTCCGCGCCCTCGATTGCGGTTACCCGCTTCCCCGCGCTCCCCACCACTAGACTCGCCATGCTCCCCACCCCCGATACGGACACAGGCGGATTTCGATGAAATTTTCGACCGCCTCCTACGAGAGTTAACGCCTGAGCCCCGTGCGGTATCCCCATTATCCACTCCTACCGTCTCCGGATCCGAATCCTCTCCCCCACCCAAACGACGTGCCCTTGCTCCACTTCCCATCCCTCCGCCACCTGAAAACCCCGAGCCTTAAGGGATCTCTTTCATCCCCAAAAATATGACGACCCACGCTAGTCTCCGGAACACCGCGTAACCCAACCACCGTCCTTTTCAGGGCGAAGATACCAGCCTCAAACGGCCCTTATCAGGGCTAACGCCCAGAAAAACCCAGTTCACCCCTGCCTATCCCAAAGATCAAAGGAGCTAGGCATCAACGAAACACCTGGTTGGAAACGCCTCACATTGTCGGAATACGGCTTAACCAAACCCTACGGTTCTTGGCGTATTTACTGCTACCACGCAGTTTGACGACATCCTAAGCTTCGCCAATGCGATATAGTGCAATCGTTATCCACGTGGAATTGAAAATTCCCCTTAGCTATCACAATCAGCTTTCTCGTTCCAAATGGACAATAAAACAAGATACACGAAGGAACAACGATGCTTTTCCACAAAAGCTATCAACCGTTGACACACCGGGCCATTTTGACCCGTACAAGTAAAATAGTCACTTTCCCAAAGTTGAGAATATATCACATAGATACATATATATATATATATATATATATATATATATATAGTTGACACATCTTTTGGGAGGATTGGGGGGGGGGGGTCATTTGCTAATTTTTTGCTGGGATGTGTTGTTTTGGAGGTAAAGTAGCCATTCCTAAATTAGAGGAGCCATTTCAATCATTGAAACAGCTTTCCACATATGAAACAGAAGAATCACGTAGGTTTCTGAGTCGCATCAGAAAGTATAATAGCATGATGTTATTTGGTGTTGATAGAGCTGCTTAATTTTACAGGCTCCAATTCCCATTGAAGTTGGCATTTTCCATGAAAATTAACGAGTCACAGAGCCAAGCCATAAATGCCGAGAATGCATTTGAGCACTTCGTGCTTCTCGCATATTCAACTCTATGTGAACTGTTCAAGAGTATCGAAGGCCAAAAACTTACATGTGCTAGCCGAAGACCATGTAATCATACAATGTTGTCTACATAGCTATAGTGCATAGCTATACAGTTCTGTAGACAACCAACCCAACACTTACCTTAGTCAGTCAGTCTACAACCATGCTTGAGAAATATGACACTCCACCTCCTTTGTTTCTTTCTCACTTTTGTTTCTGTATTCGTTTGTCTCCTCACAAAATGCCACGCTGATAAGTCCACGCTGACGCAATTGCGGGCACAAGCAAGGTTTCAAACATTTTTTCAGCTATTTAATCTTATATTTCCCCAAATTCAATTATGCAGACAATCAGATCAAAAAGTGTCAAAACTGTATTCCTTCTTTTTTAAAATAAAAATCGGCCGATGGGTTGTTGATGGCAGGTGGAAGGCAAGTTGATCCGGTGTGTAAAAACCGGGGTCAGAGATAAGCGTGTCGACGAATGGTTTCAATCAGAAGGAAATGTCGAATTTATGGTTCTGTATAATTCTGCTCGCAATTGACGATTCATGGTGTAATTGAATGGAATTATATGATTGATTGCAGGAGAGCAACGTTAGCCATCTAGAATGGGTGCCGAGTCCCGAAGACGACGGCAAGTACTTGGCGTGTCGGGCGGAGAATCCACATTTACCGGAAGCTACTATAGAGGATAGATGGAACCTCACCGTACGCTGTAAGTAAAGCAGTATAGATGAACTTTGATGAGTGAAAAATAAAAAATCTCAATGTACCGATGGATAAAACATATTTTTTTTTGGCACGGTCTTGAAATTCGCTTTGTTGGAACGCAACCAAAATTCTCTTTTATATCCTTATTTCCTCATTTATATTATTTTTATTATTTTGTAAAATAAGAAAAATAAGAAAAAAAAATATAAAAAAGAAATGGTCATGTATGTATGAAAACATGAACATTTCTCTCGACCCCGTCAATTAAGATTTTTAAGAGCTCCATGAAGAAAACAATACATTACAATGTTATTTTCGCTTTTTTAGCTTTAGGATGCTTTCGAAACAGTATAGAAAACAAAAAAATCACTTTCAATAAATTCAAGCACCTTCAATGTCGTTTACCTGAGTTTTCTTCGCTTGCGGAGTAGGACTGTCGTCCAAATCAAAAAGTTCTGCAACATCCTATTTCACAAGAGTATACCCTATTTTGAATGGACGAACAATGGGTTTGAATAATCGACATCGATCCGCAGATTTTTTTCGACACTTTTACTAATTCTCATGAATAAAAATGATTCTGTAGATTGCATGCTTGAATTGCGGTCCCATGTAGCAATGTAGACTCTTCGGAGTCCTTTTTTCCTTGTGTCTCTTTGTAATCGAAAAAATCAAACAACTCTATTCGATACTCGTACAATTCGGCTGCACACAGGAATTCTGGAAATCTTGTCGTTTTGCAACAGCAGACGCCCGTCCCGCTTACCTATTGAATCCCTTTGCAGCGTAGCTCGCGGACTTGTCACCGATAATGGAGAATAAATTCGATTATTCTAATGAATTCCTTTGCCCCGGGGTCGTTCGCTATAACCAGAGACTACAGCATCGGACCCTCGCGGAATATCTTCTTCTCTGGTACACTACTCCCCGAGGAATCTCGTTACAGCCAATATATATCGGTTTACCTACACCCACATACACATATATACTGGGTGTTCCATTTCAATTGCACGCCCCAAGTAAACCGCGAAAATGAAGTCGAATCGAAAAATGTCTACTACGAAAGATTTCCAAAGAAAACGGAAGTTATAGCACTTGAAGAAATTGAAACCAGCCCCTGTATTAATTATATTAGGTAATTAACAATGAAAAGTCCGATTACCTCAAGTACCAAGTATGATACCCGATGTCTGATATTTCACGTTCAAAGTTCTTGCTTTTTTATTGTGAAGCTACACCATCAGATTTTCAGATGCACGTGTTGGTTTGTGAATATCCGTCTTAATGCCTTCAGCAGATCCAATTTCGTAAACCATGGATAGTTAAAAAAAAACGCGTTACTTTCGAATATGAGTTTCGTCGTGGACCTAATGCAGCGATTGTCAAAGAAGTGTTTGTCAAGTATGCGATTAATGAACGCACAGTACGTCGATGGTTTGAGAAGTTCCATTCTGGCGATTTTGATCTTCGAAATGAATCAGGTGGGCGACCTAAGAGCAAGCTGGATCATGATAAGCTGAAAGCTCCAGTGGCAGCGGAAACATCTCAAACTACGTGGAATTAACAGCAATGTTTAACGTTACTATTTCAACAATATTAAACCATTTGAAACAAATCGCTAAGATCAAGAAGCTGGAAATCAGACATTTCATCCGTAGTTATCTAATATTACTCGTGGTGTAGCTGTTTGACATTTTGATGAAACAAGACAGACAGGAAATACGCGTTCCAGCTAAAAGCAATTCTGAAAGCGTGAATTAAGGAGGTACGATCATTACTACGAATCGAACTTTTGGATTTGAAATTTTTATATGATTTTGACGAATACTTTATGCACCTATTGCCAAAATTTGGACTACTTTGACCGTTTAGTTTTTTCGCAATGAACCTGCAAAGTCGAGCACTTTGAGTTACCAAAGCACGTCGTCTTATGGAGACGGTCAACCGGAAGTGCGGTGACAGTGGTCTTTCTGCTCACGTATCCAAATAAACCAGTTGGAAAACTCAAATTCGATAGATTAGATATAGATATTGTAAAAAATAAGAAAATCAATCTTCACCGTGTAGTTAAAGCACTACATTACAAGATAGTTTCAATTTCCGCTTGAAAATGGTCAGAACGACGAAATAGCACCCACAGACTTAGCAACGTCACGCGTAACAGCTGATGCGTTTAGCAAACATAACCCAGCTTTGTTTTGAAATTAATTTGAATCGAAGCCGCCACAAAATATGCAAACAACAATTTATGGACTTTTATCATTTATCACGTATCAATAATATGTATAATTATATTCTGCCTATCGTGTTAATTCCGCTGAGGTAACTCAAGCTTATTTTAATAGGTTTCCGGTTGATGTTTTTTGTCTTTTTAGTCCGTTCATGTGGTGGATATGTTAATATTATTATTACGAAGATTAGTACCGAGTCGTTGACAATATACTTTTTCAGTTTTTATTTGTCCACGTACAATAAATTCATCATTTACCACAACATTTGGCACATTATTATCGATAATACGAATAATCGACATAAGTAAACATCAATCAGAGTAGCTGTGGGTAAAATAAATTTAGACTCTTTTTTGACCCCGTGGAAGTGACCGTACCTCCTTAACGAAAGTGGGTGGCGATTCTTCTTCAAACGAAACAATCGAGTCACAAATCGGACAATCGTGACAACCATATGCAGTTGCCTGCTCACTTACTCGCATCACCAATGTGGGTGCACAATTTCCCTTTATGAAATGCCAAATTCTTGTACTCCGCTTGCTTTGCCTAGCATTTTTCGTTTATAGTTCGCCATTATTCTCCAACGTGAAAATCGAACAACCCTTATCAGATGCTCAAAAAGGCCTGGATCAAACGCGAATTTCGTAAAAGATTAACGCATATTTTCTACCAAGAATACAACGAAGTAGACCAAAATTGTCATTATTGTTCTTCACGACGTGACGAAACGAGACGCTCTGTATTAAAAATCACTGTGATACAAAAATTGAAAGAAAAAAAAATATCTGGCTTATCCAGGGACTGGCATGAACAATGTCGTGTGAATTGAACAAGGGGCGCAGTTTTGCCCTCTCTTTCGGGAATATCAACGTGGATACGGTAGAATTTTATATCCTCCCTCGCGTGTACACTTGAGTCTGCGGAAAACTTATTCGCAAAATGATTATATCTATAACGCGTAACTGGGTGGCGGAGGTGGAGAAGTTGGCTCCGTGATGCCCGACATTTTCAACGTCGAAAGTAGCCCCTTGTGCTTTTAATATTTAATAAAGCTCCGCCGTTTTAAATTTTCTGGTGAAGGAAAGAGGGGCGGGTGAAGGTCTGCTGACTGCGCTATTGCCGGAACCAACCTGGCATTTCCTTTTCAACCCCCTCGCAGAGCTTTCGCTCTTGCCTTCTCCCGCCCTTTTTCCCACCCGCCTTCTCTCTCTCCCGCTATCTCTGTCTCTATCGTACGTTCACGTTCCACTCGTATAGTACCGAGGGACCAGAAACGAAGGAATTCCCGAGAAAAAAAAACACTGTTGCTTTGGGTCTGCCGCCTTCTCGAGACACTTTACGAGAACTACCCTCATTCCGCCATGAATGACGGTGCTACGATCGTCTCGTTCTCGATACCGCACACACGAGGCTTTATTTCACGTCTCGTTGGGTCTCTCTTAAGGATATTTGTGCCAAAATTCGTTTCTCGTCGATTGCCTTGAAACTTTGCGAGCTTACAAAAGAAAATACGCTGAATTATTTGAGTTTTTTTCTTCTTCCCTTATCCAACGATGTTATACTTAAATAGCAATTCCTATGCAATGTTGAGTGATCTTGCGCGAGCAGTTGTAAAGTTTCGATAATGAAATTGGGTGACTTTTTTCTGGGAATTTCTTCGTAAAAGTCTGCCACCGGAGTCGTGTACGACTTTCCTTCATGTCGATATCCGCCAGGTAAGCAAAGACGGTTGTCGACCGATCGTAAGAAGATGTCTCAGAATCCCCGCAGTTTCCGTTAAGCCGACATGACCAGTTTCCACCGTCAAAAAATCTATAAAAAGCTATCGAAACTTTACTCGAATATGGCTGTACGCAATGACCCGAAATGTTCACAGTTGACGTAGAATGGCTAGAGGAAGAAGCTTCTATCCCCGATTAGGAGTAAAAACAAAGAAATTACATTCACCATAGGAAGTTTTAGTTGAAAGAGGTTAAAAGATAATCGTCCCGGTGAGCTAATTGCAAATCGGAAAAAGCAGCTCCTAGCCATGATACAAACCCACATTTTGGCAGTTGGACCATTCCGGGAAAAAATAACTGAGAATAATTCCAAAAGATACCATATACGTAATTGCCGATATTTGTGATGAAATAATCCGACAGTTTCAACTTTTCGAGATCACATTATCAAGGTCAACAGAATGGGTGGGGTTCGGAAATTCGAACGATCACTATTCAGAAGGACCGACATTCCGAATTTAGTAATAACGAACGTTCCATTATAGCTGGATCAATCTTCCATCAGCCTATAAAATAGTTCATCGTAATTGGAAATGCAAAAATCTCGAAGTTGATTTATAGCGAAAACAAATATCAGATTTAACAATATATCGAGAAATATACTATCGATTCGCCTTATAAATACACGAAACAATTCGAGACGTCAAATCATCGAATTGTAAATATTACGACAGTTTACAATTTCGAATTCATTAAAGGGAAGAGCCAAAAAGTCGATCAGTTAAAATAGCGATAGGCCGAAAAGGTGAACGGTCCGGATAGCGAAAACAATGGAACAATGGATCGAGAAGTACGTTAGTTGCGCTTCAGAGTGAAGTTGGCAGATGACGCTGGCGGTCAGCCGGGTCAAGCAGCCATGCCGTGTTCGCCATTTAGGTATTCGCCATTTCGGACCATCGATCATTTGCGTTTTTAAGATCTACGCATTCGAAGTTTCAAGTCTCGATATATGGCTTTTTGCTACAGACGGTATTACGAATATTAGATACCCACTTTTTTTATTTCTTTGAGGTCTCACTCACTATAATGTTTAAGTATATGATTGTTTTTAGTTCTTATCTCAGATGAAAGAATGATTAACTTTATAATCTTAGAAGAAAGAAGTTTTAGGTTTTTCATTTGTTAATGAATGATATTTTATGTTGTGTAATGTTTTTTTTTTAGTTTAAGACAATTAGTTTAAGTTTTAGAACAAAGAGATACCTGACTGTTTTCAATTATTCCCATTTTATTTTAATACTTTATGGTAAATAGTAGCATACTATTCTGCTCGATCATTTTGTGATATTAAAAATATTAATATCGTCCATTAGCTGTAGTAAAGAGCGAAAATGTTGGTTTAATTTTAATAAACGGGAATTAAACTACTTTTCAACGAATGGCCTTTGTTTTTTTTCAACATTATCCGAATTATCCGAAAAATCCAGATATCCAGATAGCAAGGTTCACTACCATCCATATTGTCCGGATACGAAGAATTAACCAATAACGCAAGCCCTAAGTGCAAGTAGGAGACGGTTGCTGCGACATCTGGCGGTAGTTTGCAGCGGTTCCTAACCAAAAACTACGAATACTGTAACACCGTCGTTACCGCGTCGAAATTCCGCAGCGATGGCCAATTCCCAATAAATTCCTAATACATGTCCTTAAGAATCGATTCGGCAGTAGGCAGCGAAGTCATGTCGCTAAAAGCCGACTACTACAGCACGAGACACCCACGTCGACATTTTTCCAAGTACGTCATTTCGTCTCGAGTAAAAGAGACGTTTTCCAATTTCACGCGACAATGCTAGAAAATACCAAGCAAAGAAATCTCGCCAATCGCGACGATGTCGGGACACGATCAACGCGCGAAATGTTCCAACCGTGAACGTACCTGCCGTGAAAAATGTCGTGTTCGCATCCAGCTGGAAGTCCGGGAGCCAGAATGTGCAGTGATAACGACACTTGCAGAAAAGTACACATGGAGTTACGGCGAGAAGAGTGTTGGTAGAACGAAAGGGAAGCTGGGAAGGTGAATTCTGATGGCAAGCTGCTCCAAGCAGGTTGGACATGAGGAGCATGAGGATGCAGTTGTGACTAGTATTATATATCCAATGCGTGAATGTGCAATGTTAGCTGACACTCGAGCACTGTCCGTCCACCCGTTACTCTGACTCTTTCACTTACACTGTACCTTCGGTACTCCAGTGGACACTCCAGAACTGCCACGCACACAATACACGTGCAATGTTTTTAAGCTCAACGGACAGACGCGTACCGCATCAAGGAGTGTAGCCACGGTTGCATACACGTGCAAGTGATAAATGAGCGAACAAGGTTCCGCGAGGATACACTCGGATGAGACGTGTGTTACGTCAGCGGACCGTACGAGAAGAGGATATCAGACATTTCCTGTGTATGCCAGGCAGACACGTATAAACGCACACGCCGATTGCCTTGGCGCAGCCTGAAACGTCAGATGGGTGGTGCCTCTTGAAATATATTGCGAACGTCAGGGAGAAAGGCACATCAGTAGAGAGAGAGAGAGAGAGAGAGAGAGAGAGAGAGAGAGAGAGAGAGAGAGAGAGAGAGAGAGGAAGTGAAAAAAAACGAGTGAGACAAAAACATCGAAGGTATCCCGTTGGAGGAAGCAGCGAAGACCCAAACTCACGACAAATTTCTTCGACATTATCGTAGCGCTTGGTACGAGCAAGGTGCAAAGTAGACGGGGGAAAGGGTACCGAGAGGAAGAAGTTTGGAACGATTCTCGTCAGCTCGGCTTTCTCGATTGTCACTACGAGGAAAGCACTTCTCGGCCATTGACGACAAAACGTTGGCTTCCCTCTTACCTATCCCACATCTTGTCCGATGTAGACACTGATGAAACAAGTGCTACATAGGTCAGTATTGCGTAACGAATGCATATATTTATTGATACCAGTTATGTGTGTTCTTAAGGATGTTGAGTCCCTATTAAACATGTTAATGTTAATTGTTCAATAAATAGCTTATAATCGTCATGAAATTTTTACACGACCTCCTGAATACTTCATGTAAAAACATACCAAATTTTCAGAATTCTATCATCATTACTTCAACCTCCTTATGGGTTGAAATAAAAAATGATAAGAAAATTCTGAAAATTTGGTATGTTTTTGTATGAAGTATTTAAGAGATCGTGTTCAAATTTCACGACGATTAGGAAGCTCGTTATTAAAAAATTAACATTTTGTTAACAATTTTTAAAAGAAATTTAAAAAAAATTATCAATAAACTTCGTTTTGTTTTCGTTGCTTTCAGTATATTGTAGATATTACAAAATTAAGAGGTCAACAAAAAAAACTTATTGCAAAGTTACATCAGTATTCATAAGACAACATTTAATTTGTGAATGTTAATTGTTCAATAACGAGCTTCCTAATTGTCGTGAAATTTTTACACGACCTCTGAAATACTTCATATAAAAACGTACCAAATTTTCAGAATTCTATTATCATTTGCGATTTGGGACTCAACATCCTTAAGTAAATTTGTCCAGTTCGCCAATGTCAACTGGTCATCAGTTTAGTGCTGGAAAAGCAAGGTGGAGATGCATGGTCAGTTCATCCGTTTAGAGTCATTCTAGCCTACTATACAAGTGTACAGTCTTGAAAGATTTATACTAATTTCGACAAGGGAAACCTTTTGGAAAAATATTATTATGTTTGCATCTGTTGGCTAGAAAGATTATTCAATTAATCTAGTCATGTTCCGCATTCTTACACTCCAGCAAATATTAGATGTAAAAAGAAGTAAAAAGAAATCCATCATTTTTGCATGAAATTGAACGCAAAAATAATGGATTTCTTTTGAATACACTTAAGGAGGTACGATCACTTCCACGGGGTCAAAAAAGAGTCTACATTTATTTTATCCACAGCTGATCTGACTGATGTTCACTTATGTTGATTATTCGTATTATCGATTATAGTGTGCCAAATGTTGTGGTAAATGATGAATTTATTGCACGTGGACAAATAAAAGCTGAAAAATTAGATTGTCAACGACTCGATAGTAATCTTCGTAATAATATTAACGTACTAAAATTCAAGCCTATTAAAATAGGCTTGAATTACCTCAGCGGAATTAACACGATAGGCAGAATATAATTATACATACTATTGATACGTGATAAATGATAAAACTCCATAAATTGTTGTTTGCATATTTTGTGGCGGCTTCTATTCAAATTAATTTCAAAACAAAGCTGGGTTATGTTCGCCAAACGCATCAGCTGTCACTCGCGACGTTACTAAGTCTGTGGGTGCTATTTCGTCGTTCTGATCATTTTCAACCGGAAATTGAAAGTTTCTTGTAATGTAGTGCTTTAACCACACGGTGAATATTGATTTTCCTATTTTTTACAATATCTATTATATCTAATCTATCGAATTTCAGTTTTCCAACGGGTTTAGTTGGATACGTGAGCAGAAAAACCACGATCACCGCACTTCCGGTTGACCGTCTCCATAAGGCGACGTACTTCGGTAACTCAAAGTGCTCGACTTTGCAGTTTTATTGCGAAAAAAAAACTAAACGGTCAAAATAGCTCCAATTTTGGCAATAGGCGCACAAAGTATTCGTCAAAATCATATAAAAATTTCAAATTCGAAAGTTGGATTCGTAGTAATGATCGTACCTCCTTAATATATTCCTCTGAACAATCCCCAGAGACGTTTCATTTGATATTACTTAATTGGGAAAGCACATCATTTTTTTCTCCTTAACAAAGTCCCTCATTTGTATTAGTTGTTCGACAAAGCGCAACGTTCACTTGCTCTCCCTAAAAGAAACGCCAGAGTAGTCGAAAAAATACTGCTCTGCATTGATCCGTAGATCAATGCAGAGCAACAGTTACGATTAGAGTGAATAGAATTTATCGTTATAAATTGATACTCCAATCGTAAGATGAATTGATGGATTTAAAAGAATTCGGCAACGTAGTTCACAAGATAGAAATTCTCATTCATGAATGGGAATCCAATTGACTTGACAAGATCTCTCGGGTAAACATACCAAAGTAATCGTGAAATTATGGAATGTTCGAAAAATATGCCGAAAGTGTATGGCGCCTATTGGATGTGCAAAATCGATATAGGTAACAATGGCCAGTTGTATTTTCTCGCGAAATGCAAAAAGTGGTGTGTAGCTAAAGAAGCACCCGTAGAAGGAGACAAAAGGCAAGACAAAGCTGAAAAAAGGGGTAGAAAGCGCCAATCTCATGGATTTTCCCGTGGACTCAACCGGTGGTTCGTTGCTCAGTTGTTATCCCAACGAAAGTTGAAATCGTCATGAAATCTTGAGGTTGGCCAATCAAAGTTGGACGATGTCGTTGAACACGTTTGTGTTTCTCAACTCGGTGAACCCTTTTCAGGGTTTGACTCATTTTAATTGAGCTTCACGCCCTGTACTTCGCGCACCCGCACTACAATGGCGAAACCAGTCCCAGTGCCTGTTGACAATCCGGATTTACTGTATTGTCCCATCGCACCCAATCGTCCTCGCTGTTGTCCTGCACATTTTGGCTTCGGGTGCCCTACTCAATCCTCCCCCAAACGTCCGTACCTATACGTAGAATCGCTTATGTACAGCGTGTAGTACGACTATCGATAAGTGCAATTGCTCCAGATGTTTGAGACGAAGAGCCACGATCTCTATAGCCCAAATCCGTGCTTATCTCTTTGCGAGCGAGAGCGCGACTAGCTCACGGGCGAGTGCCGTATTCATCGGAAGCGATAACGCCACGGACAAGGCGCTAGTCGAGACCCACTTCAACGTGATATAAGAGACTTAAGGGAAATGGAAAAAAGATCTATCCGGCGGATTAGTCGGGCTCCATGGCTATCCGGAAATGATTTTACGTTCCGTTATTCGTAGCTATTGACACTCCTGATAATATGGGGTAAACCCAAATACCTGCGGTAGACTTAGCCAAGTACCTGCGGCTGAATCGTACCACAATCGTATTCCGCAGAATGTGCTCCACACACGACCCAATGGTGAATGTAAATGAAACTACTAATCGACTGTGTTATGCAGCGACAATTCCAAAAATTTGCTGCCGCTGCTTCGAAAGTGTTCGTAAAGTAAATATTTTATTACTTTTTTGTTGCTAATTTTTCCGTCACATTGTTGAGGCTCTGTTACATTCAGTATGAATTTTTTTCCTCGAGTGGTACGAACGGAAAACTGATACGTTATTTTGAAGGATGACGCGAATTTGAATAACAACAGGAAGCGTGATTCCCTCTGGTGTCGTGATACTTTGCTTTCGGATGTTGCACCCTAAGGAGTGTGCAGACAACTAACGATATGTTACCATTTAATTCAAGTTTATACAGTAAATTGTTTGCCATATACTCAAAATTTTCAAAAAAATTCATATCGATCGTCTACACCGCTCCTATAAAATTCAAAATTGAAAAAAAATACCTTTGAACATAGGTAGATGCCTAATTGTCATAATGTGCTGAATAATTTGACAGTTTTTCATGACATTTGAAATATTTTTCACACTACATCATGCGTAAAACTACCATTCTGCGAATGTATTTCTTTTATTTTGAACTTTGACGAAACAGTGTGGACGATCGATTAAAAAAATTGGAGGTTGCATTCAATATATGACAAAGAATTTACTGTGTGGGTTTGAATCGAATGGTAACATATAGTCACTTGTCCTGAAACTCCTTAATTCGTACCGGTACATTTGTCTCCTGCCGTGCTGGTACGATGCAAGGATAGTTGCAAAGTTATTTTCGATCGATATTATTTTGAATAAAAACTCTAGTATGGCATAAATTAGAAAATAAAAGTGTTAAAAACTATTAAAATGAACTTGTTTGGTAGTTTTAATAAACGAATCTTCTCCAAAATATAAAACCAGTATGATTGTTCTATAATCGTACCCATACCCGTACGCATGGTATGATTGTTTTAAGTGAAATTAGGAAAAAAGTTAAACTTAATTTTATTTTGGATTTACGAACTCCGTACCTGGAGCAACAAGGACGCTATAAATTAAATATTTAACAATTCCACAACACCGTCAACACTGTCAACTTTTTTATAACTACAATTTAGGATAAGCCTTACGTACGATTAAGGAACAATATTCCTAAATCACACATTTTAAATGTTTTTCTTGAAGTTAGAAAAACGTGCGTATCAACTATTTGTTTATTTCAAGAGAGATCTGGACCAGTCTGGAGCTCGGAAAAAAAGGTGTTTCTTTACCATTTTTACGGATAGCCAGTGGAAAGTTCCGTTCAATGGTCTTTATTCTACATATCTTCAAGTATCTTCACGATTTTTTCCACAACCTTCCGTAACAAAACGGCGGCACTACAGCTGTAGTTCCCCAATTTTTCACCTGGAGCGAAAGTGCAAAATAATTCAACTTCTACATAAGACTTTGCTCCGCAATACATACAGAAATCGAGGACCATCGATTTTTAATCAAATGGTTCCTGTTTTATCATAAAAAGATTCACCGAATATGTTTTTTTTATTAAAAAAATGTAAAAATATTATATTTTAAAAACCCTCTGCATACTTTGATGCAAAGTGTTGTTATGAGGTTCCGAAAAAAAATATCAAGCCAATGGGTGAAGAGTTGTCAATGTCAAGTCAATGCCGGCCATATGGCACTAACAGACAAAGGTGACTAGCTTCATCGGGCTGCAGCGGCGCCATTTGGAAACAAAATCATGTGAAAAAATTTGTAAATATACTTGACGATATATAGAATAAAGGCTACTGAACAAAATTTTCATTTCACCAACGGCGTATCTATAAAAAAATTGTCAAAATTCACCTTTTCGGGCTCTAGACTTGCAGTCTCCCTTTTTGGGGGGCGTCCATAAATTACGTAACGCAATTGGGGGGGTTCGGCCTGGCGTTACGGTCTACGTACGTAGGAGGGGGGAGTCGAGGTTTGCCTTACGTCACGATTTTAGAACTATCAGAAATAGCGAAATTTCTGCATGTTCATGTTTTTGAATTTAAAACTCATCGTTCAGAATCGATGAAGTGCAAGCGTTTATTATTTTGAGAAATATAATGAAGACGAAAAACCGTCATATCGCCCGCGACTTGATACTTTGATGTAAGTATCAATATTCTAGACAAAAAACATAACTTTATATCAAGAAAAACGGAACGAGAACCTTGATCGCGATTTTCTCGAAACTACTTTTTTCGACCTTGCCTCAGTGAATACTCAAAAACTTATCAACGGATTTTCAATTTTTTAACAACATTATTGTAATCGCAGTGACTAAGGTTGTACGTAGCTGATTTTTTAAATTGTGATCGTTACTATTTTTAAAGATTGCTTGAGTACAAAAAAGGGCCTTGAAGATGGAAAAAAATGTCCAAACTGTCGGCATTTTGTAAAAAAAAACCAAAATAAAAAAAAGGATACGCATAACGATAGTAACATTTGTATAGATATCGATAAATTGTTGACTTTTTATTTACAGATAACCTTTCATAAAGATATCGACGTGACAATGAAGAGAATTTTTTGTCGTCGTCAAATCAGGGTTAATTTTTAAAAAATCATAAAAATTGGTATAAAACTAGATGAATATATACTTCATAAAATGAATATAAACCCGATCCTTTCATAATTAGTTATTTCTTCGAAAAAAAAACGCTATTATTGACGACAAAGCACCCGTTACGTAACGGAATGGGGGGGGTTCAGGCCAGGCGTTACGGTTCTGTTGCGGGGGGGGGTTAAAAAATTTGAAAATTTTGCGTTACGTAATTTATAGACGTCCCTTTAATGTTATACAAGAAAAATGAATACATTAACTAATAGCGAGTAACCACAAGCTCGTGGGCTCTACGAGTCAGGCCAGTTCACCCTAATGAGGAGTTATCTCGTTGATGGTGCAGACTTTTTACGGTCTCAGCGTTCCTTTCAATCCTTAACTGGCTCTATAGCCGATAAAACAACTAACGTTGCTTATACATGCCATTGCGCGCTCCACACACACATATTCGTACATACATACATATATATATATATATATATATATATATATATATATATATATATATATATATATATATATATATATATATACATACATATATAGACTCTAAAGATCTGTCGGCATAAAACGTAATGGCACTACGTTCTCATACCTATATACATTCCGCGGTGTACAGACTGGCCATTCCACAGAGTGTTCTTTTCCTTGGCCTCTCGCTGTCTTTCCCTCTCTCTCTCTCTCTCTCTCTCTCTCTCTCTCTCTCTCTCTCTCTCTCTCTCTCTCTCTCTCTCTCTCTCCCTCTCCCTCCCTCTCGCTCTTCTTCTCGTACATGGTCTCTATATATCCGCACGAGAGTTACACCAGTAAATGGGCGCAAGTATGCACTACCATGCCGGGATTGCATGAATGGAGTGTCTACTTCTCCCTCTTAGCCGCACACGCTCCGATAAATAACTTGGAAAGAGCGACGTCTGACCATTTATCGCGAAAGCGGAGGTGATTTGTGACGCGTCCTCGTTGCTTTCGGGGGAGGGGGGTGGGGCTAAGGGCGCAGAAGGGCGGAAAGCGAGGTTGAGAGAGGGTTAAGAGAGTACCGCTGTGCTTTCGGTACAGATAGGGAGAAAAGTGGCAGTCGCTGAATGGAGAGGGGGCTGGAAGGGGACTGGCGAGGTAAGGTCACGGTGAAATAATTTTCTCTAGCTGCAAAGGTTTTTGCAACCGGATCTGCGGCTCCTATATTGGGAACCATTATTTCCTGCCGTCTCAAATGCCCCGGTGCACATTCGAATTTTATCACCTCACATCTCGCGGTGTTCGGCACCTTTGCTGCCACCATTTTTCCCGACGCTCCAACTAAGATTCGCTCTTCGAAACCATATACTTTCGTAACGTATTACTCTTCTTTGCCGAATACCTCGTTTCTCGCATTAATCGTGATCGTTATATCAGACACCATCCAAATGCATGACCTACTGTACAGCAACCTCGACATTGATATATTAATCGATTAATTTCTCCATTTATTCGGCCAAAGAAAAAAGTAAATCGGATTGATATTTTTGCGAGGGCGAATGGGAGACGGAGAGAGGGGAGCCGGGAGATATACAGTCTTCGTTGGAGGAAAGTGCCCATCAACGGAAGTCACGCGAGGTATTTTACGTTGAAATTTCACCCCGAAGCCTTGATCATTTTTCATCTCTTTTGAGTTTCCGAATATTCTTGCAAAAATACTCCAGAAATTAATACTTCAATGGATATGTGAGCGTCGATACCTATATAACAAATATTTCGTTACCTACGCTGATTAAATTTTAAATTTCGAATAATTGTATTTCATCGGCGAAATGAAAATTGTCGGGATTGCAAAATAATGTCCCAAAGTTACCTCCGGTTACGGTGCTCCCTACACAAAAACGCCACATTTTGGTGGGGACTGGACATCTTTTTATTCTTGTTTTGTTTTGTGGTACGTCTTTCTTTGGGAACACTATGTTGTCCTTCTTCCAGCGTTGTTCAATATTCTAATGTTGCGATGATTTCCTTCAACGATCAATTTTCCTGGTAACGCAGGATGCAGTTTTTTTTGTAACGAGTTTCTCACCAATTATATGAAGGAAAACTGGTAGAGATGAGAGGAATAACCAACCGAGAAATCTGTTGAAAGAAAAGCGAGCTGATCCAACGAGAAAGGAAAAAAGGTTTGCCCGATTCGTCCACCGAGGAGTCTACTAGTGGGTGACACGGACTGAGGCAAAGATGATCGCAGGCCCAGAGCTTTGCATCTCCTGGGGCTGGGGTTCACCTGTTAGGTGTACGAAACAATGCTTGAAAAAATGCAAGCACTTAACAGTACACTGTTAATATTATATACCAGTCGTTGAGACTGCATGACCAAGAATGAACAATACATACGCTATTATGGCGGACAGGCTACTACAAAAATGGGGAAAGTTAATCCCACGTGGCGAACTTTTGACGTATGCTCGGAGAATAACCTCTGGATTACGGACCGCATTTTTTAGATGTAGATAAAATCTCTAATAGGGATGGAATTTCGATATTACCATAAGGACCTTGCTGCTGGAGAACCGGATTAAGGATTGAAAAACAAGCATTATTAGTTTATACAAAGGAGAAAATTCATCTTCAAGGAAAAATAGACCAAAGTACGGTGTGTATATTGCACGCAAAAGATTCACGCGATTTAAGGCGTTACCCCCACTTGTAACGCATAAAAAAGGCCTTTTTCATGATTTTTTTTAAAGAAAGCAACAAAACTTTTTTAATCGATCAATATACCATCTTAAAGAACACATCTTGAAGAACTTTCAGTAATTTTTTTATTGACAAATATTACATTGTTCAGTGGCAAATGGCCGTCAATGAAATAATGTTTTTATATACACGGTTTGCGGTGACCAACACTGCGGCGAAGTGGATCATCTGAAAAAAAAAATGCGGATGGATTTAGTCAAATATAAGTATGAACTAGTCTTTAATCGAAGGATTTTAAAAAATATTCATTTTTCACAAAATGGCGGACAGTCAAAGTTAATGGTTCGATTTTAACGAGAAAAAACGGCCGTTTTTTGGCTATAAAACGGCCATTTTTCTTCGAAAAAAAAAATCGAACGATTAAAGACTACATTTTTATGTATTCCCGAGTCGAAATTTAGACCCTCCTATGAATGCTCGAGAACCTATTTCCTTTGGAACGCACAGACCGCCGCCCTCCTTTGACTCCCCTTGAACCTATATGGAGAAATTTGCACCGCCGGCGACCCTCCTTTAGCCCTACTGAACATTCTATTCAACCTTCTGAGCCTCCTTTAGGCCTATGGGCTCGGCTTGCGTGAACCTACACAACCTCGTTTTGGCCTAAAGTCCTATCTGTACCCTACAGAACCTCCTTTGAATCCAAAGCAGAAGGAAAATGAAAGATTGGATCCAAAGGAGGTTCTGTAGGGTCAAGCTATATCTGAAAAATAAATTATATGTGTGAATTAAAAATATGATGTTTGATTATTTATTATAAGATCGATTTATTAATTCGACGAACGGAATATGAAAAACTATAGTTTTAATACGTTTGTACTATAGTTATAGTACAAATATAGTATACGTTAATATAATCTAGTAAAGTACGCTGGTACTTGTTAATGTACCTGTACGTTAATATAATCTAGTAAAGTACGCTGGTTTGTTTGTGTTATTCAAGTTTACCGTATTTCTATATTTGCACTAGAGTATAGTACAAATATAGTATACGTTAGTAGTCCAGTAAAGTACGCTGGTACTACATTTGTTTGTGTGTTTTCAAGTTTATTTCATTATTATAAATAAATGGTATATAGTTTATCTGAAAATATTTTTTAATTATAATTATCCCTTCATTGGAAATATCGGTGAACTGCGGATGGGTGAGAAGGGGGGGAGCGGAGGGCAGCATATTGAAGTAGGCTTAAAGGAGGGTTAGTAGGGTCAGAAGAGGTTTAAAGGAGGGCTAGGAGGCTCTGCGAGCCACCGGTGAAAGGAGTCAAAGGAGAGTTAGTAGGGCGAAAGGCGGTTTAAAAGAGGGTCTGTAGGTTTGCGTAAGCATTAAATCAGGCTCACTAGGGTTTAAAGGAGGTTCAGATGAACCTACTAAACCTCCTTCGAGTGAAAAAGTCCAATTTCTGCCACTTTTGGAGGTTCAGTAGGTTCTGATATACATGTTTTTGAGATTTCCATTTGAACCTCTTGAACCTCCATTGAATGACAAATTGGGATCGAAAGGAGGTTTAAAGGAGGGTCTAAATTTCGACTCCGGATAAATAAGCCTGCAAAATTTCAAGAAGATCGGTTCATTAGTGTTCGATAAATCTTGGTCACCGACTTCACAAATGCCATTTTGAGAAAAACGCGTTTAAAGTTTCAATTTCAGTTCTTCAATTCACGGATTCTTCTCTTTCAACGCTTATATCTCAGCCAATTTTGTTCGGATCGACTTGAAGTTTTCAGGACATATTCTCAGATACTTATACTTCAAAAAAATGCAATAAAAAAATCGATTTTTTCAAAATCGCAAGTGGGGGTAACCCCTTAATGACCCAATTTACCAACCAAGTCCTACGAGGATTTTCCAATCCACACCAAGTTTGTTGACAGCGCTAGTTCTTCATGAGCAAGGACATCTTTGTGGGACTATTATTATAGTTGGCACGGCGATAATACTAAACTGTACACGGTACTAATGGCAGAGAAACTACGCGATGGCGGGATTCGGATAACCCGCCGTAGAGCGAGCCGATCGTCGTACGTCTACACACATACCGAACAGACAGGCGCAATAAATAAACGGATAATGATAGCACGTTGCGCCACAGATATCGCTCGTGGCACACGAGCGTAGCCGGGCAAGCGGCAATTTAGGGCGCGAGGACCCATAGCGAAATAGTTGCCCCGGTGGGGGCGATACAAGGGTCGAACCTCGGGTACAAGGCAGATCGGATCGGTACATTATTTCCTCGTCGCAAATACCAACCCGGCGAGCTGTAAGGTGCAGACGTTCCTCTATCGGTACCTTGAGCCTTGCAAACGAATACCTATAGGCACTGGAACTGCCGTTTTATTGGACATGTTTAACTAAACGACAATATCCCTGGGCACACCTTCTCCGTTGTGATTACGGATACCTCGGTCAATTGTGGTGTGAGCTTAAGGGGTTATGCCTAGTTGCAACAGTCCGGAACAGCGCAGTTTTGGAATGTTTTTTTTTTCAATCGTGATAATAAATTTCTACAAAAATTAGGTATTTGAAAAAGTATCATCGGAAGAATACTCTCATTTTTTTGTCAAAATGTTTAATTACAATCAATCTACAGCCGATGTCCAGAAAGCACCTTTCGAAAATGTATTTTGCGGTGAGCAATGCACTTCTGAACCTGGTTATCTAATATTAAAAAATCAAACGGATTTTATTAGAATATTAGTTTATCCTATGATTAATCGAACGAGTTTTCCGAAATATCAAATTTAGAAAAATGGCGCGTGTTCAAGGTAAGTCTTGATTTTTACGAAAAAATAGGCATTTTCGTTCATGAAATCGAAAGTATACAGCGGAAAAAAATCTTCGCTCAAATGCTATTATTTTACATTTAGGAAAAGACCTAACAATGTTAGAAAGATCGACGTCATAGTTTTTTTCAGATATTTTGGTCACTTTAAGCCTTATTTATCATAATTCTGTACAATTGCGTACTTGCCACACTAGGGGTGATTCACAACCCCAGCGACAAAAATTGTTATGATAAATAAACTATTTTAATTTCAGATTGTAGTACTCACTTGGACATTTTGTCAGATCATCTAAGGAGCACACTTTAAATGACCATGCAGGTTATTTATCCCAACATTAAAATTGACCCTTACTTGCCAAACTTCTGTAGCATGCATATCAATACATTTTCTCATTAGAAAAAAGTGAGTAGATTGTTTCGAATCCCACAGTAGCAAGTAAGGGTTAAAAACGTATTTTCGAGAAAAAGGCGTTTAAAGTTTCAAAAGTGATTTATACGTAAATAAAACATTTATTTGGTCACTTACATAGCGCGATCTATTCCGTACCCATACCTTCGACTTTTCTACTTTCCCAACTCAGCATTACCCCTCGAAGAGGAAGACCCCTTGAAGAGGAAGAGGAAGACTATCCCTAAGAAAGTCGAGAGCTCGGGTTAAAGATGATTTTCAACAATTTATTCTGGAAAGCCAGTTGATAGAATGAAAATTCCGTTCAGTGGGCTTCATCCTACATATCCTCAAGTATGTTTGCAAATTTGTTTACAAAATTTTGTAATATAACCACGGTGCTAAAGTTGGTCGAAGCGAGTAATCTTTTTCTGGTAGTGTCTTGCGACCGACTAGAGTTGTCCAACTTTTTACCTGGAGCGAAAACTCACAATAATTTGAGCTCTAGATAAGAATTGCCTTCGTAGTACGTAAGGACATCGAGAAATATCGATTTTTAATCAAAATGGCGCATGTTTTTCGAAAAATCGCCGAAAATATCTATTCGTCGAAAACATTTTCGACATATGGAAAATCTCTTATGCACTTCAGGGTGAAATGTTGTCAAGAGGTTTCAAAAGAAATTCAAGTAAATCCGTGAAAAATTGGCGATGCAACGTTGTCGGCCACAAGGTGACTCGCTTCCTCCAGCTGCAGCGCCGCCATTTCGTTACAAAATCTTGTCGAAAAATTTGTAAACGTACCTGAAAATTCGTAGAATAAAGGCCAGTGAACGGAATTTCCATTCTATCAACTGGGTATCCATAAAAAAATAGTCGAACTTCACCTTTCTTCCGGACTGTTTCTCTCCCTTCAACGAATGCAAAAAATGAGAAGTCACTGTCCCCTTTGGTTAAAAAAAAATGTAGATAAGATTATTCGTGCTTTTTTAGCATCGTGATGATTCGTTGATTTTTTCCGTTACTCCGGACCGTTTCATAAATAATGGAATAATGGAATGAGCGAACTATATCCCATTCTTTGGAAAGTAAAATTTGACAAAGTCAGCCGACAAAGCAAAATTAATTTGCCAAATTTCCGATCGCCAAAAGTACCATAAAGAACCGTATTGTTAACCTTAACATAATTGTATTTGAAACTTAATCTCTACAGTACGTTTAAAATAGTTTAATCCTTCATTTCTTTCATCGCAGACAATTCGTATTTCTCATTATCTCACTTCATTAGCATTTCAAATTGATCCCGTTGGTCTACGAATTTTCTGGAAAATCAACTTTCACTGTGCACTCATGATATCCATCGCTCAGAACGACTTTCGAAAAAACATTGCGGTCGCGGATCTCAAGAACTGGTCATTTTCCAAGTGAAAGATTACCGTTGATCGACTAATTGTCTTTTCGTCCATTCAGCTTCATACGAAAAATTGGCACGTACCGAAAGTGTTACGATCGCATCGGGTCCTCCATCGAAACATATATCCAACGCCTCGAATCGCGATTTAGAGGCAAAAGAGTGTCTTCGTGTTTGTTAGGTGAGAACAATGAGGATTGCGCTCACACTTCGGTCCTATAAGTGCGAGATAATAAAGGCCGATATGTAACCTGTACACACACACACATACACCCGCCCACACAAACACACATACGGATGCCCATCGGACCATGGACTCAGGGAGCTCGTTATAGTGAGTGGTTATAGAGTATCACTGGATAGTCTGGAGTATTGAATGTCGAACAGTGGCGAGCCAGCTCGAGAATATTCGACACGTAGATAGACCACATCGTTCCCTACGTACCTGTGACTGCCATTCCAAGTTCTTCGATTAAACCTATGAATTTCGATCGACCGAGTCGCTAGATGGGAAGTTTGAATGGGAGGCGATACGCCGCGATGAGCTTTCCCAGCATTTCGATTCCGATTCAATTCGCAAGCCAGAGTGCTCGATGACAAATCGAATCCAGGATATATTCGATCCTCTATTATCCTACAGTGTCCATTGGGTTAATCCATTTTCCTCGAAATGTCCATATAGATGCCATAATCGAGATGCGGCTCGATCCAAAAGTAGGACGGTTGTTAGCTCACATCAGAGTTCCTTCGTGGATGCTTCGACCGCTAACGGTCTCATTAAAATTCTCTGTTCAACGAATATTGGATTCGAAAAAGACGGATACTTTCCATGTATTCTCATTCGGCCGGTACAGACTTGCTAGTCGCTTCTCCCGAAGGCTTATCCGATAAGGGGGAACATCGTTGTTCGGCTTTGTGTAGGATCAACTGTCGTCGAATACCTATTATTATTTTTATCGCTGAATGGAACAGACCCAGTGGAAGCCATTTGTGGAAAATGACCACGTATGATGCACGGATCATGTATAAATGATGTATTTTCAACGAAAATGTATTTCCGCTTATTTGGAAGATGACCAAATCTAGTACTCTGTTATAAAAACTACAGGTAACATAGCGGATCGACAGTTTGTGGCAACGAATCCGACGCAGCAGGTTATGGAATATTTGTAATTAGCGCGCAATTCCCCCGTGAAGGACCAACGCAGCCGATCGGTGATTGACGACTCTGAAGGATCGATCAAACGCACCGGTCTCGTTAGATACTGAAAATTACATCCCGAGGATGGGTTGGATACGGGAGAGACGAAAATAGCGAGCGGGCAAAAGACCAACGGAAGAATCCTGCGTCCCTAATGGACCGACGACTGGCGCATTTCAGGCGTTTAATTAATCAGAACCAATTTGGACAACATACGTACAGAAGTTTACGTCGCCTGACACTGTATACCAAACTACTCATCTATATTTCATGCATGCGACGATGCCCTGTTTTGGTACCTTTGCGGGAGAAACGGACATTAAATGAAAGAGAGAGAGAGAGAGAGAGAGAGAGAGAGAGAGAGAGAGAGAGAGAGAGAGAACACACCGTCACTCTTTCCTCCATCGAACAATAAGTTTCGCTAATGAAACGTTAATCACGAAAGGGACGTGCAGGCTGCTGTCATTGGGGGTACGTTACCGCAACTCCACCATCCAGTTCGTAGTCAGGTAATTCAATAGTCAGCTATCCTACAGACATACATGACTGCGCAATTGACCCCAATAGTCGACATACATGATCGCGCAGTTGACCCCAACAAAGACTTGCCCGACGTCAACTACATGACTGACTGAGACAGCAAAGAAAGCCACTGACTTCAACGACTATAGAATGACAGAAAATAAAATGAGGTTTTTCTTCAAGCACTTTGCCCTGACGTTTTGTGCTTTCCATATTCGCGAAAAATGTATCACGAATACACAAAATGGCGATATTATTGGGGGAAAAGTGAAGCCTTTTCTCTCCTTCAGTGTTCCACCAGTTCGTTGAGTTTGCCGAACGAACGAGTCCAATTTGCATTCATGATGGGGGAATTAGCGATTGCCCGGTTCCCGGTCTGGGAGAATTTCACCGGCGAATTCTGGAACTGTGATGGACTCGGGTTCACGCGCAATGTCGGAGACCGAGGCTCCATGAACGCATAATATCTATCAATGTGTCACACGACGTGTGTCCTGACACGTAAATAGAATATATCTGCGATCCATGCGGACGCATGAACGCGTACGCGCGGAATTAAGCTCGTGAACACAGAGAGCGAAAGGGGGAGGGACCTTCATCAATTCAAATTACCAAATCCATTTACCCGAGTCAGGATAGAGAAAGAGCGAGAGAGAGAGAGAGAGAGAGAGAGAGAGAGAGAGAGAGAGAGAGAGAGAGAGCTCGTAGCCTAGATTGCATTCTCGTTTTGTACGAAATAATTATTGAAGGCAGATCCATACGTTGAACTTTATTAGTCTGCTCTTTTCCAACAACCAAAAAGTAGAGAAAGAAAAATACACGAACCGCAAACTTTTTCGCCACTGATAATCTCGACTGCAACAGGAGTCGTGTAAACCGACCATTGAGGAAGCGAAACGCTAATCAAAAACAACATTTAAAAAACACTCGACTGAAAATTCTTCCCGCGTGTTTGTTCGGGGATTGTTGATTTTTCGTTGCACACTTTTCGGAGAGATTTGCATAAAGTTTTTCGTTCGTCGTGAATACTTATGACCACTGGACAAACATGAAAATTCATTGTGAACTCGAAATATGAAAACGAAACGGGTAGCCTTTTCGATCGAACGCTATAAATTTGAATATGAGAAATTACTGTACAACGGGAACCTGAATTATTCAACAACACACCCCTCTTAATTGGAGTAATGAAACCGATCATCCTGAAGCCCCAACGGTATTCGGGTGAAGCTTGGAAAATATTTGAGAGGTTATGCCTAATTGCAAAAGTGGAAAAATAACTTCTTTCAAAACCAATATATTTTGACAATAAATCATCCTATAAATGTTCTCCGAAAATGTCAAGGTGACACGATCAAAATCGACGGATTTATATTAGACTGTCATGTTGACGCTCGTTGGAAGGCTGGGAGCGTCAAATCTGTTTTCAAAGTCGGTTGAAATATATTCTCAAAGTCGGTGAGCAAAGTATGTCCAAAAACAACTGCGTCAATCTTTCTGGATTTTTCAGAACTTTTTCTACAGGTAAAAATATAAACAGTATTTGATCAAAGTACTTTTTTCCGATGTATACTTTCGATTTGATGACCGAAAAATGCCGTTTTTCGCAATAATCAAGATTCTCACTTTGATCATGCGCAATTTTTTTTAATTTGGTAATTCGGAAATTCCCTTCAGACCGTACTTTTTACGAAAACCTAATTTTCGTAGAAACTTATCATCAGGATTTTAATTTGAAAAATCCCAAAAATGAGCTGTTTTCGACTGTTACATCTAGGCATAACCCGTTAACCCTTACTTGACACACTTATATTTGGCCACGGCTTTAATACACAGGGTCAATTTCACCAGGATAGAACTTTATCCACCTTATAGGGCTATACCAGTGTGACACTTTAAAAAAATCGATTTTTTTGTTGCCTTTTTCGACAGTTTATACTTTCAAGAATAACCTGTAAAAATGTCTAGACCGTATCTCTAATACTCCCCGAATGGCAGCATTCTAAAGAGCAACTGCTCGTAGGTATAAAATGCCCCAGTTAAATCTTTAAACGCGTTTTTCTCGACGTGAGATTTTTCAAATTTGCTGACATTGTAACTCAAAGAGCGATTATCCGATTGACTCGAAATTTGAACTGAGTACTCTTGAATATATTTACTCTACAATGACGTCGGATATTTTTGATTGGATGAAAGTTGACGAGTTAGCATTGAAAAAACGACCATTTTATAGGCAAGAAAAAATACTGTTTTTTTCATAACTACGCCAGTTTGTTAGATTTTGATATTTTCCGAAAATCCTACGTCATTGTACAGGAAATACCTACCAGTTTAACGGCATTTTTTCCTTTTTCGGTTTTGGCTACTCAATTGGCCGGAATCATGTCAGTAGTGGAGGAACGTTTTTTTTGGCGCCTCCGAAGGCAGCGCATGCGTCGCTTGGATCGCAACATTCTTCTATGAAAAAATTATGTGATATAGATCAAATATAGCCGAATATATTCGTAATTTTCCGAAACATTTAATTGAGTACTTTTCTTCCAAAAAATTCCCGAAAATCACCCAAATTTTCAGCGCCTACACTGGTATAGCCCCTTAACAACCCTTCAGTCGGTTTTTATTTTTTTTTTAATCACACACTTTAAATGTTTCTCAATATGTCTGCATAATTAAAATTCGGAAAGTACAACATGGAATTGTTGTGAAAAATCATCGAAACCTTTCATTTTTAAGAAAGTGAGCATTTCGTTCCAAATTCGTCTGGGTCAAAATGACCCAGTGTGTCAAGGAAAGGTTAAGCGCGTGAAAAATTGCATATTCGAGAAATCCATGCGACATCTTGTAGTTTTTGTATTTTTTTAATATTCCCCCGTAACGCGCTGGACGCGAAAACACAATGCGAAAGCTCGAGCATTGTGTCACACTCGGGTATTCATACGGGCGGTGTCGGACTATTCGGGCCAAAGTAAACTCGTATATGTGAGAGCTTCACTCTCCAGCCTCGAGGCTTGTGGTTGGATGCCTGGTTAAGCGAAAACAGGGCGGGCTCGACAACGCGGATATTACCGCACGCAAAACCGCCGCAAATACATGGACCGAAAAAAAGCCCGACCACTCGAAAAAGTCGCCGCGGCTTGCGGCATAGTTGGCCACCCTCATCGGATTAAAAACAGACGGGTGTTGCAGCAACGACATAGTAATCGACATAATAACATAAGCTTCGCAATATCTTCGGTTTTCTTTTGAAATTTTACATTTTTTAACGATCCATCTCATAAGAGCAACAAGACGAAAAGTTATAAGCCCGTAAGGAAAATCTTAACGCATTACGTCTATGCGACTCACCGAAAAATGAGACCTTTTTTGCGAATTTTTCTTAAACCTATTTTTTTCGCTAACAAATCGGCCTTGATTTGTTTATTAAGAGGAGAATTGTTGATGGCTCGGAAAAATCGTACTTCGATAGAGAAACTATCTAAGAAACTACAGTTGAAATTTCAAGTCAATCGGATGAAAACTGTCCGAACTGTGCGTCCGATGGCAAAAACGTGGCATCGAGAAAAACACGTTTGAAGTTTCAGAATTGATTTGGGAGTTTTTGTCCACACAACGGAATTGAAGCTCTCATTTGTATTCTGCGTGTATCCACGGAGGCATTTTAGTAGGTCTTCAGTTGTTTGATGGTTTTATATTTTTTGTACGACTGGACGAAACGACACCAAATTGCAATTTTCACGCTCTCTGCCCGTAGTACTCAAAGTGTGCTCGGCGGAGCCCTGGGGCTCCGCAAGGCCTCTGCTAGGGCTCCGCCGAAAATAAAGATAACTTCAAACCTCCCAATAGATGAAAACAATTTCATCAATTTACAGTGGAATTAATACATTGTTGTATAAAGTCCCTATTTTTGTACGATTTCCATTTTAAAAAACAACATAAAACCAAGTTTTGCTTATTTTAGGGCTCTGCAAAATATTCAGTGTTACAAAAGGTAGCCAAAAAAGTTTGGGAACCACTGGTCTAGGCTATTTCGTGCGTTTTGGAGCGGTCGAAGGCGCTTCGGAAAAACAGCTCTACGATTATTTTCAATTTCTTGCGCATAATCGCTTCATTTTATCATTCTTGTGATGTTTATGCATCATTTAAGGATGTTGAGTCCCTGTGAAACATGTTAATGTTAATTGTTCAATAAAGAGCTTCTTAATCATCATGAAATTTTTACACGACCTCCTGAATACTTCATGTAAAAACATACCAAATTTTCAGAACTCTATCATCATTAGTTCAACCTCCTTAGGGGTTGAAATAAAAAATGATAAGAAAATTCTGAAAATTTGGTATATTTTTGTATGAAGTATTTAAAAGGTCGTGTTAAAATTTCGGGACGATTAGGAAGCTCGTTATTAAAAAATTAACATTTTTTAAGAACAATTTTTAAAAGAAATTTAAAAAAATGTAACAATAGACTTCGTTTTGTTTCCGATGCTTTCAGTATATTGTAGATATTATAAAATTGAGAGGTCAAAAAAATACTTATTGCAAAGTTACATCAGTTTCCATAAGACAACATTTAATTTGTGAATGTTAATTGTTCAATAACGAGCTTCCTAATTATCGTGAAATTTTCACACGACCTCTGAAATACTTCATACAAAAACGTAGCAAATTTTCAGAATTTTATCATTTGCGATTTGGGACTCAACATCCTTAAGTCAATAAAAAGGGTCAAACATTTGTTTCTGCTAAAATGTAACTTCTTAAGACAATATTTGTGAGGATACAGCAACATTTTATTTTTAGTGGAGCTCATACGGAGCTGAATTCTGGTCCAGTTAGTACGTACTGTCTGCTTGCAATATTTTTATAACCGATTCCGCGATACTACAAATCTCCTTGCCTCTGGACTTTACGTGAGAAAAGTCCTTTAGCCTCATTCAGTGGAGTACCCTTGAATGAAAGAGCCCGCTTTTCAGAGAAACTTATTGTTGGAAAGTCTTTAGAATAAAGTTATAAAAGAACTGGCGTAAATAGGAAAAGGAGGGGGAAAAACGCGGGATCGAAAAAGGTGCGAGAATAAGAGCGTCGAAGACCGTATAGCACACCATAGTCAATTCGATCGCATATAGAACGTAGATGGAAGCACACTTTTCTCACCTGGAAGCTTGTAATTTTCTAGCTGAATGGTCTCCGACCGTAGATGACAATTACGAAGCGTATATGGGACGTGAAAAAAAAATCTTTCATCATAACTTTCCATTGGAAGCCACCGAGACGAGAAATTGTCTCAAAAAGTCGATTACGCTTAGTATTATGAGAGTGCCACGGAAATAGGAAAATAGGCAACAGACGAATGAATAGTCTAAAAAGTTACCTCGTGCTAAAACAATAACTATGCCTTCACGTGTTTATTCAGTACTGAAAATTTTTCCGATTATTCTTTTGAAAAACTTCATGGGACAAATCTGTCGCGTCTGAGATTACGAAAAGTCGAGACCATAGTGTTTTTTTTTACATAGTAAATCTGACGAGTTATTTTGTGTCAAATATTAAAATATTCAACAATATTTCATTATAATGATTGTAAAGTAAAATCAGTTGAATGAATTCTCGATGATCCCTTGAATATGCGATATTAATTGTGTGAAAAAATGCAATACCAAGCGAGAAGTTTTTATGAGCGAGAAAGGAAAAATACCACACTTTCTGCCCATAAACCAACCGTGACTACTAATTCGCGAAAACGGCTGAATAATACGTCCTACGCGACGGTAATAATAAATTTTCGTTCTGCAATAGAGCAGTGGGAAGGACGAGCAAAATCGTTCGAATGTTCAAAATTCTACTGATCTTCTACCGTAAGGACTCGCATCTTTTTAACTGACAACGAACACCACTTGGGTGACTGCCTTCGATTTGGGTCAAACTCATATACGTGATAGAGCATTAGAAAATATTAGACACGTATTTCTTTTCTCGATGAAAAAAAAACGGATTTAAGGGGGGAAACTACCTCTCGAGGAAAGGCGTGTCGAGGGTTGATTTTCCAGTTTTACCGATCCGAATGAAACAAAAAATCAAAGGATGAAACGCCTTTCTTCGAAGGGTGGTTACCCCCCTTAAATCCGTTTATCCGCCGATAGAAAAAATACGTGTTGTCATTTCCAACGTTTTATCACATGTATGAGTTTCAAGAGAATCGAAGGCGGAAATGAAGTTATGTTCCTTGTGGGTCAGAACTTGAAATTCTAAAAGGGTTAAAGAGTCAGCTTTTCACGTCGGCACGATGTATGCACGTTGCAGCGCGATAATTGGTCGAAACGAGCAACAGGAACGAAATTGTTGGAAAATTCGATACAGAAGTAGAGTATAGGGAGGTATAGCTTTGAACGTGAAGGCAGTCGAACAGGGGTTAGTTTGGCATAATACAACGACGTTATTCGCGTGTGAGAGAACCCCCAAGGGAAATACGAAGAACGACGTGTTTCACTACTTTACGAGAAGCTATTTAGATTTTATGTTCATCCCTCCAGTGTGCTACACTACCCTTTCTCAACCCCCTAATGCTCGACGTTTTGGTAACTGTGTTTTTCAACGCGCTCTCGCGGCTTAGAGCCCCATACGTTGTTCTCTGTATCAACTTCTACTGCGTCTCGAATACTTTCTCGGTTTTGCCTTCTACGCTTACTCTGTACGTGCACCAAAAACTAAACGTCATCATAGCGGCATGACTTCAGAAATCGATGCGGCCACACGTGTCTCGTTCATTGCCCACTACGTCAAGCGACAAACTCCCCTTTCCATTCGTTCTTTCCTTTTTTGCAGAATTAAACTTTTCTCATTTATGCGCCAACGGCCTTTGCTAATTTCGTTTCTTTTTCCATCCTATACTTTCCACATTTTTATAGCTCTGTGGAAGTTCCCCAGTGCCAATCTCGGCAGTTATTACCATCCTCTCTTGTTGGAGGTTTAAAAAAGCATCATAGACTCGCTCTTCCGGTAAAACGCCGAGTAGTCTGAAGCGCCGTAGGGGTGAAAAAAGTAAGCGCGTGAAAAAATTTTGTACTCACGTATGTTGATTACGCCTGGACAACTTAATGGCCAGAGGTGACATTGATGAAAGCAGTGAACAAACCCATGGATGGCACATTTCGTTGCACATCAAGTGCAGGTGAACGCGGACCCTTCGAGCCTGACATCCATGGACCTGTATAGCTTTTGAGAATGTTTTTGCTCCATAGAAGCTGCTCGACAAAGTTCGAACGGTGTTTATGATAGAAGTCCATTCGGATAGTGAGAGTGTCATGCAATAGCTGAAATGTTCGAAGCTACAGTCAGACTACGAAACGAGCGATAGGGTGTTACTTCATCAGAGAGTTTCCGATATGCGATGCTTGGGATCAAACCCCCCAGGTCACCCCCGAGCTGGGGATTGCCGAGCACACCCTATCTGCTACTAATTGCATTAATTATCTCGCAACGGAGGATCGAACTGCGTCTATCAATACAACAACGTGTGCCAAGACCTTACATACCCGGCACTGTCCCAAAACTGCTCCCTAGCTAACTAATGGCTATGATGTACATTGCTCCTACCTTTGGAGCATTTTGGCTGCGACCTTTTGTCGTCCAGTCGATATTGCAGCCACACACACACACACACACACACACACACACACACACACACACACACACACACACACACACACACACACACACACACACACACACACACACACACACACACACACACACAGATACTCCGGCACATGTGATGATACAGGAGATTCGGGCCCGTCAAATCATCACGTAGAAAGCTCACCTCGCCTTTGTATCCGATATATCTATATAGAGGTTCGTATCATCATCATCATGATCAGAGCATATCATTATCAACCTGACCTGCGTCTAGCCACATAGCCGCGACAAACATGGACGAACGAGTGCGCAATGCCATTGGAGATATCTCTCTCCCTCTTTGGTCACGAATCTATCAGGTGACCGGTCGCCCATGCTTCCATGCATGAATATTTACGAACAGTTTAGTCCAGACGACAGAAGTTTTGATCCCTGGCCGCGGTATGGCCGCTGAAATATCAGCCTCCCCCTTCTGCTCACATCCAGCCCGATCATCGTCATCAACGATGCTGACACCGTTAGTCCATCGTTCGCCGTATTCGCGGGGTCCCCACGGCAATCATAATATCTGCTTTGCACACCCACCCCACATGAAGCCTCTATATACATATTTGCGAGTATACACTCATAATGAAACTTATATCATCGAGCATAGGTATGTACCTTCAGTAGTTTCAGTCCTCATCTAGTAGACTGATCGGATCTTAGACCATAAATATAGATGAAACTTGAAACAAGCTTCAGAGGCAGTTATTCGTGGCCCTGTCATAACCGGGGATTGTGAGCGACGAGAACGGGACAATGATAATTGGCCTTTGATCCCCCAACGGGAATGTTTTGATCCAAAGTAATCCGCACGGCGGACAAAGTTCCATTGAGCAATGTCGTGTTGACGTCAGGACGGCGAATTTAGTCTCGTCGATAGTAACAATGGATAAAATTTAATGATAATCAGTGCAAATCCGATGACAGCTAGAAGTCGCTACATCAAAAAAAAAGTAATGGCTGCTCGAAGTATTGCGGAGTTCGGGACAAGTCGTGCATCCTTGCTAATGTTCTACGTTGTAGATCTGCCTTAACGGGTTGTGCCTAGTTTTAACAATCGAAAACAGCTCATTTTTGTGATTTTTCGTTTGGAAAGTCGTGATCAATTTTTACAAAGATTAGGTATTTGAAAAAGTAGCTGAAGCACGCTCTGTAATTTTTTGTGTAAAATTTTTTAATTATAATCGATTTACAGCCGGTGTCTGGGAAGTACGTGCCGAAAACGTCATTTACGGTGATCGTGCTCTTTTGAACCAGATTATCTGATAAAAAAAATTAAACAGTTGTCGTTAGTACAGTAGTTAATCCTATGATCAATCGAAGGGATTTCCGAAATAACAAATTTGAAAAAAATGGCGCGTGTGCAAATTCAGTCTCGATTTTTGCGGAAAAAATGGGCATTTTTCGTTTATCAAATCGAAAGTATAAATCGGAAAAAAAAATTCTTTGATCAAATACTATATTTTTACATCTAGAAATGTCCCTGGAAATTCCCGAAAGATCGATGTAGTGATTTTTACCATATTTCGCTCACTGACTTCGAAAACGTACTTTCGAAAAAAAGCGTTTAAAGTTTCGAACGACGTTCCGAGCGTTCCGACAGGTGTCAACATAGCAGCCTATAAATCTTTCAATTATGCTCCGATCAGCTTGAAATTTTCAGAGGACATTTATGGGATGATATACTGTTAAAATATATTGGTTTTGAAAAAAGCGATTTTTTTACCTTTACCACTAGGCATAACTCGTTGAGACCATACTACACGCGAAATGTAACCGCTGTATACATATATAATACATGAATAATCTGCAATTACGTACACGATATCTTTTTAAACTTTCCCCGGTTATTTTACTTATTTGTCCCGGTTATTAAGAATAGCTCACAAGGCAAATCACTGAAGTGGTCACCTCCAAATTTATTGAAACTCATCTATGTGATAAGAAACTGAAAACTGTTAGGCAGGCATTTTGTTTTATCTGCGGAAAAAACGGTTTCAAGGGAGGAGATCCACCCCTCAAAGAAAGGCATGTCAAACCTTAATTTTTTTCAATACTTCTATAGTGGATATTTAGTCACTTTACATTAGAAGAATTTTGGTTATTGTTTCATTCAGATCGGTGGGCTGCTTGTGGACAAAACTGCAAAATCACCCCTCGACACGCCTTCCCGTGAGGGGTGCGTGTCGAGGGGTGATTTAGGATTTGGAATAGGGTCATGACACCCCCCTTAAAATCGTTTACCCGCCGATAAAAAAAAATACGTGTCTACAAGTTTTCAATGCTTAACCACATATAGGAGTTTCAACAAAATCGAAGACGGACACCCAAGTGATGTTCCTTGTCAGCGCCATTTCACTTTGATGCGCAATTAGTTCAACGCGGTCCTCTTTTCATCTACTTCGAGCACAATTTCCTGTGGTCAGTTAAGCAGTGTTTTTTTTCAAAATCACGAAAATGGGAAGAACGTAGCCTCTTCCTCTAGCGATTATACGTCCACTGTAAATACTTCGCCCCATTCCGTTCAGCCGTTTTTTAACGTAGTTCCAAAACCTTTTCATAGATTTCTTCACCGGCGCAATCGTGTGTCATTTAGGCGCAACCAAAGCTGATAAAAAACACACGTTATCCAAAGGTAATCATTCTCCAAACCTACTCTATTTGCTTCACCTTAATTGCAAACCCACGTGACAGGAACATCGAGCGTCGTCACAACGATCATGCTCACGACCATCACGAACGCGATCATCGCGCATTCCCCTAGATGGACGGATGTGTGAATAATTGTCGCATAGAACAGACGACGTTGCCGATTATAACATCCTCCAATGGCCGAAAGACACGAACATTAAAATAGAACGCACTATGTAGAATACTAAGCTGGTCAGACTATTTGGAGTTCCATAGCGAGTGCGGGGGACCGACCCGTAGCCTTATCTATATAGGCGGCACATCGTGCACCTTCGTAGGTGTACAGGAACAATTAAATTTTCGTTACAGCCACGTTCACCAACCGGACGACACGTGATCCGGAATAGGCAGGAATTATAAAGCGTTATCTTTTCGAATTCTGGAGCTTTCCCACTCGTTACTCGACACGAGACAACTCGAGACAGGGAGAGAGAGAGAGAGAGAGAGAGAGAGAGAGAGAGAGAGAGAGAGAGAGAGAGAGAGAGAGAGGTCTATGCTCTCTCGCTGCTGAACACACATACACAGAAATGCATACGTGTTTGGATGATAATAGATTTTCAACCAGTGCACCGTAAATCCGGGACATCTGCGGTCGCGAAATATCGACGTTGTGTGGTCATCGCAGGTTACGTTCTGTAAGCGTAAACGATTCTCTCACCAGCGTTGAACTGTACATGGGGGAAATACGGTGGACGAGGGATCCACGGAAGAGCCAAATTCAATCTGTATACATCCATATACGCGCTCTTTACTCCATTCCCTTGCACGCTTGAACCTATGTCCGTCCGTATTTATACGCGTGTATGTTTACGTGTACACTAGTCATGTGTGTGTGTACATGTAGGAAAAGCATAATGCAAAGAGCTGATCGACCACGCCCACCCGGTTACAACGGGTCTGCATTGTCGATGGTGTACGCTTCCTCGCCTACATTTCGTTCTTTATTAAACCATTCGTTCTTTGTTTGCCGCCGTTTGACCATACGGTTGCTTGTT
Organism: Ophion costatus; assembly: GCA_951751655.1. NCBI lineage: Eukaryota > Metazoa > Arthropoda > Insecta > Hymenoptera > Ichneumonidae > Ophion > Ophion costatus. The sequence goes on from OX632356.1 coordinate 36,195,231, forward strand.
ATCGATAAACCAAACCATAACCGGACGTCATCGCCTCCTAAAATAACTGATGCACCCTCACGTGGAGGACTCGACGTGGGTTGTCCTCGGCTCGCATCTCGGAAAAAGCTCACTCGACCGAGAGTCTCCGGCGATTATACGTTTGATAGGGAAACACTTACTCGCGTTATAAAGTCCCTGGGCGATGTTTCCAGTAAGGCGAGCACGGCGAGTATAAATACGCACAGCCAATTGGATTATGCGCTTGAGGGCCAAGAGAATCCAGAGGGAACAGCGCTTTTATTGATTGACATGCTCTCTTCGATCGAGGAGGAATTTTGTCGGGTTCGGATAACACTGATATTGCTATGTTGATTGGTCGGTGCTTTTCGTTGGAAGGAACCTAGGGAATCTGGAGTTTTTCGGTTCTCTTTTGTTCTACTCTATCCTTCTCTCTCTATATGTCCCTCCCTCTGTCTCTCTCTTCAGGATTTCCTTCGCTGCATGCAAACATGGTGTCATCTGAATACCGTAATCGAATTTTGATCCAAGCAGAGTTTAGAAAACTGCCATTCCGTTTAGCAAAAAATAGCAACATTGGTCATCATCAAGAACAAGAAAGACCATAATTTTGAACGCGAGACTAGATATTTAGGACGGAATGACACACTACTGACGTCGTGAAGAAATCTATGAAAAGTTTTCGGATTATGTGGAAGAAATAGTTCAAGCGAATAAAAACCGGTGCGATGGTCTAGTGGTTAGCGCGCTTGCCACTAAACCTGCGGACCGGGAGGTCCCGGGTTCGAATCCCAGTCGCGTACACTTCGTCGTGAAATGTTTTTCTTCGGCATTTCGCGGCGAAATAAGACTAGGTCCACGACTGGGGGGTGGGGGGGCGAACTTGATGACCGGCTGTATTGGTATAGGTTTTCCGCAGTTTCCCTATCCCCACGACAGAAATGTCATGATGAATATGATACAGAGGGGGAAGTCGGCTGCGGTCACAAGGAGTGGGGGGCAGGGTGAAAAAGTGAAGAAAAAGGAGTGTGGAAAAAAACAGTGGAGGAAAGAAACAGCCACAGTGGGGAAAAAATAGGTAACAAACGCGAACAACGTGTACCTTAGGAAAAAACAAGATAGTTTAACCGAATAACTTGAGACGTTGGCAATCGAATTGCTAGACAAAGCAGGCCCCAATATTGGGGAACAAGGAAAAACAATGACAGGTTCGCTTATCGCAGAAAGCAAAATTCGAGGAAGACGAGTTAATGATTGGTCCAGCTAGTCGTAAATTGACGAGAAGTAGCAAAGTGAAGAAGGAGTAGTCCTGGCCGTACTAGAATCATGGATTTGTTCACTTGAATCATTGGGATTCTCTGAATAAATGAGAAAAGTGATCAAGTGCTTTCAAACGGTAGGCAGCAACGTTACGTCCCCAAAACCTGATAGAATTCTACAGCAAGTGACGCCGACGGCGAAATTTCATACCTCGAATCGTTTTGCCTTAAGGTAGTATGTGCACGAATCTCTCCATTAGAAAGCAAATTGATTTTTTTATATGCTGTAGTATAGACATACAGAACGACGTCCGCGAAAACTCTGCAGGCCTTACCGGCTCAAATACAATAGTAATTAATTCACTAAATCAATGCATTCAACCCGCACTTTATAGAGAATCCGTGCGGGTCAAACATTGAAACGGAAATAATAATAGTTCGTGATTAGATCGGAGCTATGCGAAAAACGATAAATAACAAGTAAACGGTCGCGGTCACGTATGTTCCAGAATATTCCAGGATATTGCCAGAATAATGAAATGGCGGCCTGTGACAATTCAAATCAAATCTGATTGCTATTTTAATACTTTATTTTCATAATATGATACACAGTTATCACATACACTTCTCAAATAATTATTTTCCTTATCATGTTTATTATTATACCCAAATGTATTATATTTTACCCTTTTCAGATTCGATCATTTATAGATTTTCTGTTGATTAGTCAATCCGATAGTACTACCTTAAGGTCATGTATCACACGCAGCACTCGTTGTTTTTGGGTTTCGAGCCGCCGCAAACTATCTCCAGATGTCGCGGTGACCGTCTGCTACTCACACTACAGCAAACGACAGAGGCCCAATAGGCGACCGTTGCTGCAAGCCGTGTACCATGTCATGCACACATATGTGTGCATGTTCACCATGCAGGATCGCCCCCAGTGGGAAAACTGATGCACTAAATTTTCAGGATTGTCATATTTTGACCTTCGTTGGTACAATTTTGCTTGTTTTATGTAAAAAAAACTCTATCCCTGTTTAGCCATCATTTTTTCATAAAACCAGTTAAAACAACGCTCAAAATGTGTGCTTTTTCACTGTCGAAAAACTAACGGTCTGGAAATATGCACGAGTTCGGTGCATTACTTAGTGATTCACGATTCATTCTATGGTAATTACAGTCTGTGGAGTATTTTTCCAACATTTAAAAAAAAGTCAACCAGCAGGCTCTTTCTGCAGTAATATCGCATGTACGCGATAAATCTCATCTCCATTGGTTGTATCGCTTCGTCGAAATTAGGGTTCAAAATTGCGAATTCAAATTTATACAGTAAATTCCTTGTCACATACTGCATGCACCCTGCAAATTTTTAATCGACCGTCTACACCGTTTCTACAAAATTCACCATTGAAGAAAAACTTTTTAACATCGGGGGATGCCTACGCTTATCACTCAATGGCAGTTTTACGCACGAAATAGCTTTTTAAAAAAAAGTAAAATGTTGTGAAAACTTTCGTTATAACCTTCATATAATTCAGTACATCATGACAATCAGTTTGAAAAGTGCTTTTTCATTTCTAAATTTTCCCTAAACGGTGTAGATGATCGATTTAAAATAAGAGCACTGTATAAATTTAAATTGAATGGTGACGTATCGTCAATTGTCCCGAAACTCTTCAAAAGGCAGCTGTTTTTGTTCCCGACCACTGCAATTCCAATACGTTTGAATGCATTTCGAAGATGCGGTTAGATCGATAAAACTTCCGAATTCGTTCGTGCTGAATGACCAAAACGTTCATGATTATTCAGGCCATTGAAAGTAAAATGTTTGCGTGATGGAAAATTAAAAATCATGGTACAAAGGGTGGCTCGGGGCAGTCCGATCTCCCCGAGTCGTACAAATATCTCGGTGTGCGGCATTATAACTGTACGTTGAACGCATCTACATATAGAACGTATAATTTAGTGTCGCACACTGTATACGGATTGAATTTGTGCGTGCTAGCTTCATTTGCTTACGAATGGAAACGAGTAAGCGAGAGAGGGAGGGAAAGCTGCGTTGCTCGTGCAAACTCAGCTGTATAGCCACAAAACTAGAGCTAATCTCCACATTCGTTCAGCATCGTGTGACCATACGAATTGTTCGTTGAACCTTACACTATATGCGCCGCGGTGCCGTGCATACTCTCGAAACTGTCGAGTTCAACGTTAAAACTATAAATCGGGGTCAGGCGAGGGCGGGGATTTTAGGGGCTGGAAAGTTTCGCATCGTACTCCGCACGAGCCCCGATCTAACGGGGCGGCATTTCCGCTTCCGCGGACGAGAGGACCGCTATGATTCATCAATCCTCCAGGTGCGTCATGAATTTTAATTCTACAGGTATATGGAGATATTCTTTTTCCTTTTATCCAACGTGCGAGCGAGGAACCGAGATCCTTTATCAATTCTGCGCGGATCGCGGCTATTTCTTTCGACCCACCTATCCGGACTCGCACATTTTCGTCTTCCGGATCGTATAAAATTTTCGCGAGAGGTAATAAAAAGCTCATATCTACATCGTCGAGCTCGATATGTATATATACAATCAGGATAGCGATAATACATCCGGTTTTTTGTAACTTCGCGTTATCTTTTTTATTACCTTTTTTTTATTCTTCGTCGCTCGACTCTGCACTCTCCTGCTCGAGTGAGTGATAGCGACGGAGAAAAAGAGACGCGATAACGTCGTGCCAAAATTTTCATTCCGGTCACTCCGAAAAATGCTGGATCTCTTCCCACAACGGACCATTATGAACACGAGGTGTGGTCGTTTTTTGCGATATCTTTCGACGAAATAAGAATTGAGGACCGAAGAAATCCACTTTCCATGTATGTGTTCGTGTGTGAGTGTCAGTATGTGTATTCGATCTGTAAATTATCGGGATACCCATCATCGATATCAACGAGGCCATCGCATGCAATGAGACTGCTGATGGCCCATTCTCGTTCGTACTTGAGCTTTTCGTTCGACACACCGCTGCACTTTTATCCGTTTCCGAAAGTTATCTCGATATCGCAGCTATATACTTTGAAAGTTGCTTCATATACGGGGTATATGTCATTTGGCGCGGCACTGCAGGAAAACGTTGCAGAATTCATATCGTAGAGTGGACCACGCTCCGTCTCATCTCAAACTATATGGATTGCTTCGATGTAACTATCCTTCTCTATGTAATATGGTGTTCTTTGATACACTTTGCTCGAAAACTCTCGGCTCTTAACAACAAAGCAGCTAAAAGCGGAACCTGACCAATTAAAATAAAACCAACCACGCGATACTTCCTGTATACCGTAGATCACTTGAGGCCTGAGGCCACAGTGAAGGGTATACAATCATGTGCTAATTTAACAATTTTTTTTCGTATGAGAAAGTGATTCACTCATAAAATGAATTACACGTCTAACTAGTATGAATATCAAGCGTTAGAGTTTTTTTTTTTCGATGTACAACATGGCCGACTACTCGAAACTTTTCGAAACAGCTTTTTTCCAATTGGCGTGACAAATAAATTCAACAATTTTCACTCGATTTACTTCAAATTTACGAGTTATCTTCCTAATTGCATTTCGGAGAGAAGTATGTATTAATTATGTATGTATTAATAACTGATTAATCGAAAACTTTTCATTTTATGAGCAGTTCATGAGCAGTTATAACGAAATTTTTCACTGAAAATTCATTTCTTAAGTTCAAATACTTACAAGTTTTGAATGAAACAAGATTTTTTAAATTCCTTACGTGCTTCTCGAGGTATTCAAATGTAGGTTGACGAGAATTTTTGTTTTTTGTTCTAGGTAAAAAATTGTGGATGCTGAATGTCACGCCGCGAAGCGCCTAAAAAAAAGATAACAAAAGAAAATATTAGTAGTCGGCCATTTTGTACATCGAAAAAAATATATATATATTTTCTAAGAGCTTGATATTCATACAAAATAGATGTGTAATTAATTTTATGAGTGAATCATTTTTTCATACGAAAAAAAAATTGTTAAATTCGCACATGATTTTATGACCGTTACTGTGGCCTAAGGCCTTAACCGATCTTTCAAAAAAATGCACCACTGCGAAATCCAATGAATAACTGAACGATTTAGCGTGCACCAATTCCATGCAAGGCGGATCGGATTCAGTTTTCAATTCTCAGCGCTGCAGCAAAGCTAGGAAAGTGACGCACTCGTAGAACATGATAAAAATGATTGTACTGCAATTACATTTCTACTTATAGTTACAATTACACGAAAATTCAAGTGTCGAAGACAAATGTTCGCCATTACGTAACGTTTATGCGCAGTTGTATGAGGAATGAATGAGATGGCATTGACGTTTGCAACGTTGGAGCGCAATGACATTTGTTGTTTACTTTCCCAAATTTCTTCGGGCAGATTTGAGCTACCGAAATCCCTCGACGATTTTTTAAGATGCTCATTGAGGGATCTGCAATTGAGAATTGCAAAAAAGATTTTGTATCATATTACAGAAGAAGAAAATAAAAATATGAATTTTCCTTGCATTCCAATGATGCAAGCTTCAATACAATTAAATGAGTTTGCTGCAAAAAAAAAATTTAACTTAATTAGGATCTATTTGAATCAAGTAGAATGTTTCCTTGTCTCACGGCCTGCTACGATCTTATTTGTTTCAACGATATCTTTTATTGGTTCCAGCTATTCTTTTTATATATTCAATATATCCAAATTGAATAAATAAAGATTCGATTCGAATAAGCCTTTATTTGCTTGCAGTAAACACTGTAAATCCAAGTGTACTATATGCATAAAATATTTCATAAACCCAAAATGAAAACAAACATTTAATTGAAAGTTGTACCACAATGATTTTTTTTATCGTAATTCGTCATTCGTCCTGGCCTTCGGGAATGATTTTTTTCTGCTATAAATTTTTCAAACAGAACCTATGTATAAATGATTCATCTCTCTCCTCCCTCTCTACTCCCACCCCCCTTTGATGTGTACATTGCAATAAAGACAGACCATTAGTTCAACTAAATAGAAAAATCGTTGACTCTACGAAAATTCTATTTTATTTAAATTTGAAAAAATTAGGCAAATACATTTAATGGATTCTATTAAATTGTTTTTTGACCAATCACAGATTTCTTAGGGTTGAATAAAATATTTAGTTATTAGACCATATTGAACAGATTTTGGTTTGAACAAATAAATATATTTTTAATAAATAATTCCAACAATGGAATGCAATAGGAAAAATTTGATTTCACGAAAAATTTAGTCAATTCAAATTTTAAGAAACCAAATAGACGCGGTTAGTTAGTATCAATAGAATTTTTCTCGTATGATGTTTCTCGTTGACTCTGTCAAAACGCAAAACCGACGTAGACATATTATTCGCCATCCACCAATGTAGGATAATTTTTTTCCGGTCTTATTTTTCCCTTATCCTGCATTTTTCCCTCAGCTCTTGGCCAGAGCTTTGTCCCTATCTATTTGCTTGCGTCGAAGGCTGTCCCTTGGCTGATCTCGCTGAGCTTCCGGACCGTCTTCTCTTATCCTGAAGTATGTACTACGTCTTATCTCTCGTGTTCACTCTTTCTCTCCTTCATTTCCCCTGTGATCTTCCTCCCTTTCTTATGCTTCTCCGTGCATACTGTTGGCTCGCAATGCGTTCGTATAGAAAAAGAGATGAAAGATCTGGCATTACTGGCAACATCGAGAAAAGTGGATGTGGAAAATAGGTAGGGAATAGGTACACGTACGTTGTGGAATAGATAATACGATTCGTGTAATTCGCCCCTCGTGTTCCTATGCAGACGCAAGGATACTCAGATCGAGTTGAATACTTCGGTGTACAATTCACCTGGTCGACCACCCATGTACGGCAGTACGGTACGAAACGGAGTCAGGAGAGAACTAGAGAGAGTAAAGACGGAAATGCGAGAAAAAAAACAAGCCCGAGTGGTAAAAGCAACCATTGTGGCCCGAGGAAGAGTAGAGCGCAAGAATTGTCCCAATGGGACTTGATACCCCAGATGCCTGCTCTCCGTATCCTCTCACGGCAACTGACTTGGGCAATATTGCCGAAAAGTCGGGCAGGAAGATCGAACAAACGCGACGGGGAAGCTTGAATAAATAGAGGAGTGTAAAAAAAATAGGAATAGATCTGGTGTCGTCTGACGTGCTGTCAAACTCGTATAAATGATAGACGTCAAGGTAAGGACCGGCGAGAGAGACCGACTGGGAAAGACAGAGGGGTCGATGTAGAAAATATTCCATGCTACTGCAGCCACTCTCTCCATTTCATTTTCCAAACTATTTTTGGTAATTACGCAGTATGAGGACTTTTTTTTAAAAACAACCGGAAATCTTTTTTTCACCATGAACTTGTTTATTCCATTATAATGAGTGATATTCCGTGGGGGGAGATTGACATTTTCCATTAATTCCATAAGTTACGGGGTTTTGAAGTTCGCGGAAACACGTGATAAAATAGCGAATTTTCAAATATTTTGACGCCTATATTGGAGAGTGTGGAGTATTATACAATTGTACTACGTTGGTAATTCTTGCGGCCCTAATAAGAGCCGATGAAAATCTTGAAAAAGATCGATGTCGAAAAGTGTCGAAATTTCTATTCTTCCTTCATGGCTCCGATGACTTCGAAAATCATGTGAAATCGATCACGATGGTCGGGATATTGACGCTTGAAGAAAAATGCACGAAATCAAAACATATTTCTCGACCACGAAATCAAAACATATCTCATCGTTCCAAAAAATATACATTGCCACCTTCATAATACACTATCTATAAGGAAACGCGTAGCTGTTTAGCGACAGCAAACAAGAGGCGTCAAAATATTACCTGTTTCCGGAAACAGGACAGTTGTGGTCACCGAAATCAAAACATATACATTGTTACCTTCATAATGTACTATGTATAAGGAAGCACGTAGCTGTTCAGCGAGGCATTGAAATATTACCTGTTTCTGGAAACTTCAATACCCCATAACATATGGAATTAATGGGAAATGCCAGCCTCCCCTGACGGAATATCACTTACTATAAAGGAATAAATAACATCATGGCGGAAACGAAAATTTCCCGTCGTTTTTCGGAAAAGTCCTCATACTGCGGAATTACCCTATTTTTATTTCGTGTGACGATATTTTGAATGCACGTGTTAATCCAGCGAAAAAGTCCAATTCGGAATTCGTTCGTAGGCAGGCTTAGTGGGGGGAAAAAATCAAGTATCGCGGAGTGGGCGACAGCTTCGGGACAAAAGTTTTCTACGAAAATACGCTAGAAGCTGGGAGCTTTTACGAATGTTTTGACACCCCAGTGTATCTACTGCCTCTCGACGAGATTGAAAAAGGATCTAAAGCCGGAAGTTGACCGAAGTACAACTGTAGTATATAGTATATGCAGTAGATAGATATACAGAGGACAGTGGACCCGAACCATCGACTCCTCGTAACTTCAAGTTACACGTATAATGAAAATGAATGACACCCGATCATTCGGATGGATAAATGTATATCCCCAAACCTGTGTGGTACGCGATCGGATAGACTTTTATTTCTAGAAAAATCAATTTTGATAATACACTTTGTACTTCTTATTTTAATTGAGGTTTGGTCATTTAGAAACATTATTTTAAATATAAATCTTTAAGTATCAATCGCGAAAAATATGGAAAAAGGCTTAAGCGGGGAAATACATATAAATTGCCGAAAATGACGAAAAATTTCGGGATTTTTTTTCCAACGCAACTACTGAACCAATCGTTTTGAAATTTGAAGGGTATGTTATCGTACATTAGAAGAGATGAAAAGCATTTTTTTACAGTAAGTGTTCATCAGCAGGCTACAGCCAATTGTTGCTGTACAAATATTCGAAATTTGCGACAGCGATAAAAAAAACTTTTTATCCGATTCATTTGAAGCAAAGGTTTTTAGGCACATGATTGCAAACCCTCGTCGATAAACCTCCATATTCAATAAAAAATTTATTTAAACAATCATTTTTTGCATAAAAACACCAAAATTTTCGGTGAAATTCGATCTTTTTTTTCTGAGTGCTGCCATTATTACAATATTCAACTTTTTCATCGCTTTCTTGGTTTATCAACAGCGTACTTTCATATAAAATGTAATAGTTTTTGATTTTTTTTTCAAGAAAAAAAACTACAGCTGCCGCAATTCGACATCGCGGGGAAAATTCGTTCAGCAACAATTGCCAGCAGGCTGCTGAAAAACACTTATAGTCTATTTAAAAAAATGTTTTTCTTGTCTTCTAGTATACAGTAAAATCCCCTACAAATTTTAAAACGATTGGTCCAGTAGTTGCGTTTGAAAAAAAACCCGAAATTTTTCGTCATTTTCGACTATTTATATGTATTTCCTCTTAGACTTAGAACTAGTCTCGTGCAAAAAATTGTCAAAACTCACCTTTTTCCGGCTCTAGATTCCATGAAAATCCATGAAAAATGTTCACCAACGTTCTCAAAAACCGCTGGACCCAATGACGTCAAAAATTCCCCATCTCACCGTTACAGGAAGGTGCTGCGACTCCCGGAAATTGACTACTAAAAAAGACAGCTCCACTCACCAAACGATCGACACATTTCCATCTTCCAATGCCCAGAAAAACTGATCAGCAGCCCAAACATGACGGAAGCTCAACATTTTTTTTCGAATCTTTAGTTTCAGACTTACTTTTAGTCGGATATACCAGGTATAGAAGTATGAAACCGGAATTTCCCTATAGATGGTGCTAGCCATCAGTTTAGGGACCGTAAGACCGCTTCTGCAGCGCCATCATCTCCCTCTAACAGCTAACGAAGATTTTGAACACACAACAACCCAAGTTCCCTACACCGGTATATTTTTCGCTAACCTTAAACATGTCGAGTTTTGTGCCTACGAACTACGACTTGCGGACAGCATTGGCTTTCTGTTATCATTTGAATAAAACTGCTGCAGAATCGCATCGAATGCTGGTCGAAGCTTACGTCAAACATGCTCTTGGTAAAACACAGTGTTTCGGGTGGTTCAAAAAATTCAAAAGTGGTTATTTTGACGTGAGAAACGAAGAGCGTGGGAAACCACCAAAAAAGTTCGCAGACAACGAATTGCAAGCCTTATTGGATGAAGATGATACTCAAAGTCAACAAGAACTCGCGGACCACTTGAATGTGACACAGAAAGCCGTCTCTATTCGTGTTTATCGTTTTCAAACAACAGACGTGTAATTTTTACCAAAAAAATCCGTTTTCATGCTTCTACATTTGGTAGAGCCTGGACCAGTTTCAGTACGTGAAATAAGTGAACGTCTGCCATCGCAACGTTTCGGGATACTCTCATACGCCTCAAGCTCGCAACCCAGCAAGTACATTGTGCACTTGGTGGATACGTTGGGTACGTTGCTGCAATACGCCCTGATGGCGTATTAGCACCAAGAGAAAGCTGCGCCTCGCCCCTCCCCCCCACTCCGCCTACACGCTCTTTCGTCGGACGTAACCGGGTTCGCTCTACTTATATATCCCGTCTATATATATTACGAACGTTATTATACAGGCAACGCGAAAGCAGTCTTCCCACATATAGCGTTCGCATTTAATATCTCCACGGGCCCGTACGTATTATCGTATGTAAAATGGTCAAGTACCGGAGGACATGTGACGTCGAGCGGAACGCAATTTTCACGTTCACGTGTGCAATAATGCAGACAGGGACGAGCGTAGTGAAGATACCCGCCAGCCCCACCTTTCGATGTACCGTAACTGTATATATTTATATATATAGGCACACGCATACGTACACGATGCATATAGTAACTGGTAAACTCGTACCTAATACGGATTAATATATTAGTAGTATGTTGGTTAATGTCCACAGCTGCACACCCTGCTGTTTTGATAATCTATTCACCGAATTTATACATGCACATATACACTGACCACAACTACTTCATCTCCTGGGCCGTGCAAAATGCACGCAAGCTCGCGGGCTCCACGTCCCGTTGGGATTTTCTCGACGATTATCACTTGCGGCAAATTTAGAGAGCTTTCCAATTGCTGCATAGTTAATATGCGTTCTCCGCACTGCAACAGCTGACATTTCCCGCAGCCATGCTACAGTGAGGAACAGAAATCCATGAAGATAAGGGCACGCGCGTAAAAAGCGATTTTCGAGAGAGTATTTTTGTGGCAATTACTGAACAATTGGTATGTTCGTCGGGACATTGCATTGCGTTTCGAAAAATTCGCACCACCTCCAAGTCTGCTTTAACGGGTTATATACTCAGCCCGTGGACGGAGAAAAGGAGGAATTTACGTGATTTTTTTCGGGGAAAACGTGGGCGTGTTTTTAAATAAGTTTCTTTTTACATTGTACTCTTCAATTGGTTTTGAGGGTCTTTCATGATTTTTGTATTGAAAAATATTTATAAAAGTGCTTTTTTTACATTGAAGAGTATGGTTTTGAGGGTCTTTTATGATTTTTGCATTGAATAATATTTATACATTTGGTACAGTCGAACCTCGGGCGACATTCGTTATATCGAGGTTGCGTTGTATGAGGTTTCGTTATATCGAAGTTCCTTCAAATGTTCTTAAAAAATATATATATTAGTACTATAAATATGGGGATGGTTTTTAAAAACCGAAATATTTAAATTAGAGCTATTTTTACAAACAATTAGCATTTAGAGGATAACGGAAATGGTTATGTCGGTGTATTAAGGTTTTGGGTGTCCATCGGAAAGAATGGGCAAATCTTCGTTATATCGAGGTTCGACCCTACATACAATAGTTTGTGCAGTTTGAAAAACGTCCTTTGCGGGGAGCACTGCTGCTCATCTCAACGAATCATGCGAAATTTTGGAAAATCAAACGCATTTAGTTTTTGCATGAAATTGTGTAGTGCGTGGAAGGAGTTAACGAAATATCGATTTTTTATAAAGTGGCCGCATTCTAAGTGAACGTATCAATGTTCGGTGATCAAAACGCTTTTTTTTCGTTGATAAAAAAACTATGCTTCGACCAAAAAAAATCTTTCGTTCAAACACTGCTTTTTTATATAGAAAAGAATGTTCATATGTATTGTGGTCACCGATTACGAAAAAATCATTGTGAAAAAAAAACGGTGCGTCTCCTCGTCCGGTTATCGGACGAATAAGCGTATATTATTCTTCTGGAAAGCGGCTCAGTTCACGCTGTATTTCCAGTAGGCGTACATATTATTGTGATTCGTGTAAGCTAGTATCCGGACGAATGACATATATCTAATTGTCCGGATAGATTGTGTCAAATTGTTAAACAAACTATCCGGAAGAATAATTTACACGTAGTCATCTGAAAAAAGCTTCGTAATTTTGTTTGGGTTTGGGGTGGTTGGGTGTATTTCGGTTTGGGTCGGTTGGTTTTGTTTGGGTTTGTGTGGTTTGGGTGTATTTGTTTGGGTTGGGTGGTTGGTTTTGCTTGGGTTTGGGTTTGGGTTTGTTTTTTGGTGTGGTTTGTTTGCGTTTGTCATTTTGTATTCGTATGTTTGGGTTTGGGTTCATTTGTTTGGGTCTGTGTGTTTGGAATTGTTTGTTTGGGGCGTTGTACAGCGTGAACCGCGTGAAATTAGCCGCTGTCCGGACGAATGCCATACGTTTATTCGTCCGATAACGGGACGGCTAGCCTCAGCGAAAAAAAGAACGCCTTTAAAGTTCGCTGGTTCGCGCAACCTATACCTATAACCGCCTATAACTCCCTCAATTTTGAACGGATCGACTTGAAATTTTCAGAGAATATTTTTGAAATGTTACATTTTGAGAATCCGTCGAAATCCAAAAATCGATATTTTCAAAAATTTCAACCAGGTCCGCCTTCAACAAGCGGACGTGATCTTTGAAAATTTACGTTGAATCAAGCATCCATCGATTACGATCAATGCAATATTTCATCGTAACGTGCTGAGTGAGGCGGGGTGGGTGCATTCCAAGAGAATCCTTTTTTTATATGAAATAACGATGGCATACCAATAAATCATAGGAAGCGTTGGAGAAGGGATATGAGCTTTGTACTATTCCATTGTGCGCTCTTTTTCATCCGTAGCCGGTTTAGTACGATCAAAAAAATATTTCCGCGGTGATAAAGTACAATTGAAGCTCTTTTCGTATAGGTTATACCGCCCGAATACTTTTCAAAATGTTGTCCGTTCCTTTTTTTCACTATTCTCCCTTTATCCTCGCTCTACCCCTATTTCTCTCCATCGCGGTACGTAATCTTTTACCTGTCGCCCCAAGGGCAAGGATTAGCGAAAACTTGGGTCGAGTTCGTGGACACATGAAATTTGCACCCGGTGAAAAAGTGCAAGAGAATGAAAGCGCGGAGGAGAGAAGGCAGAGAGCAGAAAGAGGGGGAGAGAGAGAGAGAGAGAGAGAGAGAGAGAGAGAGAGAGAGAGAGAGAGAGAGAGAGAGAGAGAGAGAGAGAGAGAGAGAGAGAGAGAGAGAATAAGAAAGGGACGATTTGGTGCAATCGAGGAATTTCGTCCACCGAGAAACGTTCTGTATAGCTGGGTATGGGATTAACGTCGAGCGCACACCCGCCACAGAGAACTGCATTTGAATGGAAACCAGGCAGAACTTTGAATCGCAGTAACTCTAGATTATGCGCCAGATTTATATCGGACGACTGTATAATCGAATCCAGATATTCTGTTTAATGTTATTCGAGTGAATCGCTTTCTCTCCCTCTATCTTCCTCCCCCCCCCCTCTCTCTCTCTCTCTATCTTTTTTCTGATCTTTCTTTGATTCGTAGGTATCGGAGTGTAGAACAACCAGGCAAGCTGTCAATCATCACGACCGGGAAGAGCACCTTTATTTCCAATCTTATACCTAGATAGGTCTTTAATATGGAATAACAGTAGAAGAAAAAATCGATGACTCGTTCAAAACGTATCCAAATAGCGGATGTTGCTAAATAGAAGAGCTCCAGACGTATTTGAACGTCAACGAATCTTACTGCTTTACAGATACATCACATCGATACGTTATCAATGAATAATCAATGAGTTATCAATCAATCAATTACCAATGAATCATCATTAAGATATCAATCAATGAATGATCAATGAGTTATCAATGAAAAAGACTTGATTGATGTACAGATCTGGGTGATGCACAGAAACATTATTTTTGGCTCGTGCTTGCCGTTGGGACTAGAGTTCCTTGTGGATAACAAAAATTACTGTTTAACCCTTACGTGCCACTGTGGGGTTGGAACAACACCACCACTTTTTTTCTTATGCTTAAATGTATTGATGATATGTATTCTACAGAAGTGTGACAAGGATTAAAGATATCTGAATATTATTACAGTGCTGGCTTTTGCACCGCAAAGCTCTGTAGATTGATAATAAAGTACAAGCACTAAATACAGTACTAACAAGGAACATCACTTAAGGCCGTAGGCCACAGTAACGGGTATAAAATAATGTGCGAATTTAACAATTTTTTTCGTATGAAAAAGTGATTCAAAATTAAATACATCTTTATTTAGTATGAATATCAAGCTGTTAGAAATTTTTTTTTCCATGTACAAAATGGCTAACTACTAATGGTTTCTTTTAGTATCTTTCTTTAGGAGTTCCGCGGCGTGACATTTACCATCCACAATTTTTTACGTAGAACAGAAAAAATTCTTGCCAATCTACATTAGAATACCTAGAAAAGTACGTACGGAATTTAAAAAATAATATTTTATTTAAAAGTTGTAGGTATTTGAACTTATGAAATAAATGTTTAGTGAAAAATTTCGTTATACCTGCTCATAAAATGAAAAGTTTTCGATTAATCAGAAATTCCGCACGTACTTCTCTGCGAAATGCAATTAGGAACATAACTTTTAAACTTGAAGTAAATCGAGTAAAAATTGTTGAAGTTATTTGTCACGGCAATTGGAAAAAAGCTGTTTCGAGAAGTTTCAAGTAGTCGGCCATATTGTACATCGGAAAAAAAATATATTTTTTATAACAGCTTGACATTCACACTAAATAGATGTGTAATTAATTTTATGAGTAAATCCATTTTTCATACGAAAAATTGTTAAATTGGCACGTGATTTTATAGCCATTGCTGTAGCATAAGGCCGTAAGTGTCCGCCGTCGATTTTGTTGAAACTCATATATAAGATAAAGCGTTAAAAACTATTAGACACGTATTTTTTCATCTGCGGAAAAACGGCTTTAAGGAGGGAATCACCCCTCAAAGAGAGGCGTGTCGAGGGGTAATTTTCACCCACAAGCAGTCCACCGATCTGAATTAAACGAAAACCGAAACTCTTCTAATGTTAAGCGATGAAAAATCCACTATAGAATATTTGAAGAAAAAAACAAAATTAAGGGGTGACACGTCTTTCTTCGAGGGGTCGTTTCCCCCCTTAAAAACGTTTTTCCGCAGATGAAAAAAAAAATACCTGCTTAGTAGTTTTCAATGCTTCATCACATATATGAGTTTCAACAAAATTGGAGACGGATACTTGAGTGATGTTCCTTGTGAGTGCAAAATAAGAATGATAATTTGTATTGTTGAATAAGTTCATTTAGTTCTACTCATATAACACTCTTGGCGGTTTTTCTTAAACTAGAGACGAGAAAATTGGAAATGTTTAGTTGTTTCGATCTATTTCGATGTGGATATAACTGTCGCAGATTACCGGCGAATTATAGATGATTAGTGAGAATAGTTATTCCAACATAAATCGATTTGGATCGGAAACTCTTAGCACAACTCCTCGAATGAGGTACTTCATCAAACAACCCCCCCCCCCTCTCTCTATCTCTCGCTTTCTTCATTTCGCTCTTTCTCTCAGCCCGTCCCCTACTCTTTCTCTGATCGCGTGATTAACGACCCAACTTTTCAGTCCTCTTTATGCGCAAAGGTCACAAAGCCTTCCTTCATGAACGGCCAGATGGGGACAATTGTTCTTACACTGATTCAATATTGGTTTTGTTTTTGCAGACGCACCTATCGTAACGCTACGCATGGGATTATCGCTGAATCCAAGCAATATCAAGGAACGGGATGACGTTTATTTCGAGTGCAACGTTCGAGCGAATCCGGCTGCCTCAAAGCTCACATGGTTTCACGAGGTAACTAGTCTATCTATTTCGTTTTTCGCGTTTTATTCGTAATGATAAGAAAAACGCAGCTCACCTGGACGAAATGAAAAATATTTTACGTCGTATTTATGCGTAGCAATCATACACGTCGCAAACACTGGATTGAAAATGAACGAAAACTCGTAACGATATATTCCATGTTTTTTTAGTTTCTCGGAAAATCCTAGAAACGCGTACGCATGAATATGAAAAATATGAGGTTTTACGACTCTCGTCGAATGAAAATTTACCGCACTTATAGTTGCACCGACCAATTTCACGTTTCCAATGTAAATGCTGGTCGACCTTTCCGAGCTACGTACGGAGTAGCCCGAAAAGCAACGTCAAAAGGAAAATCTAGACTTGCGGAAATAACTACACGAATCAACCCTATGTTTGTTCGACGATCTTTTTTAATTTTCGAGGAAAAGACCGTTTTCAATGTTTACCGTTTTCCTGTAATATAGAGTTTTATATTTTTCTCTTTTATTTTTTTTCTCTTCCCGTATTTTCAGATAGCATAGAAAACTTACCCGAATCGACCCCATGTATGTTCTACGATCTTTTTTAGTTTTTGAGGAAGGAGGGTTTTTTTATTTCCTCTGTTTTCATGTAGCACAGGCTTTTATATTTGCCTCTTTTATCTTCTTCCCCCCGAGTTTTCCTGTAGCATAGGTTTACATGTTTTCTCTTTGATTTTTCTCTCTTTCCGAGATTTCCTGTGGCATAGGTTTTAATTTTTTCCTCTCTCGGGTATGAATTTACTTTCTTCTTAGAAGTTTTCGAAAGCAGTTAAGAATCGCATACTAGGATAAGTATTTTATTTTTCATCATCCGAATTTCCGAGCCTGATCCTCTCAATCTATTTTTTTGAACTGTTGATTAAAATCTAAGGCTATTAAGTTAGTGTTCAGTTGATCATTCGTTCATTGCTTAGTAATGCAGTTCACAACGAAAAAACAAGTTTGGAAAATCGCCAGCAAAGTCTAACTGCCAAACCAGTTTTAAGATTGCTTTGCTTTTTGAATACCCAGTCCACAAAAGCGAAATTCATATGTACTTTTACTAAAAAGGAAAAAATAATTTTGTCATCAAGTCACCTATATACCTATATGTTATCAAGTCACCTATACCTAAAAGCTTGTGACGCTTAAAATTTAAACATATAATCTGCAATTTACATAAATCCGTTAACACATCAACTGTATTTAATGTACCGTAAAACAACGTTAGATTTCTTAAATAAAAATCATGTAAGTATAAACGTGTGATAATAATTTCTCTAATTACTATTCTGTCGAATTAAATATGCTGAATGAAACTGAATTGATCAAATTAATTGAACATTTAAAAAGTTAAGCGCCCTAAGCTTTTATGGATAGCCACATATAGGTGACTGGGTAAAAAAAATTATTTTCGCCTTTTGAGTACATTAAATAAAAGCTTGTTTGAAAAAAAAATTGTTTGCATATGAATTCGTTTTTTACTTTTTAGTCTCTAATTGATTTTACCAGAGCTCTGAAATTTTTGCAAAGCGGGATTAATACTTCCATATGAATCGGTGTTATTATTGGTTGATTGTCAAGTGAAATCGTGGAGAACTATGATTGGTGGCATCTAACATAGATGTTGGCTCGTCACCTATTGAACCGTACCTTTTAACCTACGAGTATTTTACCTAGTATACCTTTTTGACGATTGGGCGATCCGAGAGCACTTACATTAGAGCCAATTCATGTTCTCGTGCACTTTCCATGTATTGTCACCTCTTAGATGGATGTTTGCAAAATTGCAGAGCTCTGGGTAGACGGAAAGTGGGTGAAATATCGATTTTCCGTTTTGCATCTCACACAAAGTCAAGTTGAATAAAAACTTGTAAAAACAAAATCATGCTTTTCTCTCGAAAACTAAAAAGATTGTAGAACGTACACGGGAGTGATTCACTCAGATAGGTATTGATATGAGGCATCTAGGTTTTTTATATGGACGTCAGATTTCAAGCCATCCTGTACATAACATACGTCTTGCAATTTTTCCGAAGGTTGAAAAATCCATATTTGCAGCACGCTCGTTGATCAAATAACGTCCTTTTCCTCTCACGTCAGACGCCTAGTATATATTTATCACGAGCTTCATACCGAGACCATTTTTTTACTCTAACGGTACATATAGGGACATTCGTTGAATGCGCAGACGGTTCCGATATTTTTATCACACCATGCTACAAATCGGCGCAGATCCCAACATTAAAAGTTTATACAGCGAAAATTCTTACTGAAAATCTACATTCGAAGAAGAGTCGGAAGAAAGCGACGGGAAGAGGCACCGGCATCGAAATATTACAGCGTCCGTCGTTTCATCTTCATTATTTTACTATTCAGTCAATTAATTATTGTACTCGAAAATGATGGATGAATCATGGAAATCTACCAGAGAATAATGGAAATGATGGATGAATAATGAAAATGATGGACGAATCATGGAAATCTACTAGAGAATGATGGAAATGATGGATGAATAATGGAAATGGAAAAAGATTCGTGGAAAACATTTTCCTCTTTTATTAGTACAGTCGTGCTGTATGTTAGAATCGGAAAAAATTAGAAGAACGCTAGTTTTTTGACAGATAATTTTGTAGGAGCTGCGGGAGCTAAATCCAGGTTTGCTTCAAAATCGGGGTGTAGGGTTTTTTAGGGGATGAAGGGGGATGGAGGTCGGTTAATCCCAAACTACAACTCCTTCGAGGTCGGCGCAGGGAGACAAAATGTCCAAAAAAATGCGGGCTTTATTTTTATCCACAGCGCCGAAGTCGTGGAAGTTCATTTTGAGGGTGAAAAAGTGGGGTGAAATTTTGAAAAATCAGTTTTCAATCGATAACGCTTTAAAAAAAAACTCATACAATTTTTGTTCAAATGGGAACGTTGTAGTGCTTGAAAAGACGCGTCGATCGAGTATTTAATCATCACTCTCCGATGATATTTCCACTCTCAAAAAAATTGTTCAAATACCAACAAAAAATTGTTTATTAAATAACTCAAAAGTAATCGATGTTTCGGGCATAGTTTGAATGTACGAAATGAAGAGAATAATTTTTTCTATATTTTCGTTTCCATAGACCACGCTTGAATTCTGGTTTTTCGAATCCCTCTCGGTGATTGAAAATTCAAAACGAAATTCTGGGAAAACGGTTGACCGAAAATAAAGAGATACGAATTTGGCGCTGTGGACAAAAATGTAGCTGAGGGTTCAAGCAACAAATTGTTCCACGGCGGCGAATTTGTACGCTCAATAATTTTCCCGGAAATGTATTTTTAATTTTGAACCCCCGAGAGGGGTTGGAAAATCAGAATTCAAGGGTGGTTCATGCAAATGAAAATATAGCGAAAATTATTCTCTACATTTCGTACATTTGAACTATGCCCGAAAAATCGATTGCTTTTGAGTTATTCAATAGACAATTTTTTGTTGGTCTTTCAACAATTTGTTGGAGCGTGAAGATATTATCGGAGAGCGATGATTAAATACACGATCGACGCGTCTTTTCAAGGACTACAACGTTCCCATTTGAACAAAAATTGTATGAATTTTTCCCAAAATGTTATCGAATGAAAGCTGATTTTTCCAAATTTCACCCCTAAAGTGAACTACTACGACTTCGGCGCTGTAGACAAAATTAAAGCCCGGATTGTTCTGAACATTTTGTCTCACGGCACCGACCTCGTATAGTTGGTAGTTTGCCATCAATCCACCCGCATACCTCTTCATCCCCTAAAAAACTCTGCACCCCGACTTTTAGGCAAACTTGAATTTACCACCCGCGGCACCTACAGAATCAGCTGTCAAAAAACTGGCCTTCTAATTTTTCCGATTACCGGGTTTTTCAGTGACAGCGCAACAGTACTATATGCGTAATTAGGGCAGCTTAAAATCTGCCCTGCTACAGAAAGGAGAACGTTGTTCAAACTTTATTAAACAAGGAAGATCGCAGTACCGATCTTGTTCAATGGAAACATGACACGCTTTACATGAAAATATGCAAAGAATAAAGCCAGAGACCGCTGGCTGTCGGATCCTGGTACTGTCGTATAATGTACGGTAGTCTGGGCTACCGGAGCATTATATCGAACGCTGTTTCGCTTAAAAATTCATCTGGCAGGCTGAAGCAAGCATAAACATAGGCTCTTGGGTTTTCAGGCTTTTTAGGACCAGTATCCGATTTATATAACCAGAGACCTAACAGTATATAATCCCGGATGTGGATACGGTACGGGCCATATATTACAGCTCCTGTCTGTTATACAATACGGAGGTAAAGGGGATGCTCTATACTCATCTGCATATATATATATGCGTACAGGGTGTCCCATTTTGATGGCAAGCCCCAGATAATTCGCCAAAATGAAGCCGGATCAAAGCACGTTTCCTACAAAAGGTTTACAGTTTCAATGACATATGATGGATATTCCATACCTATTATTTTTAATCATCTACGCACGTACCGATTCGCGCAGTAACGCCCATTGTTCGCAGCGGTAGTTTCCGTTTACTTTACAAATAACGGGATTTCAAACGAATCAAATGAAAATAATGCACCATTCAAGCCCGAAAATACGGAAGTTATCGGACTTTGAAGCTTTGAAAGTGTACTAATCTCCGATGCATATGTCGTTATCAAATAGTACGATGCAAATGACAGTGCATCGTACTATTCGATATGCTCTTTCTGCAACTATATCGCATGTAAAAGAAAAATTTCATCTCAATTGATTGTGTGATTTGGGAAAAATTGAAGTAAAAAATGTGACAGTGGTCTAAGCGTGTGACACATGGCCTTAATACACGATTTCTGTATTGCAGTCGTGAAGAACCAGAGCGTAGATCAAAACTTTTTGGATTCTGCACTTCACGGTGCCAAAATGAAACGCCATTGCGGTCGGAAAAAAATGGTGTATTCGTGAATTTTTTTTAGGGAATGGGTGCTGGTCTTTAACTTTTTTTCATAGTAAAGGGTGTCATGTCAAGTATCTTTGACAATTTTTTTATTGGGAAATATTTATGAACGACGAAGATACAGTAAATTGCACACACCGCTGTGCAAAAAAGGTCCTTCGCGGCGACTACTCCTGCTCGGGAACAAATCATTTGAAATAAAAAAAAAACCGAATGAATATAGTTTTCGTACCGTATTATCTGTCTTTAATCGAAGGATTCAATAAATAATGATATTTAAAGAAATGGTCGCCGATCGAAAGTGGTCGTCGAAATTTCGGTGAAAAAACACTATTTTCCTTGACATAAAAAAAGTATGCATTGAAAAAAACATCCTTCGATCAAGGACTGCCTTTTGACATGCAAAACGTGTTTGTGAAATTTGAAGCAGATCCGTTAAGTTATTTTTGAGATGTTTTGGTCACCGATTCTGAAAAAGTAATTCCGAGAAAAACACGTTTTAAGTTTTACGTCAGAAACGCTCATAACACCCCCATTTTTCAACGGACCGGCTTAAAATTTTTAGAGAATATTTTTGAAAGGTTATATTATAAGAAGCCGTCAAAAACGAAAAATAGACTTTTTCAATAATTCCAACTAGGTGTAACCCCTTAATAAGATATAATCTATAAGTATTCAAACAAAATGCATTACATTTTCGCCGCGTAATCTCTATGCAGCAAGTTGAACGTTCACTGGTCACTTTCGAACCTCGAATCACATGCACATCGCCCTTCAAAAGCTTCAGCATCGAAGACGAGAGGAATATGTATTGTGACAATAAAGTCATTTGGGTATCCAAAAATCAATATATCTATCAATACGAATTCGTTATTTCACTGCTCAATGTACGGCTACCTTCTGTGCAGAATGGAAAACACTTTTGCATGCTTCATGCCGACGACTGCAAACGCAATATCCGTTTTTGCCACCTCATGATATTCATATTTTTTCCACTGTTTAGTATTGAAATACGAAGAAAATCCCGATAAAGGGGCCACAGATTAAAAGACAAGACGTGACGTTTCGATGTGACCAGCAGCGTCCTATCCGGTTTCCAACCACTCTGTATGACAATGAGGGTGATAGAGAAAGAGGGACGAAGAGAGGGAGGCAGGGAGAGAGTGAGAGGGCGAAAGAGGTACAGAGAGATAGACAGTAGAGAGATGGAAAGTACGACGTGATCCATAACAATCGGATACACGTATACATAGCAATAGGAAACGACAAACCCTATCGAGTGGTGGATATTTGGTTACATTTCCGGGCAGGCCGTCCGGAGGTGCCGGACCGGATGTATCGCGGAACCGGTGCCTGCACCCAACAGTAGACCGCTCGGCGCACAAGAATTTAACGCGATAGGCGTACACAAACGACACAATTTGCCCCTCTCATACAGCTTCATCATTCACACCTAATTATTGCAAATTTACGACACGACATGCGCATTCCCAATTCCGAGTCATTGAACGACTTT
Organism: Ophion costatus; assembly: GCA_951751655.1. NCBI lineage: Eukaryota > Metazoa > Arthropoda > Insecta > Hymenoptera > Ichneumonidae > Ophion > Ophion costatus. The sequence continues at coordinate 36,218,125 of OX632356.1, forward strand.
CGAAACTCATAAGTAGAGTCAGAGCAGGTCGTCGCCATCGAACATCACTCAGACTGATCAACCAACTCGGTCACTGCAAGTGCCCAGAAGAGAATGAATTTTGACGAATTGGTTGAAGAGTCGTTCTACAGCGTACAGCTGGAAAAAGCTTTGAAACCAATGAATCATCGATAAAAAAAACCTACCGTACTCCACAGTCCACTAATCCGTAAAAAAACGTTGGCACTCTACCTCTGCAGTTAACACCTTCGTATGTACATATATTATGTGCCTTCACGAATGCACCATACGCGCAAGTTCGCCATTTTCAAGGATTTGGAACCGGGTTATCCCTGTCTCGCACTGGCCTTGCAAAATGCATTTTGAAAAGCCTTGCATATCGCAGTCGTGGACGTGAACGTGCGGAATATTAAATGTTGATAGATATTCCGGTCCACGTAACGCTCTCTACAGTGGAAACAATTCGAACTCCATCTATGAAGGAAGTTGATCTGGTATCTCCATTGAAATTGGGTATAGAATGGAAGCGATAATTTCAGCTGCCACATTTACCTAAATATTGAACGCAGAACATCTGAGACCAGGATGTTCGTTCCAGTCCCACCAAAATAGTCATTCAGTCAGTTAGACTAACAATGAGCGTAGACCATCGAAATTTTTTGTTCTCCTCTTCCCCATGGCCGGATAAGAACGTACAAAAAATCGCTTCTCTACTGTGTAGTTAACGGACGGAAAAAATAATTAAATTAAAGATACGTAATGAAAATCTTCCTTTATTGAATGTGCACTTTTTTATTGAAGAGAAGAACAGTCTGCTCTTATTCAGTATGCCTCGAGGCATTACTTTCAACGCTGGATCGGTTTGCCACATTTTCCGATAACGCGGGATAAGTTTATGCTAAGTCCAACTGCAGACAACGACCCTTCTTACTCGAAGGGCATACTGGAGTATCTTTCTCCTCTGCTCCATAGATACCTATTGTCGTTCACAGTTAGATTCGGACTTTCAAAATAAGTTCGTCCATACAGATCTCGCGAATTCGGAATGCTCCCCAAACTTTTACCATTCTAGTCGGTGGATAGGGTGTTCTTCGAAGACAGGTGCCCTGTAGTCTCGTGGTGAGTATTTGAAAAATTACAAAGATTCACCTACAATCAAAATTGCAACTATATGGACTACGACAATTCGGTGTATCTCTCAGAGATGTTTGCGGTATCGTAGTCTACACTTCGAAACCGGAAATTTGGCGCTATTGAAGAATAGACATTTGAAGGATGGATACAGTTGGAAAATAAAAGTCGGTTCACGGAATTACTTTCTGAGATATCGCAAGTCGGAGAGGAACTTTCGCTGCGCGTCGACCATTTCCCAACTTGCGCTTTGGTCCATCCACCTCGATAGATCGACGATACCTCGCTGAGCCTCTGGGCAAGCATAGTTCGTATAATGGGAAGCCAGGCAGAAGAGGAAAATCGAGAGAGAGAGAGAGAGAGAGAGAGAGAGAGAGAGAGAGAGAGAGAGAGAGAGAGAGAGAGGGAGAGAGCGAGAGACAGAGAGAGAGAGAGAGAGACTAAAGAACAAAGAAAGCGTATTCCTGATACGAAACTTTCTCTCTCTCTCTCTCTCTCTCGCTTCCGCTTCCGCTCTTTGTCTCTTTGAACGTTTCACCCATAAATACACAGATGTTTCTCTTTCTAGACGGCTGTAAGACATCGTGAGACCTTGAATCGTTAGGTTTAATCCTATCAGCACGCGGGTAAGGGCCATATGTGTACAACATAGATTGGAGATTGGAAGAAGTCGAATGCGCGAATCAAGCACTTGGTGCATATTCTCGCATATCTTGACAAAGGATTCTTAAACCGCTTGTGCGATGGCTTAGAAATTCATCCCTTTGGCTGTTCAAGCTCATACGTACTTAAAGTGTAAAGACTACAATGACACAGATCCACATACGCAGATGTACATCCGCGCACGAGCGCATACACACACACACACCCACACACACACACATACTTGAAGCCATGCGTCTCTCACTCTCTATCTCTATCTTGCGTTCTCCACAAAGCCAGCCTCTTCTCTCGCGGTGACGTTGTACAATCACGCAGATAAAAGCTCCATGATTTATTCCGGGCGCGTACCAAATAATACACGTAGCCGGATTATCATTCCACGCTCGCGCGAAGCAACTCCGCAGCGCACATGAACTAGGATATCCAATGCCTGATATCGAAATATTACGGGAGTGCTAGAGCCAATCATTTGACGAGTGGAGCACTTAAAGTGCAACGAAGCGATGATGTATTGGCGCTTTCACTTGAGAGTGTACTTTGCCAATTTTACAGGTGTTTTTTTTTATCTCTTACTTCCCCGGCACGTTATGCCGGAGGCACAATCCCGTGAAGGATTCTCGGGTCTGAAGGACACATAGTATGAATCGCTAACGCTAAGTTGCACTCTGCAATTGACTTTTTTACTAATCGTAAAAAACCTCGATACGACTATATTTTGAGTCTGTGTAGTGACATTACCTTTTGAGTCGGTTAAAACAAAAGTAGATGGTCGAAAGAGTCTGGAGAACGAGCTGGTCAAGCTGTGCGACCCCCATGCCCAATCCAACGATTGCCAAATTCTTACTGAGCTTATTTCGTGGAAACAAAGATAAATGAGCCGGGCATCCATGGTGCTGGAATCACATCGTGCGTCATGTGTTCAATGGCAGAGCTTGCAACGAAGGTCCCAATTGATGCTCTAGACAAGTGGCGTGAGAATTTCCATTTAAATGTTCATTCGTAAAACGAGACGAGACTTCATCCCACTGCAGTTTTTTATGGGGGACTTTGAAGGACATGGCGTACAGTGCCAACTACTGATTGTGAGCAAGATTTGCAAGGAAGAATAATCGGAGCCTGTTCGTCAGTACAGACTGCCGTGATCATTAATGCGTTACCCCCACTTGTAGCGCAAAAAAAGGCCTTTTTCATGAATTTTTTTAAAGAAAACTACAAAACTTTTTTAATCGATCAATATACCATCTTAAAGAACACATCTTGAAGAACTTTCAGTAATTTTTTTATTGAAAAATATTACATCGTTTAGTGGCAAATGGCCGTCAATGAAATAATGTTTTTATATACACGGTTTGCGGTGACCAACATTGCGGCGAAGTGGATCATCTGAAAAAAAAATGCGGATGGATTTCGTCAAATATAAGTATAAACTAGTCTTTAATCGAAGGATTTTAAAAAATATTCATTTTTCACAAAATGGCGGACAGTCAAAGTTAATGGTTCGATTTTAACGAAAAAAAACGGCCGTTTTTTGGCTATAAAACGGCCATTTTTTTTTCGAAAAAAAAAATCGAACGATTAAAGACTACATTTTTATGTATTAAATAAGCCTACAAAATTTCAAGAAGATCGGTTCATTAGTGTTCGAGTAATCTTGGGCACCGACTTCAGAAATGCCATTTTGAGAAAAACGCGTTTAAAGTTTCAATTTCAGTTCTTCAATTCACGGATTCTTCTCTTTCAACGCTCATATCTCAGTCAATTTTGTTCGGATCGACTTGAAATTTTCAGGACATATTCTGAGATACTTATACTTCAAAAAAATGCAATAAAAAAATTGATTTTTTCAAAATCGCAAGTGGGGGTAACCCCTTAAGCGAATACAATCAATGCAAATCCAATTGCAAGCGTGCAAAATGTGGTGGCCATTAGTTTGCGCACCTTTTGTAGAAATAAATGTTTGTACGATTTCTTCCATCAATTTTGGGCTAAAAACATAGACATTTTTTTTTTATCGATTTCTTATACAAAATTTCGGTCGATCATCTTGAAATTTGGTGGGTGACTACTTTTTATTTCCTCAATGAAATCGGCGAAGCGCCTCCACCAGCATGGACCTCGTAGCGATCGGTCGATGACCCTCTTCAAACCATGCAGCTTTAGTAGGAAAAGATTTCTCCTATGTCTGATAGGTTAAAAAATACTTCTACTGCTAATAGTTGTTGCCTCACCCGATATCAGGAAAGAGTATATTTCGAAATTATTGATGTGCACGCAGTGCTATCAACGCATCTGATGCTTTTCACGGCAGCCCTTAATATTTTATGAAAGAAATAGTTGATATTGGGGATAGGGCACTTCGTGGAATGACCTACATATGAATACGCGTACATTTATCTATCGTCGAGTAAGGGGACGATTGCGAGGGTGAGAACGGTCCGCGACACCGAATATCTTCGGAATCACTTTACCTATACATTCATATTCATACACATACATGCACGTATCGTTCGTACGTGTTCCCATACACATATTTTTCTCGCGTTATCTTCGAGGTCCAAATACCCCGATGGACGCTAGTGAGAGAAAACCTACGGGAATAAAACGAGTTATGCCCCGTCACGTAGCGTACAGTTTTCACAAGAACTACTGATATCTATGAGCCTCAAGTGTATAGCGCGAAGAGACATACAAACCGGAAATGCCGTTGTCTAGCGGAGATATGCAAACTCGTTGCTCAAGTGAAATACAACGGCAGCTGCCTTCAGGAGAAACCACTTCTGCAATACTCGTGTCTGGCTGTACACCAGTTTCGCGTACACCGAGCTTTGGGTACAGTGTTTTAAATAGGAGCCCGAGTGCGCATGGTGATGCAGCAGGGAAAAGGACAACCGTGGAGGGAAACTTGGGCCCTCTTTATCGCCTGCCTTTTCCGCATACTAAAGTATTGCGCTTTTATGGTCTGCGCTTACAACGTACCATCGTCTATACGGGATGTCCCGAAACTCACTCCTAGCTTCACGCTTGATCCACCGATGGCAGATTAGTCAACGCAGTGTTGCCATTTATTATCTAATCGAACCGGAATGGACACCCAATTCCGCCGGTGAAGAAATTCATTCGATCTTTTCGGAACTTTAGTCAAAAATGACTGAACCAAAGGCGTCGCAAGGCAGCTGCTCCACCAGCAGATTCTAAAGAATGTATATGAGGATCTAAAATGTATCAAATTCGTATTCCCCCATCATCTCTCTAGTATCTTGCCCCTTGGCCCATTAGCTGGCGACGGCTTTGGACTGAACTGAATGAATTTAAGGAGGTGCGACCACTTCCACGGGGTCAAAAAAGAGTCTAAATTTATTTTACCCGCAGCTGCTCTGATTGATGTTTACTTATGTTGATTATTCGTATTATCGATTACAGAGTGCCAAATGATGGGTAAATGAGTGGTAAATGATGAATTTATTGCACGTGGACAAATAAAAACTGAAAAATTAGATTGTCAACGACTCGGTAGTCATCTTCGTAATAATAATATTAACATATCCACCATAAAAACGGACTGAAAAGACAAAAAAATCAGCCTGAAACCTATTAAAATAGGCTTGAATAACCTCAGCGGAATCAACACGATAGGCAGAAAACATACCCCGTAAAACATTCACGGGGTGATTCCGATAATAGATACGAGGTATCTGGATTTTCCTTTTGGACGTCCCTTTTCGGGTCGTCTTCCATACGTGTACAGCCCAAGGGAGGCATCGAGTCGTAGCCATCGTCGGTACATCGCTGAAAACTGACGAAGTACTACATCAAGACACAAAACGATCGAAATTTCACGCCACGTGTCGTTCCGTTTCAATCCAATCGTATATGCAACATTTTAATGATAACCCAAAGTGTATAAAATGAAAAAAAAAACACTTTTTACAACTTCACGAATCACTGCTGTCCAACGTTTACGATTTTCGAGACACCCTGTGTTCGGCATACGTAAAAGGGGGATGCGTGTGCGCCCGGGACTAAAATCGAGACACACGTAGGTTGCGTTAAATCTCGCACGTGTTGCCCAACGTGTACCCGTAAAAACAGCCTCAACGAGCTTCGGCGGTTACCTGCAACTATATATATGCCACCTACGTACATAAAGCACACAATATTACACGTGCTCTAAAATCCTCGGGACAAAAGAACGAGATGGAGAATTCATGGGAGCCATGCCTCGCAACACGAGAAGTACGACAGCTACGACGCGAATGCAAATAATATCGTGCCGAGCACGATTAAGGGTGCGCAACGTTGGCTTCATATACCGCCTTCGGTATTTCAGGTACACGTATGTACGGCCCCGAGCGTGTTAGTGCAAGCTCCGCGGAGTTTCAAGAAAAAAAGGAATCCAGCCATGAGGCCATGCCGAGGGCAGTGCGCTCGGGTATATTCTCTCGATCGAGTCGAACAAGAACGACAGAGGGAGTTAGAGGAACGAGGGAAACGCCGCTGCATTATAGCGAAGCGTTAAACTTTCTTGCTGCAGCTCGCAAAGATGAGACGTACCGCGCATGAGACAAAGCGAAATGATAGCGCGAAACGTAGAAGGAATTGTTACTCCGAGTAGCTGAGGTTGAGGTTATCTTTTGTGTGCGTAAAGGTACCAGGGTGGATTGCTCTTCTACGGTGTACTTCCTGTTCTGAACGCCTATTATTCAAGGTCGTCTAGACTTCGAGGATCCTTGTGTCAGTTTGTCATATACGTAGCGCACAGTGGCACAATGAGGAATATCCCACGATCTCAAACCGAACAGCAGATCTGGATTGCGCGAATATCTGTCGCCAAAATCGACGTGCCCGAATTTCTGCAGATAGTGGAATGGAGGCGACGTTGAAACGCTTTGTGAAACTCGCAGTAATGATTTGGCTCGATTGAGGAATTCAGTCGGGAAAGGTGATTACTGATTTGCCATTTAGGGGCGTACATAAATGACGTAACGCAAAATTCACCAATTTTTGAATTTTGAAGTTTATATTCATCTAGTTTTATACCAATTTTTACGATTTTTTTTCTAATTAACCCTGATTTGGCGGCGAAAAAAAATTCTCTTCGTTGTCCCATTGATATCTTTATGAAATGTACCTGTAAATAAAAAGTCAACAATTTATCGATGTAGCTATCGTTATGCGTAACCGTTTTTTTATTTTGGTTTCTTTTAAAAAATGGCGACAGTTTGGACATGTTTTTTCTATCTTCAAGGCCCTTTTTGTACTCAAGCAATGTTTAAAAATAGTAATGATCGAAATTTAAAAAATCGGCTACGTACAACCTTAGTCTCTACGATTACAAAAATACTTTTAAAAAATCGAAAATGGTTTGATAAGTTTTTGAGTCTTCACTGAGACAAGGTTGAAAAAAGTAGTTTCGAGAAAATCGCGATCGAAGATTTTGTTCCGTTTTTCTTGATATAAAGTTATGTTTTTTTTCTAGAATATTGATACATACATTAAAGTATCAAGTCGCGGGCGATGTGACGGTTTATCATCTTCATTATATTTCTCAAAATAATAAGAGCTTGCACTTCATCTATTCTGAACGATGAGTTTTAAATTTAAAAACTTGAACATGCAGAAATTTTGCTATTTCTGACAGTTCTAAAATCGTGACGTAACGCAAACCTCGACCCTCCCCCCCCCCCCCCCCCCCCATTACGTTACGTAATTTATGGACGCCTCCTAACTCAGGCCCCTATACCCAGGCTACCTCACGAACATATAAAGTTTGAAAAGCATTTTCAATGCTAAAATAGAAAAAAAAACATTTTTCAAAGGTTTAGATCAAAATCGTCCACATAAATATATCTTTCTGGAAACTGCATATTCAGAGTGATTCAGTATGTATCGACTGAAATGGCCCTGAAAATTGACAGTATTTTAATCACGATCACAGTATTATTTTGATGGATTACACCTAGCTCGTGACCGGAGAAAAGAGGAATTTTTGTGATTTTTTCCTGGGGAACGTGTGCAGGTTTTTGGTTTTTTTTGCAGCAGAAAGTATGGTTTTGATTGTTTTACAATTTTTTAACGAAAAAAAATTATAAATGCAGTTTGTGCAGACTGCTGTTTGAACAACATTGTTCGTGGTCAAAAAATCAAACGCTTTTAATTTTTGCATTCAATTATTTAGTGCTTTGACAAAAGATTCAATAGAATATTGATTTTTGAAAAATTTTCGCAGTCCAGATTGAAGGTATTGATTTTCGGTGAAAAAAGGTTCTAATTTCGCTGACAAAAAAATTATGGTTCGAAAATAGAAATTCCATTGTTCAAACACTGCTTTTTTATACGTAAAAGAGGCTTATAAAATTTGAAGTGGATTGGTGCATTCATTTATGACGTATCGTGGTCACCGATCTTGAAAAAGTCATTTTGAGCAAAATGAGTTTAAAGTTCGGCGGTCCGTGGAACATACCTATAAACACCCATAAGTCCCACAGTTTTGAACGGATCCACTTGAAGTTTTCAGAATATATTTTCGAAATGTTATATTCTGAGAATCATCTGAAAAGCAAAAAACGATATTTTGAAAAATGTCATCCGCAGCCTCTAATAATTTACGGATGATAATTCCTGAGATAAAAATGAAAACGTACAATATCGCAGCTCTATCGAGAGCATAGAGAATTCGAATTAGGAAGAAGATATCGCTTGGGTGCCCACAAACTTTCGCTATTAAAGACTGAACTTCTTTATCACCGAGGGCCCTGCCAACTTTTTGGGTTCTGCAATAAAGATTGAAAGAGCTGACAGCGATCCTGCAAGTTGAAGTTTCCTATATATTTAGTGCGTACGAGTGAAATTCACAGCGAGTTCCCAAAATGCTGGCTCGTAATTCAAGTGATTTCTTTGTTGAAATTTGGCACATTAGTATTAACCCTAGAACTACAAACTGGGGTAGATATCTCTCCCAGGCTTCTGTTTGCATAATGACGTTTTAGCCGTTTTTAGCACTTTCAGATATTTAAGAAGGTACGATCACTTCTACGGGGTCAAAAAAGAGTCTAAATTTATTTTACCCACCGCAGCTCTGATTGATGTTTTGCTTATGTTGATTATTCGTATTATCGATTATAGTGTGCCAAATATTGTGGTAAATGATGAATTTATTGCACGTGAACAAATAAAAACTGAAAAGTTAGATTGTCAACGACTCGGTATTAATCTTCATAATAATATTAACGTAATAAAATTCAAGCCTATTAAAATAGGCTTGAATTACCGCAGCGGAATTAACACGCCAGGCAGAATATAATTATACATATTATTGATACGTGATAAATGATAAAACTCCATAAATTGTTGTTTGCCTATTTTGTGGTGGCTTCTATTCAAATGAATTTCAAAACAAAGCTGAGGTATGTTCGCCAAACGCACCAGCCGTTACTCGCGACATTGCTAAGTGTGTGGGTGCTATTTCGTCGTTCTGACCATTTTCAACCGGAAATTGAAACTTTCTTGTAATGTAGTGCTTCAACTACACGGTGAAGATAGATTTTCTTATTTTTTACAATATCTATTATATCTAATCTATCGAATTTCAGTTTTCCAATGGGTTTAGTTGGATACGCGAGCAGAAAAACCACGATCTCCGCACTTCCGGTTGAGCGTCTCCATAAGACGACGTGCTTCGGTAACTCAAAGTGCTCGACTTTGCAGTTTTATTGCGAGAAAACTAAACGGTCAAAATAGCTCAAATTTTGGCAATAGGCGCATAAAGTATTCGTCAAAATCATATAAAAATTTCAAATCCGAAAGTTGGATTCGTAGTAATGATCGTACCTCCTTAAATCGATTTTTCACCACCTAAACTATAATGAAATAGAATTTTCTTTTTCACAATTCTCTTCTGCATGAAGAAAACGAAGAGATTCATGCACTTACGAGTCTCATTACTGCTTTAAGAACGATTTTACGAACAAGAAAAGCGTGGGGTAAATATTTGCCCCGTTTTGTAGTTTGAAGGTAGAAAAAATGGGTTGGTAGTTCTAGGGTTAAGATGACGTAGTTGATCCTCTAGGTAGTTGACAGTACGGCTTCGACGGACACAAGTACAATAGGCAGTTAGCGGTGAATTGCGTAGGTACAACTATGTCCACGAACCAATTACCTCGAGTAAAATATATTACGATATCTTTTCCGCTATATGCACAACCGTGTGAATACATCCAATCGATCGGGGTCGACTTCGCATATGCAGACACTGAAAAAAATGACTTGGGCTGACTAAAACCGTCATTGGGCAACGCTACCGAGTTATTTGTTGGAAACAGAATATTATGTTTCTTTAAGAATTATGTGTGCAATCGAACAAAAAAATACTCGGAATAATCAAATATTTCAGAATGACATCGTAATATCTCGCTGGCCACCTGTGAATGGACGGTTTTGTTGGCCCATGTGATGTCTTTTCCCTATATACAGATGAACAATCCAAAAACTGTGAGACGTATATTTCCATTATCTCGCGTCTACCCTACATACTCATTGCGTTACATACTTATATCCAAACACATTTCTTGCCATCAGAGCCAAAATGACACTTGGTTCCGGCGGTAAAGAAATTCATTAAGTTTCCTAAACCGTTCCCAAAAACGGCGCTGCCGAATGACGAAATTTTCTTAACAAAGATGCTACCCGTAGCCGATATTTGTGATTATTAAGAAAAGAAAATTACAGATTCACTTACCACGGTTGATCGAATCTCAAATCGCAAAGCAGTGGAAGAAAATGAAAGAAATATTTTTCGCAACCCCAAGGGAATTGTTTCGAACGCACTGCTTGTATCTCAATCGCATAGGTATACCATACAAGCTGCAGTAAAGTCAAGTAACAAACTCTTCATTCCTTGACTAAAGTCCCGTTTCTCTCATCTCGCCGTTTTCCACCCGCTAAGGAAGAAAACAGTACCAAAGTTTCCCCGATTGGATTTTATTCTTACATACACGCGATTGAAGAACCACAGGAATCCCCAAATCCTATCCACAGAATGCCAACCCTCTGAACTACACCGCACTGCCGACGCCAACTTTTACAAGAAGTCGAGCTCAACCTCACAACCATGAAATTGATCAGATACAACGAACCATGCACCTGTACGGACCTCGTCAACTATTCAAACGCGGTGAAACAGCACCCAAATAGTGTACTGTTGTAGGCAAGCTGTAATGTAAAAAATAGCTATAATATCGTTTGAAAAATATTTTTAATAACATTTTCAAGTATGAATATGGCTCTGAGCTTTAAATTTGGATGAATATACTGATTAAGAACGGTGTGTGAAGAATTTTGGGTGGCTTTGTGCTACAAGAAGCAAAGCAACTGCTTCAAAGCATCCCATACATCATAAAGGAATGTCACGACACAAACATCTGTCACACTCCCTTAATTTGCTTCATAACTAGCTCCCTGATTACATTTTTCAAAATCCAACTAGTACGTGTCTTTTTATTTATCAAAATCTACCGTAAAGTCAACTATTCCTTAATTTTTACGTTGTTAAGTGATGAAGGGTTATTGATTGTTCGATATTGTTTCTATCACAACATAAGAACCATGAAATTGATCAGCCACAACGAACCATGCACGGTACGAACCTCGTCGGCTATTCAAACACGGTGAAATAGCACCTAAATAGTGTACTGTTGTAGGCAAGTTGTAATTAGAAAAAAAGCTATTATAATATCTTGCAAAAAATATTTTTAATAACATTTGCAAGTATGAATGTGGCTCTTAACTGTAAATAATGATGCATGTACTGTTTAAAATCTGTGCAAATTAAACAGTACTTTGGCACGGTAGGTAGCCCATTTCGCCTTCTCTCGCTTTTGCTCTCTCTCTCTCCCTCTCTCTTTGTATAAGTGACTTGATCAAAATTGGGGTTTTTTAATTTATATTTTTGCTCGATATCACAATTAATTTAGCGGAAATAGCAACTTTTCACAAAAAAAAAGTCATTTGTAAAGCCGTTCACCATTAAACTATTGAATTTTCAAATTATTTGAAGACATGATATTATAGAAAATGAAATTATCTACAACAAAGGTCCCATGACATTTTGTGATAAGTCTGATACTTTCGCCGAAAAACCGAAAATCTTGAAATCTACTATAAATTCAATTTTAACCGTAAATAACTTTTGAAAGGGTAGGCTTATCATAAAATCATAAGAGATCTTTTTTATAGAGCGTTCAATTTTCTGCAAAAAATATGTTTTGAGCATTGTTGTACGTTTACCCGTTGGCGAGTTATAAAATTGCAAAGTAGCAAGTAAAGTTTTCTTCATGTTATCGGCATAGGCAATAGGAAATCGCGATGAGGAACGTCTAAATATTAATACTTAGGTCTCATATTTTTTAAGGCGTCTTATTTCACCTCACTGCAACTACTGAAGAAGGAAAGTTGAAAAAAAATGGTCGACTATTTTCAGTCTCCCTACTATATTATTTAGTAATATATATTACTAATCTTTAATATATATTACTAAAATTTATTAGTAATATATATTACTAATAAAAAACTAAAAAATATATATATAACTGGAGTAATATATATATATATATTACTAATCGGTAAAATAGAGCTCGAATTACCCAACTTGTCGCCCATTCGTTTCTATATATGAGCAAACTGAACTCCACGATCGCAAGAATGTATCGAGCAACTACCTCTCCCTCGCTCTCGTATCACGGGTGTTTGTACTTCTGTGAGATATATCTCGCTCTACACACGGTCCTTTCCACACATTGAAGATCTTCGCGATCCTCGGTACTCCAAAGCGGCTTCCATTGTGTGTTCAGCGTATACGGTACACCAGGGATTCGCGAGATAGCGAAATCCCTTTTGCAAAATTGCAACTTCGCGAGAATCTGACTCGCTCGACAAGTTCCGCTTCACCGACCGAGAGTTCCGCTTGTCCAACGAGAATTTCTCCCTCTCTCGATCTCTCGTCGAACGCAACTTCGCAATATACTTGCATATGCAAAATTTTATTTTTACGTTCCCACAGCACGAGATCTGCTGCTGAGAAATTTCTCGTACTCGTTTGCCCATGAATAATGGAACGAGCGACGAAAGATTTTTTTGTTTATTACAATGAAAAAAGAAGGAGGGGAGATAAGAATTTGGGTTCTTATTGATAATCTGTTTTTTTTTGTTTTGTTTCAGGATATGAAATTACATCACAACGTGACCGGTGGGGTTGTCCTGTCCGACCACTCGCTCGTTCTACAAAGTATAACGCGCAAAGCCGCCGGCAACTACTCCTGTCTCGCGGGAAATATCGAGGGTCGATCAATCTCCAATCTCGTTTATCTCGACGTCATGTGTGAGTTTGAAGCAAGGAGCCGGCCCTCTACCCATTAATTATGTAGCATGCTCATGGTTTTCTAATTTTTAATTTCTTTTCTTCAGTGTTCATATTTGAGAGTAGTAGATTTCGATGTCGATGACCACCACCATCCGGCAAGATTGAAAGTATCTATAATACACGTTCCGACTCGTTGATTAGGCCAACCGTTATAGTACAGTCGCGCTGTATATTGGAATCGGAAAATATTAAAGGAAGGCTAGTTTTTTTACCGATGATTTTTTAGGTGCCGCGGGTACTTAATCCAAGTTTGCCTAAAAATCGGGGTGTAGAGTTTTTTTAGGGGATGAAGGGGAATGGAGGTCGATTAATGCCAAACTACAACCACCACGAGGACGGCGCCGGGAGACAAAATGTTCAGAAAAATCCGGGCTTTATTTTTGTCTACAGCGCTGAAGTCGTGTAAGTTCATTTTGGGGGTGAAAAAGTGGGGTGAAATTTTAAAAAATCAGTTTTAATTCGGCAACTCTTTTGGAAAAATTCATACAATTTTTGTTCAAATAGGACCGTTGCAGCCCTTGAAAAGACACGTCGATAGATTATTTGATCATCTCTCTCTCCGATAATATCTGCATGGCCAAAAAAATGGTTGAAGTGTCAAAATAAAATTGTTCATTGATTAACTCAAAAACAATCGCTTTTTCGGGGAAGCTGTAAAGGTGCGAAATGTAGAAAATAATTTTCTTTATATTTTCGTTTCTGGACCACTTTTGAATTTTGCCTTTTCCAATCCCTCTCGGGGATTGAAAATTCGAAATAACATTCTGAGAAAACTGTTGACCAGCTGGTGAAAAAAAAATGGCTAGTTATTGAAAACATTCCTCAGCATAGAAATATCATTCGCATGAAACTCCAAAAGCGGAATTCGTTAAAATTTTATAACGACGGTGTGGATTTTTTCTCAAATTCCTTTCAACGTATTACCGAAGCGGTGAATAACGAACCTCTCGGCATTCGGATTTTTAACCCTTCGGCTGCACACTTTCGCGACGAACGGCTGATGGCATGTGGGGTCGATCGGGCCCCAGACGTTTTTCAGATCGTTGGATTTCGGTAAAAATGCATTTTTTTGTAGAGACGTTTTTTGTAGTCAATAATCCTTATTTCATCGTCCAAAATTTATTTTTAAGAAAAACAAAAATCAAGCGCCTAAACATTCGTTCGGAGTAGGCAATGCGTTGAAAAATACCCACGTGCACAAGGAAGAAAATGGAGTCAAAACACCTAGCTCGTCGCCGGAAAAAAGCGGAATTTTCGTGATTTGTTTCTGGGAAAACGTGTGTACGGTTTCAAATTTTGTTCGCATTGAACAGTAAGGCTTTAAGTATCTTTCAATCTTGAAAAAAAATCAAAAGAAGCTTGTAAAGTTGGAACTTGATCGGTGCAGTGATTTTTGAGATACCGAGGTCGCCGATTTTGAAAAAGTCATTTAAAAAAAACGCGTTTAAAGTTCGCCGTTTGGCGGACCTACCTATAAACGGCAAAACTCCCTCAATTTTGAATGGATCGACTTGAAATTTTCAGAGAATCTTTTTGAAATATCATGTTTTGACAATCCGTCGAAAAGCTCGATATTTTCCGAAATTTCACCTTGATGCTAAGCCTTAGGTGCTTCGAATGGCCCATAAGCAGTTTGCCAAATGCAAAATAAACGAATGAAAAAGATCGCGGAGACCCAAGTGCCTTTTTCAAATGGCCAAAAGAATGAGCTCATTTTTTTTTCTGATTATGATTTTTACGCTACCAAATTGACGTCGTGTTATATCTCGATCTTCGCTCGATTTCCATACGAGAACAGTTGCTCCGATCTGCAAACGGGTGGTGAACACTGGTGGAGGTTGGCGATCGCAAAACGCCACACCGCCACCTTTCAAGGTACCGGAACATTTGCACGGTGCCCTCAAACACGAGACGATAAGCCTAACGTGCGAGGTCGAGGCGAGCCCCACCTCGGTGACCTTTAGATGGACGTTCAACAGCAGTGACGATCTCCACGATATACCATCGGACGACTACATCAGCGACGGTACCGTGAGCAGGCTCAATTACACCCCGTCCACGGACATGGATTACGGGACCATAGGCTGTTGGGCGAGCAACGGAATCGGGGAAACTCAACAACCCTGTCTCTATCAGGTCATTGCCGCTGGTGGGTCATCAATATCCTCATCTCTTTCATACGCATTGCCGATTTTTTTCTAACCTCCCACTCCCACCTCTTCCTTTCTCCCTTCCGTTTACCATCAATCTAGATACCTTCAATCGCCACACCGTGTACACACTTTCAACCGATCAACACATATCGATCCTCCTAAAATTATGCATGAATAATTTGTGCATAAATTAGAATGAAGGATAGCGGATAAAATATGATAGCCTCTCATCTTACTTGATATTCAACGAATTTTCTGCATCTAATCATATAGCAAGAAGTTCAAATTCTTGAGGGGGGAAATCCCTCGAGACACCCGGAAATGAGTCAATTTTCGTGAATTTTTTTTTAAGGCGTTATACGCAGTTGCAAGACCAAAAAAAGTCGCTTTTTTCACGAATTTTTTCTGGAAAAGGATTTCATTTGGGCGAAACGAAAAGTATTGGGCAGTGTAGTGGCACCTTTTAGCTTTAGATTGGCATTTTTCATTTTCAAAAATATTCATTAACATTGCTCCTGTAGGGGGTCTCCTGGAGGTCCCCGAAAAAAAAGTGTCCGGCCGTGAGCAAAGTATCTCCGGTTTGGATGATGTAAAATGAAGAAACCAAAAAGATTCTTTTAGGGGATAAACGAATCCAGGTATTGATCGAAGGAATAGTCGAAATTTTAATTTTTGACAAAATTGTGGGTCCGAAAAGAAACAATTTCGATTTTCGACCGAATTTTTTTCGTTAAATCGTTGAAAAAATAGAAATAATTCTCGGACGTCTTATTCCTTCGATCAATACCTGAAGAATATATCTGAAAAGGTTGTGTTAAAATTGCAGACCGATCGGTTGAGCCGTTTTTGAGAAATCGTGCTGACCGACTTTGAAAACACCGTTTTGAAAAAAACGCTGCTTGAAGTTTCAACAGTCGTTCACACATATTTAAGGATGTTGAGTCCCAAATCGCAAATGATGATAAAATTCTGAAAATTTGGTATGTTTTTGTATGAAGTATTTCAGAGGTCGCGTAAAAATTTCACGACAATTAGGAAGCTCGTTATTGAACAATTAACATTCACAAATTAAATGCTGTCTTATGGAAACTGATGTAACTTTGCATTAAGTTTTTTTTTTGACCTCTCAATTTTGTAATATCTACAATATACTGAAAGCAACAGAAACAAAACGAAGTTTATTGATAAATTTTTTTTTATTTCTTTCAAAAATTGTTCTTAACAAAATGTTAATTTTTTAATAACGAGCTTCCTAATCGTCGTGAAATTTTAACACGACCTCTTAAATACTTCATACAAAAACATACCAAACTTTCAGAATTTTCTCATCATTTTTTATTTCAACCCTTAAGGAGGTTGAAGTAATGATGATAGAATTCTGAAAATTTTGTATGTTTTTACATGAAGTATTCAGGAGGTCGCGTAAAAATTTCATGACGATTAAGAAGCTATTTATTGAACAATTAACATTAACATGTTTCATAGGGACTCAACATCCTTAAGATTTACTCTGTAGCGCTCCCAGCGTCCTTACAAATATGTGTGTAATTCCGAGAATATTCGCCGAATCGATTTGAAATTTTCAGGGAATAGACTCACATATTTGTACATTCCGAAGATGCAATTAAAAAAAATTGATTTTTTGAAATTTCTAACTGCGCATAACGCCTTAAGGTGATAGGTTAATCGCATCATTTTTAAATGTTCACACTATCTTATTACAACTTTCAAGTGTTACATTTTTTTGAAACCAAACAAAGTGGCGGCGTTATAAGGTATTCCTTTAGGCGAGTTATAGCTCAAGAAGTTATTGATCGATCTGGCTGAAATTTTGGGAGGTTTCTCACTATAACATTATTGGAAGGATGTACCTAAAGTTTTTAAAGGTTATCGCGTGAATAAATTACTTTTTCGGGGTAAAAATTGTCGAGAAAATGGTCAAAAATATAAAAATTTGATTACAAAACCTACTTAATTTTTAATTTTTCCACTTTTTTATATTTTTATAGGTATATCCTTCCATTAATGTTATAGTGAGTAACCTCCCAAAATTTGAGCCAGATCGATCAATAACTTTTTCAGCTATAACATGAGCAGTTTTTCAAAACACGCTTAAAGAAATACCTTATAACGCCACTATTTTGGTGTGTTGAAAAATTGAACACTTGAAAGTTGTAATGTAAAAATTTTAAGACGATGCGATGATCTTATCACCTTTAAAAAAATTCATCAAAAATTACTTATTTTCGTGCGTCTGAAGGGATTTCCCCCCTGACGGACTTTCTGCAGTTTACCATTTTGTTTACTCTGTAGGTTGAAGGATAAAAAAACACGATGCATAAAATCTACATGTGTCATCCCCTGCTCTAATTTTTATAATCGCATTCCTGTTGTATATTAAAGGAGGGCACCACTATGACAGGCCGAAAAAGGTTGCTTAGTCCGATTTTTTGTCTACCAGATTATTTATTTGGAATTGGGAAAAAAGGCATGTTATTGAACATACATTGAACGTATTTTGTGTAAATTGTTATTCAAAAACAAATAAATATTAACAACGTTATTGAAGAAGAGCCTCTGTATAAAAAATCTAGTCCAAGGACCAGATCTTGACCAACGAACGTCACAATGATTGGTCTGGAAAATGAAAATAAAAAAGTTTTATAATATATATAAATGCAGTTCTCGTTGTATGTAGCCATTTTTCGAATAAAACTCCCAAAATGGTGGGAGTTCCCAAAAAATGTAATCGTGGCGAAATTTTTACTTACATTCGGGGGTTTAAAAAAATACTTAATTAAACCCAAACGGCTACATGCAACGAAAGCTACTGAATTTACAGAAATTTTGGTTTTTTAAACCGAAAATCGGACGATTTTAGCTAGAGCTGTGATTCTGGCCAGGTCGAGAAAAGTCGTTTCGAGAAAAACGCCATTTAAAATTTTAGTACATATAAATCGTTGCACTACCTGCTCTCACTAAATCGTCTGTAACTTGGTCAATTTTCAATATTTTAACTTGACATTTTTTAAAGATATTCTTGAATGTATATTCTTTGAGAAAATACAGAGAAGAATCGATGTTTTTTACCCGTCGCAGTGGTGTCCCCATTCGTAAATCACAATGAAAAAGCGCGAGAGTGTGAATAATTAAATATTTTTATTTCCGTTGTTTTTAACTTGGTTATTCTTATTTTATGCTTCTTTTGACGGTTTTTTCTTCGGAATACATCTCTAATGTCATATAACGATAAGAAAATAAGATTCTTACATAACAAGAAAATAAGATTACCGTCATATAACAGTTATCCGAAATAATCATAGTTAAAAAATGATCTCGAAAGAGCAATGCGAGACAGATTTACAAAAATAATTAACGTGCCGGTCTTACGACGCAATTAGAGAAACATTAAAACTTTCTTAACTCCGAAGAATTTGTAGCTATTCATTTCCCCCTTTTTTAAATGGAGAAAACTTTCCACCTCCACAAAATGAGGTTAGCGTTACTGCTAATGCATACGAAGCCCCGGCCCTCTTGGCCCTCGAAGTTGAAGGAAAACTTTTTGCAACGGTGCAATGGCTGGAACTTTGCAAGTGTAAAAAGGCCAAGCTTGGCATAGACGTATCCAAAATTTCTAGCAAATAATACACCTTAAATCGTCAATGCCGTATGGACAGAAGTCTCCGTGCGTCATTGTATTTCCATCTGATCCTATCTTTACGAACATGAATTTAATTACACTGCAGATTTTAGCAATTGACAAATAATAAATAAATAAATCTATAAATAACGTTACTGCGCGATGCAGCCGTAGTATATGAAAAATTGGAGTGTCTTTTTCTGGGAAACCTTCCGTGCTACGGGCGAAATAAAAATAAACAAATTTCCCTTGTAATTTGATTGTTTTTCCGGGAAAAATGCATCGAAGTACCGGTTCATCGATACTCAATATTTTACTTTTTTTTAAATTTACGGTCCAAAGGCTGACTTCATCGTAATTCAATTGAGCTGTACATGATTGGCATTCTTTCCCGGAAAAAATACCGTAGCCGGGATGGTTCGAGATTTTTCGCCAGTACATAGCACAGGCGGGGATGGTTATGGAATTTTAAAAATCTAATTAGGCGTAGTTTTCGTGGCATAAAAAATGAAAAAAAGAGCACGCGCCCAAAAGCGTGAAACGGGTCATGGAAGCACAACACACCATGGTAAATGTATCGCTCCTTTAGACGACTGATAATTGTTCATTTTTCACCTATAACTGTAGTATTCTACAGTTATAGGTGTACAGTAGTACAGTAGTACAGTACTGTACAGTAGTACAGTAATACTACAAGGATTGTAGTATTTATGAGAATTGCTCGCAATTCTCATAAATACTACAATCCTTGGGAAACAATGCAAATGCAATTTCAAACGCCATTCGAACAAGTTCTATTATTCAAAAGCTCTCGTAAAAACGTATTATTGATCGAAATAATTATCTCGCATTCAAATAGCTCAATTTACTAATTGAACCAACGACTGAAGATGTCCATTTTTTTCGTCACAATGATCGATACTATCTCAGGTAGCAATTTCCAAATAGTTGTCCAGACGTTATCTAAATGAATAAGTTCCAAATGTCCGTTTGAATGTTACTTATAAGTTATTATGTATCCAACAGTTATCTTGTTGGTTAACCTTCTTTGAACCTCCGGGCGGACATTTGGTACCCATTTAGCCAGCTTTTGGACAACTTTTTGATAAATCGCTTCATTACATATTACGAAATCTTGTACTCTTCCGTGAGTTCTTTGAACATAACTGCAAATCGAAGGGCAAATGTACCGGCTTTGATATTTCACCTCCAGATATTTTTTATATCTTTTCTGCGTATCTCGAATGATTGATAGACCCCTACACTGCAAATCCAAGTGCTTTCACTGCAAATCCAAGTGTATTATTTGTTACACGTAAGGTGTGGAATTTTAACTATTAACACGTGTAAATGCCCTAGAGAACTTAAAACAACGCCGTTATGTATCACAGCAAATTCAAACACATTTGATGTGTATTTTCAAACACTTGACCCGCATTCAATTTTAACATCTTATTGATGTCTAATTCAAAACATGCAACACGTGTAATTGCAGGCATTTTCACGTTTAGATATCAAATGTGTCTCAAATGATGCTTTTATGTGTGTCACAGTAAAGTTGAACACACTTTATGCGTATTTGTAAACAGTTTATCCGGATTAAGTATCTTAAAATTGACATGTTAGTTGTAAAATTCCAAACATAATCTATCTATATATATATATATAGGGTGCCTGCACTTTCGGTCAAATTTGAATTTTCAAAGTGCCCGTGTAAAAACATAAGCAAGTATATAAAAAAAAATGATGTGCAAAGTTTCAAGGCGCTCGAAATTTTTTTTAATGTTGCCTACGAGTGCTTGAATTTTCAATACAAAAAACATGTTTTGTCAACTTATTACTTAATTATTTTTCATGCTTAGAATATTGCTGGAAAAAATCTGAAACTTGACACCCATATTGTGCACATTATAAGGTATCTAACCAAATTTTTACATATTTTTCCAGCAATAATAGGGATTATTGCCAACTTTGCAATGTCAACCTCGTTATCATTTTCCGAATTTCTTTGATGAAAAAGACTATTTATTGACGTTCTAATGGAATTGTCGACTGAGAATAGACTGCATGCATAACGAAAAAGTTCGATTTGTATAAAAAGATTTCATAAAATTGATTCGATTTACATTAAGGCATGGTTCCCAGCTCTGTTCGCAAATGCTGCTCCCGATCATGATTAAAATTTATTTTATCAAATATATAATTACCTGAAAATAAATTCCCTTGTTAGCAAAGTTGCTCTCAAAAAAATGTCGAATCATCTTTGGCATTTGAACGCTAAAAGTGCTGGCATTTCCGCTGATGTGAAAAGAAAAATGGGAAAAAATTACGAACGAGCTGCCTGAACATGAAATCAAACCGAAAGTCGTTAACGATATGAAATTTCTCGATCGGATGTTGCTTATTTGACGGGTGAAAAGCTTGATTCTTTCATAAGCTCCCAATCAATAACGTTTTACAGAATATTCCGGATCGATTGTAGGTTCCTAAATAACGACGTGTCCGAGTGGCATTTGGACAGAAATTAGCAGTTGAGTTCGAAAATTGCGAAAAAAATTAAGGGTCGTTAATGACGTCGCGGAAAGAGCAATCAAGCTCATTACCGAATATAACAATCGATTGGCATGCGACGGGGAACAGAAACAATTCATTGTGTTACTTATGAGTTTTCATTTGCAAATTATGTTTATTCAATAATTATAGTATTCATTGGGATGATTCATTTCAGTGCAACGAATTTGTGGCTCAGCTTTCATTCAAAGATAAAATTTAATCTTAAGGACTTTTTATACTTTTGATAGAAATAAAACTTTTCAACTATACTTAAGTTTTTCTCCGATCAAAAGCTGCATCAAAACATCAATAAATAGTATTTCATGAACGAAACTCAAAAAAAGAAGAAAACGAGGTTGTCATTACAAAGCTGACAGGAAAGACAATTATTACTGGATAAATTTGTAAAAAAGTTTGGATAAATGAAATATTCCATGCATTCAGTAAACGGGCTGTGATGCTTTGAACCACACCTATGCAGCGTATAAAAAGTAATCAGATAAGACGCCTAATACGCATAGAAATAATACACTCGAGTGTGTAAATGGAAGCCCATTAAGCGAGTTCCGAAATTAAACACTCGAAAATGTGTAAAAAGTGACCACACGACTTAACACGTGTAACTGTGTTAAAGCAACACATTTGATTTTGCAGTTCACGTGTTAAGTACTGAAATTACACACTTTTCGTCTAACAAAAACCGCACATAGATTTGTAGGGAAGCTCGACGAGGATATACTCTCGGAAAAGGCTTCGGATAGCTGCGCATTGAACGGTGGCCCACACTACTCTTGCGAAAACCTCTTCTCCTGGATATCTGATTGATACGAAATACGGAGAATCAGTTTTTTCATTCACGCAGGCAATAGAATTCTGTAAAGTGCTCTCGAAAGCCTCCGCTTAATTAATTCCAGATAGCATCACGCTTGAATAAAGATAATGAAACACCTTGTTACAGTTATTGGTATTCGGTTGCTTTCGAACGCGCAAAAATAACGTAAACGCGTTTCATACATGAGAGAAGCAAACAATCGACATGAAAGATTCAGCCGTAAATCCGACATCCGAAAATTGCATTTTCACGAATGAACAAATGAAAGAAAAAAAAACGATCGTCGATATATAGGCGAGGAAATTTAATCGAGTGTTCGTACAGCTTCACCTGCGGGTATAGTAATAGATATCCACCAACCGCAAGCACAACAAGAAATTGTATTATTCCGATCGCAGGTCGACCTTATCCACTGCAGAACTGTACAGCGTACAATAACAGCGGTGCATGGATACGAATATCATGCGTCGAGGGTTTCGACGGTGGATTGCCCCAAAAATTCGTAGCTGTCATGGACGAGCATCGTTGGGAGTCGTCCAGTCCCTACTGGGAACTCGAGTTACGAAATCCAACGAGTGTTGCCCTTTACGCAGTGAACGTTAAGGGATCCAGTGTTCCTGTGACCATTGATGGCCGAGCATTCAAAGGAGTCGCCAAATTCACAGGTATGTGACTTTCGAAAATGTTATTACAATAATCAAATGATTGCAAAAGCCTTCAACTTTTGTTTATTCAGTAAAGAAACGTTGATTTTGTGAAGAAGCTCGTTTTGATGAAATTTCAGCGATATTTCTATAAAAACGCGTTAGCAGTATTCCAAAACGTGGAAAAGTAACATTTATGGAACATGTCCGGATTTGTGTATGCATGCCTTGATTGGACACTTAAACAAAATAGGATCTCATAAAATGTTAATGTATTTGGGTTCAGTATATGCTGGAATTACTCAAATATTAAAATATCAGAGCTTTATTCAATTTTTCTATAAATAATATATTGTTGATAGCGTAGATGGAGTAGTGGAATATGGTGGAGAATGTAGTAAGGGGAAAGACCCTGTACAATGGAATCTACAATGAAAAAAATATAATATTGATAGCTGTTTGATACTAAATTCGGTAACAATGATGTCAGGATTTCGAGTTGCAAAGGATATTGAATCTCCGTAAAATTCCATTTTCTGCATTTTCTATAATTTCAATATTCTTTAGCTCTATTTCAAAACGTGGAAATGTAACATTTATGGAAAATGTCCGGATTTGTGTATGTCGACGTTTGATTAAAATGCCACTTCAACACAATGGGATTTCACAAAATTTAGATTTATTAAAGTTCGGCATATACTTGGAATTACTCAAATTTTTAAATATCAGACTTCATTTTTTTCTATAAATGATACATTCTTGACAGCTGTCTGCTATTGAATTCGGTTAAAATGATGTGAGGATTTTGAATTGTGAGTAATAGCGAATTGTCCAAAGATGCTGCAAACGCAATTTTATTTCACTCAGAAAAATTTCTCGGCGGAAGTCAATAATTGGAGAAAAAAACCTTGTTCCCGAACCGCCGTTTACCTCCGTGGCAAAAAGATCAGAAACAAAAAATACGTCCAAAAATTGAATTTTCGTAACGACAAAAAGCTTCAAGTGTTGCCATAAATAAATTATCGTACGATATTGAGGGTGGAGGTGCTAAATACGATAACGCTGTTTTTTTCGAAAATGGATTGCCCCAAATAGGGATTTGTGAATAAACGTATGCACGTGCGTATTTTTTCGAAAATATGAATTGCAGGGATTTAATTAAAGGCTAACATTTACAAAATTAATGTACAGCAATGAAGAGTTCATAAGCCTAATTAATCTTATCATTGTTGAAAGAATATAAAGGGAAAGAGGAGTGTTAGTGTCGGTGACAGGTCGATTTGACGTAAAATGTGCCAGAAATTCGCAATATTCCTTGCGCCCGAGATGTGACTTCTCGTATCATTGCCCGGCTTTGCAACCCAGCCGCCCCATTTCCATAATAACCGCGCGAACTCTGCAAGCGACAGATCTCGTATTTCGAAACGTTGTCACACGGGTCGCGAGAAACTTTCACTCCGCACCGCTTTAGATTGTGTGTGCTTGGCTCGCGAGCTTTCGCTCGCTTTTTTCCTCGCATAACCGTCAGAGAGCCGTCTCGTGTCATTGTATCACGCGACCGTTTGTCGCGGCTGTATCCTGAAATTTTCCGCAATACAGATTTACGCTCTGGGGCTTATCGCGTTGCTCATCTTTTTTTTTTCTCTTTTATCCTTCCAAACGTACACTTCAGCTCGAAAAAATGCGCATGGACATCACCGACCCAAAAATTCGTTTTCTCATTCAGAATGTGAGGGTGTAAAAAATATTCAAAATACCATATCGGAAATGTCGGATTTTTTTGCAAAAAAACGCTGGTTATCGTAAGGCTAAATCTATACAGAAATCCTCGAGTCAACGAAGTTCTCCAATTGCTCGAAACATTCACTTTTTTATTGCTCTATGAATGAATCGAAATGTCCGCCTTCGATTTTGTTGGAATTCATATATGTGATAAAGGCTTGAAAACTACTAGAGACGTATTTTTTTTATCGGTGGAAAAATGGTTTTAAGGGGGAAAACCACCTCACAAAGAGAGGGGTGATTTTTAAATTCACACACAAGTAGTCCACCCATCTAAATGAAAAAGAACCATAATTCTTGTAATATAAAGCGGTGAAAAAGCCACTAGAGAAGTAGTGGAAAAAAATTAAAGGGGGCCACGCCTTTCTTTGGCAGGTGGTTTCCCCTTAAAAGCGTTTTTCCGCCGATAAAAAACATGCTTGTCTAACAGTTTTCAATAATTTATCACATATATGAGGACCGACAAAATCGTAGGCCGACACTTAAGTGATGTTCCTTGGAGTGCAAAAACAGCGCATGTATTGCCCTTGATCTTTCAACATAAACACCAGGACAATAAATCCCCCAAAGCAATATTCCGAGTGTATTTCAGTTGGGAAAACTTTACTGCTCACCAATCACCAACGACACCTCACGGGAAAAAATTCATGGGAATCTTAAAATGCCAAACGCGCAAACAGTTTTAATGAAGCCTTCCTCTGCATGCATAAATATATGAGCAGCTGGTGAACAAAGCCGGACCTCTCCGTGCTACGTCAAATTAAATGTTTCTTTGAATCTTGTTTATTTTTGTGCTCAGAAACTGCCATTTTGCTGAAAAAAGCCGTTTCAAACTAACTTTGAAGTGTTTAGAGCCGAATTTGATTCAAAATATTCCGGGAGCTGATCAAGGTGTGCTTGAAAAACACGAAAAATGAAACAATGTGACGTAGTGTGGACAAGTCCAATTTTGTTCGCCAGGTCCTCATATATTTGGCTACATTTACGAGCTTCGATGGAAAGCGATAAGAGGAATTGTTGAAAATAAACAAAAGTTTAAAAACTCTACCATGGCTGTGACAATTAAATGCGTTACTGTTTAGGCTTGTTTATTATTGCTTCATTTGTTCTAAATCAGCGTGCAGAATTTGGGTTTGATCTATGTTGCAGAATTGTAACACTTTCAATGTCCAGTAATTTGCGGGCATTCTTAGGGCACGTTGTTTTGGGGTCAGATGTGGGGAGGGACAGCGCAATGAAACAATTGTATAAAATACTTCTGATTTTTCGTGGGTCATGCATGTACGACGGAAAGTATTCGGAGAATTTGACGATCATTCGCTAAATAATTGTCGTCTGATTGCAAACAACTGATATTCGGCTAATTTTCTCATTCTGGTCTCCCATACGTCCTTAGTTTCGTCTACATCCTGAGCAGAATTTTTTTGAGGAGTCCCCAGATCATATCACATCCCTATAGGTATTTGATAAGGATACGGCACGTAGGGAGTCCACAATGATATCCAAGTGGACTACACGCGATTTCCCGATTCACGTCGTTTGGACATTTTTTGTTTGAAATTCTCAACCGGAACGTGTTGGATCTCCCAAAATAATATCCTTTCGTGATTTCGTGCGCAAAATTGTTGGGGAGACCCAAGATGCACCCACATCTCTATAAAGTCCCCCATTGGGAGTCTTCATTGGGATCCCACTGGATTCCGCACTGTTCCCCTTCAACGCCCTTTGACAATCCTCATCACGTTCGAATCGAAAAAATGTAAAGTCACGAGAAGAAACTCTGCGTGTTGAAGCATAACCTGCGCTTCGTAAACGTGTGTGCAATGTCAAAATGCGCTAAAGTAAATAACGAACACTAAGTACAGTAGATTATCAATGATGTTACTCAAACCGCTTTGTGAGATACACTTCTTTAAGTAATTCATACTTTTTTCACATCCATTCATTTTGTATATCTATGTATTTAGTTTAGATCATTCAACGTACAGAAAGCGATGGGATCAATCAAGAATCCTTTAGGATTCGAATCGGATTCGCACGTTGGATTCCAATGGGGAATCCCGATTAGAATCCAATGTACGAGTGTGACATTTTAGTACAGGAACCTAATGTGATGACTCATTGGATCCCGATCAGGAAGTAGGAACAAGTATGGGAATCCAATTGAAGACTTACGACAATTTCTGCGCAGGTTATGCGAAGGATTGTAACTCCTGTACGTCTTTGGGGTGCCTGGCTCGTGAAGATCTAGGCGCAGGTTGTATGCGGGGGTTGAATGAGAAAGCGAACCAGAGAAAGAGGGAGAGAGAGAGAGAGAGAGAGAGAGAGAGAGAGAGAGAGAGAGAGAGAGAGAGAGAGCGAGAACTAGAGAAAGAGAAGGTTGGACCAACATGTCCAAGGGTAAAAGTAGAGATACAGCAACGATGAGCAGTAGCAGTAGGTGGTAGTCGACATCGGTTGAAGTAAGCAAAATTATTATCGTTATGCAAATGACCAGCCAGCTAGATACGTATGTGTGTATGTCTATATGCGTGTTTGCATGTGTCCAGACCTGGAATAGATACGACAGGTTTGTCGGGGACGCGAGATCCCAGGGGTTCACCCTCCCTAACCGCGCAAGAATTCTCTCTGTTACCCCATGAGGTCATCTTGGGCTCCTTCCGGCACCTACGAACCGCACCATCAACGAATATCATTCGGAGAACTACGCTTCATATACGTACACACGTACCTCAAGTAAAGAGGGCCAGAGAGAGGGAGAGAGAGAGAGGGAAAGCAATTGGACTCTCTACCAGTTTCGGAGTTGAAACATAGACCGTCCAGCCCACCGCAGGCCCGGAAGAGAGACACGCCAAATTTATGAGCTATTATTATGCATTCTGTTCTCTCCCTTTCGTTCATCCTCCCTGAGCATTTTCTCTTTGCTTCTCCCTTTCTCTTTCGCTCCCTAAACAAACCCTCTTTCTCTCGTCTCTCTCCGAATGTGTGTACAGACATATATGTATATGGGCGTGTAATAAGTGCGAGCGGTTATTTTACGGGTCCCGTTCCGGATGCGATTCTACCTCCGACACTTCCGCCAACCTCGTTAAGGTCGTCTTCTTTTCTTCCACCCTAATACGAGCTGACGAGAAGAAAAAAGAGAATAACATTTGAAATCCACCAGCGGTTATCCATTCTACCGTATGTATATAACGTGGCGTGTACCCTTTTCGGTCTTCTGGCGTCTCCAAGGTGAATCGGCTCCAGTGTCGTCTGTGGACATGTCGCCGATTCTAATCGGCCTTGGTGGCACCGCCACGGGACTCGGCCTGATCGTGACCGGGGTTCTGATGGCCCTTTGGAGACGACACGCGACTGCCACACCGTCCAAACCCAAGCAACCCCAGCAACCCGGCATCGCGACCTTTACCGCGAAGGGCGACGAGGAAGACGGAAATCCGGATCTCATACCTACCACCGATCTCACCAATCACTCGACAGGTAATTTCAATCTGCGCTCATTCGGGGCACGACCGAAAAACGGCCATCCCGATTTGCTTTTTCCTACTGGATTTGTTTTTGTAACGATGGTGTGTTTGACCAAATACGGGAGATTTTCGAAAAATGTTGAGCACTAAGATTTCCAAGTATTCGTTGAGTGGGGAATTGGAGGCGGTTTCGAATGAGTTCTTAAAAATTCACGTATAATTTGTAGGGGAGGGGTAGCAGCCCCAGAACTTGGTGAATAATGCCACCGATGTTTAAGGTATTCCTTTCACGAAGCCGAATATTTGACAATTGACTGATTTTCGTCTGCAACGAATCAAAAAGACATCCCAGGATACTAGTAAACTTTCAGGCCAAGTTACCGAACTTTTAATTGAACATTACGACTTTGAAAATTGTATAATTTATACGCCACTCTAGATGCTGGCCACGATGGTATAAAATAATGTATACACTAAATAACACGAGCCTGATATAAACTGCTCTAGGCGTGCAAGAAATTCTAACGATTCTAAAACGACAATAAACACAAAAGGTCACACAATGTTTGAAGAAAATATTGATGATTAAACTTGAATAAATGTGACTCGCAGAAGAATCTTAAGAAAATGGAAAAATGTTTAAATCTACTAAATTTGTGCGAAATTTTTATCCCAGTTTATCTTTTGGCATGATAAGTGATTGTAACTTATGTTTCGTTAAGTGCCACTGTAATTTACCGAAGGGCCCTGCTTATGCCCCCACAAAATACAATGCCCACCCTCTGCGTAAGGAATATCTTACAAATTATTTGAGATTACCACGTATATCAAGATTACTCCTTTTTTGCCTAATACAGAAGCAATCAACAATTTGTTCCTTTTCTAGTTGTAATCTATTGCTGATTAGAAAAATATAAAAATGTGTGTTTATTTTTCCATTTCGGATTTCTTTAAGGCCATTTTGTACATCGAAAAAAATATATATATATTTTCTAACAGCTCGATACTCATACTAAATAGATGTGTAATTAATTTTATGAGTGAATCACTTTATCATACGAGAAAAAATTGTTAAATTCGCACATGATTTTATACTCGTTACTGTGGCCTAAGGCCTTAATCCTGACTATTCATATCACAACTGTGACGTTTGTCAGGCAGAAATAGAATTGTATACTAAAATTGAAACTTCGCGGCCTTGTGCAAGATTCTTTGAGGAGACTCGAATGTGCCCATCTTGCTACTAGAGTTTCCGTTTATAGTTTTTATTTGTATTAATTACTTATCATAATAAATAAATATACATACATATATATGTATTAAATAATTTGGACATTTATCATTTTTATCTGCCGTAATAAATGAACGATTACCAAAATTGGCGAGTTTTCGAGGCTCCGACTGTTCTCCCAATCCATGTTTGCACTTTAAGATTATAATTTAAGATTATTCAATCACCCGTGGACACCATAGTACGAGAATCCAAACTCCACATTCTGATTTTGGGAAATTGTGATTTAAAAAAGTCGCGCTGTTAGTTAGTCGACCCTATACCCCGCGTATGGTGGGATATCTGTTCTCTAATGGATTAATCTGACAGCAAATGTTTCTAATCTCAATGTATTAATGTTAGGTTCTGGATTCATTTAGTTTATCAATATTAGGTTATGGATCGGCGACGTATTTTTCGAAAGAATTTCATCTCAGAAGCGCAACATTTATTTCAATAATTAGCGAGCTTTTCAAACTTTTCAACAACTTTCACCTACATTTTAACTACACCAGCTGTCACGTTGACCGTATACAACATTTCGGGGGAAAAAACGTGATAAACGAATCAAAAAATATGCCGAGTCTTACGACCAAACATCACGGATTTATCACTGACGAAAGTAGCTGCCTAACCGGCTCGAAAGTACGGCCACAGTCAGTTTGAATCTATATCTATACGACCAACAAGTTTCGGATTCGAGCTCGTGATACGCTCGTGGAATCGTACTTTTGCTGCTACAAAAGTCGATACGATCGTTGTAACGGATATTGCGAGGGGAAAAAAAAGAAAGACCGTAACGTGCATCGTGGCGCATAGGAGCTTGCGTAGACGTGAAGTACGGCCGATATGAGTGTCGGTGTCGGAGAAAAGGAAGGCTATTCAGGAGATAGGGGTAGACACAGTTGCCAACACAGACCGTATGGCATTCGCGTTAAGCCGAACTCAAACTACTCTTTTTCAGATAAAAAGCTTTCGGTTTACGGTTCCCTGCCACGAAGGCCCTGCCACTTGGAAGGACGAGAGATGCCCCACGAGGTCCTCGAGAATCCGGATTATCCCAGAGCTTCGCCCAACGTGAGTACGAAAACTGCTATGTACCAACAATCATACACCCACTTTCTCCATCGAATACGCACGAGCAAACGAAAACCACATCTTTCCGTGCACTTGCCAACTGACGTTTCTCGCCACATTCAAATTCTCAATTTCACCATCGAACGTCAAATCCCAATCGTTGCAAAACTTTGGCACCTTGGAATCGCCACATTGTCACGTGCCCTCCGAGGAGGGACCTTCCATGCCGCATTGATTCGATTTTCACCACCTTCCTTCCAAAAACGAAAATCTCCGTTGAAAAGTTCCCAAAGGATTTTCTTTGAACCCGATCGAAAGAATGACGAAAACGTTTGACCTCTTGACAACGAGTCTGCCGTTTTGTTTCAGAATTTTTACAGTCTCCAGAGGCCCAATAGGTACTCCGAAACGATCGTTAGAACCTCGGCGATTCAGGAGAGCTGCATATGAGCAGCGAGGTGCAA
>OX632356.1:36249416-36364416 GCA_951751655.1 Ophion costatus
CCCGAACGCCAGAGTCGAGCGGAGAACATCGGCGAATATCGAATATCGAAGTACCCGTCAAGTGTACCGATACGTGCAAACATTGCATAGCCGCGAGTTCTGCTCTCTCCGCCTCGTGCACCAAACGTGTTCGAATTTTCGCGAGAATGCGGAAAAATATGGGCGGCGAACGGGGCGGATGAGGGCAGAGGTAAAAAGAGGCGCGTACGGTTGTGAGGAGAGAGAGAAAAAAAATAGTCTTCTCGATATCCCCTTGGCCCTTCTCGGGCCATCCATTCGTCCGGAGTACGAGCTCTCGAAGCGCGAATTCGTGACGATATTGCGACTGAGAATCGGCGAGCAGCTCGGCTCCGAGTCCAAATGAATAAAGGTAAACGTACGAACGAGGAAAACGCGAAAAAAAAAAAAAGAAAACGCGCGTAGACTGGCGTCGACGTGTAGTGCAAGGGGGAGAAGAAAAAAATACGTCCGCGAGTGAGGAAGAAATGGAAGGGAAAAAACAAACCCGTTGAATCAAGCTCAACGTCGAGCCGTACGACTTTTTTTCGCGGATTTTTTTTTTGGCAAGTACGACAATATATATTTAAGGCAGCACGATTGGATATACGTTTGTAAATATTGTATATAAATAAAGACACATCAATTTCGTGTTAACGCCCGTGATTATTATTGTACTCTCCACACTGGTGGTTGTCGTTACGGAAGAGATGAAGATCATCGTGGGATATATACGTTTTTTCGAACCATCGACACTGCCATTGACAACTAGCCAGCGACCAGCTTTTGCGCGTTCAGCCGGAAAAATCTACCGGCCTGAAGCCCTGATGAAAAGTCGATTTTGACCATTTTTCGTGGATACCCAGTTGATGGAATGGAAATTTCGGTAAATCTGCAGAATTAG
Organism: Ophion costatus; assembly: GCA_951751655.1. Classification (NCBI taxonomy): domain Eukaryota; kingdom Metazoa; phylum Arthropoda; class Insecta; order Hymenoptera; family Ichneumonidae; genus Ophion; species Ophion costatus. Next base: position 36,250,318 of record OX632356.1, read on the forward strand.
GACTGCAACTCAAAACCGCTCCAAACTTTTTTCTTACGTTTGTTATCACTAAAAAATGATATCCCATGTGGCGGGGGAGGTCGATTTTTTTTTTGACGGTATTTTGTCCCTCGTTTAGCGAATTTCAAAATCCCATAGGATTAGCAATTTTCCCATAATTTATGGGAAATTCTGGACTCCCCCACCATAATATTACATGGGATATCATTTTTTAATGATAACGAACGCTAGAAAACAATTTGGAGCACTTTTGAGCTGCTGCCCTGATTCTGCAGGTTTACCCAAATTCCGTTTAGTAGCCTTTATTCTACATATCTTCGAGTATCGTTACAAATTTTCATCACGAGATCTTGTAGCAAAGTAAGGGCGCTGCAGCGGAGGCGGAGCCAGGACTTGCTTCAGGGGGGGCAAACCGAGGAATGTCAATATGAAGTACTTATTCAGTAACTTGGTAACTCTTTAGATAAGTGACTTCCGAAAAATGAGGCTAACATTTTTTTTGCTATTTTCTCATTTATTAGGTTATAAATGATGGTCTCCAGTCGGGGGAAACTGAAATTCCTGAACTGAAAGTAGATACGACTAGAGACATTTGTTGAATTTTTCAGCAAGTACTGTCGTATTCCTAATAAAACCTCCTCAGTCCAATTACCAAACACTTAACTAGACTTTACTTATCTAAATGTAGCCTGTGGAATTAGCATTCTCTATTGAATGGCTTTTATGGTTGCTGATAACATTTTTAACATTTTGATTGACTGGACCTGGGTCCTGAATTTTGTTGGACATGCATAAGATTTTCATGTGACCACATTGCTATGTTTCCCTACACAGCAAAGAAACAACCATTCAAATCGGACCAGCAACACGACATAATCGGTATACATACATTTTAAACAAATTATAAAAATACATCACCGACGAACAATTTGACGTCGGTCTAAAATGGTTCATTTGAAACGCTCGAAAGTAAAATTAGCTACTCGCAGTTTCAACTGTATTAATTTTGTACTGATTTTGAAAGGCCAAAATTAAAATCATGTAATTTTCTTTTCAAATATTTTTCGCTTGACTACTTGAGCCAGGGGGTGCAAGTGCCCCACCTTGCCCCACCGTGGCTACGCCCATGACGCAGAAGCTGGATGAAGCGAGTGACCTTTGTCTGATAATACAGTTTAACTGCCGATTTGCTGACGCATAATTGTATATTTTTTTTAAATCTTGTCTCTATACTTGTGCTGTTTTAACACTCAATATGGATATTCAATGTAAGAACGCGGATATATACAATTTTTTAAATCAAATCTAACTTTATTGAAAAACCTACGCTTCATTAAATATTTTTACATCGAGTAAGGTTCTTTTTAGTGACTTTCTTGAGTGAGACTTGTCAAGGCAGTCGGTTCATTGGTTTTCGATAAATTTTGGGTACCGATTTTTTTACGTCGCTCCAAGGATCATACAATATCCTTGTATATTTGTGATATTTTTAAATAAATAAAATGAAACATATTTTTGAATCTATATCCTCTATATCTATATCTATATAGATTATTAAAACCCCAATCCGAAATTTCGAAGTTTTCCTTGAAAAAATTCACAAAAATGACCTTTTTCCGGCTCCTAGGTATATATCTGCCCTTAATGGACTGCTAACGCCACTCGCCATGAAATGCTCACCAGTCCCTTGACAAAAAATCATACGAACTTTGCTGACGCCTACACTTGTGTCCTGTAGCCGGCAAGAGTTATCGAATTTCTAGTTCTTCCAAGTTCTAGATCAGATTTGCCTGCGAAGTAGATACATAGGGAAAGAACACACTCGCACTTCTAGGAGTTCCTTCTCTTCGATTTGGAGTTGACTCAACTGGAAGATCATCTTCTTACCTCTTCCTGATACAGTTTTGTACGGTAAGTCAATCACTATTTTTCTTTCATAAATACAGGGAAGTAGCTCCTACGTCGAGAAATTCGACATCCTCTGTGAACATTTCGGTTCATCCGCTTGAGCCCTTTTTGATGAAAGTTCCCGAAAGTTCTCCGAACACATGGATTCCTACAGCCAGCATCGTGTCCTATTTCATCTTGAGAAAAATTCTTTACCCCAATCGGGGTATTTCAATTTTCAATAATCGTTCATGCACCTCGGAGGAATTTCAATTGTATAAGAAAAATACTAAATAGACGTGCATAGTAGACGGCGTCCCAAAAAGTGTACACATAAGGGTTCGCGATAAAAATCTATGCCGCTTGCAAATATATATGCGCGACTCTTGTGCGCAAAAAAAAAATCCGTATCTGGAATACAAGACGGTGAAGTCTACTCTCATGAGTAGAAACGTGGGTCGCGACCTATTCGAATTCGCTCCAGCTATATATCATCCACGGCCCAGTTTTTGTCGAGCATTTCCTGCTGGTAGCTATAGAGAGGAAGATCCGAAATGTTCGATGCATTGCTGCATAAGTACCGGAAAGGCAGCACTTTGGAATGAGACGAGGCATCAGGGATGAGTCGGAGAATCGACAAACGGGTGTATATCGTTAACCATTGGGGAAAGAGAGAGAGATAGATAGAGAGAGAGAGAGAGAAAGAGAGAGAGAGAGAGAGAGAGAGAGAGAGCCATTTACAGCTGCAACCGTCTTCCCTTTGGCTCCATCCAGCAACTCTTTGTGAACACTCTACTGATGCACAAGAAGATTTACAGTAAAAGTCAAGAAAAAAAATGATCATCAAAATTGATTGAAGAAATAATATCAAAACTAACCAAAATATCAAATCCATATCCTCATTACACAACCATTTGAGCTGCAAATAATGTCTCATTCGTAGTGGACATTGTTTTTTTCAGTAAAAAAGTTGGAATCATTTTTTTGGCATCGAATTTAATATTAAGGGATTCTAATGGAGCCAATATGTGTAGCATCGAGATGGAAAATCCTTTCTCTCCAACTCTCAGCTTTATTTTTCAACGATTGTCCTCACTTTTCGACCATATGGCAATATCGCAGTAGTCGCTGCGTGCCTTTCCACTTTCCGTATAACAGACGCACATGCTATCGAAAACGGATTTACCATGGAAGAGTAACTCGACAAAGACGACGAGCACGAGCTGGAGAGAAGCAGAGTTACGAGGGAAAAGCGTCCCACTTCTCGGTGCTATACGAGATGACGAGAAAAAAAAATCTAGTGCATATGTAGAAAACGTGAGTGCATATACGTACTTTATATTGAATGCGGAACCTCTGAATTTCCGTAATTCCCGGTAGTGCAATGGGAATATACGTAATGTAGAAGGAGGACGGATCGCGGAGAGCACCTTCATCAAAAATGGCACTCTCGCGCTCCAACTTTTCCTTTGTTGCGAAGAAAAAAGAAGCATAGGACGAATGCCGGCCTGAATCAAAATACATTCTACTCGCCATGAACAAGCTCAAGGAATCCAGAAAAACGGATCACGTGTTACGAGAGTGCAAGACTTCTTTTTTTTTTAAGTATCGCATAAAAAGAATCGTACTGTCGTAATCAATCGAAACTTTCCTATGGGACGATTTGGCAAAACTTTTGATGAGATACTCCTGTGAAGAAGCATCAGTGGGAAAGAAGAATAAAAAAAATGAAAGAACAGGATGGAGGAGGAAATGATAAGAACGGGGAGAATAGGATGGATCGAGATTTGCCGCAGCGCTTCCAGTTGAGGAGGTTGGAACGTTAGCTACAGTCGAAGATTACATTTTTTAAAGAATATATGTTTAGACTATACTGACAACGTACTGACATCCCTCAGGTGACACCCTTCAATTTGTTCAAATTTCGATATGTTATATAGCACCGAAAAGTAAACGATACGTATTTTTTTTATCGGCGGAAAAACGGTTTTAAGGGGTGGAACCACCCCTCGAAAAAAGGCTTCTCTAGGGTGGTTCACCCTTAATTATTTTTTTTGGCGATGTCACTATAATGGATTTTTCATTGCTTCGGATTGGAAGAATTTTCGTTTTTGTTTCATTAAAATCGGTGGACTCCTTGTGTGTGAAACTGCTATATTACCCCTAGAAATGCCTTTTTGCGAGGGGTGGTTTCACCCCTTAAAACCGTTTTTCCGCCGATAAAAAAATACGTATCGCTTACTTTTCGATGCTTTATAACGTATCCAAATTTCAACAAAATCGAAGGGTGTCACCTGAGGGATGTTCCTTGTGCGGCTTTACAAATTTTTCGAAATTTGTTCACAACGACCAGCAGACATAAAAAATAGTTCAATGTGAGTCATTTTACGTGATGTTAGATGGGCAAGACGTTCGTGCTACGGGTCGTGTCATTTTCTTGACTATTCAGCACCAAGATAAACCATTTCTAACAACGGATTAACGCAAACTCAACTTTTGTGAACATTTAGGCAAAAAACGCAATATTGTGCATCGTAAATCATATATATTTAATATCGAACCATCAAGGTTTGATGAAAGATACAAACCGCGAAGTTGCCATATTTCCGCAACACTTGATATTAATTGGCGGTTATAATAAACAATCTCGTGACATAAATATAAATAGGCAGAATACATAAATTACTTTAAATTTCATTCCGAGTTGTATAAAACATTCGCGACGTAGTTTTTCATAATAATCATCGATAATGTTATACATTTTCAAGTTGGTAATAACACAAAGGTTTTTCTTATTCACGCGATAAAAATATAAAAATACATAATTATGCCCTTTAATTATATATTTTATTGAAAATTAGCATCTACAGAATAAATCTATACTTCGTATGAATTTTTTGGAGGTCCATTGAAAAAAAAACGTCATAAACAATCATTTGACTCAACTGGACCGCTCCTACCTCCTTAAGACCTTAAGGTCAGCCCATGTGGCAGGTCCGAAAAATCGCAAAGAAAATTTCTGCGCAAATTCCTTCTACAACATTTCTAGAATATGCAGTCGAAATGATTTTTCGATATTCGAAGTCGTTGGAACGTTGGAAATCGTACTTGATCTTTTAAACGCGTTTTTCTCAAAACTGTATTTTTCAAATTGGCATCCATGATATCTCAGAAACTATTGAACGAATTTCGCTCAAATTTTTCTGCTATAGTCAGCACATCTATAGTTCTCACCCGAACTAGAATATTCCTGACATCTGCCATCGTTTTTTTTAAACTGAAAAAGTATAAAAATATGACAATACTTGGAATTTGACTCTTAAACCCTGCCAAAAATTCAATTTTTAGTAATTTCACTTCACTCCAGTTCCGGTGATAGCCTCAGGTCTACAAATTAAAATGCCGTTTGATTTTTTTATTTCAGGTGAACAAAACCTCGGGAATCATGGCAACCGTCAACCAACTTTTTTCACACAACAGTGTCTTCCGAACGGTGTAAAGTCGATTTAACTCGTTATATTTGTTTGGCAAAATTCGGAAGGAACGTGAAAATGTAAATAAATGCGTGATGAAAATTCAGGGATAGTGTGTGTATAATGTTTCGTTAAAAAAAAATCCAGAAAAAGCGAGAAAAAATAGCTTTCACATGGGATGGCCGTCTTCAATGCAGACGGAAGCTGCTGCAGCTGACTCATTCAGACGAAGCAGCCCCGATGCGGTGAGAATAGACAGGGCAATAGGGAAAAATCGTGAGCAATCGGTACAAAAAATTGTCCTTGGTGGAGTCGACATAAGTGTCGGAAATGAGAGAGTTCGAGGGAAACAAGACAACAAGGCAGATCCCGTGCGGAAAAGGTATCGCGAAATCGAAAGGAAGCAGAAAAAGTGCGAAATTGCATGAATGTACCGTGCAAGATAGGGGCTGGAAGCTGAGAGACACTCAACCATTGGCGTCAAGTCTGAACGAAATTTAATGTTTAACCTTTTTTGACACTCGGCTCATTTTGAACCTCATACATCCCCACGTTGTTTTACGTCCAGAGGGCTTTCATGAATTTATTGAGGTATTATAAAATACAGCGCGTTATCCAGAGCAAGTAGAAAGAAAGTGAGAGAGATTGAGCGAAGACTTAGGAAAAAAATAGACGTCAGGCCCGTCGCGAATCTTAGGAATATTTTTCAAACTGTTGTCCCGAAGGTTCTAAGCCTCCAACAATCGATCAAGTTTATTATTTCGAAAATATGCAACTCGCGTGGATATTCGTAATCGAAAAGTGAAAAATTGCCGGCTCGACAATTTAAAGGGGTTGAATCGGTAAAATATTAATTATATCGTAGAATTATTTTAATTATTATTTGTTGTGCATTATACAATGTTGTGCACAATTCAACAGAAAAAAAAACGAACAAATATCTTGTTACATGCCGAGAGTACGTTATTCAGAAATATAGAAATTTAGAAAAAAAATTCTTATTTCGGTATAGAAATAAATGGTCAAGATAGATTCAAGTCAAGATAGATTTACCGGAAGTAAATAGATAAAAGAGATTTCGAATTGTTGAGGCAATGGAATAAACTGAAAAAGGCATCGATGTCAGCTGGTCTTAAACGAGTAAGGACTCTCGACACACCTTTTCGTAAACAAATAAGCACTCGCCGGCCCATCGCATCAAGGTGGCGCTCTTCATTTTTATCCTCCGTTTTTTTTCCCCCCCGAAACCTCGTTTACAGTCCTCTCTTATTCCTTCTCGCGGTATCGCCAGGGGTGAATTTATCCTGAGTGTAGTTGGAGAATCGATAAATAAAGAAAGAAAAAGGAAGGCCCCGAGGAAGAAGGGAACATGGAAAGAAAGAAAAAAAAATCCTCCGTGAACGTTGTGTTGTTCTCGTCGAACGGAAAAACCCCCTGGCGTGTGGCAGTCATGTTTATTCAATGCCTTCGTTTCCGGCGTCCTCGTACTCCCTTAATTGCGTGGGATTTGCACGAAATGCTTGGGCTGAGAAACCGTACATTGCGCTTCTTGCTCCACCACCACTTCCCCCCTCCGCCGGTTTCCAAATCCCTGAACTATAAATGAAAGAATATCTCTCGTACTTTTAAGCTCCTGTGCTCTTTTGTTTTCACGTTTTCCCGGTTCCCTGGACATTTATGCCGATAGAATATGTGAAAAAACATCTGGTCATCAGGCTTTTGTGTACTCTGCGTCTGCCTTTTCTCATCACATACATACGAAGGTATAAAGACAACGTTTGGAATATATTTATAATTTGATTCATTTGTTGGGACGTGGGTATATTCAGACGGGAATAACTATACGCGCCATAATGATCCAATTGCAGTTCACATGGTTTTTATCTTAAGGGATTACTCCCACTTGCGATTTTGAAAAAATCGATTTTTTTATTGCATTTTTTTGAAGTATAAGTATCTGAGAATATGTCCTGAAAATTTCAAGTCGATCCGAACAAAATTGACTGAAATATGAGCGTTGAAAGAGAAGAATCCGGTGTGTAAACGACCAGCTAATTGAAACTTTAAACGCGTTTTTCTCAAAATGGCATTTCTGAAGTCGGTGACCAAGATTACTCGAACACTAATGAACCGATCTTCTTGAAATTTTGCAGGCTTATTTAATACATAAAAATGTAGTCTTTAATCGTTCGATTTTTTTTTTCGAATGGCCGTTTTATAGCCAAAAAACGGCCGTTTTTTTCGTTAAAATCGAACCATTAACTTTGACTGTCCGCCATTTTGTGAAAAATGAATATTTTTAAAAATCCTTCGATTAAAGACTAGTTTATACTTATATTTGACTAAATCCATCCGCATTTTTTTTTTCAGATGATCCACTTCGCCGCAATGTTGGTCACCGCAAACCGTGTATATAAAAGCATCATTTCATTGACGGCCATTTGCCACTAAACAATGTAATATTTTTCAATAAAAAAATTACTGACAGTTCTTCAAGATGTGTTCTTTAAGATGGTATTGTCACGTCGGGAAGGGACGTGGGCATATATTTTTTGATTCCCTCCTTTTTTGCCTACGACAAGCGCAATAGCACGGGATGAGGGTAAAAAGGGGTAGTGCTTGGAATGAGTTGAAATTAGGAAATCATGCAGTGATTTGGTATCGAGAAATAATCCGACAAATTTGTACAAACTTAACTAAAGGTTTATTACAAATAAGTGATTGGATTAATAAAGTTACTTATACAAAAAATTGACAATAAAAATAACTGTGAAGTCGGGGGAACAATCGGATTAACATAAAATGAAATTTGTAGCTTACATTGGTCGCTATGTTCGTGGGTGTATCCGTCTGCAGGTACGCTCGCTCGCAAGGATATCGGTTGTCGCTCGCAGATAAGGGCCTAGTTGACGGACGCCACGCTCAGCGTTCGGTAAGCGGTCACCAGCACCAGACTTTTGGGGTGCTGAGAGTATTTATATATATACGCGTAGTAAACAGCACCCGAACTACCTTACGCACTCGAGGCCGCGAGAGTCGACTAAACGTTTATACGACACTTCGGTCAAAACCCGAAGATGTATAATATTCGAAACTCTATGATACCGGTACTACACTTCGAATTCTGTCAGAACAAGATTAAGAAGTGAAGTTAATTCGATGGATGATTTTGCGAGACTACGATCTGATTGTAACAGAATCGGTTGGAAGACTGATCTGAACGCGATGGAAAATGTCGGAAGACTGTTCTCCACGAGTGGTGATGGAACACACTTCTACGAACGATGATGGAACAATTGGGATGCTGAGGTGGTGGGAGAAGAAAACTCTGGAAAAGTGCACTTTTGGTGGTGCATTCTTTTTGGATTGGTGGAAAAGGCATTAAATATAGGTCTCTTCGGTTGATTGGTCGAAAATAGAGAGTGGGAGCAGGACGTAGGCTCGTCGCTCTATTTCCAGGAATTGGAGCTGCGCTTCTTTATCTGGAGCGCGGAAAAATACAGAGAGGAAAAAGGGGCCTTGTCGGCGCCAAGAACGCACGCTCGAGATAGGGCTTGTTGGCCGAGGCCCGCGAGTCCGCATGGGAAATATCAACGCAGTTTTATGACCGCGGCAACTTCCTGGGTCGGAGGATTTTCTCCTAGCGAGTGTATATTTTAAGGATTTGGACATTTTTCCGCTCTTGGATGATCGTTAGCATTCGGTATCGTTGCGTCGTTATATATTTACGTCTTTATGAATATCATCACGTATTTCTTGCGTGTCGCTTCACGTGTTCGTCATCCTTGTAACCCGAAGGTTTCCTTTGTGTATTTTTGGTCTTAAGGACACTCTGCGATGTACTCGGACTCTGTTCGGATTACAACGAGACTGTTCGAAATTTTCCCGCTTGTATATTTGTTCTCGATATCGTTAAGGCCGCTACGCTTTCGCGTGGGAAGTTACGCGAGACGCTTGGTTATATTAATATCGATAGGCTACATTTCCGCCGTGGTAGCCCTTATTCTAAAGAAAAATATTCAGATCCGTCGAAAAATAAGAATGCCGCTATCGTGCGTATTAGGCTTAAAAATACATTGTATGCAATTGGTCGCGACGTGACACCTCCCCCCTTTAGGATTGAGCGTCTCGCTCGATCAGGTTCGTTGGGGGTTGCAACCGAAAATATAATGGCACGATAGTATCAATTGGCTTTGTCATTGATCGACTTACAAGAAAGTTTTTTTTTTTTGTATATATACCTTTTTACTTCACTATGAAAGGTATAATAGGTGCGTGTTTTCTCCTCTTTCTTTTTCCTTATGCATATATACTTATTTACTTATTACAACTCATCTTACTTGACAAGGTTAAAAGAACAATAATAATGAGCATAGAGAAAAAGGTTATTGAGCATTATGAGAGTGGTTGTTTTGATACTAGAAAGTCATCTCGTGCGAATTCAAGGGAAAGGAACGTGGCTTAGGAGGTTGATGGTACCTTGAACGATCGGAGACGTTAATGTAGAGATCGTGTGTTGCAGCGTTGGCCTTGGCATGACCCTTTGGTTTGACAGAAGCAGCTGTGACGAGTTGATGAAGTTCTTGACCAGTTTCACCGCTGACGTTTTCTTCTTAGGTCGTTTAGCCAGGTGCATCAGGGGGTGCATAACCGCGTCCCATACTGCACCGACGAGGTAAACTGACCGGCCGTACACAGTATGTAGGCTGTATGTATGGATCTCCGATGAGCATGATCGTTTGCACAATGGGTAACATCCGGGTGACACCAGCGTTTGCTGTACCGAATGGAAGGAATTTTTCCCCAGGTGCGATTTCAGGTGGAGTCCGCTTGATATTGTAGGTTGTTGTTATCCAGGAGATCCAACAACTTCTCCCCTTGATTGACAGTGTTTAGACCACTGATGCCCCGTCCCATATTGCTTAGGACAGCGGGTTTTCTACGGGAAACATTATACGTTCTTGTACGTTGTCGATATCTTCTTTGGAATAGATCCCACATGTGCTGGGTTGGTGTATCGCCAAGTAGATTTCGTCGTTGCCTTCATGCTTGCAGGCGGTATAGCTTCGATCGCAGCAGGTATATACTACGTGTCCCCAAGAAGTAAGATGGGGGAAGTAGGGAGTTGAAGGTCGTTTGCATTTCGCTTTTTGATAATATGTGCGTTTGAGGAGTAAGGAAATATGTTGCGTTCGCACGAGTGACGGCAATTGATCGGAAAATTCTTTTAACCTGATCAGATTTCCTTGTATTCTTATACATTAAATTACGCGTACTCTTCCGCCAGTAAGTATCGCCATATAACTCGGCTTCTTCACTAAATTGTATACAATTTGTCCGAGGCTTGGATCGCTACTAACAAACTATTTTGGAGTATAGGACGCTCTCCTTTTTCACTGCTTCGTAGACGTATCTTAATATAATGATTTTCTAATATAATATAATGGCTACGTATACAAATTTCGAATTGGTGTAAGCAATTATATCTAGATTTGCGACTGGAAATTTTTCTCGAATTATGAAACAGTTCGACGTGTTTTGAATATTAATAATTTCCAGTGTTCTGTCTTGGATACTGTAAGTAAAACTTTGATTTGTTTCTCTGGTTGCAAGTGCAAATGTGATTTCATTAGACGTTACAGAGTAGGTTGATAACGGCCACCTGAAACACAGGGTAATTGGTATTATTATTAATTTATTTAGGGTTGAAATCGGATTCGTCGACTCGGGTCGACTTGGGTTTCCCATTGGGTCTGGCTTCAACATTAATATGGGAGTACCGCAATCGATTTTCGTGGACTACTCGCGTTGTGTTCTTGTGTTGAATTTTTACGTTGCCCTTTTCCAATTTCTCTAGTACCTTATGCGGTCCGGTGTAGTGGTCCCCGAGTTTGCCTGGTTTAGGACCTTTTTGTAGGTAGACAAAATCTCCTACTTTGAAGCTTTTGGGGTTTGCGTTTTTATCGTAATATTTTTTTGACCGATGTTTCGATGAAACCAGATTCTCATAAGCGAGCGTTCTAATTCCGTTTATTCGAGTTATCAATTCAATCAAATATCCGCGGTAGGTGGGTAATTGATCCGATTCGCGGAGGGGTTCACTCGATGGAACTCTCGCTAGTTTTCCAAATACCACCTCGTAAGGAGTGTATTTGGTGCTTTCGTGAACGCTCGTGTTGTATGAAAGCATTGCTAATTCCAGCCATTGATCCCATTCATTGTCTTTATCTGTGTACTGTTTCAAAAATTCGGCCAACACATGGTGTGACCTTTCGAGGGCACCATTGGACTGCGGGTGGAATGCCGTTGTCCTACATCGTTTAATACGGAAGCGTTTCGCGACTCTTCTCATCAAGCCACTTAAAAAGTTGCTGCCTTGATCTGTTAGAAGTGCTTTAGGTGCGCCAAAAACGCATATGAATCTTTTTATGAATGCGTCTGCGACAGTCGTTGCCAGTGCATTTGGAAGCGGGATTGCGACGCAATATTTGGACAGATGGTCCTGGACCGTAAGGATATACTCGTTATCATTTGAGGTACGTTGCATAGGACCTACAATGTCCATTGAGATTTTTTCAAAAACTGTTCCTGGAGTATCTGTTATGATCATAGGTTGCTTTGTTTTGACTCGGACCAACTTTTTCAACTGGCATTCTAAACATTGCTGCACTCTTCTTTGGATGTCTGACTTTAAATCTTCCCAGAAATATTCGCGCTTGATTCTATTGTACGTTTTTGAAACACCCTTGTGTCCTCCGATTGGGGACTTATGCATTTCATAAAAAATCGAATCTCGTTTTTCGATTGGCACGTACTGTAGAGTTCCCAGACAAATGATTATCTTTACTCGACTATTCTTAAAGGATTCTTTTATGATGTTCATAACGTCGTTCCATACTATGTTTTCGACATGATTCGTTTGGCAAATACTCCATGATTCAAGTTTGAGGATTTCGCAAAGATCTCGTAATTCTTCTACGCTTTCTTTAATGTTCTCGGATACGAACGATAATGATCCTGAGTTTTCGCCTTTGATAAAAAGGGCGATGTGATATTTTTTTCCAACTTTTTTGCTGTAAGCTTGGCCAACTGTCAAATCTTTCCAGAGGGGAAGTTTGTTTAATTCTAACAACTTTTGTGCTCCAGAGTCACATGGTTTGCCAGCCGAATCGACAAAATAAACTAGGTGATCGTTTCGGAAATGGAACAATTCCTTAGTTGTGATACAATTAGCGATTTGAAATTCTGATATTTTCCTTTCCTCCGTTGGAGGGATCTCGTCTTCAGAAAGTTCTGAATTGAGAGAGCTGAAATCTGAATTTGTCGAATTATCGGAATTGGAATCGGTGGAGGTTTTGGAGTGAGAGATAGGAGGTGCTTTGCGCTGATTCAGGCCATTGAACATTTTTGAGCCGACGGCTTTCTTAAATCGGGTGACGCGTGCGGGTCTTATTACATCGGCCTCCGTCTCGTCGTCACTACTCTCCTCGTAGTTCACGGCCTTGCGAGGTCGACGTGTACGATGCTGACACGCGGGGCGTGCGTCGGCCTTCTCAAGAGCAGGCGCATCGGCACTTGACGCACTAACGTCATCGAGCGTTTCGTTTGCTTGTATTATTGTATCCGGATCGGATAGTACAGTCTCCCTTGCCTGAGCACGGGTGACTACATTAATTTTTTTGGATTCCGGAAGTGGATGGATTTCGACCCGTGTCGTGATTTGAATGGGATTTGGACCTTCTTCTTCACTGCTACTGGATTTCGTTTTTGAACGAGTTATCACCTGTGGCGCGTTTTTGAATTTTTGTATTTCTTTGTGTTTGCAATGGGCGGCTATTTTGGATTCTTCTAATTGTTCAATTGGATTACGCGACAATGCGTCAGCGTTTGAATTTAGTGTGCCCGGTTTGTATACGACATCGTAATCGTATTCGGACAGCTTGAGTCGCCATTTAAGAACGCGTGCGTTCGCGTCTTTGGCGGTCTTGAACCAAACCAAAGGTTTGTGATCGGTTACAAGCGTGAATTTCCTACCATAAATGTACGGTCGGAAGGCTTTTACGCTATGAATGATTGCCATTGCTTCTTTTTCGTACGTGTCGTACCGAAGGGACGCTCCTCGCAGTACGCACGACGTATAAGCTATCGGTTTGTCTTTTCCTATTTCTCCTTGTGATAAGACTCCGCCTAAGGCGTAGCCAGAAGCATCCGTTGTTATAATAAACGGTTTTTCGAAATCGGGGTATTGGAGAATAGGAGCTTCGCATAATTTATCCCTTAGGATATCGAAAGCTTTTTGCTCTTCGTCAGTCCATTTGAAGTCAACCTTGTCCTCTAAGAGGCGAGTTAGGGGTTTCGCGATTTTGGAGAAGTCTTTGATGAACCTACGATAGTAACCGGTTAGGCCCAGAAATTGGCGAATATTTTTGACATTTTTGGGCAGAGGGAAATCTTTGACGGCTGAGAGTTTGCTTGGGTCTGGTTTAAGTCCGTCTTTACCGATTATGTGCCCTAGGTACCTGACTTCTGGTCTGAGAAATTCGCATTTATCCGGTTGTAGTTGGAGATTGGCTTTGCGCAATCGTTCCATCAGTTCGTGAATCTTTTTACCGTGCTCCTCTAGGTCCCTGGCATACACTACGATATCGTCGAGATAAACAAAGAGGGACACTCCTTGGAGTCCACTCAATACGATATCCATTAAGCGCTGGAAGGTTGCCGGGGCATTTTTAAGCCCGAATGGCATTCTTGAAAACTCGTAGTGCCCATGTGGGGTAGAAAAAGCGGTTTTCGATTTATCTTCATGATTCATTTCGATCTGGTGGAAACCGGATGCTAAATCGAACACTGAAAAATAATTCGCGCGTCCCAACTGATCCAGAATATCTGTGATGTTGGGTAGCGGATATGAGTCACCGATTGTTTTTTCGTTCAAAGCACGAAAGTCAATTACCATTCGCCAACGTTTATTACCGTTAGAGTCTGGTTTTTTCGGGACTATCCAGACGGGACTGTTGTTTGGAGATTCCGAGTGGCTTATGATTTTTGTTTCTAGTAACTCGTCCACTTGACGCTGGACTTCGCCCTTGAGCGCTTGGGGGAACCGATACTGCTTAGTGTTTATCGGCAGGTCGTTGACCGTCGGTATCTTATGTCGAAGCACATGTGTGGCTTCTAGAGGTTCGCCCTTTACATGGAATCTGTCTGAATATTGTTCGATTATTTTTTCAACATGTTCTAATTCGGTTTTTGCAAGGTGGTCGAGTCGCAAGAGACTTTTTATTATTTTTGAGCGCTCTGAATTATTTTTCTTTATACGCGATGTTGATTCGGAGGTAGGAACGCAGATCACGTTTTGACTCGATTTTGGACTTTTATTTCGATTTGTTTCATTGTTAAACCGTTCGTTACGATTGACCTCGATTTTTGAGTTTTCGATCGATTTCATTTTTGTATTTTTCGCGTTTTTATTTCTGTCTGCTTTTGATTTTTGGCCCGGAATTTGACTGAAGTTTTTATTTTGATTGATGTTGATTCTCGTTCTTTCCTCGCTACAAGACTTGTTATTTGATTCGACTTTTGTCATCGAAATTTTGGAATTGGCCACTTTCGGGCTCTGGATCGGCGCAATCATCGTGCAATTTACGCTTGGATAAGGAGGGTCACGAGGGATTGAACGAGAATTTGAAACTGTCGTACAGTCTAAATTGGGAGTATTTTCTGGCAGGTCTTCGATAGCGTCGAATTCCTGCAGCTCCACAACTGGGACGATCAGTTTGACAGCGTCATTTATGGTATTATAAACCTTCAAATGTGCCTTTCCGTCGATGTTTGTCACCAGGCAATCGCCGGCGTATACACCTTGACGGATTTTCAAAGGCGAGAGGTATCCCTCTTTTATTATGCTGTCTTTTACCTTCACGAAGAAGGGAGTTTCCGAACGCGCGGGGATTTCTATCACCTCGTCGGGTTCGGTTACTTTTTCGAAAGGCCATGATTTATCCCCACACTCGAGACATTCCGTTCGGTAATTGATATTGGACTTGGTTTCATAAAAATATGAAGATCCCAGCAGACCGGGATAGGGAAGCGGCACATTGTCGGGAATAATGTGAAATAGCGATTCGAAGTCGAATACGCGAAGTAGCACGCTCCCTAGTCCAAAGACCGGTAATTCGGATATGCC
Source organism: Ophion costatus (assembly GCA_951751655.1). Taxonomy (NCBI): domain Eukaryota; kingdom Metazoa; phylum Arthropoda; class Insecta; order Hymenoptera; family Ichneumonidae; genus Ophion; species Ophion costatus. The sequence continues at coordinate 36,265,864 of OX632356.1, forward strand.
TGTTAATTTAATGACATCTTCGTTGTTGATGTCTACCATATTTTTTGTATATGCCTTTTTTATCAAGTTGGGGATGGCACCGCTGTCTAATAGCATCGAAATTGCCCCTTTTTCCGGTAGTGCTCCGATACACACCGAGGGCAATGTGTTGAAATTTTCCGATTTTATTGCGTAGGTCGGATACTTTCGTTCGGCTCCCCGAGAGAGACGGCATTCGCTTGACGCGTTTGAGTGGGCGGGCCGCTCGGTGCGTCTGTCCGAGGGGCACTCGGTCCGTTTCCCGACTGATTACGTGAATTATTATAATCGCGAGCACGGCAGTTTTCGATAGTGTGCCCGACCTTTTTGCAATACCGACAGAATGGCAGATTAGAATTCGGGGGATTGTTTCGAAATTTAAAACATCGATCCGCGGTGTGACCCTGCTTATAACACAGTGGGCATTGAGGACCGGGCGAGCGGTGTGATTGATTGCCGGAAAAATTCGAAGATTTTTGGTTAACGTAGCAATTTTTCGCGATGTGACCGGGTTTATCGCAAATTTGACACGTGACCGATTTTCGAGCGACTTGATTATTTCCACATTGATCGGCTTTGTGACCTTTACCGTTGCATTTTTGGCATGTGATTGGCGCCAATCGGCAAGCTTCGCTCGAATGGTCGTCCTTTTTACAGATGCTACAGGTTTTTACCGATTTGTTCGGAACGGATCTCATAGAGGACGAGAGAAGTTCCTTACGGGCTTCGAGGTCGCGTTCGATTTCGATCGCATGATCTATAGCGGTCGAGATATCGTCGCACCGAGGGAGACGCTGTTCTATCTCCAGTCTTAGCCCGCGTTTGAAACACGAGAGGAAATAGCCGTATAATGTTTTTCTGTGGGCGGCACTTTCCGTGTCGTTTTGGGATGCTGGTTGAGCGTCGAGTATTTCCCTAGCTTTATCCCTAATTGCAGTGGAAAAATCTATTACGGTTTCACTGCTTCCTTGAAAAATGTGACTGAGTTCTCCCAACAGTTGTACCTCGTTTTTATTCGGAGCATATAGTTTCTTTAAGAATTTCAAAAGAGATTCTACCGTTTCGAATGTGCACGACCGGATGACCTTCTTAGCCTGACCCTTCAGTTTGTTTCGAATTACTCTCACAAACCGTGCTTCGGATCCGGGTGGAAGCGACGCCAATGCGTCTTCGCATCCGGCTACAAAATCTGAGAAGGAGCTACCTTTCCCGTTAAAATCCGGGACCATTTCGATAGCTTCCCTTAAAGATACGTAAGCGAGTGACTGATTGGTACCTAGCGCCATGTCTGTTTTATTTTCGTTATCGATTTTTTGAGTTAGTTCTAATTTTTTTACTGGTCGTTTCTTAGGTTCGAGACCGGGTAGCAATTGAGCGTCAGAGCTCCTCAAAGAATAACCCGATGGTTCACATAAGTCGTCGGTAATATTTAAATTCAATGAACTAGCTGTTGATTCGTCCCCGGACATTGGATCAATCGGCACATTTCCCTTTTTAAAATCCCGGACGAGCCCCCAAAAATTAATATGTCACGTCGGGAAGGGACGTGGGCATATATTTTTTGATTCCCTCCTTTTTTGCCTACGACAAGCGCAATAGCACGGGATGAGGGTAAAAAGGGGTAGTGCTTGGAATGAGTTGAAATTAGGAAATCATGCAGTGATTTGGTATCGAGAAATAATCCGACAAATTTGTACAAACTTAACTAAAGGTTTATTACAAATAAGTGATTGGATTAATAAAGTTACTTATACAAAAAATTGACAATAAAAATAACTGTGAAGTCGGGGGAACAATCGGATTAACATAAAATGAAATTTGTAGCTTACATTGGTCGCTATGTTCGTGGGTGTATCCGTCTGCAGGTACGCTCGCTCGCAAGGATATCGGTTGTCGCTCGCAGATAAGGGCCTAGTTGACGGACGCCACGCTCAGCGTTCGGTAAGCGGTCACCAGCACCAGACTTTTGGGGTGCTGAGAGTATTTATATATATACGCGTAGTAAACAGCACCCGAACTACCTTACGCACTCGAGGCCGCGAGAGTCGACTAAACGTTTATACGACACTTCGGTCAAAACCCGAAGATGTATAATATTCGAAACTCTATGATACCGGTACTACACTTCGAATTCTGTCAGAACAAGATTAAGAAGTGAAGTTAATTCGATGGATGATTTTGCGAGACTACGATCTGATTGTAACAGAATCGGTTGGAAGACTGATCTGAACGCGATGGAAAATGTCGGAAGACTGTTCTCCACGAGTGGTGATGGAACACACTTCTACGAACGATGATGGAACAATTGGGATGCTGAGGTGGTGGGAGAAGAAAACTCTGGAAAAGTGCACTTTTGGTGGTGCATTCTTTTTGGATTGGTGGAAAAGGCATTAAATATAGGTCTCTTCGGTTGATTGGTCGAAAATAGAGAGTGGGAGCAGGACGTAGGCTCGTCGCTCTATTTCCAGGAATTGGAGCTGCGCTTCTTTATCTGGAGCGCGGAAAAATACAGAGAGGAAAAAGGGGCCTTGTCGGCGCCAAGAACGCACGCTCGAGATAGGGCTTGTTGACCGAGGCCCGCGAGTCCGCATGGGAAATATCAACGCAGTTTTATGACCGCGGCAACTTCCTGGGTCGGAGGATTTTCTCCTAGCGAGTGTATATTTTAAGGATTTGGACATTTTTCCGCTCTTGGATGATCGTTAGCATTCGGTATCGTTGCGTCGTTATATATTTACGTCTTTATGAATATCATCACGTATTTCTTGCGTGTCGCTTCACGTGTTCGTCATCCTTGTAACCCGAAGGTTTCCTTTGTGTATTTTTGGTCTTAAGGACACTCTGCGATGTACTCGGACTCTGTTCGGATTACAACGAGACTGTTCGAAATTTTCCCGCTTGTATATTTGTTCTCGATATCGTTAAGGCCGCTACGCTTTCGCGTGGGAAGTTACGCGAGACGCTTGGTTATATTAATATCGATAGGCTACATTTCCGCCGTGGTAGCCCTTATTCTAAAGAAAAATATTTAGATCCGTCGAAAAATAAGAATGCCGCTATCGTGCGTATTAGGCTTAAAAATACATTGTATGCAATTGGTCGCGACGTGACAGTATATTGATCGATTGAAAAAGTTTTGTAGCTTTCTTTAAAAAAATTCATGACAAAGGCCTTTTTTTGCGCTACAAGTGGGGGTAACGCCTTAAGGTTTTTTGTTTCACGCAGGATCGCATTATGTCCAGGCATGAGGGGGGCCCTTCTGCATCATTGGTAAATTACAGTGACGGTTGATAAAAATAAGCCACAATCCATTATTACACCCAACGAAAAACTAGAATGAACATTTTCGGACAAATTTAGTGGATTTAGGCATTTTCTTTAAAAAGTCGCAGTTACGAAAATTCTGCTAGTCACATTTTTCTAAGTTTTATCATTAATATTTTCTTGAATCATCCGGTGACCCCCTGTTTTTATTCTCGTTGCGGAATTTTTCGAATTTGTGACATGCGTTGAGCAGTTTATATCAGACATCTAAAGTGATTTGGTATATAAATTGCTAGATACAAATATGGCCAGCGGTCATCACTGCCAGGGGCGGTTTAAGAAAACTGGTACCCTAGGCCTAAGGAAAGTAGCGCCCCCTTCATGCATTGACGCGTAAGATCGGTATGGGCAGAACAGTAACAGAGGGCGCGTATACTCGGGGATCTTGCCCGCGTGGCGCCCCCTTTTGCCGCTGCACCTTAGGCCCCGGCCTAACAGGCCTAGAGTATTAAACCGCCTCTGAGGAGCTATTAGGGTTCTCCGTTTGTGAAAATGACAAAAGTGAGCAGCTCACCCTATTACGGTTCTTTTCACCGAGTGAAAAAGCGAGATTATTCACGTTTACTCGGCACAATATTTCGTGTCGTAAAGCGTAGTGCGCTTGCGGGAGCATCTTCCTTTAGCAGCGACGATACATCCAAAGTCGTATAATATGATGGGCTTTTACGAAGTAGTTTAATCAGAGGCGGCAACATCTCGTCGCTCATATTTAATACTAATTAGCAAGTTAACACTTATACCAAACACTGTATTATTATTCGATAATGATGAATAATTGGATGATGATCGTATTTTTATCATTTTTTAGATTGTTTCTGTGGTCCACTCCCGGCCGAGTTTAAAGAGGTGGAAATTGTAACCCACATATTTTTCTGGATGTATTATATAATAGTTCGATTTATTAGAAACAAACAGTAATTCGACCACTGTGTTACAAGAATCCCTTTGAATTTAATATGATACAAAACACTGGTACTTTTTATCTGAACTGATGTACCGCAATCTGTCTTATGTTAAATCTTCGTGTTTTTTCATAACACCTAATAACATTTTTTTAGTTTTTCTGTAACATTTAAGTTGGGAATTTGTATTCTATTTTATCTTGTTCTTTATCCGGGCAAAGAGATTATGTCTTCGTTGATGCACACGTGCTTTGTTTTGGGCTGGATTCAATTGACGTGCTAGTAACCACTTCTACGGCGTCATGAAAAGGCGAGATCACTAGCCGTAAGTACCTAGTGATCTCACATTTTCACCTTGCTGATCCGTTAAAGAGTGACAAGATTCACGTGAGACGAAAGTGCGAGAAGTGAAAAGTCACTCGAGAACCGTAACAAGCCCCCACATCTCCAGATAGTGCCGTATAAATGAGACGATTTTTAGAGTCGTAATGTTTCGTTTAGAGTTCGGTAACTTGGCTTGAAATTTCACCAGTATACTAGGATACATTTTTTACTTGATTTTGATGATAATATGATTAAGTGTCCTTCCATAAAATAGCCCCTGGAATTGAATCTTATTTATGGTAATTTCGATCACGCAAATTGTCAACTGTAATTAAACGTTCGTATTGAACAAAATTATCATCGTTTTTTTTCTGGAAAATGTAATAAACGATTTTCTTCTATTTTCTTAAAGACCGAACGAGTTGTGAGCTAAGAAAATTATACGAAAAATTAGTTATTTTTAAAAAACTTCAGAGAGCAATCAAACAAGGCTACTTGAGAATAATTTAACGTGGGTGTTCGTGGTAGAGAGGTCGCGAGAGCCGATGAAACTAGAAAAAAGAACAAGATATCATCGAGTTGTTTATCTTTAAAGTTATGTCCGTGGATTCGGGAGAAAACAATTTGGCGCGTCGAAAGTTTTCTACGTACGTGCCGAAATCTCGCGTATTGCGGATAGCTTAAATTTATCTTCCGCCCGAAACCAAAGGAGCTACGGGAATACCGAGAATTCTCTTTTCGTTGGCATGTATCTCTCTGTCTCTCCTGTATTCTTTATCTCTCTCTCTCTCTCCCCCTTTCTCTCTTTCTACCTCTCTCGCTATGTCCGACCTCCTCTATTGCACGGAAAATCGACAGACTAGCGCGAACACCCCGAAGGCATCTTTATCGGTAAATTTTGTGAACGTCGCTTCGTATCCAATTGAGATAGCGCCGTGAAATTGAAAACCATCAATCCAGGGAAACAATAGCTTCCGAAACGAATCTTCTTTTTGCTTCCTTTTTTCATACCCAACCGTCATTACCCACGTCCTTATAGAACAATGCCGTCGTGTTCGTTACGGACAGCTTCATTGTTCATCGTTGAACGCGTCGTAACTTTTTGGTGCCTTGTTGAAAGCGGAAGAAATCACCAGCCCGGTAAGCAAAAACGCCCGATCCGACAAACTTGACTGAATATCTGGCATCTGCTATCGCGACCAACAGGTTGATTCTGATACTCAATCACTTCGTTAGGTACCAACAGAAGGATAATACCTTGTCTAAATTGGGTGAGGTTCCGAAAAGGACCCACCTCCGATCGAGCTGAAATTTTGCACAGCGCTTCCTTTCAATACCTTAACAAATTCTTTAAAAGGGTTTTTGATGACGCGCCATAGTTTTCGAGATATTGGTTTTCAAAAGTAATTTGTTTGCTCGACAGGGCAATAAATAATCTTCAAAAAAACTATGGCGCGGCGCCAAGGATCCTTTCACGGAATCTCTTCAGATATTGAGGTGGACATCCAAGATGTCCTGCGCCCACACTAGTGTTCCGCGCAACCCACTATATGCGCGGAACACTGGTGGGGGAATATTTTTGCGCACGCACAATCAAGGTGCCCTGCGCCCACACCAGTAATCCTCGCACCCATGTGGGGGCAAACAAGTAGGGCAAGAAAATAACTTTGAAAAATCAATATCTCGAAAACTATGGCGCGACGCCAAAAATCTTTTTGTGGGATCTCTTAAGATATTAAAAGGAAGGAATGTACAACATTTCAGATCGATCGGGAGTAGGACCTTTTCGGAAGTTTATGCAAATTCTCGTGTGAACGTTTTGATAACAACAAATAATGTCGTTCAAAGTACATGGTATACTCTCGCGACCGGTCTGTTGTGAGGTTAGAACCTCGTCCGATCACTTTCACGTTGTCGACCGATATATTACTATATATGCATATATGGGTGTGTTCAATCGACCCACCATCCTTATTATTCGCATTTTCAGGTACACTGTGTTCACTGTCGCCCCATTGGAATTTAGGGCCGTATTCATAGTCCTTCCTTGAGGAACAAGGCTTCCTTGTTCCTCATTTCGCGTTTCATAGACCTTCCTTGACAGAACAAGGAGCCTTATTGGCCTCCTTATTTCAAGGCAGGTCTCGAGCTTCCTTGAGGAAACCTCCGGCGCTGTGATTGGCTGTTTCGTTTCATATGACTAACGCTTGCGCTTGCGCTTGGCGTCTATGCAGTTTTTACCTGTATCGCAGACCAGTCTACAGGTTAACCTCAAAAACAGTTAAAAGTGGAGCACGTAAAAAGTTTCGAAACGTATCGCAGTGAACGGAGTTAAAAAAAAAAGCTGAGCTAATAACAGCCTTTCGTGCTCTGTATAATGAACATTCTTTCCTTCATCCATAATTGTACTCGTCGCAACTCAATTTCTAATTTTGAACTTTGAGGTTATACACTAGAGGCTATACAATCGAGAGCCAAGCAGTTTGAGTTAGTTTCAAATGTAGCCGAGTGACGCTTCTATCAGCGGTTTTACCACCATAAGCAATCACATATCCCTAAATATGTCTTCCTTCTGGAAGGGAGAGTCGAGTTGGGACTATGAAACAAGGACGCCTTTGAGATTCAAGGAAGCCTTCATCAAGGCGTCCTTTATCCTTGAAATAAGGAGAGACTATGAATGCGGCCATAAGTCTCTTGGTAGCACGATTCTGTATCTCGTTGTTATCGTTAGCTAGTGACAGCCAATAAGAGGCCGCCTTTCTTCTGTGACCGTGCATGCGATTGGCTATTACAATTCATCGATAACGAAAACTGTCGCTAACAAGTTATAACGAGTTACAGACTCGCGTTACTGGAGGCCTATGTTGTAAGTCATAACGGCAACTTTCGTTATCGTGAACTAGCGACAGCCAATAAGAGACTCCCTTTCGTCTGTAATCGTGCATGGGATTGGCTGTCGCTAGCTAACGGTAGCGATAGTTTTCGCTATCGTTAGCTAGCGACAGCCAATCGCATGCACGATCACAGAAGAAAGGGAGCCTCTTATTGGCTGTCGCTAGCTAACGATAACGAAACTTGTCGTAACGAGTTACAGAGTCCCCTTACGGTTCTCGAGTGAGACTTCTCACTTCTTGCACTTTCATCTCACATGAAGTTTGTCACTCTATTTCGGATCAGGCAAGTGAAAATGTGAAATCACTAAGATCTTCCAGCTAGTGATCGCACAATTTCACGACGCCGTAGAAGGGGTTAGCACGCCAATCGAATCCAACCCAAAACCCAGCACATGTGCATCAACGAGGACATAATTTCTTTATCCAGATAAACAGCAAGATAAAATAGAGTATAAATTCGCAACTTGAACGTTACAGAGAAACTAAAAAAGATGTTTTTAGATTTTATGAAGAAAAATAAACACGAAGTCTTAGCACAAGACAGATTGCGGTACATCAGTTCAAATAAAGAGTACTAGTATTTTGTATTATATTAAAATATAAGGGCATTCTTATAACACAGTGGTAGAATTACTGTTTATTTCGAATAAGTCGAGCTATTATATAATATATCCAGGACAATATGTGGGTTACAATCTCCACCTCTTTAAACTCAACCAGGAGCGGACGACAGAAACAAGGTAAAGAATGGCAAAAGCACATTCATCATCAAATTATTCTTTATTATCAAATAATAATGCCTTGTGCGGTATAAATTTTAAGTTGCTAATTATTATTACGTATTTGCGACGAGATGTTGCCGCCTCTGAATAAACTATTTCGTAATAACCGGTCGTATTATACAGCTTTGGATGTGCGTCGTCGCTGCTTTAGGAAGATGCCCCCGCATGCGCACTACGCTTTACGACACGAAATTTTGTGTCGAGTAAACGTGAATAATCTCGCATTTTCACTAGGTGAAAAGAACCGTAATAGTGTAAGCTGCTCACTAATGTCATTTTCACCTAAATGGAGGACCGTAATAGTCTCCCAGTCTTTATGGTTTCACATATATAAGACCGTGGATCATTCCCTTGTCCAATCGTTCTTTGTGCTGTTCTGTATTACCCAGTGAGAACGGTAACAACGTACGTCGTTCTTCTCACAGAGGGTCTGATCTCCAAGGCTCGTTTCGTCACTCGCACTGTTCTCGCTATACGTTCTTTTCCACCGGCCTCTCTCGATCATCCGAAAAACCGGTATTCTCATGACAACAAACAAGCGACGGCCCGCATGAAAAATTAACGAATTCATCTTGACGAGATCGACACGTTTGTGAATTTGACTATGTTTCAAGGACGAACTCGTAAGCACAACACTTTCATCACAATAGTCCGTTCAAACGTATAGAAAATAACAAAACGTTCCATTGTTCATCGTACCACTCAATCGATACATTTTATACCAATTGCAAACAAGAAAATTCTTGCGAATAATCAAGTATGCAGCCTTAACGCCAATCCTGACGACCAAGTAAATCCAAAATGCAAAAATTGCGCAACCCTAATTTATTTTGCGACCGAGTTCGTTGCGAAACGACAAAGGTTGACGCAACCTTCTCCTCGAAGAGACAAAAACACGCGAAGTTTATTTGATCAGATACCGGCGGTGGAAACCGCAGAAATCGCAATCAGCATCATCACGGACACAAGAACAAGCCCGGGGTGGATGAGAAGCCCAGCAGCGTTTTGGAACCTGTGGATCCCGACAGCGTCGTAATCAAACAGTTCAAGCTGTACGCGGCGGAGCTGGACGACAAGCACGATCGCCACGAGAGAATAGTCAAGCTCTGCAGGGACATAACTATCGAAAGCAAAAGGATCATCTTCCTCCTACATTCCCTGGACAAGGAGAGCAAGAGGGAAGCCCTGCTGGAGGAGGCCAAAACTCGACTGGACAATCTGACAAAGACACTGTTCAGGAACATCGCGTCGGAGCTCGACGGTCATGATCCCTATCAATACGCACGGGCTTACAGAGGAGGATTGCAGGAATTTGTCGAGGCGGTGACTTTCTTTCAGTATCTACGCGACACGAGTATAGAAGATTGGAGTTATCTCGAGAAGAGTTTGACTTACTCGATAGAAAAGAACGACAAGGACGAGGAGGCGGCAGGCAGCGGGCCTGCCAAAACCATAAAGACGCTGGTCGCGCCCAACGAGTATATTTTGGGTATAGCAGATCTCACGGGCGAGCTTATGCGAAAATGCATCAACGATTTAGCTAGCGGCGATATAGCCAGCTGTTATCACACTTGTAACTTCGTCAGAGACGTTTACAAAGGTTTTCTCGGCTGCGTCGGCCTCTCCGCTAAGGAGGTCAACAAAAAGCTTTACACTCTGAAGCAAAGCCTCGTCAAAATGGAAAATGTCTGTTACACGATTAAAGTTCGAGGTAGCGAGATGCCGAAACACATGCTCGCCGATTTCGCCAGTGCCGCGAATGACGATTACCCCCTGGAGACCGACGAAGGCTATCAAGCTTACTGATAACGCTTCGAAAAGTATCGCTCGCACATAGCTATCGAGAACAATCCGGGAACGTTGCCATTCGAAGAAAAAAAAACTCGTTTTAATTATCGAACCTAAAAATATACATTCGAGATTTTAATAAAAAAAATTTAACGTACATCACGCGTAACTGCAAAAAGGACATTTAATCTTTGTACTGATAGTGCTCACGTCTTCGCACATTCCGGACGTCCGGTTCTTCTGATACCTGGAAAGAAAAGTTCGTTAATTTTTTTTCTATTATTTACCACAACCAGATTTGCAAAAGCGAACATCGTTACGCGAAACTTCACGCGAGTATTGTGCTAATTCTTTACGGTGGATTTTTCTGGTTCGTCACACGAAAAAAAAAGCGCGGCTAACCCACCAAACACATGTACGTATGTAACGAGCCAAAAAGGAAATATTCGTTACCGTAAAACTACACAACTATGGTCCAGATGTGTCGGGTTTCAAATTTGTGTTTCTCCCACTAAAGAATGGATTTCTGTATTTAATAACTTGCCTTTGTATATTTAGTAGTCGCAGCCAATGCGATTTTGTTTCAAGAGGTAGCTGGACTATAGTTGAGGCCCTGGACTTCAATTGCATAGCTTTGCGGTACTTTCGTATATTCTACATTTGCCTGAAAGGGTTTGTACTCTTCGTGCGATGCAAACGTACAATGATATTGAAGTTTGCATCGTTGCAACGCCACGAAGGTTTGGTAGACCGAACTCAGGCAGATTTAGGCTACAAAAATCGCTCAAAGGATTTTCAAGATATTCATAAAAAATGTACATCCTAAGTTTGCAGGATAAAAAGTCGGATGATGGAAAAACTGAAGAAATAAATATTCAAAAAAAGGATTTCCGTTGTATTCCAACGATGCAAACTTCAACACCATAACGAGGAATATCCAAATCGCACAAGGAAGCTCAGCTAGCAGTCCTGAATATCTTGAGTCACACTTATCGAATAATTGGTAGAAAATTGTGGAAGCAATTTAAAAGAAAAGAATCCTCATTTGCACTGACAAGATTTTTTTCTCTGTTGTGATTCGATGCTAAAGATTCGACGTGCAATGTGCGAAAAAAACAATATTTTCGAGAACAATTTCTGTACGCAGAGAAGCGACCGTACACTTTCGTGAATTTTGAAGCATTGCGATCGTTATTTGTCATCTTCGGGGTCGCTAGCCGGCTCAAAGTCGCTGAAGCCATCCAGATCGCTCCTATACTCGTCCGAGGTAGCTCCGCCGCAAGACGGCTCGTACTCGGATTCGTCGACGGATTCCTCGGCCGAGGATTGTTCGGTGCCCGATGTCGCGTCGGATGCTCGCCCTCGTATGGGGGTCTGAGCTCGAAGCGAACGTACACCCGTGTGTTTGTAGTCTCGCTTGTGCTCGGGATTCTTTCGGTAGCACCTAATTCCGTAAGGGCACTCGGGTCTTGTGTCCGGAATGTCGTAATCCGGATCACCTGGATGGCTGAATTGCGCCTTGTGGCTTGAATTTCGTCTGAAACAGAATGATACGCTGATAATCTTCGTGTCGCTGTCCGTACATATCGGGTGCGTTCTACTTGGGCCCTTACAGCGCTCACGCTTTCCAGAACTCAAATCTTTCAGGTTGGCATTGTAAGTATGAAGATTGAGGACGCAGCAGAGACTTTTGCTGGTTATCTAATTATTGACTAGTTGTTTAACGTACGGTAGAACCTTGATTATCCAAAGTTTCGGTTATCCGAACGCTTCGACGCTTTATCCGAACACAATGATGGTCATTTTTTTCCGTTAAAGGGTCTTCTCACTTTGGACGCTAAAAGGGCTATTTTCATGAATTTTCTTGATAGGTTTATATTATAGATATTGATATAAAAGTTGTTACACTTAATAAATACACTTTCGAAGTATATAAAACAAAATTATTTGATTATTTACGTCACTACAGACGAAAATGGTAGTTAAAAAAATGTCCTAAAAAAATTGTAGGTCTGCGCTGTTGATGAAATCTCGGAGATTGATCATCCGAAACAAAAAATCGAACGGTTTTAGATTTAGTATTGTATGTTAATGGCTATAACGCATATCATACGATTTTTTATATATGCAGAAATAACAAAATGGCGGACATTTTTGCGAAAAAATATTTTAAAAACGTGTTTTTTCACCACTTGGCAAAAAAAATAGCAAATATAATACATTTTTTAAATCCTTGATATGCGCTATAGCTATAGTTGTAAAAAATGAGTGGTTAACATTTTATAAGAATCGGTTCAGTAGTTTCGAAGATTTTATCAACAAGCCGTTGAAAAACGTTGATTCGAGAAAAACGCGTTCAAAGTTTGTTTGGGTTACATAAATACATTTAAAAAAACATTTTTTACGTATTTCGAAAGTGTTTTTCTTTAAGTGTAACAACTTTTATATCAATATCTATAATATAAACCTATTTAAAAAATTCATGAAGATAGCCTTTTTTAACGTCTAAAATGAGATGACCCCTTAAGGTATCGCCTTAAGGCATCCCCTCTTTTTCCCAAATAAAGCTGTTTGCTATCACCGAGATATTTTCGAAATACATTATTGCCTATGAAACGTACCGACCAAGAAACGCGCAACTTCTATGCGACAGCCAAAAATTGATGATTATTTTTAGCCGCATTGTGATTTAACTGCATAAATAATGGTGGTATAAAAATTGAAACTTTATTCGTTGTTGATTGCTAGCATATTAAGAATTTAGGGTCGTTGGATTAATAAAGAGAATTTTCGATACCATTTATATTATATGAATTAATGTTCCCGGAAATTCGAGATATATTTCCGATTATCCGAATTTTTTATTATCCGAACGATGTCCGGTCCAAATTAGTGCGGATAATCGCGGTTCTACTGTAATTAATAATGAAACTGATCATGATGAAGGTTAAGGTCTGAAAGAAAATATTGGCGATGAAGAGATGAAATGGGAACATCTTTTTCTATTTTTTGGATATCTCCTTTAAAATAAATCCCCTAACTCGGATCTAGAACTATGTTGAAGAGATTCTCTTACAAGAAATAGACTTTTCTGAATTTACTGAAAACATTTTGCGCGAAGCTGTTGCTATTTTTGATAAATTCTCACAAAGAACTGGTACGTTAAAACTACACAACTATGGGCCAGATTTGTCGGGGTCTAATTTGTGTTTCTCCCACTAAAGAATGGATTTATATACCAGATGTAGAAGTATGAAACCAGAATTTCCCTATAGATGGTGCTAGCCATCAGTTTAGGGACCGCCCAAAAAGGTAAGTGTTCGACACATGATACCTTACGCGTAACTTCCAAGCGGACATTTGGTACATATTTCGACAACTTCTGGACGACTATTTGGAAATTGCTACCTGGGCAAGTAGCAGTTTTCAAAAAATTGTCCAAAAGTCGGCTAAAAGTGTACCAAACGTCCTCCCGGAGGTTACCTTCGAGTTGACCATGCAAATGATAACTGTCATGTGTTGGACACATGATAACTCATAGGTAACTTCCAAGCTGACGTTAGATACCCATTTAGACAACTTCTGGACAACTGTTTGGAAATTGCTATCTGGGAAATCATTCGTTGCACTCACGTGACGTCCGTTTCGAAAATAAGCGTTCGCTGCCCTACCTCGCTGAAAGAAGCGCTTGTGAGCACAATATGGCAGCGGTAATGACGTTACGCGCGACGTCATAAATGTTTCTTTACGTGCGCTTAGCGCCAAGTCGAAAGGCATGAACGATGGTCACACGATTCGTCTAGCGCGAATGGCTAGGCAGATACTATTCTTTTTTTCTCAAAGGTTGCAAATATTCACTAAAATGGAGGCAACTTCGAAGAACTGTGGGTGAATCTTCACCTGTAGCATCGAGATCCGTACGTGCACTTGTTTCGCGGCGGTTCGTCGGACGAAACATTAGTCTCTGCGGTTGGATTGTTCTCCTGCCCCGTACTGGAATCATCTCTTTTTTCATCCGCCGGTTTTTCGCTGCTGCCCTGATCGGGCTGATCGCTGAAGTGCCGAGCGCAATCCCATTTTATCTTCTTTCCAGCCTCGTCGCGGTTTTGGCTTTGAGCTTCCACGAGGCCCGATAAATCGGCAAGTCCAGTCGCGGGTGTCACTCTCCTCGATGACTTTTCCGCCGGAACATCGACGAAATTTTCCCCAGTGTGAGCCTCGCTCCTGTCAGGATTCACCCAGATGTCTCGAACCGGCTTATTCCCGTTGAGATCACTAGTTAAAAGTCGACAACTTGGTGAACAAATGATATTTTAACGGTAAGCTCTTGTCGGCCCGATGTTCTTGCTTTAGGGGACAATTTTTGTATTTTGGGTATCATGCATCGAGGTGGTATGTAAAAAGACTTAAACGTACGCGCTCAAGCAACTTTATATCATTTTCAAATTTAATGAGTTTTATAATTTGCTAGTTTTTTCGTTCTTTTGTTAAGGGAAGCTTTCGGTGGAAAGAATTAATTCGCGAATCGGAATTCTTGCAAACATGGAAATATGTTCAAAATGTTTTTAAAAACATTGAAGAACGACTCATTGTTGAAGAAACTTCCGAAGTTTCTCGAGTATATGTACGGTTTAGTTTTTGTTTCGCCGCTCCAGAAAGTTTTCTACTATCAGGGTGGAATTTTGTGCGCACGAACAATACTTGAGCACTGTCAGTCTCAAATTCGGTGTGAATAGACGACGTTGAAGTTTGCATCGTTGGAACGCAACGATTTTATTTCTTATTTCGTCATTTTGATTATTTTTCGAAAACCTTTTTTGCAACTTGAGGTAATAAAAACCTGTATAAAAATACGTGAAAACGTTCGAATGATTTAATGAAAACAAGTTTTGTTGCATTCCAACGATGCAAACTTCAAAATCATGTCAATAAGTGTATTCTTTCCGATTTCACACAATATTGAATTCGTATGATATTGAAGTTTGCTGTGTTGAAATTCGTTTGCTTCGTTCGAATTTGGACTACGAAAAACACCCAAACGTCTTTTAGAATCCTTAACAGAAACCTACACACCTAATGCGCAAAATAAAGTTTTGTGCACGGAAAAACTAGGGAATTCAAAATTAAAAAAGAATTTCCGTCTTATTCTAACGATGCAAACTTCAACATCGTGAAATTCGTTTCAACTTCAATGTTGAGGTGCCAAGCTAACTTTTTTCTACATACCGCATCATTGACCGCTGATCAGGGTCAAATTCGACAACTTGAGGGTTGGAGATTTTGAAAAAATCGAATTCTCATAAAAAGAAGTGAACTTTGTACTTTTCGCAAATTTCGAGACATCAGGCTATATGTTTTTGTATACCTAAGTGGAATATTATGCGAAGGAGCAGATTGGGAAAAATGCCAGTGAAGTTTGCATCGTTGGAATGCAACGGAAATGCTTTTTTATTTTCTTCCCTCCCCATTTTCTTTATCGAGAATCTTTTTTGATAGATTTAGATTTTGGGCATCCGACGCGGATCTTCAAAGAAGCTTGCCGTATCTTTTGATCTGTCCAAAAGGATTTGCCATGAGCAATAAAATATATCCGTTGCGTTCCAACGATGCAAAGTTCCACGTTATGGGCTAATAGAAATGTGTTGATAGAAACTCGCAGATTGCTTCCTCACCATTCTACTTCACTCACGGATATTTCGCATTTCGTCATGATCAGCCAAACGACTCGCTTATAGCGGAGACTTTGACATCAGGGAAACAATGAGCAAGCAATGCGATAGTTTTGTTAATTAGCACGAGTTTTTTTGAGAACATCGTTCAATATACCTCCCGTTGATTTTGTCTTCACCGTCGGTCCCTTTGAAAATAGTGTTGGATTTTGCAGATTGAGAGGCGTGTTCTCGACTCGCTTCACCATCGGACGTGTCCTCAGTGCCCTGAGTATCCGCCAGAACTTTGCTGCGAGGATATATCGTCTCGGCCGTATCGCTCGTTCGCGGCTTCTTGTCCGGTGGCTCGTCCGTCGAAGGAATCGTTGTCTATTGGATGAAAATATATGCGTTAAATAATCCATTTTGCGCACTAGAGCAAAGTAATGTGAAAAAATAATCGGTACTCTTCGTTTTCCACGATCGTGCTCCATTTTGGTACAAGAATCGCCAAATGTTATCGCGAACCAAGATTCGTCTCGATTTGGAAGAATCGAACAAATGTCGCCGGTCCCGATCGGAACTGTGGTGCCGATTTCCAGCGGCTGCCAAAAACGTGCTGAATCGTGGCGCTTAATGTAGCAGGCCAACATCTAATGCTGGAACGTAAAGTTACACCTGTAGATTCTGAAATATAATCATCATTGGAGATGAGTAGCAATCGTCCTTATTGAAATTAATAAACGTCCTTTATCGGTATATCCATTATTTTTTAAATGACTTCTCTATGTCTATAATTCGTACATTATTTTTTTTTTCTTCATCTGATGTTAGATGTTCGTCTATCTCGCTTTGACGATCATAAGTCGTGGTTTTAAACTCAATTTGGAAGCCTTAATTTGAAATACGGCGTGTTTGTGGTGAACGTATTTTTAAAGCGTATTTAGAAAGTCAACATAACCTCACACATTTTCGAACGGAGATTTCTCATGGATGGGCAACTTTTCTGGGGAAAACAAAGCATCAGGCTCTGTAGAATTCACTAGTGCAGAGCTTGACGTTTTTTTTTCTAAAATATTATTCATCTATGAGATAACTCCCTTCGAAAATTTCAGCTATCTCTCTCGCCCTCGTGTCACGTGGTACAGCTTCTACTGCGCATTGAAAATAAATCGTAAGTCTACTATACGAATGACTTTTGCGCTTTCTTTTTATTAGCAACTATCTGGGCAATGTAATTAATGTGATCGTTGACTGAAACTTCATCGATTTTTTGCAATTAATTCGATCAAATGGCAAACGAACTGGCTGATTTTTACGGAAACCCTTGTACCCCGCAGTACGAACGAACGGAATAAAATTGTTTTTTCTTTCTATCATAAGAAACACGACTCTTTCGCTCAGCTTAATATCGCGTAATTTGCAAACATTGAGAAAAAAGCGCGTACCGGCGTAATTGTCATTTCACCGGTTGACTCGAGGTTAACCATCACAGCATGCTCGGCGTTGGGGTTATCTGCGGTCTAGAACACGTTTGATTACTCATAATTGTGATGGGATTTGTGAAAAAAAGAACTCCATTCCCGCCGTAATTGGGAAATAGTGCACGAGAGCAAGACTTATTTCACTGGCTGTTGAGATTTGACAGTTCTCCGACGGCTCGCATGTTCTCCGTTTATATTTTTTGTTTTCCCTCCAAATGCGTAATGTACAGATCCAGAAAATCACATGACTGCGCAGCTATTCCGCCATTCCTGCATCTACCCCCACTCCAGTTTCCACACAAAATAATCTCGTTTTTGAAGCGATTATTGATGTGCAGGATACTTTAATCTCGGCCGAGCTAACAACGCTCGGGAATTTCCATGAATTTCAAAATATTTTTTACTTCACATCCGAGCTTAATGCTTGTGGATAAATTTGTACGAAATAGCGTCACGTGGCACGGTTAACGAAAATGAGAAACGAATGGAAAGAATAAAGCGTACGTCTTCGTTTCTCACGGTGTCGAGATGCCTGTAAAATTTTGATTTCAAGGGATTTCACCTACCCAAGTAACAATTTTCAAAAGGTAGTCCGAAAGTTGTCTAAATGAGTACTAAATGTCCGCTTGGGAGTTGCAACTTGGATGGTCAACTCGAAGGTAACCTCCGGGCAGATGTTTGGTACCCATTTAGCCGTCTTTTGAAAACCTTTTTGAAAATTGCTATTTGGGAAGAAATTTTCGAAAAAGTCGAGTTTTGAAAATATTTCGGGGGGCTCTTCGGACATAACGTTTCAAAAATATTCTATGAAAATTTCAAGTGGATCCGTTCAAAATTGAGTGAGATATGGGGTTCCTAGCCAGGCTCCACGAACCGGTGAATTTTAGGGTATTTTTTTTGCGACGGGCCGTATTTTGCGGGGGCATGAGGAGAGCGCTTCTGAATCATAGGTAAATTACAGTGGCGTTTCATACAAATAAGACACAATCAATTATTATACCCAACAATGAAGTGGAATAAAAAATTTCGCGCAAATTTAGCAAATTTGCACATACTTCTGTTAATCACATTTTTCTAAGTTTTATCATCCCCATGTTTTTATTGTCGTTACGGAGTCTTTAGAATTGTTTGCCTGCGTGAGCAGTATCAGGCATCTAGAGTTATAAATAACGTTAGATAGAATAATTGATATAAAAAAGAATCTAATAATAAACAGACTAATGTCTATTCATTATTAGATAGAAATGTGGCCAGTGTGTCGTCTCAATAAAGTCCCGTACAAATGAGACGATTTTTAGGGCCGTAATTTTTCGTCGAAAGTTCGGCAACTTGGATTCACATTTTATCAGATAATCGGATGTATTTTTACTTCATTATAGACGAAAATCAGTCAATTGTTAAATATTCGGGTTCGTGAAAGGAACACCTCAAAAGCGTTTTTCTCGAAATTACTTTTTCAAAATCGGTGACTACGATATTTCAAAAATCACTGCACCGATCAACTTCAAATTTTACTAGCTTCATTTACATATCAAAAAGCAACCGGTGCATTGGTCTAGTGGTTAGCGTGCTCGCCAGCGAAACTGAAGGTCGTAGGTTCGAATTCCAGTCGGCGTACTTTCGTCGTGGAATGTTTTTATTCGACATTTTTCGGCGAAAGACGACTAGTTCCGTGACTGGGAAGCGAACTTGTGACCGGCTGTATCGGCACATCAGTTTTCCGCAGTTTCCCTCTATACCCATGGCAGGTATGCCATGGTGAATACGATACAGAGGCGGAAGTCGGCTGTCGCCGCAAGGGCGTTGGGGGGGGGGGGGGGGGGGTTCAGGAGGTAAGGGGTGAGTTGTGTGGAATGGGTCGACGGAGGGGATATGTGGAAGGGAGGAGGTAAGAACGAAGTTGAGGCGGATGGAGCTCGTAAAAAGGGAAAATACAACACCCTGTAAGGCTGGAACGATCCAATAATTTAAAAAAATTACATAGCAAAAAGCAGTAATTAAACGAAGGAATTTCGGTTTCGATGCATACTTCCATTCTATTTTCGAAAATAAAGCGCTTTTTCACCGAAAATCGATACTTTTACTTTGGACAAGCAATTTTGGTCAAAAATCAATATTTTATTAAACCCTACGTACAATCACTAGATAATTTCGTGCGAAACTAAATGCGTTTGATTTTTTTATTTCGGTCGATTTCTTTCCGAGGCACAGCGGTCACCGCGAACGACATTTTTCAAACGTCCACATTTATAAATATCTTACAATACAAAAATTGTAAAAGATACTTAACCCTACAACACATGACCGGGGTCCGAACGCACCCCACGTGACACTGAAGTACGCTCCCGAACTAGCGAGCAATATTATCGACTCCTGATCTGAACCATAACTGAATTCGAAGGTCTATGAGTAGTGTCAGGTCGGTTGCAACCGTTGCAGCTCTAGACGATCGTTGGCTGTCACGCAGTATCCGAAATGGTGCGTGGGGTGTGTACAAACCCAGTCGTGAGTTGACTTTTAATTTTTGTGACGGTACGTTAGTTTTATATTTTATATTGGAATTAAGACGGAATGACACCTCATCGCGGTCGGTATGGTAGAACAGAATTATAGATACCCAAAAATCTCTGAAACGGCTCTTCAGATTCCGTCGAAACTTTGCCAAACGACGTCAAATAGATAGACGAATGGCTGTCTTCTCCTCAAATTTTCCGAATTTGAGAAAAAAATGTAGATTGGGTTATCATAAGCCAATCTACATTCTTTTTCTCAAAATCAGAAAATTTGAGAAGAAGAGAGCCATTCATCTATCTATTTGACGTCGTTTGGCAAAGTTTCGACGGGATCTGAAGAGCCGTTTCAGAGATTCGTGGGAATCTATAATCATTCTACCATACCGACCGCGATAAGGTATTATTCCCTCTTAACACTTAGTATATGTGAATATATATATATATATATATGCGAGGTGTAGATTTATGAAACCGGAATTTCCCTATAGAGGGTGCTAGGCTATCAGTTTAGGGACCGTAAGACCGCTTCTGCAGCGCCATCATCTCCCTCTAACAGCTGACGAAGATTTTCAACACACAACAACCCAAGTTCCCTACACCGGTATATTTTTCTATAACCTTAAACATGTCGAGTTTTGTGCCTACGAACTACGATTTGCGGACAGCATTGGTTTTCCGTTATCATTTGAAGAAAACTGCTGCAGAATCGCATCGAATGCTTGTCGAAGCTTACGGTGAACATGCTGTCGGTAAAACACAGTGTTTCGAGTGGTTCGAAAAATGTAAAAGTGGTGATTTTGACGTGAGAAACAAAGAGCGTGCGAAACTACCGAAAAAGTTCGCAGAGAACGAATTGCAAGCCTTATTGGATGAAGATGATACTCAAAGTCAACAAAAACTCGCGGATCAATTGATCGTGACGCAGAAAGCCGTCTCCATTCGTTTTTATCATTTTTAAACAACAGACGTGTAATTTTTACGAAAAAAATCCGGTTTCGTACTTCTACACCTGGTGTGTATATATATAACGTAATCTGAGCATAATATTCAAATAAAATATTTACGTATTGGGATAAACAATAATAATTTTTAAAAATGTAGAGATAATATTTCGACGCTGTAATTTGCGGTCCGTCTCAGAGGTTATCGATACACTGCAAGAAAGAGAGACGATCGAAGCACCGTATATTCCTTCTGACGATGAACATCACGAGGAACCTTGGAGCGTTTTGGAGCACAAGCTCCTATTTTGCACCAATTGTGCGACAATTGATTACATTTTTTTACGGTGCTGTTAAGTCGGGTTAACTTTTCGTACGAATTTATAATAAAAAAAAACTAATTTTTGGTTTCCGGATTTTCGTCAGTTGAACGGTAGAAAAGTTACAAATTTAAAAAAATGATCTATTTGCCGATTTTTTCGGTTTTTCAGTCCTTGAATGGGTTTCTCATTGACTAAATGTAAATAAAATCAGACTTCTCGCACACCATAACCTTTCTTATGAAAAACCGAAGAAAACCATGCATGAGAAAGTCTGTTTATCAGCAGAGGATCCGTTTTATGATCAAGAAAAACGTGGGGTGCGTTCAGACCCCAGTCATGCGTTTGAAGGTAAAAAAAAATAAAGTCACGAATCGTAGGGTTAAAACCACTAACACTTTCTGTGCAAAAAAATTTGGTGAATATTCGGAAGTGGGGCCCCTGCTAGAATCAGGCTAATTTTCTTCAAGGGTTCAAACAAACCCAAACAACCATAAACAACCCCAAACGAACCCAAACAAAAATTGGCCTGATTCCAGCAGAAGCCCCACTTCCGAATATTCACCAAAGATTAAATAACCTGAACACGTCCTGCCAGAAAAGAAATCACGAAAAATCGTCGTTTTCCGTCAAATTGTAACCCGTAAAAGAAAGATACTTACCCCGGTCGCAGAGCGAAATCCTATAATGTTAATACCAATTTGCAAATGGATCCTCTGGACCGTCAAATCGTTGACACGTACGATTTGCAATTTGTCATTCGTCATGATCGTCCATGTATGTCGAAATGGCACTTGGGATTTTGTATTGTAGATGAATGATGAAGCGACGAATTTTACAGATTTTTCGGCATGTCAAATGCGACGAATTTGCCAACGAGGCCGGACGAAACAATCGACACGGGTCTTCCCGATGTTTCCTTGTTCTCATCGATACCGATACGAAAAACAAAACGTACTAGACCGGGTCTTGCATCTTTTTTTATTTCTTAAATATTTTTTTTTTTTTTTACATACGTGGTGATTGATAACAAAGCCGGGACAAATATTTACGGCCGGCCAAACCATCGTATCTTCGTACGATCGTACGACAAATCGAGCATACAAAATTATCCAGTAACGAACTCATGTGAATTGTGAGACCGAAGCGCCGCGCCCGGAGGCCTCACGAGTTTCATAATAAAGAAATCGTCCACTCGAAACGTAAATGCATGCTAATAGAAAAGATTTGCATCTATATTTTGCCTAAGAGTATCGTCGTTATGTATGAAAAAATATCATAATTTGTACGAGCACTCTCTCCCTCTATCTCTCTCACGCTAATTCGTCAGGATTTCTGGACGTGGGGAAGTTCCACATTGGGAGCAAAACACGTCGCGTGCACGTCCAAATTTTTTTCTTTCACTTTGCAATTGTCCCTCAATTTTCAGAACATTTGGCTACTATCGTGCGAGATTTTTCCCACCTTAAGTTTTCACTCGCGAGCATTTTGCAGCGATCCAGAATGGCAAAACGAGAAGTCGTAAAAATTACGGAAATCTCGATTGTCTGAATAAAGGTTTTAGAACGCCTGAATTAGATGGCGTAAGGAAAAGCAGGATGGCATTGCGGTGTTTCGCTCCCTTTGAGGGTGGATTCATCGAAATTAATACTATTCATTTTAATGGTATTATAAATATTTCGATCAGGATCTTCCCTTCATTGCAAGTCGAATTGACTGTGTTTCCTTTGTCCAAAGAAAAATCGAATGTCACTAAGTCGCAGGTGAAATCGTACGTATGTTACAGCTGTGCCCAGTTTCAGTTTAAATGCGTTTTTCATAGTAAAAGCTAGTTTTTACTGAACGCCTCGGTTACAACTAGTTTTTTTCCTAGGAAAGATTGGAATTTACTGGTAAATAAAGATGAATGTTAGTTCACTCTTTTTTTTTAATTGAAAAAAAATAGTTCAAAGTCAACTCAACTAGGGGAAATTAGTTCTAACGAAATGTTTAGGTTTGCTCGGGTTTCTGAGCATAAATTCAATGTTCTTCTGGGTAAAATCAGAATTTACCGATCAAAAACATTTGCATTTTAGTTAAAACTCGTTGATACTAGGCAAAACTACAATTCACTGATGAATAAAGTTGAACGTTAGTGAAAACTCGTCTTAACTAGAAAATGTGGTTCCGACTAAATGAATGAGTTAAAAAAAGTTTGGGTTGCTTGAATTTCTAAACATAAATTCTAGTTTTTCCTAGGCAGCAATATAATATATCGATAAATAATGTTGAATGTTAGTTAAAACTTGTCTTGACTAGAAAAAACTAGAATTCACTGATAAAACAAGCTGAATATTAGCTGAAACTCATCTCAACTATGAGAAACTAGTTCTAACGAAATAAATCACTCAAAATTTTTTACAAACGAGGTCAAAGCTTGGATTTGTTGGGGTCTCTAAAAATAAATTCTAGTTTTTCCTAGGTAAAACTAGAATTCGCCGATAAATAAATTTGAATTTTAGTTAAAACTCGTTATTACTAGGAAAAACTAGAGTGCACTGATAAGTGAAGGTGGCGGTTAGTTAAAACTAGTTCGAACGAAATAAATTAGCTAAAACTGATTTCGAACGAAGTCACAGTTAGGGTTTGTTTGGGATTCTAAACGTAAATTCTAGTTTTCACTACGTAGAGTGCAGTTAAACTGAAAACGGGTTTTAACTGTAACATATATACATAAATACACATACCCTCTACTTATATGCATGACTTAAATAAAAGGAATTTGCCACTACTAGCCTTTTTGTCATCAACACTTTACTTTTGATAAATTAATATGTAGTATCGCCTTGTGGAATATTTTATTTGGAACACTATATACTTGTATGATAGTATTTTATAAGTACCTATTGGTATTTATACTTCGCCTCTCTGCTGTCTTTCGTTCTCTCTGTCTCTCTCTCTTTTCTCTCTGTTCCTTCCTCCTTTATATTATAATACACTTCTGCGTGTGAGAACTGGTGATCGCGAACTCGGTACTGATTGAGTCAATGATCGTTCTCCCTATAATACTCCGTTTTCCTCAATACATAAAACCCAACTGTGGCCACTTAATGTTTGAGCTTACGGTTTTATTTTTCTTCCGTTCCTCAAGGAGCGCGCGTATCTTAATAACTTCGTAAAATGCTGAAACTACCTGAGGATGAGCTTTTTTGCGACCGTGAGCTCTGGCAAACGGTTAATACATATATATTCGGAGGAATATAACACATCTGGGAATCCCATAGCTCTCAGGTACAAAATGAATGTTGCTCAATTTCCTCCTCAACTGCCCTCACGGCGGATTCATAACAAATCCCCCAACCTATTTTCGGCAACTATACGGAAAGTAGGCCTCGGATGACCTTGACATTGCAGTATGTTGTTGTTTAGATTATTCCCAACGACTTTGCTCCTATATACTGAGGCGCGGAAACGAGTCCGTCATTGCTTTTTCGGTGTTGGAAGTTGGCACGCGATACGTTTCGCGTACCAACTTAAGCAACTTTTAGTAACACGCTTCTAACACTTGCTCGTTCGCTCTTGTTTGGGCTCGGATGTTGTTTGGGGTTGGGAGTTTGGTGTTGGCTGGGTATGCGTTTATTTCTGTACGTTTGGGTTTTGTTTACGATTGTTCGCGTTTGTTTAAATTTGGGTGCGGGAGCGTGGGGGTAGAGGGTGCGTTGGATGATTCACGCTGGTTTATTATTCGTCATGATGGATGTTTAGACTTAGGTATTCAAAGAGCACGAAATCGCTCTTGTAGTTCTACTGGCTTGTATTTTTTTTTTTTTTCCTCAACATGGTTCTTTGTTCCAATAAGCTGGACGCCAGCCCGTTTGGATGGTCTTCGAGTCTCGTCCCGTAGCTACTGCATAGTTTTCGAGCTATGTTTTTAATCATGCCAATCCCAAGATCAACACGCACTGTGACGTTTACTCATTCATTCGACCTTGTAAGGGTCTAAAACATAATGAAGTGAACTCGTTTTCGCACTTTGCACATACAAACTCGTTCGGGATGACCTCTTCTGCAAAATACTTCAAGGTCAAGGTCATCCGAGGTAAGTCCTACTATCTGTATAATTGTCCTATTTGTTGAATCCTTTTACGAATAAAATGAGTCACTTTCACGTCAGCTCGTTCCCTCGAGCTTGACATTTGACGGAGCGAAAGACTTCGATGAGCTGGAAAAATAGAGATATCTTTGGAAATCTTTGGTTCAGAGGAAATGATGCAGCAAAATGTTTCTTTTCTTTTTCACAAGGTAAACACTTGAAAATGAGTCCCGATGTAACGATCAACATGCACTTTTGTTGTGTAACTAAAAGTCTTCACTAAGCGTTGTCTAGTTGGAATAAAACGTTTTCAACACCACTATTCCTCGGGGGCCCGCGCGGTGTTCCGCCTAAGCTAATAACTATGCTCTCGCGTCGGTATCCTTTATATATAATTGAGAAACGAAAAACGCTGGATTTACAAACGTCGCTCGTTTTTTTCTTTAAATCTTTTACTTACGAACTTACTAAGGCAATTTAATAGCGACCGCTCGAGTGTTCCGTTGGATTACGTTAGAAAGCTGCTGTAGTCGCTCGAATGAAGAATCTCCATATTTCATTCACGTGATCGCGTATCATAGTAAAAAAAAAAAAGAAAAGATTAACGTGACCGTCGAGTAAGAGCTTCTATAACGGTTTGAAAATAAGCCCAGATCGATGCCTCGATTACGGCATTACTTTTTGTTTTATTTAGGTTTTATTTTACGTAAAATCAGTGATCTAGGCATCGATCAAGATCCTTCATACATGGTAAATAATAATTGATAACCCGTGTACGTGTATATATTTACACACTCGTTTCGTGAAGTTATACAAATTTAACTGAACATTTATTCTACATTCGTCTCGGAATTAATCTTTCTTTTTTTTTTTATACGCTCGAAATGAACATCACTCAGTTGTCAGCGCTACTAGTCACACTAGGTGCACACCTAGCAGGTGTAGAAGTATAAAACCGGAATTTCCCTACAGATGGTGCTAGCCATCAGTTTAGAGACCGTAAGACCGCTTCTGCAGCGCCATCTAGCACCATCTCCCTCTAACAGCTGACGAAGATTTTCAACACACAACAACCCAAGTTCCCTACACCGGTATATTTTTCTATAACCTTAAACATGGCGAGTTTTGTGCCTACGAACTACGATTTGCAGACAGCATTGGTTTTCTGTTATCATTTGGAGAAAAGTGCTGCAGAATCGCATCGAATGCTTGTCGAAGCTTACGGTGAACATGCTCTTGGCAAAACAGTGTTTCGAGTGGCTCGAAAAATTCAAAAGTGGTGATTTTGACGCGAGAAACGAAGAGCGTGGGAAACCACCGAAAAAATTCGCAGACAACGAATTGCAAGCCTTATTGGATGAAGATGATACTCAAAGTCAACAAGAACTCGCGGATCAATTGCATGTGACGCAGAAAGCCGTCTCCATTCATTTTTTATCATTTTCGAACAACAGACGTGTAATTTTTACAAAAAAATTCCGGTTTCATACTTCTACGCCTGGTATAATCGTTCGCTCGCTCGGACATGATTCATCCATGATGTATACGTGTCATGTATTAAAAAAAAAAACAAATTTCTCGTAAACCAATGTTTATCGGTGGTACAACTGTCATAAATACCCACATATATGGCTCCGTGTATGTACAGTGCTGTCCGGAAGTTTGGGATGATTTTACGAATCGTTAAACGGGAGAGAAAGTTGCACATCGCAGCCAAAAAGCGACTCAACCTTCCGTTGACATAATAAATCATTTTGAACCGGGGAATTTTACATCAAATGCTCACTTTTCTAAAATTAAACACTTTCAAAAGTTATTTTACTATAATTTATTTTCATATTTCCCGAGCTTCAATTATGCAGATATATTTAAAAGTGTTGAAAGTGTATTCCTAATTTTTTTAAAATAAAAACCGACCGAATTTTTATTTTTTACGCTGCTTACTCTTTTTGGCACCTTCTAACAAAGAAGATCAATTGAGTGTCCGCCTTCGATTTTGTTGAAACTCATATATGCGATAAGACATTGAAAACTATTAGACACGTATTTTTTTTTAAAGCGGAAAAACGGTTTTGAAGAGGCTACCGTTCCTTCATTGAAATTTTTTCGATACTTTTATAGTGGATTTTTCATCGCTTCATATTAGAAGGATTTCGGTTTTTGTTTCATTCGGATCGGTCGACTGCTTATGGGTGAAAAAAATGACCCCTCGACACGTCTTTCTTCTCGCCCCAAAACCGTTTTTCCAGCGATAAAAAGAAATACGTGAAAAGTTTTCAATGCTCTATCACATTTATGAGTTTCAACAAAATTGAAGGCGTACACTTAAGTGTTGTTCCTTGTAAGTGCTAATGAACGTGCTTAAAATTCTTTTTTGCTATTTTGATTAATTGTCCGAGAAACAGCAGTCGGAATTTATTTTTCGCGTAACTCAAAAAAGCAAACTTTGGACTCAATTAGTTTTCCACAGAAAATCGTTTTTTCGCAGAGTTCACCTTTTAGTACACTGGTGCAAATTTCGGAAAGAAGGGCGTAACTAGGAAAATATGGGATAAAAAATGTCAATTTGTAAAAACAAGCTGTTTTTACAACTTGTTTTGTTGACAGCAAACAAGTTGTCAGCGCAAATCTGCATTTTTGTGATTTCAATTAGAGTCGAATTTTTTAAGACTCTCTTAAGGATTCTTTAATACCTGAAAAGTGAAATTCGATTGTAAGGGTTCTGTAATTTCTGGTAGAAAAATAAAAATTTCAATTTTGCGTAGTGCAAAAAAGGACATGAAAGCTGGTTCTCTTCTCATTGCCCCTTGGACTATTTGGCAACGTAATTTTTAAGCCAAGACACAACTTTTCGTGGCAATTGAAAATTCGAAAAGTCATCCCGAAGTTTTAGACAGTAGTGAATAATATAACCGTATCAATCGTATAAAATTCCCAAAATTGACAAACCGCCATGCACAGACCACATCCCCCCGCTCTCCTATCTGGCCCAAACTAAAAAGATTGGAATGATGAAGCTTATCAACTGGACGTAGAACTTTCGATATCACCCTAGATAAAATTGCAACATCCCGATAGACTGTGCAGTGGATTTTTCTTGAAAAGTATAATCGCACCGCTATTAGCACGTAAGTTCTCGCTAGGCCTCGTAGAATCGATTCTTTCGGAATAGAGTCGAACACCGTTCGACAATTTTCAATTTCAATTTTGTCACGATTGGTAGAAAAATTTCGAAAGCATCGCCAAAACTGACTGTACATTTGATTAAAAAATGTACATTATAAACGAGCATGATGTCAGGAACAAAACAAATTACAATTCGCGATGGAATTTTCGGATCGTTTAAAAAGTAGAATAAAAATCATTGGACATCGTTTATTGCTCTTCACCAACAATCATTCTTCTTTATCCCTGGCCAGTGTTTTTTGGTAAATATAGCAAATCATGGTTGTTAGGCAGAAACTCAAAAACTCCTCGACTTTTCCAGATTGTCCGCACAGGTTTTAAAAATATTCCAGGGAGATTGTGGTAAAAAAACAATTAAAAAAAAATCAAATATATGAAAATATTAAATATTAAAATTACATTTAGAAGGAAACAAATTCGAACAATACTTTAAGCACTGTAAAGTAAAAAAAATTACATTGAAAGCAAATGCGAACCTGTTCTTTATCATAAACAAAGATTTTTATGTCGGTGCTGATGAGAAAAAATAAATGTAGACATCTGCAATAATAATTGTGTGGTTGTGTACCGACAAATCGAATGCAAATGGATAAGGCTTCAGAGTAAATGAGTTTTCTGAAATTTTCAATATTTGGCACCGACGTAACTTTTTTTGTATACAGGCTGTCCTGTAATTAATGGATAATCCTACAAATGTCGATAAGTCGGATCATGTCCTTCTATATGGTGAAATTTGAATTTGATAAAAGTCCCACGATTTTCGAGATTTTGGGCATTATGTTGCTGAAACAAAAAATAATCACCTGCTTTTTGTTTTTCGCATGCCATTTCTAAAAATGATAACGTTTTTGACTCGGCTTTTTGAGTTATTTGTTTTATCTAGAAAAGTCTTCTTTTTAACCTTAAATTTTAAGGAAATTATGAAAAAAAGATGTCATGTAGAATTTTCATACTAACCAATTCGAATCTGACTTCGTTAGTCTGCAATGTAAGAAAAATGTCCTACGCATATACTGCCAATTACTTTAAAACTTTGCTTAGTTATTGTCGGTTCTAAAATGCCATTATTCTTTAACATTCGTCTTTTAATAATTTTTTGTTTAAAATGAACTAAATCGCGTTGCAAGTTGTAAATAGAAATAAAGATAAAAAGTGATGTGAGTAGCGAGCGAATTCGACCTTGAAATATTGTTTTCTATGAAAATTCTGCATAAGATCTTTTTTTTATAAAGTTTCCTTAAGAAATGTGGGCTAGAATGAGGTGCGGTAGTGTGGGGAGAGAAGCAGAAAAGGGGTTCAAAGACACAAGGTGTAGAGTATGCGAGAAAGCGGAGGAAACCCTGGCACATATTTGGGAGTGCGAGGAGGCCAAGAAAATGATGGAAGAGCAAGTCCAGAGAAAATTTGAAGAGTGGGAAAAGCAGCAAAGAAGGGACCCAAATGGAGGGTGGAGAAAGGCACTAGAGGGAAAGGAGTTAGTAGAAGAGATGTGTGAAGTTGCGGGGCAATTTGAGAATTTAGCGAGGAAAAAGGGTTCAAGGGAGCAGAGGTAAGGAATGCGAAAGAAGGCACGAAAGCGGGGAAGGAATTTTTAGGAAAGCAAGAAATGCTACGATAATACGAGTGATGTTTGATGGTGAATAATAAGAAGCATTGTAAAGAAAGAAAGGAGCAAATGTAACAAGCCCGCAAGGGTGTACATGGAAATAAAGAAAGAAAGATTATTGAGATATAAAGTTTCCTTAACATTTAAGGTTATAAAGAAGACTTCCAGATAAGACAAATAACCAAAAATATTTTTAAAAAACGCGCTCAAAAAAGTTATTACTAGTAGAAGTGGCATGCGAAAAACGAAAAGCGGATTTTTTTTTGGAAAATATGCATAAGTGAGGCACCATCCCAATTTCGATGGGAACATTTTTTTTCGCCATGAAGTTGTTGACTCCATTGTAATAAATAATATTACGTCGGCGGGGGGGGGGGGGTGCTGACATTTTCTATTAATTCCATAAGTTATAGGGTTTTGAAGTTCGCGGAAATACGTGATAAAATTGGGCGTTTCAAAATAAAAAACATTGTTTCAAAATAAAAATTGTGTTCCATATGAAATGAAAATGAAAATTCGTGTGAAAAATCACTTCATACATACAACAAAAAAAAACCCGAAATAAAAAGCCACATTTGTAAAAGAAAAAAGTGCCAAAAGTTTTATGACAAAGAAAATTGAAACGAGGACGCAAATCATAGTTTGAAGGTGTTGCGAAATCACGGCGTCATTTGTAGAGAAGTGAAGTGTCCCACGTGTGGCGGATTGGCGACGATAAACGCAAATAATTTAACGTGGCGTTGCAACAGAAGATAGACAATAAAAAAGGAAAAGAAAATAATCAAAAAAGGTGCAATTTCAAACAATCTTTAAGGTAGTAGGCCACAGTAATGGGTATAAAATCATGCGCGAATTTAACAAATTTTTTTCGTATGAAAAAGTGATTCTCATAAAATTAATTACACCTCTATTTAGTATGAATATCAAGCTGTTGGAAAATATATATATATTTTTTGTTCGATGTACAAAATGGCCGACTACTATTTTCTTTTTTCCAATTCGCGTGACAAATAACTTCAACAATTTTCACTCGATTTATTTCGAATTTAAAATTTATGTTCCTAATTGCATTTCGCAGAGAAGTACGTACGTAATTTCTGATTAATCGAAAACTTTTCATTTTATGAGCAGTTATAACGAAATTTTTCACTGAAAATTCATTTCTTAAGTTCATATACCTACAACATTTGAATAAAACGATATTTTTTTAATTCCCCACGTACTTCTCTAGGTATTCTACCGTAGATTGACGAGAATTTTTGTTTTTTGTTCTAGGTCAAAAATTGTGGATGCTAAATGTCACGCCGCGGGGCGCCTAAAAAAAAAATAAAAGAAAATATTAGTAGACGGCCAGTTTGTACACCGAAAAAAAAAATACATTTTTTTTAACAGTTTGATATTCATACTAAATAGATGTGTAATTAATTTTACGGGCGGATCACTTTTTCATACGAAAAAAATTGTTAAATTCGGCGGTATTACGATATCCGGGGCCCCTATTTTTGACCACGTAACTTTATTATTTGGACCAAAATAAAACTTTTTTCAAGAGTGGTAAAAATCGATATTCGTTCCAGGTAAAATGTTATAGAGTTTTTAAAATTGCAAAAATGCGGTCGAGAATAGCGGAATGCATCTCGAGTCTACCTCCACGTGGTGCATTCTGTATAACGCTAAGGAGTTATATATTCCGGCACAAAATTCAACTGTGACCGGTGACTGGATTTTAAATAAATAAACATTTTTTTTCATTAAAAAAAATCTCGTTCAGTACATTGTCACGTACTTTATCACGTGTTTCCGGGAACTTGGAAACCTGATAACTTATGGAATTAATGAAAAATGTCATCTTCCCCCGCTGGAATATCATCGGTGGTGAGCAATAGAAGCAGTTTATACTTTTTTTTAAATGTTGACACTGAAATTGGGATGGTGCCTCACTTCTGCATAATTACCCAATATAAATATTAAAAATATACAAAACTATTCTTATACCTTCGATTTTTTTTTATCAAGTCGGTTTAATTTTTCCTAATTCTTGCAAAAAATATTCTGCACAAATTCCAGAGAATTTTCAAAACCCCCTGACTTCTGATCATTCCAGGAGGAAAGAAATGTTTTTTTCCGTATGCGTAACAGCCGTGAAAATGTCCTTTTTTTCCTTGCATCAACGACGAGGCCCATCGGAAGACAAGCGGTGCTCTCGTCGACGCATTGAAAGCGAAACAAAGTTCGTCTGTGTGGACGTGCTTTCTAGGAGCTCTGGCTCGTACGTCTATCGAGGCATAATTTTATCCAAGGTCGTTTCTCTCCTATGTCGACTGCAATACACGAGCTCGCGCCTACGACGTTTCCCACCACTTCGAGTGGACCTACAACGTTTCGTTTGTTCTTTTTCTTTATCCTTTTTACTCTTACAAACTGTACAAAAAGCACGTGAAAATTAATACAAACTATCCCGGGATTATCAGAGCTGGGATCGTAATTTTCGTTTCCTCGTGTGTTTCTCCCGATTTAATTTCCGAGCACGACGACGGAGCGTCTCCTTTTTTCCGCTGCTCTGCGTAGGCAGATATACGTGTCACGAGTTTTCCATGGCCGATTCGCTATTAGCTGCAGTTGGTCTTTGTCCTTGTCGAATGGATATTGATCAGGCGCGACGTCTCATCGAGAATAGAAAATTCTTTCGTCTCAAGAGAATCCCGGTGACTCGATCGATGAATAAAAGTTGCTCTAGTCGTTTACAGCTTGGCTATACTATGGTTCCTCCGTTTTCGCCTGGACTTACGGCGTGCAGGGAACTCCCTACCTGTCCAATTCCCGGCTGCGAACATACGAACAACACTTTAGAAACGAAAAAAATTCAACGGATCACAACGTATCGATAAACGTGCGTGTGAAATTACATTCGTCGTACAAAGCGTGCCGGCAGAATTATTGAAAATTAGCGTTGATAAAGGAGGACGATAACTGCAGCGTTATACGATCAACCGAATGAACAGAGTGATAAATAAAAACGTGGAACAGCATGAACCAGTCTACCCTTCAGGAATGCATCTTTCAACGCTTTTCTCAAGGACGGTCAGGCAATTCTCCGATGCATGAGTGAGATTATATTGCTTTTGTTTTTGCACACAGATGTGTCGAATGACAGTTCAAAATTCCACGATACCAACTACATTCTTTTCGAGAAATACAACAACAAAAACCTTTAGGTCTAGGCAAGTCGAGCGGGGCTTCTCGTGAGAAACCATTAAGGGGTTAGGCTACTGTCGTTGAAAAATAATATTGAAAGCAAGGTTTGTGCAAAATATGAGCTCGATCGAGGGGAGGGGGGTCGAAATCTTATTTGTCTTTCCTTGAAAACTGGAGAAAAAATTCTTGGAGGATGGAGATGGAGAATGGAGAAATAGTCTTTTTTCGAGCAAACCATAGTGTATCTCGTGGAAACGTCATAATTGAACTTCCAATCGCTAAATCTACATACGAAACGAAAATCAATATCATTCAATATTCATCGATGAAACACTCGAGCCTCGAATTATAAATAAACGACAAGTTATACGTACCATGCGATAAATCAGGGCGGCATCCACGGTATCTTGCAAGAGCCAAAGCATCGCACGGGTCATTAATCTTTCTATTTCTTTTTTATTTTCTTAAAGGAAAACAAAATCAATGCCTCGCCAGCACGGGGAAACAAGCACCAGCTCTTTCGAGGATATTACGATATCTGCGGTCGCTAATTCTGACCACTCGGCCGTCATATTTGACTGAAAATAAGACTTTTTTCAAGAGTGGTAAAAATCGATATTCGCCCCTAAAGGGGGTGAAACAGGGGTTGTAAAATTTGGGTTTCTTTGGATGTTTTTCTTTAATGCTCACATGTGTGACGTACACAGTCACACAGTTAAGGGGTTGAAAGTAATACTTGACTGTCTACACGCACCGAACAGCGAGGAAAACATGGCGTCGTGTTATAAATAAAATAAATTTGGTAAGTTTCAAGTAAATCTGGGTAAAAAATAGGTTTTTTTTCATACAAACCTTAACACTCCCGTTTAAGGCCTTAGGCCACAGTAACGGGTATAAAATCATGTGCGAATTTAATAATTTTTTTCTTCGTATGGAAAAGTGATTCACTCATAAAATTCATTACACATCTATTTACTAAATAGATGTGTAATTATTTTTATGAGTGAATCACTTTTTCATACGAAAAAAATGGTTAAATTCGCACATGATTTTATACCCGTTACCGCGATCTAAGGCCTTAACCCCCTTAGAGATGACATTCTGGATATTGCTGAAATACATGTTCAACCATTTGTATTGGATCCTATTCATACCAACTTTCAAGCAAATGTGACCAAAACACGTTGTCTCATATAAACTTTACAACCTGCGTTTTACCCCCTTAAGGGCCGAATTTCGATTTTTAACACTCTTGAAAAGTCCTATTTTTGGGTCAAATAATAATGCGTGGTCGGAATTAGGGGCTACAGATATCGTAATACAGCCGCTCTTTTCTCTCTCTCCCTCTCTCTCTCTCAAATTCCATGTGTTCGGGAAACAACTCAGCTCACTGTGTTTCCGGTCGTACTAATTTGACTTTTGAATCAAGCAGGAAGCAAGCAGCAGTTATTTTCACTTTCATCGTGGTTTTTTGTTTGTTTGTTCAACTTTTTCTTTGTTTTATTTTACAACAAGGCAATTTATTGTATTTAACAAAGGATTAAATGTCACATTATCGATATTATTCTGGAGCAAAAAGGGTGGGATGACTCCCGATGCATAATTCACACATGTGTGTGTGTGTGTGTGTGTGTGTGTGTGTGTGTGTGTTTCCTGTGTAAGTATATATATCTACACACGCCCACAGCTTTTCTAAATTTTGCCTAAGCCGTAAAAGTTAATAGCCCTTTGCGGACGAGCGGGGATGAAATTTGAGGGGCCTGCCCTGTCACAAGTCCTCACGGTGGCGCAAAATAACAATGTGTACTCTCAAAAATGCAAACCAGACATAAATATATTTCTATCTCGTAAATTGTTGACGCGATTTCATCTTCTTTTACTTATGTCTCGACACATCTCACGCACATATTTTTGACCAGACGAAATTTTTTACTTCTTTTGTCTTTCCGATGCAAACGTATCCGAGAGCCAATGCTGTGAAAGGGCGCAGGTATATATTCTTTTTTCTTTCTCCCTATGTCGATTTCACGCGTTCTCTCTCTCCCTCTCTCTCTCTCTCTCTCTCTCTCTCTCTCTCTCTCTCTCTCTCATCTGTCGTACATCGCAATAAAATGAGCAACTAGCAACATGCTCTTCAAGCCAAAGCGTATCAATCAAATTTACGTTAAATAACAATGCCAAGCAAATTCGAGGGCTCGGCGCAAATGCGTAGCCTTTCGCCAAGGCCACTCTTGTATGGATAAAAGAAAACGAGAACAAACGAAGGAACGAAATTAGGAGTGGTAAAACGACGCTCGATCGTGTGCACACGAGAGATGTAAAAACAAAACAAAAACAAAAAACCATATTTCGTTATGCCCGATAATAAAATTGTTCGTCTTCATTTTCCCGCTAACTTGTTTATTATGAATTATTTGACAAAAGTTGCCTACGGTATTTGCTACACGTGCGTCGGGGGAGCGGGGAGTCCGCGAAAATGGGCATCTATCGCTAGTGACGTTAGCGGTGGATCGTGAAATTTCATTGGGTCACCAAATCAACAGCCGAACGCTGAAGAAGAAAGAAACGAACTTTCGAGGATCTTTGACTCGGGTCATTCGTAAAATCGCCCGTTAAAAATCTGAGACAAACAATTTGGACACCGAGCTGACCTTGGAATGCTCGGACTCGTCAGTTCCCTCGTACGTTGACTTTAAACGGACCGAATTTCGATTAATGTACGAATTATTGCCACTTGGCGGAAACTTCAATGAACTCCACTACTGTGCAGTACGAATCGTTATTCTTTTTCGACACATCGTAGCAAGGAGAATGATTGAAAAATCACGTAACGGTTCTCACGAACAAAGTATCGTTATCTTTTTTCCTCTCGTTAAAGACTTTTCTTAGATCGTTTTTTTTTTCGTTCACTGAGCGTAAGATAAACGACGCGGGACCGCAAATATCGTAGGTTCTTTTTTTGGATAGAATCGTTAATGAACAATTGAGTTTTGAAAACGAAATGGAGAGGGTTTTGTTTTCTCCCAAAATATCGCAAAAGCCAATCGCGAAGTCACACGCACGAGCGAAGTTGGCGAGGACGACCCTGATCGAGTGTAATAAAATAATAATAACAACAAACGAGGAGAGAAGAAAGCTACGTAATTCACAGCATTGCTTGGCCGAGTAAGGATTTTTTTTGTATAATCACTTTGAAATATGAATTTGAGAACGATTGGAAGATCTCTAACGCTCAGATGGCACTTCAGTGTTTCCGACAGCCGCTGTACGTCGCTCCCTTGAGTCACATGACTAATGCATCTAATACTTTCAACTCGAGCCACCCTCGGCCCTCCCCTCCCTCGTCGCGAACATCGATGATGCAAACGTTGCTTAAATCGATACGAACGAAAATCGCACGAGTGTCATTCATATAATTCAACGGTGTTGAAGTTTGCATCGTTGGAACGCAACGAAAATTCATTTTTTCGGAACACCGAAGCACTTTTCAACCGATTTAGGCTACAAAAATCACTCGTACATTTTTCAGGACCCTTGGCGAAAAATCTACAACATAAATTGGTAAGAAAATAATTTCGATAATGATAAAAATGAAAGGAAAAAAATAAAAAGAATTTTCGTTTAATTTCAACGATGCAAATGCTTCGACATCGTACCGATGCAATCGAAGTATCGAACTTATCGAAGTAGCGACGAAAAAATCGTATCGTGCGTAATTTTGAAACTACTCGCACATCTCTAGACGGTAATCGTAATCGACACGAGACAAAATGCCGAAAGCGTTACAGATCTTCCATTGCTATTACACACATCTACAGTGGCTTTACGAAAACTGAAGCATCACGAAAACGTTCCCCTCATTAATTCTCAAATGGCGTTGCCTCCGCGAAAAATCATCTCGAAATATCATTCCAAAAAGGAGCTTCAAAGCCTTCCGCTATCCGAATTATTCGTTGGATAATCGGTTGGTTGTTTGTTCCTGAAGTTAACATTTTTTTTTCGAGGATGAGCGGGCGATAAGAAATTTACAAAAGTTTAAAATTCTCCACGGATTAAAAAAATACTTTCCGACCAAACTCGCAAGCCTTTTCTGGCTTAAACGTTTCTGCTTGACTTGCTTTTCTTCAAATGCCGTACAATTCTTTCAAGCCCACTTATTCAAGATCGAAGATGGAAGCCATCTTTCAACTTCGAAGTAGAGAAGAAAACGACCGTACAGAAATTTCGGCTTCGGAGGCCGAAAGTGTCGCCAGCTCTGCAAATCAGCCGATGAAATCACACAGCAATTAAAAAAAAAAAACAAATCGAAACGGGCACTGGGCTAAAAACGTCATGGATACGATTCAACCGTCAATCACGTTGATTGATGTCCTCAAACGTTGACGCAAACTTTCCAAATTAACCCTCTAGCGAAAAAAAAGCGTCATCATGCATCACTCAAAAACTAGAAAGCTGAAGGTTTCAAAATTTTCGTTCAAAATTACGTTGAAGCTTGCATCGTTGGAATGCAAAGGAATATTTTTTTATCCAACTTCCCAAATTCACCTCAACAGACTTAGTCTACTAAAATCGCCCGATCATTTTTTAACCCTCCTTCAATCTCCTTATTTACCTACCTACAACAAAAATCTACAAAACATGCTTTCCCATACTCATAAAGATAAGTCAAGATCGTTGAATTCCAACGTTGCAAACTTCAAGCCCGTTGTTTGAAATTACCGAACGCTAATTGTCCCCGAGTACACTTATTTGAGAACGAATGAAAATGAGAACATTTTCGTGACGCTACAACTTCGAATGCCAGAGCGTATAGGTTCGTGTATGTATCTGATGGTGGGTGAATAATAATAATAATAACAATCGCATCATTCGAAAAGTACGGACCTAAAACTCTACTCTATTATATACAAATTAATTATTCAATAATTAATAAAAATCTACTTCACGGAGTTTCGATAGTGAATAGAGTGTGAGAGGTGGCGTTTGCGTTGGATAGATGATGAAAGATTTAACATCAGAGATCGTTGGGTCGCATGGAATTGACATTGGAGTGAGGATTGCTATGATTATGTGGCCTATGAAGTGTGTTGCTAATCGTGAGTGGACCTACCATGTGACCAGGCCGAGCCCACGTATAAACATATCCGTCCTGGCACGCGGTTACGAAGCAATCTTCCCTAAATATTAATTCAGTCAGTCTCTCGTGTGCCAATTTTTTGCAAACTAGCGGCTCGAGTACCGGACACTCGTCGAATCTTGGACACCAGGCTGTGCCTATCAGCCTCATTGGATCGTCCATAGCGTTACCGATCTTTTTACTTCCGCCTAAACAACTTCCACCGACACTGTTCAAATGGCTCGAGTTACTGCTCGATCTTTGTTCTCCACCATTGTTCTGCACGTTGGTAGTCGTTGTTCCGATGATCGCGGTGGCACTGTTGTTGCTCGTGCCGCTGCCGCGGATCGTGAGGCTAAAGTTTCTCTTGTGATTGTCGGGAGGAGTGGCTGCGTTCGCGGTGGCAGTCGGAGCGGCGTTCTTTCTGTCGCCGAATCCAAGGCCAGCTAGCCTCTGGGTAAGCGAGTTAACGGTCGATACGGCTGTCGTCGTCATCGTTGTCGTCGTCGTCGTGCTCGCCGTTGTCGTCGTCTGTAGACCGGTGGCCGTTCCCGTGCTCGTCGTCGAGTTGTTGCTCCCGGCCTCGTTGTTGAAGAATTTCGTGTTCTCGCGAAAGCTCGCGTTGTTCGTACTGTTGTGCTTGGCATGATTGCCAATGTGATTGAAGCTCGAGCCGTTGCCGCTGGTGAAGTTACCGGAGGATGTGAAAGTCCCGGAGCCAGCCGCGGAGGCTCTCTGCTTCGCGCAAACCGGTTGCCTCAGCACGTCCTCCGTTATGTCCCATAGGCACAGCTGCGTGTCCTCGGAGACACTACCGAGCCTGTAACAAGTGCCACCGGATACCCGTAACTCGGAGCCGCACGAGTTCCTGTTCGAGTGCGAGAGAGAACCGGGCTGCTGTTGGCCGGCTGCGTTCGTCAGACGGTTCGTCGCTTTCTCGTTGTAATTGTTGTGATTATTGTGTTGGGGCATCGTCTCGTCGTCGGAACCACTGAACTCACCCTCGTGATCCCCGTACGAGGTGGTGAAGGGATCGAACGCAACGACGTTTACCCAACTGTGGTGACCTTGGCCACGCGCGACCACGCGTTTCTCGTTGAAACTCCATATCGTCACGAGATCGTCCTCACCACCGACAACCACGTATCTACCGTCGGGTGACCAACATACGCACAAAAAACCACCGAAGTAACTTCTCGCCGAGCCAACGAGCTCCATCGTGTCGTAATGGAACACACGGAGAAATCCATCCTGAGACACGACCGCGAGATTCGAGCCGCAAGGGCTAAACGCGAATTCGTTTATGCAACAACCCTCGATACCTATCACCCATCGGTACAACGGATTCCTCGTTGATTTCGTTTTACACGTGTGTATGGCGAAACCGTCGCCGGACTTGAACGGCTGATAATGCGGCGGCGTTGTTCCACACGGTAATTCCCAGTTGTAGAGATAAAGCTGGCCCGAACTGTGAGACGCCAAGAACAGGTTGCTCGATCCCGGCACCCACTTTATACATGTTACTTTAGTCTTATCTATGAGCCTCTGAAACCACAAATTGAAAAGAACCATTTTAGCGTATACTCAGCATGCTCTCTCTCTCTCTCTCTCTCTCTCTCTCTCTCTCTCTCTCTCTCTCCCTCTCTCTCCTGTTCTTTCTTCTCTCGAGAGAGCCGCGCCGTTTATCTCTTCGATATGGAAAATAGAGCAACTACTGACTGTTGACCTCTGAACGCTATCGTTATTTCGACAACAGGCATGTCTTCACCCGCTAGTTCACTCAATTATCTACCTTATGGCGATAAACGCTCGAGCACTTCCAAGAATTACGGCTGTAATACGCGCTTGCGATATTTCGCTGGGTAATCTACATTCTTCGGAAACCGCCCACTATAGCCCCCCCCCCCCCCCCGTGCCAGTTACACATCCAATAGTTTGCCCTTCGTGCGTACAACCGAAACGGGAAATTTTACAAATGGCAATTTTCGTTGGATTCGCGCTGATCGGTGCGAATTCCCACCCGGTGGAATATTTGGCGTTTTGAATGACGAATCTATAAGTTCTGCTACAATTTCGTGCAATTCAGAAGACAATCTGTGATGCTAGGCATGGCCTTTGTATTGTCCAATAAACTTCGAAATGAACGTACGTTTTCCACTGAAAAACGAATCCGTTTCTTTTTTAACGAACAATTTGAGGGAATGTTACATTGAAACGTTGAAAATTGAACGTAATTGATTATCGTTTTTATGGTTGAGGGGAAGCAGTTGTTTTGGCTGTACACGAGGCTGAAGTTTGCATCGTTGGAACGGCGAGGGAAATTAGGATTGTTCGAATGACCCAGTTTTTTTATGGGTTCGGGCTGCGAAAATCATTGAAATGTTTTTGAGAATGCTCACTGGCGATTGACCGCTTAAAACAGCGGGAAGGTGTTGAATGTTGATGAAAATAAAGAGATAAAGATGAATGTAAAATGGATTCCGTTGCGTTTCAACGATGCAAACATTGAGGCCATTTATAATTGAAGGTCAGAAGTAAACGCTCGCTCACAAAGCGCTGATGCCCAGTTTATAGTTATTGTGGCCGTTATAGGGCAGTATGGGAAATTGTTCTCGTTTCGCGAATGTCTATTTGGAACGGTCATTTTCAAAGGAACAGTATCCGACAATAACAGAAGCACAGATCGTGTAAGCAAGCGTCGCAGAACGTATGAAACTTGTATAAATCGCTGAATTTTTTATGTTCCACCCTACATCACACATTGACGACATTGAAGTTTGCATCGTTGGAATGCAACGAAATGAATTCTTCCTAATAACTCAAATTTCTGCTGTGAAGATCGCTCAAACGTATCTACATATTCTCATTAGAAACTTACGATCCCAATTTGCAAAAAAGGCTTCAAGCAATGATCAAAATGAAGAAATAAAAATATATCGTTGCATTTCAACGTCATACACATTGCCAAAACGGTGTAGAAGTTCGCATTCCTGGAATGCAACGGAAATAGTATTTTCTTCCATTATTTTCGTTATTATCTTAAATATTTTCTAGCAAGGGACATCACTCGAGTGTAGCCCTTGATTTTTTCGAAACTCATATATGTGATAAAGCATTGAAAGCTATTAGACACGTATTTCTGTTTATCAGTGAAAAAAAGGTTTTCAGGGAGGAAACTGCTTCTCGAAGAAAGGCGTGTCAAGGGCTGATTTTTTCATGTTAAGGTTTGCATCGTTGGAGTGTCACGACAGATATATTTTTTTAATCGGTTCATTTTTTTTTCGTTGGCAGCTTTAGACTACGGGAGTCACTCAAACGTCCATACGAATTCTTAATCGAGATTTACGACTTCAATTTGCGAAGAAAAGGCTTTGGATTATGATAAAAATGAAGGAACGAAAAATTAACGAAAAAATCGTTGTGTTCCAACGATGCAAACTCCAATATGTGATTTTGCAGTTTCACCCACGAGCAGTCCACCGATCTGAATGAAACAAGAACCATAATACTTCTACTGTAAAGCAGGGAAAAACGCCCTATAAAAGTATTGAATGAAAAACTAAATTAAGGGGTGCCACGCCTTCTTTTGACGGCTGTTATACCCGCTCACGACCGCTTTTCCACCGACAAAAAAAATACGTGTTTAATAGTTTTCGATACTTTATCACATATATGAGTTTCAAGGGAATCAAAGGTTCCTTCTTCAGTGGCGGTTCCTGCAAGTGATTTTTGTAGCTCAAACCCGTCGAAAAAATGAGCGCCAAAAATGCAAACTTCAACACCACTTTCCGAAGAGAATCTGGAATGTAATTATTGTTCATTCGCTTCCTTTTGATACACACAGGGAAGGATATGGAGATATCCGACTGGAGGAAAAACGACAATCTCACCAATATCGTCGAACATGTTTTCCGAGGTAGCGAAGCTCACAAACAAGAATTCTGGTACGCGCCAAAACAACACGCTATTCCAAGAGTAGAGAACTCTACGCAAAGTTTTTGGAACTTTTCTTACAACCTGCTGAACACATTCCACATAAACGTTCCGTAAAAAAGTAATTGACAAAAGTTCCGCAAGATACCGCTTAGCTAATCGCTGATAATTGGGCGTTGCTTGCAAAAGTCGACACTCATTAAAAATTTTCTGCGCGGGTCGTCTTGTCTCGATGGATGCTAAGTACGTTGAGCTTGCAAGTCCTCCGATCGCGTGACGATACAAAACTACCATTCACGCACCTCTTCATTGTATAACTTGTTGAGTTCCTTCTTGATTGGATCTATGAGTTGTATCTGGCCAGTCGAGAAGCCCACGAGTAGCGGAGCGATATCGACAGTGGCGGTTGTTTGATTGAAATT
This sequence comes from Ophion costatus, assembly GCA_951751655.1. Classification (NCBI taxonomy): domain Eukaryota; kingdom Metazoa; phylum Arthropoda; class Insecta; order Hymenoptera; family Ichneumonidae; genus Ophion; species Ophion costatus. The sequence continues at coordinate 36,308,332 of OX632356.1, forward strand.
GTGGCAGGTGGGGTTAGTGCCTTTGTAAAGCTTTTTGTCCACCGGTTTGTTCAGGTCCACTGCCTAAAAATGATAGAAATGATCGATAATGGCAGGCATCTTCCGATCGTCAGTGGGAGAATGACGAGCAGCGAGGGGAAGGAAGTAAAATTACGTTTCGTCGGGAGAAAGACAGTACGATATTTCACCGCTCTCGGTTTACAAAAAAGTATCGCACGATCCTTACGCGTCATTCGAGCGGAGAAGAAAAAAAAAGGTTATACGTACTCGGAAGAAAAGTGTTAGTTTAGCTATTATCTGCGCAGCCTGCTGATTATCATTTAAAAAGTTTCTTATCTCCGAACGATGCGTCACGGCGGATGAGTTAGTCTACAAGGCCGGAGATTGTACTTCCTGATTCTTCCATGCGCCAGAGAAAGAACCATTATCCTAAAAGGCTCCAGTGGCATAATTAAAAAAAGTCGCCGACAAATACCAACGGCCTTCATAGGAGAACAAATCAATTTTCGTTTTCGTCAAATGTCAAACGCGTATAAACGAAAATCATGGAGACATATATGCGGAACACGAAACGAGAGCCCGAGAGATCGCGTGGTCGAAAAAAATTCCCCAACACTTTCGCGCGTTTGTAATCATCGAAAGAAGCACCGAGCAAAAACGCAGATGCTATCGGAATGGTCAACGTTTTACTTTATCGCGCAATAACAGCGTCGTTTCCTCGGGAAATATAGGTGTGCCCCGTTCGGATTGACCCCAAGTGTATAAAGATGGAGTCGAAGGGAAATTTTGAGGTTAGGCCTCGGGAGATTCGCAGCAGAGGACAGTTAGGGAAGCGACGATTATTGGCAACCGAACGGCCAAGGTTGAAGATAAAAGCAGAAGAACAAACTTACTTTCTTTATTCCACGATAGACATAGACGTAGAGCTCTTTGCCGAAATTGAAGCACATCCGATCACCGAGGCCCTGTGTACCCGTTGGATCGGTCGGATCGGGCAGAGATACGAATGATACCCTTACGGACGAGCTTCCCCGTGTATCGGTATTTCCTACCCTGTTCGGACGCGAATATTCGGACCATGTCATCAGCTTGTACGTGCCTTCCCGCGTGACAAATTGTGTTTTCAAGTCCTCCTTCCCCCCGCCGTCCAACTGCACAGCCATCTTACCACCAGAGGCTCAATGGTGGAGCTCATCAGAGACACACGGGGCTAAATAAGTAAGCTTAGCGAATTTTATTATTTGCCACTGATTCTGCTTCCCCCGCGCGCACCTGCCGACACTCCAGAGGCTCAACCTCCCACTCTATACATACATATATACATATATATATATATATATATCTAAATATATATCTCTATCTCTCTTTCGCCCTCTAACAATTTGTTATTCCGCACCCTTTCTTTTCTGTCACGTACTCGAGCAGTGCGAGTCGCGGTTATTCGCGTTTACCTGGCCACCGTTAGCGGCCTACGAAGGGCACCACATACACACACTCGCGAGCGCACACGCATACGCGCAATCGTAAATACGTACGCGAGAGCGCTGCGGAGCTCGGTTTTATGTTATTGATGCGCGCGCATCGCAGAGCCGCCGAGTCCGCCTCTACGCTCGCTACGCTCTCTCTTGCTCCTCGTCGCCGCTCCTTCTTTTTCCTGCCGCCCTTCTCCGCGCGATCTCGTCGTCTCTTTTTCTCTCGCTCATTCGAGCTTCACGACGTAAAACAAGGGAGGTCCGACGAACCGTTTCGGAAATCGCCCGGTAACGTGTCCACGAGATCCCATGACAAACCGGACGTGCAATTTTTGCACGTTGACATTTTTGCACGTTTAGCGTACTCCGTACACGAAATCGTGACGAGACTATTACGAACCAAGATGGCCGCCCAAAAAGGGCCCTTTGCACCGTGGGTCAAACATCGAGCCCCGAACGAATGTAAACAATCATTGTATTTGTGCGTCGAGATTCTATCCGTCCCGCCCTATTTTTATCTCTTCTAGAATCTGACAATTTCGAAGCGGAGAACTTTTTGACACCGTAGCGCCAACTTCATTCATTTTTGTTCTCGTCCGAGGCCCCTTCGTTGAAGTGGCATTGTCCAAAAATGTTATCGCGATGCGCTGCTATTCTTCCATTGTACATAATACACACTAGCAACACTCATCTCGCTCAAGTTGCGATATGTATCTTTATTTTCATTATTAAATTATAAACATTCTTGGAGTTCTGCACACATACATACACGATGATATTTGAATTGTGAGTCGCCCCGGTCTGTTTGAATCGTGTGTTCGTGCCTCATCCGCCTGCCTCGTCGCTCTTCCCCCACTCTTCCGCCACGGCGGGGGGGGGGGGGGGGTAGATCCGATTATAATGTGGAAAAGAGCTTATGGCCGAAAATGAACACAACGGGGAAGCTGAGGAACTACCTTATGGCCTGGAACCGCAGATTAATCGGTGGGTCATTCAGTCACATTTTTATATCTTGATACTTTGGAAGCATTTTCCCGAGAACTACTTTTTCGTGAACCTCGTACGAGATAACTTAAAAACTATCTCTTCGACCATTTTGAAATTTTGCACACTCTCAGATAACACAATGACCGTCTATGTGAACCTAAAATTGGTTTGAAAATTATTGCAAAAAATGACTTTTTCATTGACAAAAGATATAGTAAGAATTTAATGAAGGGTATAACATTTTTTTTCAAAATCGTACCTTTTTTCGAATTTTTACTTTTCATTGGATTTTTGAGGTTCGCATAGAGCGCGTGGGTCTTAGAATGCTAAAACTGCTTGGCTCAGATGTTTCAGATCAATGCACCGTACGCTAGAGTGCGCGGCGGGGAACAACTCAGGCAGCAACCGTCTGTGAAGCAACTTTCGTACGGCCGCCATGTGTAAAAAGTAAAAAAAAATCGGAAAATTAAAAAGTGTAACATATATGTGTACAAAATATGTATAATATGTCCATAGAATTGCAATTATGTAAAATAAATAGTTTCGACACAAAAATTCGTGAAAATTCGCTTATTTTCGGCTGCCTATAGCGATTTCCCCCCCCCCCCCCCCCCCTCCCAACCGGGAACTAAACGGTTACCGGATATTTTGTGAACAACCTCGGCGAGGGGCCCTGATTAGTCGAGTTCCCAAGTTCCGGTTTCCTCTCCCTGTCGTAGCAGTTGAATACGTGCTATGTATGCTTGTTACTGCATAGCCTGGATAGTGACGCGCGGGCGCGCGATGTTCCATGCGCGTGTGACTCATGGAAACCCAACCAAGTCCCTGCCCAATCACCGACTCTTTTTACCTCTGCTTTTTTTGTCACACATGACCATTGTGCGGTCGTGTTTTCATCGCCTCGGCAGGAGGAAATTAGTTTTTGTGGAAGCTATCCTTTGTGCAAATGACCTTCATCATATTGCGAAAACAAAGTATTATAGCTGTTCGAAAAAAATTCGGCTGGAGTATGTGGTTCATATGGGCTTGAAACAGGCTTGCACAATGGACCGATAATTCGAATATGTATCCCGTACTCGGCACATATTGAGCCTTGATGTATTCCTTTTACGAACCCGAATATTTAATAGGAATTGATTTTCGTCTACGATGAAGCAAAAATACATTGCACACTGGTAAAATTCCAAGCCAAGTTATCGAACTTTTAACAAAAAATGACGACTCTAGATATAGTTTAATTCATACGGCACTTCGCGGGGATGACGAGATGGCCACATTTCTATCTAGTAATTTATACACTGAGAAACTCTAGATGCCTGATACAAACTGCTCAACGCGTGTCGAAAAATCTAGAGATTCCGAAACGCCAATAAAAACAGGGGTCACCGAATGCTTAAAGGATATATCAGTGATAAAACTTGGAGAAATGTGACTAGCATAAGAATTTTCGTAGCCGCGACTTTTCAGAGGGGATGTAACAATTTCTAAATCTACTCAATGGGCGTGCAATTATTCATTGCAGCTTATCGTTGGGTATAATAGTTAATTGTAACTTATTTTTTTAGTTAAGGGCCACGGTGCTTTACCGATGTACCAAAAGGGCCATGCTTAGGCCCCCACAAAATACAGGCGTCCGCGATAGGAATACCTTAAGGGGGGAGATCCTTTTGGGCAGCCGAAAATAAGCAAACATTCAATATTTTTGTCCTGAAGCTATTTATTTTACATTGTTGAAATTTGACGTACATATTACTACATCTTCGAATTTTTCCAACAAAATTGCTTTTTTATTTAAAAAATGGCGCTGTCCGACACTTGCGTCAGAGACCGTTGCGCCTGAGCTGTTCCACGGGGTACATACCTAGCGCCTGGTGCTTCGATCTGAAACATCAGAGCTAAGAGGTTTTAGATTTCTAATTGTAAGACCCGCACTCTCTATGAAAATTAAAAACAAAGCGTACATCGATGAACAAATGTTTTATTTGTCGTTAAATTTTTACTATCGCTTTGTTAATGATAAAGTATCTTCTTAAAATAATTTATAAGGAACTTTAGGTTCACATAGACAGTAGTTATGTTATATAAAAGGGTGCAAAATTTGAAAATGTTCGATGGGATAGTTTGTTTTAGTTATGTTGTACGAGGTTCACGGAAAAGTTATTTCCAGGAAAATGCATTTACAATTTCGAGACTCAAAAACATTGTGACTAAAGTACCTACCGATTAAGGGGGGAGATGCCTTTAGACAAGGAAGAAAGTGCTGATTCTCACGATTTTTTTTCACAGGAAAGATTGCTTCGCCATTTTTTGAAATCAGTTTTATTACTACTTGTGTCTGTTACATGGTTTTTGTTATTAATCCTTAAAAATGGCGGACGCACGGCACGGTCTTCAAAACGGATTGCGGCGGATGATGTCAGGCGGTGTGACACGTAGCGTCGGCGGGATCAACCTAAAAAAAAAACCAACGACGATTATTCCTTTCTTAACCCCTTCGTTGGCATTGACGCAATAGTGCGTCAAGTAATTCCGTGCCCTGTGTGCCATTGACGCAATAGTGCGTCAACCTGTATTTCTCTATTTAACTTGCTCTGATTTGAAATCGGAGCCTCACTCGCGGGCTTTGCGGCTCGCTGAATCCGAATTTGAATCCAAAATTTGGAAATTCAAAATGGCGGCGCCAATATGGCGGACAAAAATCAAAAACTTTACTCGATTTAGATGAAAATTAGTACTCCGGGATTTTTGAGGTCGCTCATTACGAATCTGAACTTTAAATTTGAAAATTCAAAATGGCGGACCGTAATTGAAAATTTTACTCGATTTAGATAAAAATTGGGACTCTGGGATTTTCGAGGTCGCTTATTACGAATGTGAACACAAAATTCAAACATTTTTAATGGCGCATCTAATATGGCGGACGAAAGTGCAAAAAACAGCTCGATTTGGATAAACGTTGGTACTCGGGGATTTTCGGGGACGCTGAGTATGATGCTGAACTCAAAATGGCGGAATTTTCCATGGTGAATTCAATAACATGGAGCACAATACAATAAATAGGTGGAAATATATGAAGCTTGAGTATCGAGTTTCATCTAAATCAACCTGTATTATTTGTATTTTCATTCACCCATATTTGTTCGTCATTGTGAATTCCTAAATTTTGAGTACAGACTCGTAATCAGCACCCGCGAAAACCGCAGAGTACAAGTTTTCAGGATAAAAAATGTTCCTGCCTTTTTGGGCACTTTTTGTCGAATTCTCTCTGCCAACGAAGGGGTTAACACTCAGACGCGGAATGTTAACCAAGAAAAAGTGAGAAGTGTTGAAAATCGATTGAATGGTACGCTTTGAAACAAAAACTATGAATTTTCCATAAAAATTGCTACATTTTGCAATAAAAAAATCTTTTTTTCTTTTAATTTCCAAAAATATTTAGGGTCATGTATTAGACAAGAAGGTTAAAAAGATTTATACCAAATTTATACCAAGAATTGAAAATGCAGTTTAGAAGACCGTGCCATACCTCCGCCATTTTTTTAAGAATAATAAGAAAAAAATACCATGTAACAGCCAAAAATAGTAATAAAACATACCCCAAGTCTCAAAAATGGTGAAAAAGTATTCCCTTCGAGAAAAAACCATGAAAATCACCCGAAAGGTATCTCCCCCCTTAAACTGCGATTCCGGGTCATAAAGTAGTCCCTTAGCTTCCTCGTGGAATTCATTTTCGCCCATAAGCTCTTATTTACGTTATAAAAGGATCGCGCCCTTAACCTGCAAACGTAAAGTTTCGAAGATCACGAATACTCCCTGCGAAAAACACTCCGTAATCCGCAACACGCACATAGACAAAGATATACTCAGGAATAAAAACTGCTGATGATAGAGTGACGATACGCTCGAACGAGATACAATATATACTTCCGCGGTTCCGAGTAATCAATTACTGACGTGACGAAATACGAGCTCTGAAATCATGCCGTATGCGCTACGCCTATCTTATTGCAAAGACTCGGAACAGTAGTCGAGGAGAAAAACATAGGGCCGCGTTTAAAAGATTCCTCATTCCGTCCGCATTTCGGACAACTGAGCGATACCGAAGTTATTGCCAATCAACTGCTATTAGTCATATCAACAACACATGCTATTGTATCGAGCTGAGTGCTGTACGATGCTCCCCGTTCCCATAAACTCTGTCGACAATTATCCCACTCGTGTGTCGAGCAAGGCTCGTGCGACGTGCCCTGCACGCGTGGTGCATCGTCATCGATTATCATATCGCCAAAGCATCGCAAAGCGCTTGTGCTTTTAAGAAGCGACAGGGCTGAACACTGCCCCATTGGAATGTATTTTCGAAACATGCGTGTGTTGAACAAAGTAGCATCGTACTTGAAAGTATAACTGTGGTTCCTTTTTGGGCTCTACCTTATTTTTGAAACGTGTCGATATATATATCGCTGCGCGACAATCGATATTCCTGAGCGCGCTCTAGCGGGCGATCGTTGCACCACTGGTAATTGGCGTTTAAACCACGGAGACTAGACACAGGAGACCAAACTCGGCATTTCAACTCGTCTCCAAAATTACGAATATTAAGGGTGGCTCTGGGGTCTTTCGAAGTAATATGCTAATATATCGGCTCCCGATTGTAGGATAAATAACTAACCTAACCTTCATTACGTGTCGGTATTATAATAAAATTGAAGATCAAGTGTGGTACGCTGATTGGTACGAATCCAGTATTGATGAAACAGTATCATTTTTTAAGTGATTGCACGCAGATGCGTAGTTTTTTATATTAAAAAATAAATGTTTTTTGTTCTCTCTGCAGATATGGTTAAATTTTCCAGGAGGCGCATTTTTTTACTTTCGAAATGGTTTGTCCCTTAAAATTCTCATGTGAACATATTGAAAACAACGAACAAAGTCGTTCAAAGTAGCATACTCTCACAACCGGCCTATGTGAGGTTAGAACTTTGCACATACAGGTCCGGAAGTTCCGCCGTTTTTAAAGTGGTGTGTGGTGCCAAACTGCAAAACTAGTAGCAAACCCGTGAAATCTTTTATGATCGTTTATTTTTGTCGGGCTTGCTTACATTTCGAAGATTTCAGTTTCCATTGCTGTTAATTACATTTTTCCACGTATATGCATTCCGGAATATCTTTTCCCACGTGCTATAAAATCGTCATTATAATAAATAGGAATGCATAAGTATTGAGGTGGAATCGCGGCGAAAGTCCGTGGGTGTGAGCAGAGATCCCACCCCCGCAGCCGCCGTCCCGCGGATATGCTGGTAACCGTACCGCAGCGTTGCTAGTAGCCACTACCGCCACTACATAATTATAAATGTTTTCAGCAAGCGACCTATCCCCACCACTGGTATTTCTAGATCTGTATGTAAGCCGCGTTGTCGCCTGATATGTTCTATATGTATGGGTCTGTTCGATCGACGCGCCGTCCTTACCATTCGCATTTTCGGGTAGACTTTATTCACTATCTCTCCATTGCAGTTTCGTCTCATGGCTCTAGTCTCCGTGGTTCAAAGTTCGAACAGCTGCGCCCGCAGAGCGCCCACGTGCATCTCTTCGCCGTCTAGTTGCTTTATTATTGTGATATTACGATCGTTGATTCAACTATGAAAAAAATACAGTTCGATAAATTCGTCGAATTGAGTAGAAAAATAAAAGTGTCGCCTTTCGAAACAGTCGTGGGTAAAAGGAAATTCATCAACGGCGGTATATATTAGAGCGGTGACTGACTATTGTCGACATAACCTCAAAATAGAAACCGCTTCGATCTACTGGCGCGTAAAATTTCCGGTAATCATAATTCTTTCGTGTTTATTTTCTTTGGGAAGGTGTCAAAAGACATTTCGTTCGCCCGCTGGTCCGTTGAACATTTTATCGAGCATGGTTTTGACATGAAGATGCGCAAGTTGCTTGACTAACAGCAACGCGTTTGCGCGTGCGCACGTCTGCAGCACCGCGGAGTTACGATGGTTCGCGGCAAAAGGCCGGTTCGAGGGGGCAAGAGGAAATTCGAAAACCCGCGGGAGCGTAGGCCGAAGCCTAAAAAGGGAAAATTCAGTATCAAGGAAGCATCGTACGTGAAGGAACGCGATGCGAAAAATGCGGAGATTGAGAACAAAAGAAAAAGACTGAACGATGAGCAGGAAAGACGGAGGAGAAGAGAACCGGAGTCGTCTGGCGAGGAAGAGGATGAAAATCCTTTGGCAGCTCTTCTCGCTACATTCTCAACAACAAAGTCCCTCCAACGAGCTGCCATTGAATCAGAGAGCGATGAGGATTCTTCGGATGAGCAGGAAGGGAGCAATTTTTCCTGTGAAAATGAGGTATAGTCAATTGCATTTTTTCATTCGTTAAATGGAAATTAAATTTATTGCGTTATTATTATAGTTGTTGCATTATTATTATATTTATTGCGTCAATACTATATTTATCGCATTATTATTATATTGATTACATTATTTTTATATTCGTTGCACGCCCAAAAATGCGGCAAAAAATTTTGTCGCAAGCTTTCCATTGCAGGCCCATGAGAGATTCTGAACTCGTCTCAAAAACATTTGGACCAAATGAGCGGAAGCCATTCGTATTTCTTATATTTATATTTTATATTTATTTATATTAATACTTATACTTTACATTTGTTGCATTTATTGCATTATGATATCCACTGCATTATTATAATATTTATTGCATAATTTTTATATATATTGCACTATTATTATATTTATTTATATTGCATATACACTAGGTATGAAGTTTTATGTAGTTTCAGTCATTTTTATTGCACGGCCAAAAAACGTGGCAAACAAGTTTGTCGCGGAAACATCTGGACCAAATTAGCGACATCCATGTACCTGCGAAGATAAAATATATATTTTTTCTACTATTATACATTCCCAATTGTACAACAGTACACCATGGCAGTGACCCTACACTTTTTTCGTCCACTGGGATGAGCTTGAATTCATTCAACTTACTTGAAATTTTTGAAAATATGGCTTTTTGTTTCACAATGTACTCTCAAAATATAACGTTTCAAAAATATTCTTGGAACATTTATTGCATCACGCGAATTAAGGACGTACGATCATTACTACTAATCCAACTTTCCGATTTGAAATTTTTATATGATTTTGACTAATACTTTGTGCGCCTATGGCCAAAATTTGAGCTATTTTGACCGTTTAATTTTGTTTGCAATGAAACTGCAAAGTCGAGCACTGTGAGTTACCGAAACACGTCGTCTTATGGAGACGGTCAACCGGAAGTGCAGTGATCATGGTTTTTTTGCTCATGTATCCAACTAAACCCGTTGGAAAACTGGAATTCGATAGATGAGATATAATAGATATTGTAAAAACTAAGAAAATCAATCTTCACCGTGTAGTTAAAGCACTACATTACAAGAAAGTTTCAATTTCCGGTTGAAAATGGTCAGAACGACGAAATAGCACCCACAGACCTAGCAACGTCGCGAGTAACAGCCGATGGGTTTGGCGAACGTAACCCAGCTTTGTTTTGAAATTAATTTGAATAGAAGCCGCCACAAAATATGCAAACAACAATTTATGGAGTTTTATCATTTATCACGTATCAATAATATGTATACTTATATTCTGCCTATCGTGTGAATCCCGCTGAGGTAATTGAAGCCTATTTTAATAGGTTTCCAGCTGATTTTTTTTCCCTTTTAGTCCGTTTTTACGGTGGATATGTTAATATTATTATTACGAAGATTACAATCGAGTCATTGACAATCTAATTTTTCAGTTTTTATTTGTTCACGTGCAATAAATTCACCATTTACCACAACATTTGGCACACTATAATTGATAATACGAATACTCAACACAAGTAAACATCAATCAGAGCAGCTGTGGGTAAAATAAATTTAGACTCTTTTTTGACCCCGTAGAAGTGATCGTACATCCTTAATTGCTCACAAATTATTGTCATTCCTTGACATTTTTTGCCCATTGCAGTTTGGTCTGCCCAGTCATTATGGTGTTGACGTTTGCATTGTTGGAATGCAACGAAAATCCTTATGTTTTTCTTTCTTCAATTTCAACCGCCAATTCGTGTTGTAGATTTTTGATGAGGATCCTACAAAACGTCCAAAAAAAAAGAATTCAGTCCAAAATGTAAATTAACGCGTAACATTAACATCGTGACATTTGGTGTATTCACTAAGTTGAAAAAAATGTACCATTGTAACAATTGGTATATTCACTGAGTTGTAAAAAATAAATCAATTGTACGGACAATTCTTATAACAGCCGAATGGGCTTTGTTCCGTACAGGAACCGAGGATTGACGAGAAGAACTCTGCGGACGATTCGGATCTCGAGGCGGAGGTTCCGGCGGGAAAGGAAGGTACAGCCACACCGGAGAACACGGACGATGAAATAACAGTGGAGACGAGGGAAGAAGAGAACGAGGAGGACGCCGAAACGGCGCGAGAGGACGAGGGTCATTTGCGAGATCCCTTCTCCGTTCATTTGAACAAAGATATCAGCGAAGAGTTGTACAAATCTGTATCATCGGTGCCTCCGATCAGCGAGACTTCGCAGATAACTTGGCCGACGTTGGGAAAGATCGTAGCCCACATTCCCAAAGTTCCATCGTCGATAAATTCCACTGCGGACGGTGTCCAAAGGGTAAAGATCAGTGTTTTGGAGAACAAGCAATTCGCCGAGCCTGCGAGTCTTCCGTCTCCCATCGCAAGTGTAGACTGGGACAAATTGTTCGTGAAATCACAGATCCAGAAGAACGTGGCGGCGGCGAACGAGAAAAACCTGAGAGAGACTTCCGGCGAGGATTCTCCGGCTCTGACGTCTCTTCAGAAGGAACTCTTCGCGATAATGAACAATTATCAAGATTTGCTCTATACAGAGAGAAATTTCGAGAACGCCGGGCAGATACGACTGGCGTATTGTTTACACGCGATAAATCACGCGCTGAAGACACGCACGAAAGTGCTCCATCACAACGCGAAGCTGAGCAAGTCAAGAAGATCGGACATGGCTGATATACCGGAGGAGTATCGGGACCAGGGCCTCGTGAGACCGAAGATTCTCATAGTCGTGCCCTTTCGTCGTTCCTGTCTCGAGATCGTCGAGACGCTCGTCGCGATACTCATTGGCGAGGACAAGGGTGGCTCGGTGATAAACAAAAAGCGTTTTCTCGATGATTTCTCCGGCAACGAGATCGCGATGCCGCGAAAGAATCCAAAGCCCGAGGATTACGAGAAAACCTTCACCGGCAATACCGACGATACCTTCAAGATTGGCTTGTCCATAACGAAGAAGACTCTCAAGCTTTACGCGGACTTCTACAGTTCGGACATTATAATATCGTCGGTTCTCGGGCTGCGAATGCTCGTCGGTGCCGAGGGCGAGGAAGATCGGGACTACGATTTTTTGGCGTCCGTCGAATTGCTCGTGCTCGATCAGACGGAAATATTCGCGATGCAGAATTGGGATCATCTCGTACACGTTCTCGATCACTTGCATCTACAGCCGAGGAACTCCCACGACGCGGATTTCTCGAGAGTGCGCAGCTGGTGCGTCAACGGCTGGACGAAATATTACAGGCAGACGCTGATTTTTTCGAGCGTCAATTTGCCCGAGATTCAGGCTATATTCAACAAGAAGTGTCACAATTATCGTGGCAAATTGAGAACGTCGAATCCGTGCTTGCGAGGCTCCGTTTGTCAGGTTATCGTTCAAGTACCCCAAGTTTTTCACAAATTCAACGCGACGAGCTCGAGCCAAGCGACCCTCGAGGCGAGATTCGCATTCTTCGTTACCACCGTATTGCCGCAGTACCGCGACAGCATAATGAATCACACCTTGATCTACGTGCCTTCCTACTTCGACTTCGTCAAACTCCGCAACTACTTCAAGAGCGAGGAGCTCAGCTTCGTCCAGATATGCGAATACACGAGAGACGCGAAAGTCGCGCGAGCCAGGGACATGTTCTTTCACAGCGACGCTCACTTTCTCCTCTACTCGGAGCGCTTTCATTTCTTCCGACGCGTACGGGTCAAGGGAATAAGACATCTCGTATTCTTCGAACCACCCACTTTTCCGCATTTCTACGACGAGATGTGCAACCTCATGCAAGAGGCCAACCAGAATCCACGCGCCGGCTCCGAGAGCAACATGAGCGTGACTACCGTTTATTCCAAATACGACGCCATCAAGATCGCCGCCATAGTCGGTACCGAGAGAGCCAGGAAAATGTTGGCCTCGGCCAAGGATGTTCACATGCTCATGACCGGAGATTGACGAAGATCACTGCAATTTTCGGATTATCTTTTAGAGACGGATAACGTGCTTTTGGGACAATAATTGTTACGATTGAAATTGTCGTTGTCTTTATTCGATAATGATATTCATACACTTGTCGTTCAGTAGCAGTGTCGGAAAATTTGAACGGGGCAAAGATGGAGTCGGTTTGAGGAAACCACAAAGGTGTCCTCCATATATTACGTCATCTATTTTTTACTGATTTTTTACCCCCCTGAAATCATCCTATCGTCATAATTCAATAGATGATTATGATTCGAAGTGATTTAAGATTTGGTGTGATGACGTAATTTTCTATGAGACTGCCGCTCCTCCATTTTAAAATGACGTAGTTTATGGACGGCCCCAAAGGTGCTTTCAGTTTGAGACGAAGTCGCGGAACTTTTATACGAAGGTATCTCGATGGGTCTGCTGAATCGTTGATCGAACATGACGATGAATCAGCTCCACGATGGCAAGCAGACACGTGCAAGTGGCATTTGCATCGAACCACGTTGGGTGTATATTACATTTGATTCGATCTATCGATCGGTTCTCCGATTCGAATAAATTAAAATGTATTTAACCAACAGAGAGTACGTATACAATCCAACTCTGAGACTTAGGCGGATTGGCAATATTTTTATAATTCAGATTACTCGTACAATCACTGACGAACCATTTGCATTATTCGACAGAATCGAGCTATCCGAGGATCATCGAGTATCACTACACTCACTCTATTCGTTATAAAACGTCAAGTATAGGGTGTCTCGAAATGTCCTGACATTTTAATTTATTGATAAAACGTATTATTTATTTGAAAAGTACGAATATCTTTATTTTGATATGAAGTACAAACATGGAGGTTATGTGTGCAACACAATATTCTATAAATGGCCGCCTCGTCCCTGTTTGCAAACATTCACTCTTTTGACGAAATTTTCAATAACATTTTGGCATAATTGCGGACTAATTTCATTAATGGTGCGTCCAATTGCTTCCTTGAGGTCCGGAATGGTCAGTGGATCATTGGCATACACTTTTCCTTTCAGAAAAGCCCAAAGAAAGAAGTCCAGTGGCGTCAAATCGCACGATCGTGGTGGCCAATGCAGTAACAATTCACCAAATAACAATTTCTATGCGTTGCTCGATCTTGTAATAGGGAATCGGACAACGTTTCAGAAAGTGTTTAAAATGAACCATAATGCATATATATAGCCATGAAAAATGTTATTTTATATAAATAAAGCTTTTTGAGTGCCTAAAACTATGTCTAAATGTTGTTTTTTTTCATTTGCCGCGCAAACGTTACCCACGTCATCTCAGGACGCGTGACGCCATATGTGTGTAAACGAACGACAAGCTAACCTCAAAATCAAATGCAAGGTGTTATTTTTTACGTTTTTGCGACGTTTGGAGTTCCTGGTTCCATGCAAAAAAAAACGTAAACAGGAGAGAAATATTTATTTCTCTTGTTTACGTTTTCGGATGGAAACGTTTGTTTACGCACGAATGACGTTATACGCTGGGATTGGTGTTTCGTTTGAGGTGAAGAACAGATTGAAAATAATTGAATTATTACATCTTATCTATTGATTTGAAAATATAAATCATTATTCAACAAAAATATTGATTGAATGATCGTTTTAATTATATGAGTATTCATCCTAACTACACTTTAGATTTTTCTGATTACTGTCCGGTTGCCTATTTTCCATGATCAAACCTCGATACTTCCCGATGTCAGTTGTCAAAGATAAGTACTCCCACGTTGGCCACAGAAAAAATGGCGCGCAATTTAAAATGTCGAGTCATTTTGAGACATCCTTTATACTCGAATAGTTCGTACAAACGGATCGGGCAAAAATTTCGTATTAACACGATCCCAAATTTGAACGTATACATTCACGTTGATCAGGCTCGATAATTCATTGTTATACGTACGTTGAGAGATTCGTTATCAAGATCTTTGGTAATCGTAAAACATCGCGCCAACATGGCGCAAGATAGAGAAAAAAACCGTCAAGAATCGTCCGATCTCAGATGAAATCAAAATCATCTGTGTCCTGAATCAGACGTTCATTCGTCGTCTCCTTTCGCTCGTCATTCGATGATTGTAGCTCAGGGTGAACGATCAATGACGCAGATTCGATTGGCGACGATTCACTCGTCCCTTCCATATCCTCCGTGACCGAGTCTCCCATAAAATCTGGGCTTGCAACCTGTGCTGGTACATTTGTCGCGTGCTTGTCATGAGCTACGCTGTTATTCGCGATATCGCGCAGGGCCGGTACTCTGGTCATGTGTGATCCTGAAAATAGAGGACAGCAAATCTTGAAACATCGAAATAAATCTTGAATTTCAGTAATTTGTCGGCGAATTCATCGTGAAAATATGAATAAACAAATACGTAGAGCTTTTTTTTCGTAATGATTGCTTATCGAAAAAGGACTAAAATAACGCCGAGGTTAGCCGTCCGGTTTCGGACGAATAAGCGTATGTTATTCGTCCGGACAGCGGCTAATTTCACGCGGTTCACGCTGTACATCGCCCCAAACAAACAATTCCAAACGTAAAGTTTTTCTTCGGATGACTACGTGTGAATTATTCTTCCGGATAGTTTGCTTTACAATTTAACACATTCTATCCGGACAATTATATATATGTATTCGTCTGGATACTAGCTTACACGAATCACAATAATATGTACGCCTACTGGAAATACGGCGTGAACTGAGCCGCTATCCGGACGAACAACATACGCTTATTCGTCCGATAACGGGACGGGGAAGACACTCCGATAAAATAATGGTCCTAGGATTGATAAGTTCGAAAATGAATGGTGATATCTGCATATCAAAATAATTGAATGACTAAAAAGAACAGAAGGAAAATAATTACTGCAGACAGGAAAGGAAGCGATAAAAATATGAATTCGGACAAAATGCACATTTAGGTACGTCTAAAACGTGAGCAATGTTGAGGCCTAAACTTCCAATAATATGGAAGCAACTTCCAGACTTGAATTTCATTTTCTATGACTCCAAGTCGGCCACCCATGCCTATTTCCGCATCACGTCACTTGGAAACAGCAGAAATAGCGATCATTACCGTTGATGGTTGTCGATAGTTCAGCGATGACGGGTATCGTCAAATTGAGACACTCCACTTTGGACGTCGAATTCAAGGAAGTTTGTCGGAACGTGTAAAGAGCGCGATCTTTCGGATCCCAGATGAAGGTGTAGTAGAGGGAAAGAATAATGGCTGCCAAACTAACGGAAACTACATAAGCTAAGACCGTCAATACTCTGACGAGTTTTTGTCGATGTTTCGGCTCGTACAGCTTGTCCTTGCTCTCTTCACCAGCGAGCTTAACTTCGTTCGAATGTTTCGCAGTTGCCTCGTTACGATTGCCCAAAGTACGACTTATGCTTATCGCCATTGCGTTTACGCTCATCTTCCGTGGCAATTGCATTCTGCAGGTTAGAAACGATTTATTCGTAGGCCTCTGTATCGAGCCATTGGTCACTCTTAGACTTCAACAGGAGCAGGATTTCTGCACGTTTTCTTCTGCATACCTGATCACAATTTAAAAGATGCTCGTGAGATTCGGTGGCATTGAGACTTTTGGGAAAAACCATAGTCGTAAGAGCGATTCTAGGCCTCGATAACAATCGGGACTCAAATACAGCTCCCTCGTAGCATTGTTGTAGCAAATACAAAAAATACACCGAAAAACGATCAAGAGGTTTCCATAAGCGTAATACAATTAGCCCACGAAACACGTCAAGATTCCGATTTTTTTTCTAAAGAACGTTACCGTGGATCGTACACGAACTGCGCAGGATGATCAGCCAAGGGGTTATATACGTCGAGAAAAAAATTCAGCTCGGTGATAGCATTTTGACCTGGCCCCGTAACAACCTTAACATTTGTATGCTTCGCCATATGCTTCCCGTAGTTTTTAAGAAGTACACGTAGAGTGGTTATAAAGGGTTCTTATGGGATTCCGATCATTGTATGGTTTCACAGACACTGGCGAAAAGGCGAGATGCGGATGTGAGCGAGCTCAATTCCCACCCCAACGAACGCAGCTATTTTTAGAACCTCCGACACACAAACGTGACTTATTTGACAACACTTTTTAGCAGGCGACTTGTTTGCTCTAAAGTGCGTGGCATTCGGACTTGCAACCGTGGTCTAAGATATAGCGATTTTTCCACAGAACCACGATTCTCATATACAGGGCGTTAGGAAGGTCGATGCAAAGCCTCAAGAGGGCGATAGGTCACCTCCTTAGAAACATATCTAACCTATAGGTTACCTTAGTCCAACGTCTTTCGATCATGGTAAGTATGATTTTGCAAAATTTCCCAAAATTAGGTACTTACTCGTTTACCTATATTTTTTAAATAGCATAAGGCCTTAGGCCCCCGCTAATGGGTATAAAGTCATGGGCGGATTTAACAATTTATTTTCGTGTGAAAAAGTGATTCGCTCATAAAATTAATTGCACATCTATTTAGTATGAATATCAAGCTGTTAGATTTTTTTTTTAATCGATGTACAAAATAGCCGACTGCTAAATTTTCAGGGAAAAATTTCGTTATATCTACTCATAAACTGCTCATAAATGAAAAGTTTTCGATTAATCAAAAATTTCGTACGCACTTCCCTGCGAAATGCAATTGGGGACATAACTTTTGAAATTGAAGTAAATCGAGTGAAAATTGTTGAAGTTATTTGTCACGCCAATCGAAAAAAAGCTGTTTCGAGAGATTTCGATTAGTCGGCCATTTTCTACATCGGAAATTTTTTTTTCTAACTGCTTGATATTCATACTAAATAGATGTGTAATGAATTGTATGAGTGAATCACTTTTTCATACGAAAAAAAAATTGTTAAATTCGTACATGATTTTATAACCGTTACTGTGGCCTAAGGCCTTAACGTAAGAGGTATTTTTATATTTCGACAAGCTCTTAAGGCAGTAGTCTGGTCTAGAAATTCATCGTCTAGAAGACCATTCCTACGAAAGGGGAGAAGGAACAATCTATGGACCCGGGTTGGCGGATTAACTAGTGAGCATCGATAATTCGATTTAAACCTCATCTAACGGTATCAAAACCTCGAACGCGTTTATCTTAGAACTATGTTTTTCAAATCGGCGCCCACGATATCTCGATAACTAAATAAACGATCGAGCTCAAATTTTGCACATACCTTCGGTAGCCTCTTTCTGAGGACTGGTAGCAGAATCGAGTCGAACAATAATTTTGCCCACATTTTAGAACTCGTCGAATACCCGAAAATGTATGAAATATCGTTAATCAAAGTTTAACAGCTTTTTTTAAGTACTAATTCTGCTACCAGTGCTCAGAATACTCATACAGATTAAGAATATATATTTTTTTTTTTCAGATGCATACAACATTACCCAGAGTGGACGCCGATTGAGGCGGTTTTCGGCGGACCATGTAACAAAATAAAAAACTACATGAAAATATTTAAAAAAAATTTTTTTCAAATGTAGATACATTCTCAAAGGAACAATAAATACATATGTAAATTTTCATCAAGACAACTTCAACGGTTTAAAAGTTATTGCAACCCAAAAATGACGTGAGGGATCTCGCTCTAGACCAGCCTTAAGGATGTTGAGTCCCTATGAAACATGTTAATGTTAATTGTTCAATAACTAGCTTCTTAATCGTCATGAAATTTTTACACGAGCTCCTGAATACTTCATGTAAAAACATACCAAATTTTCAGAATTCTATCATCATTACTTCAACCTCCTTAAGGGTTGAAATAAAAAATGATATTTTGATCATTTTGAATGATCATTTTAATGATGATTACACGATGTTTAGAAATAATACACTTGTTCGTTTAAGGATGCTGAGTACCTATGAAACATGTTAATGTTAATTGTTCAATAACTAGCTTCTTAATCGTCATGAAATTTTTACACGACCTCCTGAATACTTCATGTAAAAACATACCAAATTTTCAGAATTCTATCATCATTACTTCAACCTCCATAAGGGTTGAAATAAAAAATGATAAGAAAATTCTGAAAATTTGGTATGTTTTTGTATGAAGTATTTCAGAGGTCGTGTTAAAATTTCACGACGATTAGGAAGCTGGTTATTAAAAAATTAACATTTTGTTAAGAACAATTTTTAAAAGAAATAAAAAAAATGTATCAATAAACTTCGTTTTGTTTCCGTTGCTTTCAGTATATTGTAGATATTATAAAATTGAGAGGTCAAAAAAAACTTATTGCAAAGTTGAGTCAGTTTCCATAAAACAACATTTAATTTATGAATGTTAATTGTTCAATAACGAGCTTCCTAATTGTCGTGAAATTTTTACACGACCTCTGAAATACTTCATACAAAAACATACCAAATTTTCAGAATTTTATTATCATTTGCGATTTGGGACTCAACATCCTTAATTATTCAACACGTCTCATTTAGTTAGTTGTGTCGATACAGATGACTGTGTTTGGGTGTTTGTCGATTGAATACCCATTAAGCTAAGACGCAAATAAGTTTTTAGTTACCAATTATTGTCTGAGCATTATGAACGAGTTAGTATCTAATTTTGGGAAACTCTCCAAAAATCATGCTTACCGTGATAACTCGAAATTCTCAGACTTTGGACTAAGGTAACCCAGGCTAACTATGTTCCTAACGAGGTGACCTATCACCCCCTTAAGGCTTTTCATCGATCTTCCTTGTGCATATATATATATATATGTGTGCAAAATTTTGATTCATTTGCAAAAATAAAAAAAGAAACACCTAGATAGCATGTTACAGTATGTTAAACGTACCTCGAGTGTTCTGTCCATAAACCAGCTGAGCTCTGTTTTTTTTTATTCGTAATTAAGTACGGACGAAAATATCGGATTTGGCCCGCGGGACAAAGCGGGTCCAAAGATACAGGGCACTCGTCAAACGAGTGGTAGTTTGGCGAGCTTACGATTTCGAAGACGATCCGCGAGAATCACAAGCAGATTCTTCAACTTCTTTGAGAATACAAGGAAGACAGAAAGCCTTTGTGCCTTCCGAAAAGACGAAATGACATGTAATCCATAGTCGCGCCCACGTTTCGTCGTGCGACCTATTTCAGGATCTCTCAACGATCAACGTTCACACATCGTAGTCATGTATACGTATATAGGAAAGTCATATACGTATACATACACGTTTAGGTCTGACTTGGAGATTGCGCACTCGCATCCTTCCAGCGGGTTACTGTCAGGCGTCCGGGAAATAAAGAATATCCACAATCGACGTGGATTCAGAAAGTACACAATTTTCCGCTGATCCGAAAATAGGTAATTTCTGGTTTATCGACCGCCATTATTTCACAATGTCGAGCGGTACGATTTTACGGTTGATGCCTTTGCCTCCGGGCATAGGAAGACGCGTTTAGTCGTGCTATAAGCCTCTTCGTTTTTTTCACATGTACGAGCAAAAGTTTTTATGAAAATGGAAGAAAATGTTCTTCCCTACAAAAATAGATATGACTGTTTTTGTCGTAGGATCAATCGTTTTAGAGATATTTCGAAAAAACTGAATTCCAAGATGCCGGCAGAAGCATACCGTAAAATGGCGTTACTTTGAACAGGTTTTGAAAGTTTTTTGTAGGTAACTTTTTTTTAACGTCCGAAATTCCAACTTTTTTTGTTCCAATAGAAGTATGTGTCCTTTTGCTATCAAGTGTATAAGGAAGTCAAGCCTTATCGAACTTCAAGATATTAAATGTTTAAAAAAAGTGTCAAACTAACCTCCCGTGTAGGGAAATCCAACTCATGTCAAAGATGTTACGAGGCTTACTTTGACATTTTGATTTAAAAAAACTGTGGTCAAACACTTATGGGACATGCCTGAACAAGTTGCATTAGGAAAATTGCGTGCATAAGATTTTGCAGCACGAGTGTCTCTGGCTCTTGGAATGAAAATTATCATTGCTCGAATTTGCCTCTGGACATATTTTGTCATAGGAAGACGCGTTTAGTCATGCTATATGTCTCCCCGTTTTTATTCCATGTATAAATATTTTTCAGTACAAAGATTTCAATAGATATCTGAAACCACACTTTTCAACCCTACGTTGACACACTGGGCGATTTTGACCCGGACGAATTTTAAATAAAAAGCTGACCGTTCCAAAATCGACATTTTTCAATAATTTTTTACAGTAAAATACTTTGATATTTTCCGCATTTTAATTAAGCAGACATATTAAGAAATGTTTAAAGTGTATGCCCGATTTTTTCAATAATAATTGACCAAGGGGTTGTTAATGGCAGGTGGATGACGTACGATCCGCGTCAGATTGACCAAATGTGTCGAAATCATGGCCAAACATAAGGGTGTCAACGAAGGATTATTGTAACAAAAAAAATTTGAAAAGGTGCACACGTTTCCCCAAAAAAAAATTCATGAAAATTCCGCCTTTTTCCCGCCACCCGATAAATACAGGTGTTGAACAATCGCATTAAGTCACCTATCGATGTGGCAGACGGTAAAAGCAAACTACTTGATAAAACAGGGTACAAAGCACGCTTACCAGCAGTTGAACCAAAGAATCTTCAATTCTGGCACACTTTCATAATCCAATAAAGGCGAGATATACATTTATACGGGAAAAAATAAAGCAATTGAGGGGCTTTTTAAACTAAGAAATAATTATTCTACATTTATCACACTATGGGTATACTTTAATAGTATACCTAAGCATGCAAATCATTTTTTTTCGATTCATTTATCATCAAAATGGCGGAACTGTGGCAGAGTGTCGAAGCAAGGCTGCCGCGGGAGTTGCGAATGGGCGTGCAGTCTAACTTCCCGTACAATTTGATTTGCAAAAGAATACAAACATTTTTTCAGTTGGAACACGTATGGTTTATTTTTGACAGTAATTAAAATGAAGAGAATGCAAATTCAAGAGAATGCCACGCATTTACAAAAAAAAATAAACATTTAACGCAAACATTCTGTAGAATTTTGATTAAAAAAGTAGTTTTTTTTTTATTTTCAAAAACAATTTTTGTTAAGTAGAAGGTAGCGATATTATCAATATTTCTATCAAGTTTCAACTCAATCGGCTCAATCATTTTCCAATAATCCTGCAAGCCAATTTCGAAAATGCAGTTTTGAGAATAACGTGTTTGAAGTTTATGCCCACTCCGAATTCGAACGGTGAGGGACAGCGTTGACGGGCTGTTTGAAGTTTTTCGAATTTCGCTTTGAAACTTTGGGAAAGTACACACCGGCCAAAAGGCTCCGGATACTTTGGATAATTTCAAAACTTTCGATCACTGGATAATTGCCGAATAAAGTTAGAATAATATAGTTCATTTAATTTATTATTGCACGAAGAGATTGTATAGATTTGTGTAATTAATCATATTATCCTAATATAATTTTGCAATTATCCAAAGTGGTGGAAAGTTTTGGAATTACCTGAAGTGTCCGGAAACTTTTGGTCGGTAGTGTATTCTATATGCAGTGGGTAAAAAAAGTATTTGTACATCTCACACGGAACTGTTGTTAATTTGGCTTAATTTTTTTTGTGTGAAAACTTCAAAAAATTACTGTTTTTTAAATTTTATTATCTAATAGTACAATATGTCTAGAATATTCTCTCAAAGATTTAAGTCAATCGCAGGTACGCAGGTATATCGCATATTTCTCAAAATACTATTTTTTAAATCGGTGGACACGATTTTCCAAAAACTAATGCACCGATCTTATTGAAATTTTGCATACTTTGAAATGGCATTGACTAGGGATTGAACGAATTTTTTTTTCGATTACAACAAATTTTACAAGGCTATACGTAGTGTAAATTGTACGAAAAATTGAACTATTTTGCATATACACCCCTGCCAGAAATTTAAATTTCAATTCTTTTTTAAAATCGTTCGTTCAATCGCGAGCTATACGTATCTACTACCAGAAAAAAATGTGGTTCTTAATTTCAGATAAAACTATCATGAGTTATCGTGACCACCACGAGGACACTTTATTTTAGGGGTTCCCGGAAACCAGTTGCCACCGGCTGAATTTCCCAAATTGTTGTATGAAATAAAAAAAAAATATTGTAGAAATGTTGCTCTTTTATGTGCTTAGCATTTCGAATGAAATAATTTATATATTATATTTTTTCTAAATAGAGAAAATATGCTTTTTTTGGCTTCGGAACCCACGCAACTCCTGAAAAAATACGACGTGTACAAATACTTGTTTTACCCAGTGTATATATTTCTATCGCTTAAAGAAAAAAAAACCAATGTTTTTATCGTTGTAAATGAATACCCCGCCTTAAGATGTAGCTCACTTCCGACGTCTGATAAATGTTTTTTCCATCCGAACTGTAATATGCGAAGCGGAACTTCGGGTAAAATGATTAAATACCGATTAACGTTTATGCGAAATTATGAGTAAAGCCTGTCGCCAGCTGTCGTCTCCCATGTTTGCGAAGCCACCCTGAGGTATTTTTCACAGAAACAGAAGTGCAGGTCTTGTGAGTCATTTGATTCAACGATGGAGACCTACAACGACGAGGTGCAGACTCTGTTTTTTTCTTCATATCAGCTAGTTTCAATTCGATCGCTTTTTCTTTTCTCTACTTGCTCCGAGCGTTATTGTTAGTACTTCCGAGCAGGTAGGGCAGCAGGGTACTAGGGCTCTACTGCTAACAATTCTACTGGTAAACGGGCTCTGCTACTGCTAAAATTATACTACTAAAAGCTCTAGTGCTAAATGGGCTCTAGTGCTAAAAGCAGCACTGCTGAAGAGTCTCAACTGCTAAAGCACAAAAGGGTACCCAACCAAACCCAACAAACCCAATTGAGGTTAACATTGGCGGTAGGTACCCGAGTAAAAATGAATATATATAAACATATATAATCGTATATTAATTGATCATGTACAATTGTATACAAAAATTGGTCCGATAGAATTTTATATATTTGTATATAAACGTATACAATTGTATATACTAATATATAATATACGCTTATACTAATATATAATATACGCTTATATACAAATATATAAAATTCTATCGGGCCAATTTTTGTATACAATTGTATATGATCAATTAATATACAATTATATATGTTTATATATATTCATTTTTACTCGGGCAATTATATGTGTTTCAAAAGAAAATAAAAGTTCTCATATACAGTCATGTACAATTTTATATACCGTTAATAAAATGTTCACGTAAATATATATATATATATATATATATATATATATATATATATATATATATATATATAATTATATACAACACTTATATTTAATTATATATAACTGTACATAATATTATATCTAATTATATAAACCGTAAATAAAAGTTTCACGTATATATGTAATTATATACAACACTATATTGAATTATATATATAGTTATAGTTATATAGTTATATATAATTCAATATAGTGTTGTATATAATTACATATATGCGTGAAACTTTAATTTACGGTTTATATAATTTGATATAATATTATATGCAGTTATATATGATTCAATATAGTGTTGTATATAATTATATATATATATATATATGTGTGATGTGAATATTTTATTTACGGTATATAAAATTGTATATGACTGTATATGAGTACTTTTATTTTCTGTATATGATATTATATGTAATTATATAAACTCCCTATAAAAATAGTATCTCCGAATATCATTATATATAGCACAATGTATGATTTTAGCACATCAAATTTGATGGAAGTACATTTATATCGGATTATATATACGAATGTATAGAGTTATATACAATTATATATAAACCTAAATGTAAATATATATGATTGTATATCATTTTTATATAATTGTATCTAAGTATACACAATCATTTTTACTCGGGTTTTTGTAACTTTTGACGTTCCTGACGTCACAGGAGTACAAATGAGCTGTCTGCGGACGCATCCCGCCGAGTGCAGCACAATGGCGCCGATAGCAAGGCAAGTTTTCTAAAAAAATTCTGAAAAAATCGTCAAAAAACCGAAAAAAGTACAGTATAACCTCCATTAGTGGAACTTATATGAGCCCTCTGTCAAAAGCTAGTTTTAGCAGTCCAGTTTTAGCAGTAGAGCCCATTTAGCAGTACAGTTTTGGCAGTGGAGCCTTTCAGCAGTACAGTTTTAGCTGTGGAGCTTTAATGAGTAGATCCCTGTGTGTTTGGCACAGTTTAGCAACTGTGTTTAGCAATACAGTTTTAGCAGTGGAGCCTTTAGAAGTACTTTTTTAGCAGTGCTTTTTCAGCAGTAGAGCCCGACCACGGGGCAGCAGCGCATATCATCAATTTTCCGCCAACTCAATGATGTCCGATCCGCTGGTATGCGTTTAGTTTATTCGCGAGCATCACCCTAATTGCATGAGGGGTAAAGTGCCGTCTGTCGGGCGCTCCTTTGTTTCAAGAACGCTATTCGGCCCAACGATGTATGGTGGTACGTTGGGCTGATTGGACATGGCGAAGGGGTCGTCGATCACCGAGTCGACAAACATCTTGCGGGTTATTATTTGACCCCTGGTGTGCGTATGTGCCTGCGTCAAGGCGGCTCTCATACCGCCTCGGTGAAAGATCTCCCGTCGCGGATATAACGAATACACACGATAAGCTTGAAGTGTCATATCGATTTCATGGAGATTACAGAATAAACGGGGATAGACAATTATTCTAAGGGACGAGGATGCTCGTCGTGGCCTTCGGAGATGAGGACCTAGGGCGAGGTGTTCAATGACCATTCTCATTAAAATGCCTCAATATAACTTTCTTTTTGACGATTTTTGTTAACGGTCACAAAACATTTTTTCGTGATCACGAGAAACTTGAAAAAACTTGGAAAAAAAATTCATCTCTAAGCTTATCCGAAATTGCAAGTTCTGTCCCGTTTTTTTAAGACAAAAAGTGATTTGCGATGCAGTGGCGTAAAGAAAAATGAACGATTTCCGATTTGGAGGGCTTCGAAAATGATTGATATCAACAATTTAGAGCCATAAGCTGATGAATAGTTATACAAAATTGTCATAAATAATCAGGGGGATTAGTGCTTGGATATTTCGAAAAAAGTATTCGATTTTCGCAATCCCGAGGAATATGTCTGTATTAATAACGAATCTGAGTACTGTCTTAAAATATTTTTCGGCTACGATGATATAAAGTCCGAAATATTTTAGAAACGCCGGAAAAATGATTCTAAGGGTGGGAACTACCCCTCAAAGAGAGACGTGTCACCGCTAATTTAATGTTTTTTTCCAATACTTCTATATGGCGCATGGATACCGATTTTCGATATTATCGAAAATGTGAAATATCCGACCAAAAATCGGATATTGGACTCGAATAATACCGATATTTCATTATCAGAGTTGAAAATATTAAAATATCATTATAATTCTTATTATTTCCATTTAAGTTACATTTACTTGCTTTTTTTACTACGTTTAACAGCCTCAAAATATCACTATCTATTTTCTATCTATTTCTATGTTTTGAAAAAGTTTCTATTTTTGTTTTTTGTGCGCTTATTTATCCTACGTTGGTTCGGATATATTTAAGGCAGGATTCTACTTTGGGCGCTCGAAAAAAAGGCTATTTTTATGAATTTTTAATGAGATTGCGAATAAAGATATTGATGTAGGGTTTGTAAGGCTTCAAAAATACAATCTTGAAATACATTTAAAAAAATTTTGTTATATATTTTATGCACTTTTCGCATACAAAAACAGCATTTGAATGCAACGCCTCGATTAGTAGGTGGGTCTGCGCTGGTGTTGAAATTTCAATAATGGACAATCTAAAGCAGAACAATTTTGAATTTTTAGATTCAATATATCACTAGCAACCGACTGAACTAAAATTTTTTATGTACATGCAAAAATAACAAAATGGCGGCGAATAAAAGGGAGAAAAAAATTGTATGTTTTTCACTACTTTTTGCCAAAAAAATAGTAAAAATAAATTTTGTTTAATAATTCTAGTTCAGCCGGTTGCTATAGGGGTCCGGAATATGTGGTTGAATTTTCATAACAATCGGTTCAGTAGTTTCGGAAATTTTAGCACCAAGCGGTGTGAAAAAGTAATTTCGAGATAAACGCGTTCAAAGTTGCTGACAGCAGCTGCTCGAGCGAACAAAGCCAGGTAAGAGGTTGGGTCAGCGCGTCGAATTAGCGCGCTCAGGTAGTTACGTTTGAGGGGCGGAAAAGTACAGTTAGACTACTTAAATCGATTAAAAAGTTTAAGAGAATATTCTTAAATATATTTGCTTTCGAAAAATGTTTAAAAAAAATCGATTTTTTCAAAGTCTCAAAGTAGAATTCTGCCTTAAGAAAATAGCAGTGTGTTTAGAAATGCATGATAAATGAAGATCTCAATAAAAGGTTGGGATCTTTAATAAATACTGTGGTTTCACTTAGCTATGCGCTATTAATTCTACAACTTCCATCTTGACTTTCAAGCTTCAAGCTTCTAACGTTTTTAATCAACGTTTCCCATAAATATCGTAAAATAACGAAATACCGGTATTCCGATATTACAACTTATTGATATCGAAATAATACCAGCAATAGAAGAAGCTTCGATAGTCCAAACTCTGCTTCTATAGCGGATTTTTTATCGCCTCTAGAAGATCTTTGGTTTTTGTTGCATTTAGATCAGTGGACTGCTTGGGGGTGAAACTGCAAAATCATCCCTCAACATGCCCTTCTTTGAGGGGTGGTTACCCCCTTTAAACCCGTCTTTCCGCCGATAAAGAAAAATACGTGTCTAATAATTTTCAATGCTCTATCACGTATATGAGTTTTTCACAAAATCGAAGAAGTTGATGTTCTTTGTAAGCGAAGCTTTTTCGTTCCCTAGACCATACATCGTTAATGATTGTCGTGAAAAAACTTTTTCACAAAGTATCCTCATCGAGAATAGTTCGCACGATGGTCCAATAATACGAATAATTATTTATTGAAATTGAAACAATGACGTGAACTTTCGCCTGACTCTCTCCCTTCGCTTTACATTTTATATCGACTGTTCTGACAATTGCGCAGATCTAGCTCGTGTCAGAGAAATGGCACCCTCTTTTCACTTCGATTCTTTTGTTAATATAGTTTTGCCGTTGTCACGCGTTTTGCCTTCGCAAAGTAGTCGTCCACGTGCTTGGTTTGCTATAAACCGTTTGGTTTGCTATAAATAGTGCTCGAGGAAATAATTCGCCTTTTCGATATCATTATAAAAATGCAGCTCTGCGAAGATGACATTTTTCGATCGATTATATCGACACGTTGTACTGATACGTCTCACAGAGCGCGGCGAACGATCATTTTGCCTTGGAGCAATGGTAAAATGTAGAGCTTTTTATTACGTAACACGGCCGTTGAAGAAGCCTCTTAAGGTTTGGCCGTGGTACACTTATTAAGTAAGTTACACACGGATAATCGTTGCAGCCGAACCACAGGCATCACTTTCATTCTCTTGCTCACTATCCCTCTCTCGTTATTTCTAAGGCTTTGATCACTAATACTACAGTAGAACTTCAGTATTTTGAACCTTGGCAGATCGTAAATCTCCCTAACACGAAACGCTTGGCTCTTCCCTTTCGATCTAGTGTGAAAATCTCCGGAATTGCACAGGCAAACATTCCTCAACTCTTACATCTTATGACGAACAGCTGACTGCATATTTTATCTCTAGCTCGAACTGGATCCCTCCATATCGAAGGCGTCTCATTCAACCTCCACAGCTCTGACAAGGAACATTACTTAAGTGTCTTCGATTTTGTTAAAACTCATATATGTGATGAAGCATTGAAAACTATTAGATGGGTATTTATTTTTTATCGGCGGAAAAACGATTCCAAGGGAGAAAACCACCCCTCGAAGATAGACGTGTCACCCCTTAATTTTTGCACAATACTTTTAAAGTGGATTTTTCATCGCTCCACAGGAAAAGAATTGTGTTTTTCGTTTCATTCAGATCGGTCGACTGCTTGTGGGTGAAACTGCGAAATCATCCCTCGACATGCCTTTTTTTGAGGGGTGGTTTCCGCTCTTAAAAACGTTTTTTCGCTTATAAAAAAATACGTCTTGAATAGTTTTCAATGCTCTATCATATGTATGAGTTTAATCAAAATCGAAGACGGACACTTGAGTGATGTTCCTTTTGAATGATGATACCTATGCTACCGACAAACCAAGTGTCACCCTGTTGCACGCGGAGAAAAAAAGTTGTAGACTTCTTTCGAATATCAATAGTCTCTATTAATTCTATTTATTTACGAGCGTGGAAATTCATTTTAGTGTTTTTTTTCATACGAAGAAAATCTCTATGCACTGGTTCAACTAATGCATGCTATACGTAATTATATATAATTATTATATTAATGCATGTAATTTTCTTATCTATACTTATCTATTATTATACATGAATTAGTGTATGTATAATAATAGATGAATAATTTTGCATTGACCCCCATGAGTGGAAACCTTTTGCAATGAGCATCCACAAGTCAAAGAACACAAGATGAGGCAAAACCCCTATAAGTCAGGTTGCTTCACCTTTTCATTTCATATCCTGCCCCTTGTACGTATATGGTAATTTGCCAAATGGAGGCTCTTGTGCATGAGAAGTGGGCCCAGCGAGGTCGACATAATCAAGAACATTCAACGTCCAATCCATGGACGAACGAACACGTGCTTTACGAACCATGATTCAAGCTTCCAAAGCCTCTGATACGTATATTGCCTACGTATAAGCTTTCAATTAGCCTGGTGGGGAAAAACGAACAGAAGACACTCCAGCCTTCTACAATTTGTGCGTCCGAATAGTTCGCAAGTATGTTCAGATTTTTTAACATTAGGTTAGATTGGATATTTTTACACTTTTCTTAAATTGAAAATCAAAGAACGTGTACGATAAAAAACTACACGTGCTTGGAAACGTCATATTGATACGAAAAAAAAGATAAACAGCGTCGAATAAAATAAACACGTGCAATTTCGAGGAACCATATGTGATTGTGTATGAATGCGTGGGTAGAATTTATGCCGAAAATTTACAATTTCGAACTGCAATCTCCAATTGCATTGGAATAACGTCCTTATCAGCGAAAATTCGCTTTATGAAAGCGGTTAATTTTACTCTCACTTAAGGGGTTACGTGGGTTTAAACTTCAAAAAATCCATTTTTTTAAATTTTATTATCCAATAGTACAATATGTCTAGATTCTTCTCTCGAAGTGTCCAGTCAATCGGAGTAAAATTCTAAGAGAGCCGTTGGGAATTCCCCCTGGTGGGAAAGACCGGCCGGGAGCGACGCAGGTATATCGCATTTTTCTCAAAACACTATTTTCGAAGTCGGTGGACACGATTTCGCAGAAACTTATGCACCGATCTTATTGAAATTGTGCACACTTCTTCAAAATAGCATTGACTAGTGATTGAACGAAGGTTTTTTTGTATTACAACTAATTTTACAAGGCTATACGTAGTGTAAATTATACCAAAAATTGAACTATTTTGCATACAACTCTGCCAGGAATTAAAATGTCAATTTAAAAAAAATTCTTCATTCAATCACGAGCTTCTACTAACAGAAAAAAATCGGTTTTTTAAATTTAAGATAGTTATCATGTTATCCCAACCACCGCAAGAACATTTTTTCTAGGGGTCTCCGGAAACCAGGTCCCACCGTCTGAATTGCCCAAATTTTTATATGAAATTGTTTAAAAATATTGTTGAAATTTTGATCTTTTATGTGCTTAACATTTTGAATAAAATAATTTATATATTCATTTTTTTTTATTGAGAAAATATGCTTTTTTGGCTTTGAAACCCACGTGACTCCTTTTAAGGATGTTGTGTCCAAAATTGAAAATGGTGATAACATTTTTAAAATTTGATAGCTCATTATCTAAAACATTTGAAAGGTTGTGTAAGAATTTCACGAAGATTAGGAAGCCAGCTACTGAGAAATTAGGATCCTCAAATTGCACGCAGGCATATGGAAACTAAAGTAACTTTGCAATTCTATTAGCAAATAGAAGACTTTGCTATCTATTTTCAAGAAATAGAAGAAATATTTATGAATGATCGTTTTTTTATTTCAAATATATCAAAAACAAAAGTGGTTTTATGGTGCAAGAAACGACGTCGTGCGCGACCGAAAATGAGTATTTAAATTTCCCGCTACTTTCGGTACTTATGCAACGTTGGCGCTATATTTTTATATGTTTTTCCTCAAGTGTGATTTTTTTCGTATTTTTGGCATCATTTTTTATTTTGAAAAAATAATAATAATAATTGCAAAGTTACTTCAGGATCCATAAGGCTGCGTGTAATTTGTGAATTCTAATTTCTCAGTAGCCAGCTTTCTAATCGTCCTGAAATTTTTACACAACCTTTCAAATGTTTTACATAATGACCTGTCAAATTTGTAAAATTTTATTACCATTTTCAATTTTGGACACAAAATCCTTAAAAAGCGTATAGAGAGTAGTAGAGAGAGAGAGAGAGAGAGAGTAAAAGAGGAATCAACAAGCTGTATACCAGGTGTAGAAGTATGATACCGGAATTTCCCTATAGATGGTGCTAGCCATCAGTTTAGGAACCGTAAGACCGCTTCTGCAGCGCCATCATCTCCCTCTAACAACTGACGAAGATTTTCAACACACAACAACCCCAGTTCCCTACACCGGTATATTTTTCTATAACCTTAAACATGTCGAGTTTTGTGCCTACGAACTACGATTTGCGGACAGCATTGGTTTTCTGTTATCATTTGAAGAAAACTGCTGCAGCATCGCATCGAATGCTTGTCGAAGCTTACGGTGAACATGCTCTCGGTAAAACACAGTGTTTCGAGTCGTTCGAAAAATTCAAAAGTCGTGATTTTGACGTGAGAAACGAAGAGCGTGGGAAACCACCGGAAAAGTTCGCAGACAACGAATTGCAAGCCTTATTGGATGAAGATGATGCTCAAAGTCAACAAGAACTCGCGGATCAATTGAATGTTACGCAGAAAGCCATCTCCTTTTGTTTTTATCATTTTCAAACAACAGACGTGTAATTTTTACAAAAAAAAAATCCGGTTTCATACTTCTACACCAGGTAGTCCCCCGAAATCCATACGAAATATATATTTCGAGTGAGATTTTTTTTCCACTACCCCTCACGTGACAAGTCTTTACGTCACGCTATGAAAAATTCTCACTCGATTTGTCGAACCAGTGACGCAACGTTGGCTCGTTGTATAACGCAACGGAATTGCACATAAGAAGCGTACTATCGATCTCCTAGTGGCTCGGTTTACGAAGCGACGATTATCGTACCAGAGTGTGATTCTCACCTGATTTATTCGGCTGTGCTCGTGCCCGGCCTTTCCGTCGGTCGTCAAATATATCGATCGTTCGATTCTCTCGAATCTCCCGGGCTCCGGAAGTCGCGTAGTTTTCGGTAGAGTCATCGTAGTTTTCAGTACCATTCGTGGTCGTCCCAATGACGATTCGATGATCGATCATGTCATTTGCCACTGAACCGCCATAGCTGATCCTTTTGAGGAGGTTATGTTGATCGGAGTGATTTCTCGCCTGAACGTCATTGTCGAATGTTGCTTCGGTTGTGGCTTCCGTAGTCGGAGGACTTCCGGTTTTGGTAGATACGGCGCCGCTCGGCCGAGTCGACGAGGACGCTGCTGTGAGATTTCGGGCGAGATGGCCATCGAAGTGATGACTTCCATTGAAAGCATTCCCGAGATCATTGGCATCCGCCGTGTCGTTGAGGCTTCGCTCGAGGCTCGACGAAATGTGCGCCGCGTCGATGACCCTGCGAACAACCGGATCCCACGTGGCTGTAGAGATTCGAGGAACGTCCCCAACAGTTTCGTTCCGTCGCGAATTCGACTGGCTCGAAGTCGAATTCTTCGCCTCGTCCATTGAGCTCGCTGCTGCGGACATATTTGAGAAGCGATTCGGCAAAGATCGCTGGCCGACGAGGCGATCGGGCGCGCCGATTTTGACGGCAAGTGGCTCGTCATCCACTCGATACTCGATCTGTGGATCGGTTCGTTGCTGAGCCCGATGCAACAGTCGGGGATTCGGAGGCTGCCAGAGGAACACGTAGTAACCACTGAGAACCATGGCGACGAAACTAACCGATACCATGTAAGCCATCACGGTTATCACTCGAATGATCTTCTTTGCTCCCGTTCGATTCTCGTACAAATTGTCCGTTTTCACTTGATCCGTCGGCACAGCCGAATCTCCTCCGTTCTCACCCTCTTGCGCGCCCATTTTTCTCACTCCACTTCTATCGCTACTTCCACTTTGCGCTTCGTTGATGAATACTTCTTCTTCAAAGTTTCGCACTCGTTTTTCGCTCTCCTCGATTTCCGGTCATCCGAGGGGGAAATCGGCAAGATTCTTCGCTCAGCATCTCTTCGTTTCACTTCGGAAGATAAAACTAGGAGCCGATCTTTCGAGGTGGCGATCTTCTATACGCCTACGGGTACGTCACAATGACGGAAGCCCCGAGGATTCGAGACCGCGAGCAACGCACTTTGAGCCAAAAGACCCGATACCCCAAGCTCTCCCTTTCGCACTACGAGAGAGATAAAAGGCGCTCTCCATCCATCGTTGTATCATTCCGTTCTCCACGTGTGTTCGAAAGCTGAGCGCGCAAGCGTTCTTCCAACCACTCGACACGATCGTATTATATACACCCACGACCACCATTCTCGTTGTATATACACGGATTTTCGGTTTATACTCGACTATCGCGGCCTCGAAATTGGGAACACGGTATATAACAGCAGCTAGAGGATGATCCATCTACGATGCTATCCCGTGGAAACACTTTGGTTGCGGCGTTATACGCAGTGAGAAATTTCAAAAAATCGATTTTTTTAAATTGCTTTTTCGGAATGTACACATATGTGAGTATATTGCCTGAAAATTTCAAATCGATTCAGCGAATATTCTCGGAAATACAGACATGTTTGTAAGGACGCTCGGAGCGCTACAAAGTAAATCTTAAGGGGTTACCCCCACTTGCGATTTGGAAAAAATCGATTTTTCTTTGTTGCATTTTTTTTAAGTATAAGTATCTGAGAATAATATGTCCTGAAAATTTCAAGTCGATCCGAACAAAATTGACTGAGATATGAGCGTTGAAAGAGAAGAATCCGTTCTTCGTGTAAATTGAAATTGAAACTTTAAACGCGTTTTTCTCAAAATGGCATTTCTGAAGTCGGTGACCAAGATTACTCGAACACTAATGAACCGATCTTCTTGAAATTTTGCAGGCTTATTTAATACATAAAAATGTAGTCTTTAATCGTTCGATTTTTTTTTCGAAAAAAAAATGGCCGTTTTATAGCCAAAAAACGGCCGTTTTTTTCGTTAAAATCGAACCATTAACTTTGACTGTCCGCCATTTTGTGAAAAATGAATATTTTTTAAGATCCTTCGATTAAAGACTAGTTTATACTTATATTTGACTAAATCCATCCGCATTTTTTTTTCAGAAGATCCACTTCGCCGCAATGTTGGTCACCGCAAACCGTGTATATAAAAACATTATTTCATTGACGGCCATTTGCCACTAAACGATGTAATATTTTTCAGTAAAAAAATTACTGAAAGTTCTTCAAGATGTGTTCTTTCAGATGGTATATTGATCGATTGAAAAAGTTTTGTAGTTTTCTTTAAAAAAATTCATGAAAAAGGCCTTTTTTTGCGCTACAAGTGGGGGTAACGCCTTAAGGATGTTGAGTCCCTATGAAACATGTTAATGTTAATTGTTCAATAAATAGCTTCTTAATCGCCATGAAATTTTTACACGACCTCCTGAATACTTCATGTAAAAACATACCAAAGTTTCAGAATTCTATCATCATTACTTCAACCTCCTTAAGGGTTGAAATAAAAAATGATAAGAAAATTCGGAAAATTTGGTATGTTTTTGTATGAAGTATTTAAGAGGTAGTGTTAAAATTTCACGACGATTAGGAAGCTCGTTATTAAAAAATTAACATTTTGTTAAGAACAATTTTTAAAAGAAATTTAAAAAAATGTATCAAATAACCTTCGTTTTTTTCCGTTGCTTTCAGTATATTGTAGATATTATAAAATTGAGAGGTCAAAAAAAGCTTCACTTTTTTGTGAATGTTAATTGTTCAATAACGAGCTTCCTAATTGTCGTGAAATTTTTACACGACCTCTGAAATAATTCATACAAAAACATACCAAATTTTCAGAATTTTATCATCGTGAACGACTGTTGAAACTTCAAACGCGTTTTTCTCAAAACGGTGCTTTCAAAGTCGGTGAGCACGATTTCTCAAAAACGGCTTGACCGATCGATCTGCAATTTTAACACAACCTTGTCAGATATATTCTTCAGGTGTTAATCGAAGGAATAAGATTTCCGATAAATATTTATATTTTTTTTCCACCATTTAACGAAAAAAATTTGGTCGAAAAACGAAATTGTTTCTTTCCGGAGCCACAATTTTGTCAGAAATTAAAATTTCGACTATTCCTTCGATCAATACCTGGATTCATCTATCCCCTAAAAAAATCTTTGTCGTTTTTTTCATTTTAGATAATCCAAACCGGAGATACTTTGCTCACGGCCGGGCACTTTTTTTTCGGAGACCTCCAGGAGACTTCCTATAGGAGCAATGTTAATGAATATTTTTGAAAATAAAAAATGCCAATCTAAAGCTAAAAGATGCCATTACACTGCCTAATACTTTTCGTTTTGCCCAAATGAAATCGTTTGCCAGAAAAAATTCGTGAAGAAACGACTTTTTTGGCCTTGCAACTGCGTATAACGCCTTAAGGCCTTAGGCCACAGTACCGGGTATAAAATCATGTGCGAATTTAACAATTTTTTTCGTTTAAAAAAGTGATTCACTCATAAAATTAATTACACACCTATTTAGTATGAATACCAAGCTGTTAGGAAAAATATATATTTTTTGCTTTGCGATGTACAAAACGGCCGACTACTAATATTTTCTTTTGTTATCTTTTTTTTAGGCGCTCCGCGGCGTGACATTTAGCATCCACAATTTTTTACCTAGAACAAAAAACAAAAATTCTCGTCAATCTACATTGGAATACCTAGAGAAATACGTACGGAATTTAAATAATATTGTTTTTTTCAAAAGTTGTAGGTATTGGAACTTAAGAAATGAATTTTTAGTAAAAAATTTCGTTATTACTGCTCATAAAATGGAAAGTTTTCGATTAATCAGAAATTCCGTACGTACTTCTCTGCGAAATGCAATTAGGAACATAACTTTTAAATTTGAAGTAAATCGAGTGAAAATTGTTGAAGATATTGTCACGCCAATTGGAAAAAAGCTGTTTCGAGAAGTTTCGAGTAGTCGGCCATTGTGTACATCAAAAAAAAAAATATTCTAACAGCTTGATAGTCATACTAAATAAATGTGTAATGAATTTTATGAGTGAATCACTTTTTCATACGAAAAAAATTGTTAAATTCGCATATGATTTTATACCCGTTACTGTGGCCTAAGGCCTTAAGGGGTCTTCGCACTTTAGACGCTAAATAAAAGGGTATTTTCATGAATTCTTTTCACAGGTTTGTATTATAGATATGGATATAAAAGTTGTTACATTTAATAAATACACTTTTGATTTTTTTGAAATCTTTTATTTATTCAAGTCACTATTTGTAGACGAAAATGGTAGTTAAAAAAATGTCCTAAAAACTGTGAGCCTGCGCTGTTGATGAAATCTCGGAGATGGATCATCCGAAACTCAAAAATCAAACGGTTTTAGATTTAGTATGTTAATGGCTATAGCGCATATCATACGGTTTTGATATATGCAGAAATAACAAAATGGCGGACATTTTTCGAAAAAAAAAAACGGGGTTTTTCACCGTTTTTGGCACAAAAAAGTAGTACATATTAATTTTTTTTAAATCTTGATATGCGCTATAGCTATAGTCTATAAGATACGGATCGGTTTAGTAGTTTAGAAGATTTCATCAACAAGCCGTCGAAAAACGTTGTTTCGAAAAAAACGTGTTTAAAGTTTGTTTGGGTCACATAAATACATAAAAAATTATTTTTTATGTATTTCGAGAGTATATTTATTAAGTGTAACAACTTTTATATCAATATCTATAATATACAATATCAAAAAAATTCATAATAGTAATTTTTTAGCGTCTAAAGTGAGAAGACCCCTTAACGCATTTTGAAAGAAACACACATCTTTCGCTTTATCGGGAAACCGTTTTGTTTGTAATTCCAGGGAGATTCTTCGCGAATTTAACGATTTTGAAATATTGATGATGTTAGGTATACGTGAAGGTAGAATTTGCAGTCTGTCTGTCGCTCTCGGTTCTTTTAATATAATCGCGAGAATTAGATAGAGATCATACTGTTCTGGAAAAATAAACGTGAGCAGTTTTCTGGGTCAGTAAATTTTTATTTTAATCGTTCCTACTTATTTATGTTCTTTCCTATTATTAGTGTACTGCCTTTTTGATTCTTTATATGAGAGAGAGAGGGAGGCGGGGAGAGAGAGAGAGAGAGAGCAAGATTTTTTCAGAATTTTCATTTGAAAAATAAAATGAAAGAAAATTCACAACAATTAATGAAAAATCAGTCTATTATCCTTATTTTCTGTGAAGCTCAGACAAATGCTTTCTAAAAATTAATGTACAAAGGTGAAATTACAGGAGCCATGTTACAGTACTGAGGTGACATAACTTAGTGTGCCACGTTTTCTTTTTACATACCTATCGTCCATAGTTAAGGGAGCTTTCCAGTGTGAAATTTTCAAAAAATCGATTTTTTTTTTTTTGCTTTATCGAATAGTATACACTCTTCCGAATATTCCCTGAAATTTTCATGCCGAAATTCAGATTATTTCGGTTACTGTACAGCATTTCTTGGAAGAAGGCAACGGAGCGCTACAGCTACAGCGAAACTTTGAACGCGTTTTTCTCGAAACAGCATTTTTCAAAACGGTGTCCAACTTGGAGGGCAGAGTTTTAAAGCTATCGAGTTGAATTTTTTACACAATATTCTTAACGTCATTGTTTATCGTGCTATGGAAGCTTTTTTTTTTTTTGACATCTTTCTATTTTTTTGTAAAAAAAACTGCCAAAAAAATGCTAAAATCGATACTTTTTGTTCAAAACGGCGCGATTTTTGCAAAAAAAAAAAAAAAAAAGCCTCCATAGCACGAAAGCCAATTATATACCGATCAATAATCTTTTTGTGTTTTTTGTTTCAGATCAAAATTGTGACCCCCAACGTGGACACTACATCCAAGTGCATTTTCTGCAACAATTGTTTCATCATTTTTATAGATATTAATTAATAAATAAATCGATCTTTAAAAAATTGTTTTGTATTCTTCAATACCCAATTAATATACAAAAAAAAACCAGACCGATTAGATTATTTTTTCTTTAAAAAAAAAATCGCGAAAAACAGCGATTTTTCGGGCTGTCACACTGGAAAGCTTCCTTAATCGAAGTAATCATCGTTCCCAAAGCTACCCATCTGCGTGACTGACGATCCAGTGCGGAGCATAAATATAATATTATACTTTTACACCATTGGATGGTCGGAGAACAACGGTTTTTGGGAATTTTTTTAAATACTAATGAAGCAATTTAAGTGAGGTTTTTTGAGTTTATTCCACATTTCTGTAGGTATACTTTGATCGATTGTACATTAAAAAAAAAAAATGGCACCACAGTGGCTGGTAGAAAGAGAACGTCTTCATTGGAGGCCCTCGACGGACGGACTCGTTAGAGACGCATCTGAGCGCCTAGAACGAAAAATAATTTTTCTTCGTAATCTACATGAATTTTGCTAGCGAAGTACACACGATCGTTGAAAAGTATCGATTTTTGCAAATTTCGCACCGTTATGAAAAAAAGTCGCATTTTCGACTGAAAAACGGCCTTAATACGTTTATGAAAACCGTAATTTTTTATCGATGGCAAAAATCGTGCGTACTTCGGTGAAAAATCTGTCTAAGATGCTACAGTTGAAATTTGAAGTCAATTGGTGGAAAATTATAGGAGCTATGAGTCAGCCCGCCTTTCAGGACATGGTTTCAAGAAAAATGCGTTTAAAGTTTTAAGACCATTTTACGTCGGACCATATGATTCTTAGCATGTTTCTACGTCATTTGAGCGAATAAAAAAAGAACGATACTTTTTTTGTCAAAGGTATTGAGCCTTATATATGCGAAAAAAAAACTTTTTTTTCGATATTATATTTTCGCCTGAACATTGAAGAATATTTCAAGCTTCTCAGAATAAAAAATGTCAACCAAATGTCAAAGTTAGTGCATTTGGAGCATTCAAATTTTTATGTTCCTTAAAGTAGGCCAATGACCGCTGCGCGCCAGCCGAATTTCATCACTTCCCTATGGCATGCTTTCTTAGGAAGCATGCTGGAGACGCTCTAGATGGCGTGGTAGGTCCCACATACGGCGCGGGCTGCTATTAAATAAGGTAATATATTTTATAACGGATACCACGCGGCGATTCGTATCGCTTATTTCAAAGCCGTTTTCCCACGTATATCTTTTTTTTGACCTCGTGATAGTTCGAACTCACGAAACGGGGTTCCGATTGCTTTGAAATTTTTACAGCCTATTCTATCTATCTATCATATAGGGTGTCTCAAAATGACCTGACATTTTGAATTATTAATAAAACGTATTATTTGTTTGAAAAGTCCGAGTATTTTTATTTTAAGGAGGTACGATCATTACGACGAATCCAACTTTCAGATTTAAAATTTTTATTTGATTTTGACGAATACTTTATGCGCCTACTGCCAAAATTTGAACTATTTTGACCGTTTAGTTCTTTCGCAATAAAACTGCAAAGTAGAGCACTTTGAGTTACCGAAGCACGTCGTCTTATGGAGACGGTCAACCGGAAGTGCGGTGATCGTGTTTTTTCTGCTCACGCATCCAACTAAACACGTTGGAAAATTGAAATTCGATAGATTAGATATAATAGATACTGTAAAAAATAAGAAAATCAATCTTCACCGTGTAGTTAAAGCACTACATTACAAGAAAGTTTCCATTTCCGGTTGAAAATGGTCAGAACGACGAAATAGCACCCACAGACTTAGCAACGTCGCGAGTAACAGCTGATGCGTTTGGCGAACATAACCCAGCTTTCTTTTGAAATTAATTTGAGTAGAAGCCGCCAAAAAATATGCAAACAACAATTTATGGAGTTTTATCCTTATCGTTGATTTAAGCCTATTTTAATAGGTTTCCGGCTGATATTTTTGTTGTCTTTTTAGTCCGTTTTTATGGTGGATATGTTAATATTATTATTACGAAGATTACTACCGAGTCGTTGACAATCTAATTTTTCAGTTTTTATTCGTTCACGTGCAATAAATTCATCATTTACCACAACATTTGGCACACTATAATCGATAATACGAATAATCAACATAAGTAAACATCAATCAGAGCAGCTGTGGGTAAAATAAATTTAGACTCTTTTTTGACCCCGTGGAAGTGATCGTACCTCCTTAATATGAGGTACAAACATAGAGGTTATGTGTGGAACGCCATATCCGATAAATGGCCGACTCGTCCCTGTTTGCAAACGTTCACTCTTTGACGAAATTTTCGATAACATTTTGGCATAATTCCGGACTAATTTCATTAATGGTGCGTCCAATTGCTTCCTTGAGCTCCGGAATAGTCTGTGGGTCTTTGGCATACGCTTTTCCTTTCAGAAAGGCCCACAGGAACAAGTCCAATGGCGTCAAATCGCACGATCTTGGTGGCCAATTAACATCGCCGCGGCGCGAGATGACACGACCATGAAACGTCGTCTGCAATAACTGCATTGTTTCGCCCGCAGTGTGGCAGGTGGCGCCATCTTGTTGAAAGAATGTGTCTTCCAAGTCCATGCCGTTTATGCCTTTTTCCGGATATTGTGTTCCACACACAACCTCCGTGTGTGTACCTCATATTAAAATTAAGATATTCCTACTTTTCAAATAAATAATACGTTTTATTAATAAATTGAAATGTCAGGTCATTGTGAGACACCCTTTATTATACCTATCGCGCAAAACTCGAAAAGTAGACAAATCAATCAACCAATATTTTTTAAAATAAATCATCGATTAGTGGGAAATTGAGTAAAAATGTTCAAGCACCGCCATTTTAATATGATTTTTAAACAGATATTTTTTTTGGTTCACACTGGGAAAGGGAATATATTGTGTCATTATAAATTACCATAAATGACCATAAAATACGTCCATTTTTTTCACACTCAGTTCAACGCTGAGGTCTGTCACCACGAATGCGTGCATCAAGAAAAACCATTTACTTACCGGCCAATAACTTCGCTATTTTTCTATATTTTCGTTATCATTGCTTGTAGGCAGTTAAAAATGGAATATTATAGAAAAAAACAAGTTGGCTACATTTGCGTCACTTTTTTCACGACTTCCGTAAATGTACCTACGAAAATCGACGAAATCGCGTGTAGAAGGCCTTAACCAAATAAAAATCATATTAATCGAGGAAAGTAGGATCGTTCTCTTTAATGAATTTCCATAAGCTTGAGGCCAAAAAACAAGTCGTTTTTAAATTTTTGTTTCTAATAGGAGGATTGGGATGACGAGGTCGGGAATTTGCACACAATTAATGCATAGTTTTGACAAGTTTGAGTGTTTTTTAATTGAAAAAATATTAACAAACAATACAGTTATTATTATTTTAACAAAGCGCCGCCGTTGCTGCACGGCTAAACGGTGTAGGTGGATCTGGCAAACAAGGGCAATATCAATCGAAAAATAAAAAAATGTACCGTTAGAATAATAATCAAACTTTCGTATAGCCGGATACTTATTAGAATATTTTCGAATCACGAAAACATCGAAGTGCCGAAAAATGTATCGATTTTCAACCAAAAAAATATAAAAATTATATTTATATAATTTTTTTATTAACAAAAGGATAACCATGTGAATAAAATCATCGGGTCATACGATATAAAATGTTACAAACTCTACTCTGTCCAAATTTGAAGTGAATCGGACAAATATATTTTGAGATACGACTTACACCGTATCATAAAACATAATTTGCGATCTGACCCTTCGGAAAAGTCTTAGGCTGATTCATGGCGTTTTGGAGCTCTCGGAGGCCGTTAGAAAAATGAGCTCTGAACATTTTTTCAAATTTAGCCCATAATTCCTCCTCATATCATTATTGTAATGCATATACATCATTCGAGGCAATAAAAAACGGTGAACATTTTTTTCTACTCAGCGTAACGCTAACGTTATAAATAGCTATATATGATACAATCATAACCGTTAGAATATGGCCGCCCATGCCCGCGCGGCTGCAACGTTGGGAAATTTATATTTCCCCTCGATATACGCAGCATCGGCGTCGGCTCTATTAATAAATCGTTAAATTGTTTAACATATATCTGTAAAGCACCGGGCGTCTACCATCGCAAAGTCAACGCGTCATGTCTATGCCGCGTGGACGGGACATATACCTCCACTATACATCCACACGTGTGCAAATGTAACTTAGTTATTGCATGAAAATGCGACTCTCGCACACTGCCGATCGACAGATAGTGCAAAGTGTCCCCCTCTTCGATGCGCCTTCACAAGTCAGTAAGAAAAGCGTGATGCTCTTTTGTTCCATCATCGGGAAATATGGTCAGTCTGGCACGAAATTCGAATCCCTTCGGTGGCGTAAGTAGAAACGAACGAAACACATACTTTCGTCTTGCTTACTCCCTCTTTCCTGCCTCGTCCAATCCTTTGTTTCCCTTCGCGTCCCTTCGCACTTTCGATACCCATCGAGATACCTTCGAGCTGAAATTCCCATTCGACGTAAACATAACCTACAAACCGAGTTATTTTCGTCCATTGCCTCTGCTCTCTTCACGTTAAACTCGACGCGCGCGGAACATTTACGCACGTGAAGAATTCCCGCATTGAAAATTCGTCAAGCACTAAAGATTTTTCATTGGTTTTTCGACTCGACCGCGAGACGAGAAGGTTCCGATGACACATCGCCCAGTTGAGTGTCGGGTGTTGTTAATTTAAAGGGCGCCGTCTTCTTTGACGCCTCGTTGAACATGGATGACGAGGAATATCTGCAACCAGTTCTCTCACCTCACCAAGTGGAAAACTTTCAGTCGCTCGACACCATCAGAATCGCTTCGATTCCACTTATCGCCGGTGTAAGCTCACGACTCTTTTAACGCGACGCTATATTTTTATTTATTTACAATATTTTCAACTTTTTCCCGACGATGAAGTTTGCATTGTTGACACGCAACGATATTTTTTTTCTTTTTCTTATATTTTCATTGTTATCCGAAGCCTTTTTTGTAAAATGAGGTCGTGAATTTATAATAAGAATACGTAGAAACGTTTGGGAGATTCTCACAGCTTGAATCGGCCCAAAAAATGTGAGTAATTAAGAATTAATTTTCGCTTCATTCGACGATGCAAACTTCGATGTTGTTATTTTTTCACGAAATTTACAAATCTGGAAATACGAGTATGACAATTTGGATATCAACCTGAAAATTCTGACCCGAATATGCTTGACGCGTGATCATTCTAGACTCTTGCTCTACGATTCAGTTCGACCGGTACATGACACATAATCAACAGCTTATCGGTTATCAGCATCAAATTTTTTTTAATTTCTCTTTTTTATTATCATCAAGAATCATATCTTATGGACTTTTATCGTAGATCGTTAAATAAAGAGCCCAAAAAATAATATCGCGTTGCTTATAGTGTCAGTCTGTCGAAAGAAATGTGGGAAGTTGAGAAGAAAAAAGGCTGCTTTAGGTCCTCACAGAGCGGAGAGAGACCCTTTTATTTTTTCTAAACGATTCGCTGTTCAAGGTGATGCGAAACAAAAATGGGTGAGCGAGAGATAGTGGCGCTGCTAGCGAGACAGGAGAGACGAAAGGAGAATTTGTTTCCTATCATCTTCAGACAACTCTGCCAACTACAAAATATAATGTTGAAGTTTGCATTCTGTTTCTTCTATTTTTTTTCTATTGCTCGCATTTATTTTGCCGATTGAGGGCACGAAAATGAGCCAAACCGTTTTTCTAAGCATCATTAGAGATCTACGCACTTAATCTATTTAAGAAAAATGTATAGATTATAATAAAAATGAATGAAAAACACCGAAGAGAAGCTTCTGTTGCATTCTAATGACGCAAACTTCAACGGCATTACAAACAGATATTTAATGCCCTTGAGAACTTGTTGGGGTTTCAGTGGAAACTTCTTTGCAGTTATGATAACTGTCCTGGGATTTATTTGTCGGACAATATTGCTATCCCGTTGGATCGAAATAGCGGACTCTGAAATCATGGGACTTTGCAGGTTTGCCTGGAAATAGTTGGAATCGTCTTTGTGTCTCTGTGGCCTGAGGAAAAGAACAAATGCGACACGTACTTCATATTCCTTTACCTTCACTGCGTGTACTGGCTGGTGACCATGATAGCCGACCACGTTATCAAGGCTAAGCATCACAACTTGAGAATCTGCGGCTACTTGGATTTCTATCAGTCCACGTATCAGCACATAAGGACACCGCTGTTCATTGCGTCGCTGTGGAACACGGCGTATCTTTTACTGGCGGTGATCCTTCATCACACTCACAAATACAATTACGAGGAATATTGTCGATCCTCCGAGTGGCTCACACCGGTCAACTACATCCTTCTATTGACCACCTTGGAACTGACGATTATTGTTCCAGTGTACATCAACTACATCAGTAAGTATACGTGGCGTATGTTATGCTGATTGCAAATTTTCTATTCAATCAGCACAAAATCTCGTCACGTTGAGTACATTTTCCCTCAT
Organism: Ophion costatus; assembly: GCA_951751655.1. Lineage (NCBI taxonomy): Eukaryota > Metazoa > Arthropoda > Insecta > Hymenoptera > Ichneumonidae > Ophion > Ophion costatus. The sequence continues at coordinate 36,353,079 of OX632356.1, forward strand.
CGAAAGTACATTCCCTCGTCTACTCATTTGCACAAAAGTATCTTTTTATTATCTAAGTCGTTAAAATCATGCATTGGAACCGCCAAGTGGCCGATAAACGAACTAAGAATTCTCAACGATTTCGATACTTCGCTGCATCGAAAATATGACACAATTACGCGTGAACAATCAATTTGTTCCAGTAACGAAAACTGTTGCCTGACCCTATTTCTGAAAATAATCATTCTTTCTAAAGCATAGTAAATTATAGAAAAATCGAGTCAGCATTCTTCCGTCGTGTCGGAATTTGTGTCAGTTGATAAATCCATTTCATTAAACGTTTTCCGCACATCCGACCGACCAGATCCACGCGTTTACCACGCCACCACACTCATTGTAATATTCTTTGACTTGTTGGGCTGCAAAAATAAACGTTCTGTCACGGAAGATCGAAGATATCAAAGACCCCCATGCGGTCATATTGCAATGTCTGCTTCGTAGTTTGTAGTTACAGTGCTTTGCGCTAGGTTCGCTGGTAGTGGCTGTTGGCAAAAAAAATGAACAAGCGCCAAAAACGGCACAAGAAGTGAGGCGCTCGACCGGTTTAATTATTTTTGCATAGAATATATTTATCGTCATTAGTCTCGTACCGGACACTAGTCTCCTTTTTAATTTTGATTAATTTTGCCGCGAGAGGGCGGTACACGTCCTCTTCAAAAGCAAACATAACTTCGAGTTTTAAAATGAGCAATAATTTTTCAAAAATATGCCCGGGACATATGCCAACGCTCAGAAACTTCGTGAATACCCATGCGCACGTACCGACATCCGAAAATACGGTTCGTACACGTGGCAACGTCGCTGGCGAGCACAATGAATCTCTTGCCCTAACCACACTTACTAGCGCTGTTGACAGTACAATTCTTGCAACTCGCACAGTGTACAAATAAAACATTTCAGACGAATGGAAAATCGGCTGCTCTATAAAGAACAATTTGTAGATTAAAGTATTAATGCCCTTCAACATTCTCCAGATTCACTTGAAACCAAGTAAAATTTCGAGTGAATCTGAACAGATAGTTCTTTTGCCATGCAAACTTTGCTACCCCCTTTTCCCCTTAAGAATTGAAATGTGATTAATTGTGTCTAGGAGCAGTAATACAAAGTTTCAAGTAAATTTGACCCGATGTTTTATCTTTTCTGTACAAACTTTGCCACCCCCTTTCGTTTAGAGGTTGCATTTCGAAAAACGCTGAAATACGTGTTTCATTAATTGTGTCAGAGAGCACGAATACCAAATTTCAAGTAAGTCCGGATTTTTTAGATTTCCATACAAGCTTTGCCACCCCTTTTCTCCCCTTGAGGGTTGAGTTCCAAAAAACCCTTCTCGAGGAAGTTCATCTGGTACCGAGTTAGTCAAAAGAAAAATTATTACGAGTAGCGTAGTCCGTTCAATAAGTTTGGCAACGCTGCAACTTTTCTCAATCAATCTCGAAATCAATTTTTTATGTGTTATTATTTCGTATCCTTTTTTTATAACTACAATGAATTTATTTGCGATTAATTTATTTGATTTTATTCTTTAAGCCGATTTAGTCATTACATTTCCAGTCACTTCTGCATAATTTGCTGTAGAAGTGTAGTGCACATTGCGTCGTTCGGAAAGCATTAGTGTTGATTTCAATAAGCGCGCGGTTGCAACGTTGCCATCATAACATGCGACTGGAGTGATACGGAGGTTAACCTCCATGAAGTCAGCATTTTTCGAGACAAATTATTTTATTCTGAAGTTCACAAGTATCTAATGGATTTGAGAAAGCTGTCCAAACGTTCTTTAGATATTTTTTTATCCATTATAACAGTTTCTTTCGAAAGTGTTTGTCAATGCCTGCAAATTTCACGTTTATGGACGGGAAAAACACGACAATCCATAAGAGTGCATGTTAATTTCGAAAATTTTCATTTATTGCTCACAAACAAGGTATCCGGAGAGTTTAAAATTTGAACAGGTGACTTTTTGATATTCATAAGTGAACTCGATTTTTTTAAATCAATATCTGTTTGTTAATTCGATCACCAGATGAACTTCCTTAATGGGCGCTTACGTCACAAGAGCAACCAACTGTCCAAATATCATATAATTAGCTCCAGCAGGCTCTGCGTTGATGAATTAGTCAGGACATGTTCGTTTACATGTATAAATTTCATCAGAGTCGGTCGATTAGTGAGTAGATTAGTTTAACTATGCGTCACACCAGCTTTGAAAATCCAGTTCGGAAGACTGTGCCATAGCTCTGCCGTTTAAAGATTAATTAAAAAATATCATGTAACAGCCAAAAATAGTAATAAAACATACCCTAAGTCTCAACAATGGTGAAAACATCTTTCCAAAAAAAATAAATCATGAAAATCAGCAAATTTCTTCCTCCCCTGAAAGTATCATTCCTTTTAAATTACAAAACTATTCGTCACACGCCATTTTTCGCATGTACTACCTCAGTGCTCGCTTTTCTTTCCGCAGAGCGCGTTCGTCGTTTCAATCGAGCTCAGCCACCGCCGGACGTTACACGCGAGGAATGCCTGTCGTCGTTTACGCAAGACTCCTTCGCCGGCAGCTCGGAAATTGGTTATGCCCAGAGGGGCTCGAATCTTGCCGAATTACTGGAGAAACAAGCCGATCTTATAAGATATTTGCGAGATCACAACGTCAAACTGAGTCATCGAATAATGTTACTCGCCGCACAGCGCAGGGTGATGGAACCCGCATAAGGATCCAAGATCCACTTTACAATTTTTTTTTCACCGTGCCCCTTCTCTACGGCTAAAAAACAACGACTGGATCGGTAAATCAGTAATCATCGTCATTGCGTCGCGTACGGGGTGATACATACGTTACAAGTGCAAAATCAAACGACCCCTGGGCCTTTCGATTTTACTTGCATCCCACTCTGTACGAACGTAACAATCTGCCTTTCGAATTATTATTCCCCACGAGGAGTCTCGAGTCTTCTCATTGATTCTTTCATTACTGCATATTCGTTTGGCACGTCTCATTTTGCCACGTGGAAAATGCTCGACTCTGTCGAAATTTATCGCGAGAATAGAATTTGTCGAAAATGCGAGATAAAAACGGCTCAGCGTGCCGAGTTTCTCGATAAAAATGACGCCTAATACGTACATAGTTGTATGTACATACTTATCGTTGTCGCAACCCGTGCTCGAGAGACTATTCGACGTTGTTCGAATACGAATGATTTGTTTTTTCGTTCCCCAAAGTTTCATCGTTACCATTGGCTCGCGAGGACGGGCTCCGTCGTTCATTTAATCCCACGACGTTCTCAGCTTCGCGAGCACGTATTATTTATTCGAATGTAGAAGAAGAAAAAAAAACGTTTTATACAAGCGTAGGTTGTAGTCTTGCGTTTTTTGTCTCCGTGCAATTAACGAGAATCATCAATGGCCACGGGAAATCTCGCGATCGTTTCAAGGCTTGATCGTCGTGGCTGAAAGAAAAATCTCCTTTTACGCGTCAATCACTGGGGGTAAAGTACAGTGTTGAAGTTCGCACCGTTGGAAAGCAACGAAAATCCCTTTATCTTTTATTTCCATTAATATCGAGAATATTTTCTTGCCAATTGATGTAGATTTTTAATAAGGATCCTCAAAAACGTTTGAGTGATTCTTGTAGGCGAATCTATGCCTCCATCTATGAGCCTCCATCTATGAATTGTGATTCAGAGAGTCGCCTATGAATTTTCAGTCATAATCTTTTTTTTTTTAATTCACTGAATTCAGGAGAACATTTTACCACCGAGGAAAAATTGCCCGGTGAAGGGGAACGTGTCTTCCGTGGCCATTGAACTTTGCCGTGAAAAATATCCGAAGTCCATGTACTTCATACGAATCATCCACGATCAAAGTTGCATTATAAATCCATTATGCCTGGGCGCGTTTCGTGACGCGTCCAAATCGTAAAATCATCTCAAGTATTTTAATACGAGTGCGTTCTGCAGAATTCACGAAACAAATAATATCCCGTATCCCTAGTCGTAATCGTAATGGCGCATAACGGCGCATCAATCAAAGTGAATAAAGTGAAGGTAAAAAAAATGAATGAAGATAAACAATAACGATAGGTCTCCGATGGAAATCGAACGTCGAGAGCATCTACGCACTGGAATGAAAAATACAGTGGGTTATTTACTGTGATAAAAACTTGGCGTATTTGTGCGTTCACATATTATCAACTCAATAAAATATATATGTATATATATTTCGTTTTTTTTTCTCTCGTTCTTTCGATGGTACATATCAGCGCGACTATATAAACGTTACATCATTATCTCGCTTTAACATGAGTGCTCGTCGATCTAATTGGTGTGGGGTATGAATCCTTCGACCTCGGCGAGGAAAGCCCTTTAACGATATCTCGTTCACTACGTTGCATTTTACAAACGTTTCGTTATAAAATTGTTGCCGTACGCGCATGCGAACACGCGCACTCTCCACATATGTATACAATCTAATAACAATGATTATTGATCTTATAGATTACGACAAGAGCATCGTTTATCCACGCTATAGTTGTTATACTCTTCACACGCTGTACAGTGCGTCGCGTGTCGAGCAGCTTGAACAAAACTATAGGCGATTCGTCGTCCTTATACGTCTCTTTACGTATAGAGATCGTCGCGGCGGCTTCGTTATTCGGGAAAACCATTCTTCAAAGCTGTGTTTTTTTCTTCTTCATTTCGGAGATAATTGTAGAAGCAAACGTTGCTTTTGGAGTCGATTGGTATACGCGTGTGAGAGCAAATAATTAATTTCATGAAATAATATGTCATAAACGAAATGACAATTTCATTAATGAAATGAGAATTTCATAAAGGAAATGAGAATTCTATAAATGAAATGAGAATTTCACAAATGAAATAATGAATTTCATAATATAACTTATCATAAACGAAATGAGAATTCCTTAAATGAAATGAGAATTTCACAAGTGAAATAATGAATTTCATATATCAAATAAGAATTTCATATATGAAATAAGAATTTCATATATGAAGTAAGAATTTCATACATGGAATTCTCATTTAATTTATGGAATTCTCATTTCGTTTACGATATATTACATTTTGAAATTCATTATTTCATTTTTGGCTGAGCTCGATCGAAATATGAAATAAGAATTTCATGAAGGAAATGAGAATTCCATAAATGAAATGAGAATTTCATATATGAAATAAGAATTTCATAAAGGAAATGAGAATTCCATAAATGAAATGAGAATTTCACAAATGAAATAAGAATTTCGCAAACGAAATAAGAATTTCCTGAATGGAATAAAAAATTCACAAATGAAGTGAGAATTTCACAATGAAGTGAAAATTTCACAAATGAAATGTTCATGAATGAAATAAGGATTCCATAAATGCAATGAGAATTCCGTAAACGTAATGGGAAGTTCATAAATGGAATGAGAAGTTCATGACTGAGAATGCCACAAATGAAATGAAAATTTCACAAATGAACTGAGATTTTCATGGATGAAATGAGAATTCCACAAATGAAATGAGAACTTTACAAATGAAATGAGAATTTGGAAAATAAAATGGGAATTTCATGAATGAAATGAAACTTTCATAAATAAAATAAGAATTTCGTAAATCGAATACGAATTTCACGAATGAAATGAGAATTCAATACACGAAATGAGCATTTCATGAATTAAATGCGAATTTCACAAATGAAATGAGAATTTCACAAAAGAAATGAAAATTTCACAAATGAAATGAAGTGTCATGACTGAAATGAGAATTCCATTTTCAAAAGTACGAATTCCACAAATGAAATAAGAATTTCATAAATGAAATAGACATTTTATAAAAAGTAACGACTTTTACTTTCCAGACTTGAATGAAGAATGTTTTTTCCAAGTTACTGCACGATGCTCGTCTCTGCCTTTTCATTCCCCTCTCACTCCCCCCCCCCTCACCCTCTCTTTTTTTCTTTATTTAATTTTCGGCCACTTTCTTGCTTATTTCATAAATGTAATGCGAATTTCACAAATGAAATGGGAATTTTACAAAAGAAATGAAAATTTCACAAATGAAATGAAGTGTCATGACTGAAATGAGAATCCCATTTACAAAAGTACGAATTCCACAAATGAAATAAGAATTTCATAAATGAAATAGAAATTTTATAAAAAGTAACGACTTTTACTTTCCAGACTTGAATGAAGAATGCTTTTTCCAAGTTACTGCACGATGCTCGTCTCTGCCTTTTCATTCCCTCTCGCTCACCCCCCCCCCCCCCCTCGCCCTCGTTTTTTTATTTATTTCACTTTCCCGCCGCTTTCTTGCTCTGGTTCGTAGTAAAATTATTGCCAAAACTTCTAGATCACCACGTATTATCGCTAATGATCGAACTATCTCTGGTACATTGCAGTTTTTGCTTCTTCGTATTCCATGTCTGTACAGTAAAAGCCCCTTCTACGATATCTACGCTATACGCTATACAATAACATCGCGGCTCTAAATTCCCCAATACCCTCGCGGTTTTATCTAATCGCTTGCTTTTTAAATCGAGCGGCATATCGACATTCTCTTGCAACAACTCGTACATGAATTCTATGTTTACAACTCAAGGTCGTGAAAAATAAAAACGTATATATATATATATATATATATATATATATATATATACACGAAGCTGCAAGTAAAGATAAGTATGATGATCGGTTCTTTTGTTCCCGTAACGATATCCAATGGAAATTTGGGGGAAACGGTTTACTTTCGCATTGCCGGACCATATCGCGACACTCGCTTCACGAACAGGCCATTCATTTCCAATTAGTTCTTTTTCGCGAACAGCCCTGTTTTAAATCAAACAACAACAACAACAACAACAATAATAGTAATAAAAATCCAGTTTGTTCCGTTTGGGTTTCAGATGAAAAAATCGCTATACCGTAATTCAGCTTTACGACAAAACCATCAAATCCTACGAACTTTCGATAGATCGCGATACATCGAACGAAACGAATAACAGTTTGAATTTTACGAACTGCCGACAGGTAGCCCATTAAACGAATTGAATACGAAAATTGTTTATCGACTACGGACAATTGGGCTCGAAATTGGATGGCAGGGTGGCAAAACTGCGCGTACACAGTGCAATATTATATCGCGAGTATCCTCCCCTCGCCGCGCTTAATACTAAACCCGGAAAAATGGTAAGTTCCCTCGTCTCTTCTTACTCTGTGGCGACGCGAAATACCATGCCCTACACAGCCAACGATAGATCCTAAAAACGCGCTTTGTTCTCCATTAAGGATGTTGAGTCCCAAATCGCAAACGATGATAAAATTCTGAAAATTTGGTATGTTTTTGTATAAAGTATTTCAGAGGTCGTGTAAAAATTTCACAACAATTAGGAGGCTCGTTATTGAACAATTAACATTCACAAATTAAATGTTGTTTTATGGAAACTGATGTAACTTTGCAATAAGTTTTTTTTTGACCTCTCAATTTTATAATATCTACAATATACTGAAAGCAACGGAAACAAAACGAAGTTTATTGATAAATTTTTTTTTATTTCTTTTAAAAATTGTTCTTAACAAAACGTTAATTTTTTAATAACAAGCTTCCTAATCGTCGTGAAATTTTAACAAGACCTCTTAAGGGGTTACCCCCACTTGCGATTTTGAAAAGATCGAATTTTTTTATTGCCTTTGTTTGACGTTTAAGTATCTGAGAATATGTCCTGAAAATTTCAAGTCGATCCGAACAAAATTGACTGAGATATGAGCGTTGAAAGAGAAGAATCCGTGAATTGAAGAACTGAAATTGAAACTTTAAACGCGTTTTTCTCAAAATGGCATTTCTGAAGTCGGTGACCAAGATTACTCGAACACTAATGAACCGATCTTCTTGAAATTTTGCAGGCTTATTTAATACATAAAAATGTAGTCTTTAATCGTTCGATTTTTTTTTCGAAAAAAAATGGCCGTTTTATAGCCAGAAAACGGCCGTTTTTTTTCGTTAAAATCGAACCATTAACTTTGACTGTCCGCCATTTTGTGAAAAATGAATATTTTTTAAAATCCTTCGATTAAAGACTAGTTTATACTTATATTTGACTAAATCCATCCGCATTTTTTTTTTCAGATGTTCCACTTCGCCGCAATGTTGGTCACCGTAAACCGTGTATATAAAAACATTATTTCATTGACGGCCATTTGCCACTAAACAATGTAATATTTTTCAATAAAAAAATTACTGAAAGTTCTTCAAGATGTGTTCTTTAAGATGGTATATTGATCGTTTAAAAAAGTTTTGTAGTTTTCTTTAAAAAAATTCATGAAAAAGGCCTTTTTTTGCGCTACAAGTGGGGGTAACGCCTTAAATACTACAAACAAAAACATACCAAATTTGCAGAATTTTCTTATCATTTTTTATTTCAACCCTTAAGGAGGTTGAAGTAATGATGATAAGATTCTGAAAATTTGGCATGTTTTTACATGAAGTATTCAAGAGGTCGTGTAAAAATTTCATGACGATTAAGAAGCTATTTATTCAACCATTAACATTAACATGTTTCATAGGGACTCAACATCCTTAAGCGAGCTACTGCTACAGGCTCGTTTTGCTTTCTTTTTTGCGCTTCTTTTTTCCCCCACTTCTCTTTTAATTATTTAACAAAAGGGGCGCTTCTGTGCCGAATGACGGCGGTGCGATCGTAATTATTCCGCCATCTCCGTCGGCATATATGCATGCACGGCTCGTCAATAATTAACGCGGACTGGACCGTCGAACATTCTATCGCAACGCACATCCAATACATTATGGTGGGGCAAGAAAGCGGTATCCACAAAAGATACTATATTACCGTCGTCCTGTACGTGATTATCGCCTTTAAATAATGTACGGGCGTGTGTATATATATGTAATATGTATTTACGTGTATATAGCTCTCTGTGACATTACACAAAAGAGTCTCGTGCGCCCCTGAAATATCTCGAGTCGGTCGACACAGAACGTAGGAGGGATTATATATATATATATATATATATATATATATATGTATCTGTATACGTATGTATGTATGTATATATTCAAAGAGCCAGCAAGTGGCCTTAATTAACTATCGGCCCTTGAAACGAGTGGCTTCTCCGAGCCTCGAAACCGTGCTATAAAAAAATTGCCCTTTTCCCTTTTTTCCCCACCACTCATTCCTATGCATGAGGCATTCTTCGTGAACTCGGCAACTTTTTTGTTAAAACCCCCTCAGTTTTTCCAATCACGATCTTTCGGTACCACCTGGAAAGATCTTCCGTAATGATTGTATCGAGTCGTTTTGTTTGTTCTGTATGTGTCATTTAGGGGATGATCAAAGGTTCATCGATTGACAATGACTTATGGATTCGTCGTTTTTTCCACGATTGATGTTCGAAGTGTTCTGCGAAGTTTTTTCGGCGTCTGAAAGCTTCGGGATTATATCGGAAAATGAAGAAAAACGTTTTGTTTTTTGTCGAAAGATCGTCTAGGTGGAAATTCGCGAGAGTACGTCGACGTTTGGCTCCGACTTGACGATTAATAGGAGTTGGAAAGTTTTCGGCAATGAGGGAGTGAGTTCACAAAAATAGCTTTATTCGGAGTCGCATTCGATTCGTATCCTTGAGGGACAAATTTATATGCGAAGGTATATTGACCGTGCCTTTTGTGCAGGCAATGGAATTTGGGAATGGAACAGTTTTGTTATAGTTTTTTCCGAATTTTTATTATTATGGATGTACTTCCGAATAGACGTATATAATCATCCGATTCAGCTGAAATTTCGCATCGCATTGCAATCGTTTTCGAAATAATGAATCTTGAATAATAATCAATCAACGCGCGTGCATATCTGTGTCTATCATGACGTGATCAAATGCGTTTGTCGCTCGTATCGTGTCGTGTATGTGTTTGTTTGGGCTGGTTTCGGTTTGCAGGGGGGTGGGATTTGTTGGGTTTGGGTTTGCTTTTGTTTGTGCCGGTTTTTTGGGCTTTGGTTTGGGGTTTGTTCGGGTTTCTTAGGGCTTGTATGTGTTGTATGGGTTTTGTAGGGTCCGTTCGGGCTTGGATGTGTTTTGTTTGGATTTTGTAAGATTTGTTTGTGTTTGGTTGTCTTTGTTTGGGCTTAGTAGGGCCTGTTTGGGATTTTTGGGCTCAGTTGTGTTTGTTTGGGTTTTGTAGAAATTGTTCGGGATTGTTTGGGCTTGGTTGTCTTTGTTTGGGTTTTGTAGAATTTGTTCGGGATTGTTTGGGTTTGGTTGTCTTTGTTTGGGTTTTGTAGGATTTGTTCGGGATTGTTTGGGCTTGGTTGTCTTTGTTCGGGATTAGTTGCGTTTGTTTGGACTTGGTAGGGTCCGTTTGGGTTGCTTGGGCTTGGTTGTCTTTGCTTGTTTGGGTTTTGTAAGGTGTTTTCTGTTTCTTTTGGGATTGTTTGGGCTCGGTTGTGTTTGTTTGATTAGGTTATGTAAGGTTTTTTTGGGTTTTTGTTTGGCTTGTGTAAGATTTGTTTGTGTTTGGTTGTCTTTGTTTGGGGTTAGTAGGGCCTGTTTGGGATCGTTTGGGCTCAGTTGTGTTTGTTTGGGTTTTGTAGAATTTGTTCGGCATTGTTTCGGCTTGGTTGCCTTTGTTTGGGTTTTGTATGATTTGTTCAGGATTGTTCGGGCTTAGTTGTCTTTGTTTGGGTTTTGTATGATTTGTTCGGGATTGTTTGGGTTTAGTTGTCTTTGTTTGGGTTTTGTAGGATTTGTTCGGGATTGTTTAGGCTTGGTTGTCTTTGTTTGGGATTAGTTGCGTTTGTTTGGACTTGGTAGGATTCGTTTGGGTTGCTTGGGCTTGGTTGTGTTTGCTTGTGGGCGTTTTGTAAGGTTTTTTTCTGTTTCTTTTGGGATTGTTTGAGCTCGTTTGTGTTTGTTTGGGTTTTGTAGGATTTGCTTCTTTGGGTTCTTTGGGTTTCTTTTGGGATTATATGCGCTTGGTTGTGTTTGGGTTTGTTTGGGTTATGAAAGGTTTTTTGGGTTGTTTTTGGGAATGTTTGGGTATTGTAGGGTTTGTTCCGGATTGTTTGAGTTTGGTTGTGCTTGTTTGAATTTTGTGGGTTTGTTGGCTCGATTATGTCGATAAAGTAGGGATAACAGGAGCGCGGTACGATAGATCTAGATATACACAAGTATTGATATATCAATTTTCCAAATTCGATATTTCGAAAACTATGGCGATACTCCTTTCAGGCAAAAACTCATATTGTCAAAAAGAAGATCTGTATGGAATTCCACCTAAATCGTAGGTAACGGCTATTC